>CM055643.1:5615833-6274166 GCA_029378325.1 Elaeagnus macrophylla
CAATGTTTTGTAGGTTTATATGTGTGAATAGTGTGAAATGTTAACCCAAAATAATGAAGCCGAAAACAATATATATAATGGAAGAGGAATTATTTATTAATCATGAATCATTGGTCCAAACCAATAACATTATATTATTATGGATGAGAGATAGTAAAAAGTGTCAAAAGTGAATCCTATTTTTCTTTATTTTTACCGATGTCATTGGTATGAACTAACACATCAGCATTGGTTCAGATATATAATTTTTTATAATTGATTTAGACAAAATCTATAGTCACATAAAGGCCGGGAGATTAAGATCAGTCCTGAATTTACGCTAATTGAAATCACAAGAGACAAAAGAATTAAAAATAATAATTAAGTTGAACTACACCTTTCACAGCCCACTTAAAAACTTATTAATGATTTGGGGGTATTTAGTAATTAATTACATGCCATGTGTGAATGTTTTAAGGGTTGGCACTTTGGACGACCATGGAATTTCATTCATACACATTTTTTAGATCATCGGCGGTGGGATCCCATGCAAGGTACCAAGAATTTTCTATGGCCCTACGTTTGACTTGTATTTATAAAATTGTAATTTTTAGGGAGGGAGGTTTATTAATTTATTAAGTTATAAGAGTATTATTCATTGTTCTTACTAGTTAAATATATGATTGATGCACCACACTTTATCTGATTAGCTATTGTCTATTATTAATTAGAAGTGGAAAGTGAAGGAACACTATTATATCATAAATTTGTGAAATGCACAACTAACCTGATAGTCAATAACTAAATGACCAATTATAATTAAAAAATATTAACAAATTGTTACATTATTTGTGGCTCCATTACATATCGCAATAGTTTTACTTTTCCAATGAGATATTAAAAGAAAAAAAAAAAATGCATATATAAGTTAGAACATTCATATCACTACGTGTTTCTCGTAGTTCCTTATCTCATGGCATGAAGTGCAAGGAAGCAACGAAGCCTCATAACTATACGGCATAGTAATATAACAGTTGACTAACATACCAACTCACGCGAAATATATTTATGTATTTTAGAAATATATATATATATATATATATATATAATGTTATTTAAATATCATACGTATAAACGAGTTTTGTTTTTTAGAATTTTGAGTATGTCAGACACATTGAAAAAAATACTATTGTTTAATCTAGCGCTATATATATATATATATATATATATATATATATATATATATATATATATATATATTACAGGTTGTACGTCGGTAACGTATACATGTCATAACTGGTATATATGCATAGTTGATAATGAATATAAGATACTAATTAAGTAATTATAAGGTCAAGGCAAAGACAAATTCAACAAACACTACGTGGTTTTGTTGTACAAAACACATTCAGTTTTAATTAAAGTTTGAATTTTTATTAATTGTTTCAATTTATTCTTAGTTAATATTAGTGTACCCCTTTTAAATGGGAACTTGGAAGCATGACACTATGACAGAGACTAAATTATAATTTTAATGTAAATAAGGTTGCTTCTGGTCTTTTCTTTGTTTCTCTTCTAATGTTTGTAACAATTATTATTTTGTCATTTTTATTTTTATTTTATAATTACAATAATATCCTATTCTTGTCCTTTAAACATGCATAATAATATCCTCTAAACATGCATAATAATATTAGGTGAGAAAAGATTGGTCCAGGTGGTAAAGATATGCACAGCTTAAGCTTCCTTTATGTAACTACGTCCAATGAATCATCATATATAATCATATAAGTTCTCAATTGCTAAAACAGGCAAGTTCTTTGGTGCACGTTTAAAAGGATATCAAAACCCAGATTTTTTTTAGACTTGTGATTGTTAATTTGTTGAACCAAATCAATATGCGGGCGCACAATGCCTTAACATATAATGGCTTGGGAAAGAAGTCTCAAGAGAATGATGTTTCTATTCTATGGTTACGGAGAATTATTATACGTGAAATCTTGAAAGGTTTAAGAGTACGTACGAAAGAATTTTCTGTATTTTTATGTTTGTTTTTGGTAGTTAACAGGGAAAGAATTAAAATGCATTTTACGACAAACAACAAAACTCATTATTCCCGCATAAATACATTGAACTCTTTTATTTTCTTAACTAATTAATTGTATTATAATAATTTTCCCTCATGTTCTCTCATTTAGAATTTTTATTTTATTTTATAATTTTTTTGAACACTGTTGTGTCTCAATTTTACCTACAATTTAGTTTTATGGTTTATTGTTTATATAAAACTTAACTCATACTACTCTTAACCTTCTAATTATATTTTCATTCTACATAAGAAATAGATATTTTGCTCACATAATAATTAATGTTTATTGCTTTAGAAATATGTATTCTCAAATTTTGTGTTGGTAAGTAGTAAGGAACTAAAAATAACGTGTACATATGGGTTGATTTGAGTTTAGAATAAAATCATAACTAATCAAATATGATTGATTCTTAAAAAAAGAGAAGCAAACTATACCATTAAATATGAAAAATCAATTCAACTCAAAACAATTTTATTGGGTTGATTTGGGTTAGGTCAAGGAAAATTCCTCCATTTTTTTTGCTAATGGATTTTATTTTGTTTTGTTTAATTCTTGTGTTGGTAAAATAATTAAACAAAAGGATAGTATGAAATTAAGATAATTGTATTTAAATGAGCTGTTCTATTCCATAACAGCTTATAAAATGCTTATAAGTTTTAATTGTTCTATTCCAAAAAAAGTAGAAACAATAAAATTGACAAATGTAAAATGTTATATATCACTAATAAATAAAAATTAAAAAGAAATAAATGAAGGATTTAGTATTAGTCTTAGTGTAACTATCATCTCTTTCTAAGTATCTTGAAAAAAAAATCACTCTATAAAGATTTAACAATCTTAAAAAGAGATATTATTTTAATAGTAATTAGTGAATGTTTGATTAGAGGAATAATGAATAATTAATGAAAATATTAAAAATTTCAATATATAAAAATATTAATAAAATATTAAATAGATTGGGTTGGTTAGGATCAATTCTTGGAAGATTTTAAAAAATGAAAACTAAACTAATTCAATACTAATAGGTTTTTTAAAATTAAAAATCAATTCAAACCAATTTAATTTCAATATCAACATTTTGGGTTGGTTTTGATAATTTCGTCAAGATCTAAGGTTTTGACTTGCTATAAATGTTATTTATTATTTCCGCAATGAAGCTTTGTTAATTTATTTATTTTTAACTTTTATAACTCTCTAATTGTATGTCATGTCATTGAGTTACACGCGAATCAGCCATAATGAAAATTTTTTAGTCAAGAATGGCATTTGTGTTTGTATTCATCTTTGAAAAGTAAATATTACTTTGATTGTTGAACTTCTAGTATCTATTTGGGGTGCTTTTTTTCACTAACCTTGAACAAAAATGAGAAGAGAGTTATGTTCAAAATAATTCCGATCCCCACACTCTCTTTGGATTGGTCTATTTTCCAAGTTTATAATGGTTTCGACTATTGATTATCATTCTCATTCATTACATGTAATTTTTAGTAAACATATAAAAAAATAAAATAAAAAAAATTTCATCATCTTTCATCTTCGATTCAATTAATTTTTATTTGGATTCATTCACTTCTATTACGAAATAATAATGTATAATTTTTCTTAGATTTATTTATCCTTAATAACGTTATGAATATTTCTCTTTAGTGTTTACTATCTAAAAATGTCTTGTAATGCTTAAAAAGTGATATTTATACTAAATTAAAGTTCATGATGCTTTCTACGCTACTAAATCAATGAAAAATAAATGGGTTTCATGATCAAAACACTCTTGAAAAATACAGCTAAATAGATAAAATGGTAATAATAGAATTTCTATAAAATCTTAACAACTTATATTTTTTTAGATAAATGATGACTAAGTTAATCTTAAAGTAAGTACTATATATTCAATAAAATAAAATAATTACTATATAATATATCTATATATGATATAAAAAATCCAACATTATTTCAAAGGAATTCAGGAAGTTATATGGAACTTTTTTTTATTTATTTAAAAGGCTGCATATACTAAATGTAATTTAAGTTAATCATAGTTTGGGGCACAATATAATCAGAATAATATTAATGTGAAGTCATTCATCATCCTAGCTAGCTAGGATACTATTTCTTCAAAAAATTTGCAACCAAGGCATGCATGATCACTTGACACTTAAAACTATATTTAAGTTTCATATATTTTCAAGGTACAATTAATATATCAAAGGATCATTTACTTTGTTGAAAAAAGTTGTAATTATAGGAGGCGATATAGTGGTATATCGCTTTACAATGAAGGGTGTGAAAGAAGCATTAATCTACTTTCTACATGGTAATGAGAAGCAATAAAATTATTACCATCAATCCTGTGTACAAATTATATCACATTATGAAGTGTTTCTCGTGCACAAATTATTGTAATATTCTGAAATAATTATTCTACGTTTATTTCAAAACTGTTTTGGCTGTGCTTTTTTCTATATACATATTTTTGACGTTATATGATATTTTATATCATAAGCAAAAAAAAAAAAAAAAAAAATTATATTTTCCCTAGAGCTAGAGTTTTAACGTTTTTTTATTTTTATATTTCATATTATAAGCAAAAAAAAAAAAAAAAATTATATTTTCCCCAGAGTTTTTTTAATTTTATAATGTGCAGTAATGTTAATTATGGAAGATGGGGTCTACTCCCACTTCTTCAAATAAGGCCTACACTATAATGATTTTAATAGATATGTAAAATTATGTATCTGATCTATGGAAGATATTCCTTAATTTGTTAAATCAGAAAAGGAGAATGCTCTAATGAAACAAATCAACATGAATACTTCAGCCTCCAACAAAGAAGCAAGTGATTCATCGCCTATTGTTGATAGCGTGTGATACGTACACAATGCAGACAGCTATTCCTAGTACTGCAAGAGGCCTAAAATCCATCTCATATATTTCTTAAAACTCTAACTGTTTTCCAATCAGTAAATCTTTTTTCATATATTGGAAGTATATTTTTTTAGATTAAACATTATTTTGTGTGGTTAGAATGTGTGAGTTGTAGTTAAAAAAAAAATAAAAAAACCATAAATATGTTTCAGTTTATTTATGTTAGGATAAATATTTTGAATAATGTGGTGTAAATATATGTTGTATGCTTAAATTTCTTGAGGACATGATAAACGAGAGGTATTTATTGTCTTCTGCAATACAAATAAATAAATTGTATTTTCTGTTTTGTTTTTTTAATTGTATTTCTAATGCTTTTATTTCACTTTTTTTAATTTATTTTATTTTACATATTGTTTTTAAAGGTATATATAACTAGATATGATGTAAAACAGTAAAGCTTTTTATACAAGAGGAGGAATTAAAGGGCGGTTTCTTTAATTCCCAGTTATTTTTGGGAAAAGAGGGTAGCATGTAGCTATCCTAAGAACAAATTTATGCAGCTTAATTGGAGTCTTGGACTTGACACATAATCCTCCTACTAAAACTAACTGTTCATAACTGTAAAATAAACAAAGGCCAATAAATCAAGAAAATTAGCAATAATAAAGAAGCATAACAACCTAATAAATATGTTACTGTTTAAAGAAACAAAATATTGGAACAATGGCAAAACGAATTTTGTAGTTCAGGGGTTTCTTTCATTAATCTAACTCCAATCTAGCTTGACCAAGAAATGAATTGTTAGAAACACGTTTGGATATCTACTTTATTATTTTTTAAATTTTCTTGATTTATGTGTTTTTAAGTGGACTTTAATTTTCATTCAAGTCATATAATACAAGCCAAATAGAAAATGATTGCTGAATCAAGATTATAAAACTAAAAATCATGTGAATATTGTTAAATACATACCTCAGATTCGTTGTTCAATCTCAACTTATTCACCAGATACTTCATTAGCAATCGAACTGTCATCCTTCCGTCCCTGTATATCGTACGTCAGAAGAAAGAAAAAGAAAAAAAAAAAACAAATGTAAGCGAAGAGTGAAGACGAGAAAATGTGTTATTACCTTATTCTTAAGTAGCTTTTGGATATCTGAGGCAAGAATGGTTCTTTAGCTCTGCATTGACAAATCATATAAGTCCCGGTGAATTTTTTAAAATTAATTTTAATATACAAATTGATAAAGAAGAAGGAAAAAAAGAAAAAAGAAAGACTTACTGATTTTGAGAAGCTTGAAGCATAAACCAAATACCAGATTGGGGTCTTCTTGGAGGATTAACAACTCTGAAATCTAAACTCGGAGCTGGATTCAAATCAATATTAGAAGACCCACTAGTTTGCATCTGAAATTGTCTCGTCCCAAAATACGACGAAGTTGAACCCATGAGTGGCATCAAAGAGGAAGACGGTGATGAACAAGCAGTCCCTAAACCAATACCATACGAAACTGGCCTATATGGGGCCCAGTTTATCTCTTGCTGTGAAAGAGTACTCGACGAACTACTTCCTTGGAGGCATTGTTGTTGTTGAAAATACGACGAACTAGTGTTAAAATTATTATAATTCAAAGACGAAGAAGTAGTGCCGAAATTATTGACCTGTGTTCGAATTTCAGGGAGATGAAAAATTGGAGCTAAAGATCTGTGAACTTGCCTTGAAGATGTAGTTCCCGGAGGTAAGAGTTGGAGATCAGTTAATACGGATGAGGTGGTGGTTGTATTTATAATTAGATCATCAGCTCTACTTATTGGGTCTGCTGAAACTTGACCAATACTAGTACTATTCTTGTTTTCATGGCTTGTACTGCCGAGTCCAATACCCAATTGGAGCCACCCCTCATCCTTTTCTTCTTTTGAACTCGAACCGACTTCGTTAATACTGTTAGTTGTTGATTCATCTTCAGCCATTGGATTACCAATAAATACTAGATCAGATACTATACAATTAGACTCAGTATTATTGTTATTGTAGTACTGATCATAACCTTGATGGTGTGTACGGTTCATAAAACCATAACACTCTTCTGTACGATCACCATAACCGTTTTGATGATAAAGATGATTACGTTGTTTGGATAGGTTTTGAGCAGGAACCATGGTCATATCGGAGAACGACCCGAAAACCCGAACCCGCGGCCTTCTGAATTGTGAGCTTCCTTGAGATTGAGGGTGGGAATAAAATTGATTTCAATTACTTGAGCCATGGACAGAAGAAGAGAGTGAATATTGGATTATTAATTTTGAGAGAAAAATCCATATGAATATTTTGGGGAATCAAAAGAGAGAGAGACACCCATTAACGGACTCAACAGAATATGGATTTGGGTTTTGGATTTCATATTATGAGAGAATAATAAACCTTGCGAATCTCACTTTCCATTAATTCTCTTTATTTGGAAGGTTGTGGGAGAGATGAAATAGTTGCAGAGAAGGAAGGGAGAGAAAAAGATAGAGATGGTGATAAGTCAGTTTTATTATATGTTTGGAATTATTTATGAGAAGAAAGAGATTATATTCTTTTGACTTTATTAAGACGAAATATATGTTCCACCTGTAATTTTTATAATAAAAATTTTATACTTTTTTTTTTTTTTTTTTGGAGGTCTCCTCCAGCTGACAACTTTAGGGCGACAAAATGACAATAAAGGCTCTCTCTTTTTGTGATATCTCTAAAAGGACTTTTTGGCCATTAACTAACTGCATTTAAGTGTAACTAACGTCAAATTTTAGGTCATTTAGAATGTTACTCTCTGCGTTATTTATTGTAGTTCAAATCTTAAATAGATTTTTTTTAATAAACGTGATAACGAAGTATGGAAATTAAATCAAGATATTTGTTATGATAATATCTCTTTATTACTCTACTAATTAACGGCCGGGTAGTTTTGGTGGTGGATAAAAAATGTTTGGAAATCGCACATGCAAGATTTTATACATCAATTATACAATATGTTACATAATTCTAGTTATTCTCTACAAGAGCACGTTTATTTATTAAAAAAATTAGAAAAAAAAATGAAGAAATTATTGATCAAGTTTGATAACGATTATTATTTATAATTTATTATCAAATAATTATTTTTGTAAAGATAATCATTAATGTGTTTGATAACAATTTTTTATTTTGTGATTTTCAAGAATGAAAAAAAATATAAAAAAAAATTATCTACAAGTTGTTTGGTAATATTTTATGTTTTCTTTTTCAAAAAACTTTTTAAAAAAAAAAGTCAAGATAAGTTTTGGGTATTATTTACAAATTTGATATTTTTAATCATTTTTTTATAATACTTATACAAACGAAGGCCATAAGATTTAATTTACTTTATAAAAAATTGTTTGGATAAAATGATAAAAAATCATAAATAAAAAATCTAATTCAAAAATTGTTTATAGTGTTTCCTTAAAAATTTAAAAACTAAAATAAAAAATAATTATTAAACATACCAGCATATTGAAAAATTACTTGTAAAAATAAAAAATTTGGAATCAAAATCGTTATGTAAGATACCCCGAGAAAACACATGTTTATTTATTCAAGAAATTATTTCGGATTATTTTTAGGTAATTAATTCCCTGATAAATCAGTAATATTTTTGTGGCTCTGATTACTGGATGATTCTATTTACCCAAATTGTAACTTTTAGAGTTACAAGTTTAGCATCTTGATTCCTTGATCGTATTTCATCCTAGTTCTAATTTGGTCAATAAGTAGTAAGTGACATGATTACTAGCAAATCCCCGTAAACATGGTTAATCGAAAACACTAATATTCTTAGTGTCGTAAGTTGTGTATTGAATTTATAATTGAATAAAGAAGAAGCTTAATTAGGTGGTGTATATTAAAATTAATTGATGCATGCTAGGCAGATATGTACAATTGTGTATATATAAGTAATAAAGGGAAGTGGGGGGGCATAATGATATTATCTGTCAATTGAATAGTATAAGAAAAAAAAATTGAGAGAGAGAGAGAGAGAGAGGAAATTGGATTAAGTAATAAAATGAGAAAGAGGTAATTATAAAGAAATAAGTAGGGGAGGGGACTTTGGCATGCATGATGATGTTTCCCTATAAATATAAACAAATAATAATATATAATTGATTATAGTTCAGTTGTAATAATTACATGTATAAGATTATAAGAATGAAGTTGTAAAAAGATAATTGTTACTAAGACTCGTTTCACGATAAAATTTGTTATTAGTTCATAATGTTATTCTCTTAATGGTTAATAAATTTGAAAATAAAAAGCAATGACACTCTCTCCTCTGAAAGAGCGGTTTGTTTTGCTATATATATATATAGCTGATCGAGAATCGAAACATAGCGACGTGGGCTTTTTAATCTGTTTTGTTTAAAACATTCCTTATTCCAATTGCCCCATGTGACTCGCACCCTTCCTGTACGGTTTCTTATTTGTCAAATCTGTTTTAACTCTGATCAACTTGAAACTCCAACTCATGCGCTTTTACCTTTAAGATTATTCATTATACTCATATATGCTAAGTTTTACGGTTCTAATATTCAGATTTCAGATTTTTTTAAAAAGAAGGGAAAAAAAATTAAAAATTTGAGACAAGAAAGAACCCCATAATTTAAAATTGGCAAATGGTGGCTGTTCTTGGCTGCTCACCCTATTATCTTCTGAAAAGCTGTCCCTTCTCTTTCCAGCCCATCAGCAACAAACATGCAATGCCCTCTCTATACATACATACATACATATATATACATATGTATACATGTGTATATATACACACACACACACTCAAACAATTCTCAGATGAGAAATTTCAACCATTCATAAAGTATTGCTTACATTATATTCCAGGTAAATAAAATATTTGGTTAGTGCATATATTTCCTTGAAAATGTTATTTTACATACAAAAAGTAAAACAAGTTAATAATCTGATTTATTGAGAGTATACTCGACGTATAATCCAGGTCGACCAATAACATGTCTATACCACACTCCTTTTTGGTTTACAAATACCTAAAACTCATTTGTTTCATTAAAATAAATAATCTTTTTCAAGATTGTCAATTAATTTTTGCAATTTTGGTTGAATTAAGATGGATTTTGTTTTGCCATGTTTTTCGCCCTTAGCTCCTTCAATCTTCAATAGAATGTCAGTATAGGGCCTCCTATGGCCAAACTTGTAACATTTGTTAGTAATTGATGTTTGCATTAGCCATAATAAAATATAACTTCAACTAATGGGCCCAAGAGAAAGCCCATTAATGGTACGTGTCATGAGTTATTGCTCCATGTATAAAACGGTTCTAAATAACATTAACAAAATTTACTTATATATATAACAAAACTAATTTCCCTGTATTAATTTTCTCTTCAATGTGACAAAACTATAAATAATATTGTACTCTCCGGGAGATATGGGAATGTTAACTTTATGTTTGTCATATAAAGTATTTGAGAGCTATGCCATGCGCTTCTGTTCTGTGTACAGAAGAAAACTGCTTGAGCCAAGAGGCGTGACCTCTCTATGACAGTGCATGGATTAGCCGTGGTATGACTTAATCTTAGAATAAAAGCATCAAAACATCAAAAGACATTAATGTTTGATTCTTTATATCAACATTTTACCCTCAAAATTCTTTTATAGGTATATTTTAGTTGTGCAGTGATACGAAGGCTTTATTGTGAGACATGTAAATGTAAGGCGTGTTTGATATCATGTGCAGTATAATATTATTTTTAAAAGTTTTAGGTGAAAGAATCAAAATATAATTGCCTAATAGTAAATCTTACTTGTAGTTCTTGGCCTTAATTGATTATATAAAGTAGTGCGGAATTATTTATTAAAAAAAAAAAAAGCATAAAGAAAAAATAGAAAAGACAAATAATGTAACATTATAATGTCATAGAAACTTAGTTAAAGGGAATGAGAAAGATCATGAAGCATGTAGTGATGTATACGTAATTAATAATCATGCATGAGATGAGATGCTCTCATGACTTTGAAGTGAGAATAGAGAAGGAAAAGAAAAAGAGTGAAAGATGAATTCATGCAATAATAGAGTACCATAGATAAAATTATTCATTTCTTTTTAAATAATTGATGATATAATATTTTAAATTAATGAAATGTAAGATTAGTACAATAATTTTATTAATATATAAATATTTAATAATTGATAAAAAAAGTAACTAATGTAATTGTTTTAAAAAGAATAATTAATGTAATTGATGTGAAGTATATTTTAAAAATAACGTGAGAAATTGCATATTGGGGATTAGGGTATTAGTACGAAAAGATATACAAGGGGACCAAAATAATGGTAGCTTTTGAAGGTGCTTGTTCCTATTGGAGAAAGTGGGTTTTGCGCTTCTTTAAAATCACTTTTGGCCACTAAACTGTATGAGGTTAGCTATAGCTATCCAAATATTTAAATGTAACTAAAATTTAATTAAAACAACATCAGAGAAAACCAAAAAGGAAATTGGTGGTGGGGTTTACTTTATTCTCGTCATCACGCCATCATCAATGTCATCATCATCTTCTTCCGTATTTTATACATACGGAATACAAATGGCAGCCAATGTGCCCACAATGTATTTGTGTTATTGATTTTTTTTTTTCTATGTTAAAAAAAATATTTCCGGTTAAGAATTTATCTTGTGTGGTGAATTTCACGTTCTAATTATTATTTTTTAACCTTTTATATCTTCTAATTGAAGCTCTGTACTTGGGTGTTTGCATGAGCATGTGGTATAATGAGTGGGCATGTCAGGGCATCAGGCCATGCATGTGATTTGTGATAAGATAATGGAATTTGTTGAAAACGAGAGACTCAAAAAGAAGGAAGAGAATGTGCAACAAGAAATTATTCAATATTTTTAAAGTTGGTATAATATTTTAATTAAATAAAATTTAAAATTAGTATAAATATTTTTTAAAAAAATATTGTTCGTTAAGGTAAGAAAATAATGTGATTAATGAATAAAATATTGAATGATAAATACTTTGAGTAACATTTTTATTTGTAATTCTAAGGTTTAGTATTCTGTTGGTCCCTAATATGTATCTTTGGTTCATAAAATTTTAAAATTAAATAGTTTTAATTTAATTTTACAATTTTTGTGAAAAAATTAGGGGCTAAATTTTGTTAAATTATAAAATTGTTGTTAAATTTTAAAAGATTATGGACTAAATTATGTGTTTTAAAATATTAGAGACTAAATGTTATTTTGAGAGAAAAATTAGGAACAAATAGAATACTAAATTCTAATTCTATATAGGTTTAATGGGTCGAGTTGTATATTAAATTAATAATTATTGATTGTATTATTAAATCGCAATAAATTTAGAATTTGTATAAACAAGTTACATAATGTGTTTATTGTAGTAACCGGTAAGTTTTTACTTTCTATTACAAGTGTTTTGTATAAAATATTTGTGTGTACTAAGTGTGCAATGCATGACTTATGGCAGAGAGTTTGTCAGGTATGTTGAAGAAGGGCTTTTGAGCTTTGAAGTTTGAATGCGCATGTGAGTTGAGTAGAGTAATATGTGTTTATGTCTATGCTAAGATAATATAAACCCTATGTTGCATAAATAATTTATTAGTTGATTATATTTTTAACTTTTTCAATAAAAAATATATATATTAATTTTCTTTTAATATTAAAAATATATGTTTATTTATGTTATTAAAAAAATGAATATGAGTTTTTTTTTTTTTTTTTTTTTCTGAATAAGGTTAAAAATAAAACTTTATATGTGAGTATAATAAATTTTAGGATTTAATTGTATGTCATAACTTTTTTTTACGTATAAAATTTTATTTTTAATTCACTTAAAAAAAATCTATTAAAAATAAAATTTAGATTAAGTTTAATCAAGTTACCAAACTTTATATAATTAAAATTGACTCAATACTTTTGATGGTAATAATTTTGTGATATACAATTGTCTTATTTTTCTTGTTAAAATTTACAATAACTTAAATAGTCAAGTGTTTTTATATGCTTAAAAAAGAGAGAGAACTCGTCAAGTCCAGTCAACACAACAGAGGAAACCACCTTCTGCTTTTGCACTGCAGAACGACACTCATTTGCAACGCTTTTTCAGAATCATATATTTAATCTTATCTCTACTTCATGATTTTCTAGTTGCAAAGCAATTTTATCCAAATACATATTCAAATTAAACCATAGAAAACATAACTATATATTGTTTTTCTTTTTCAATTTATAAAATTTAGTAGATCTTTATTGTTTTTTAGACTAAACAGATACTAATGAAGAAATGGGAAGAAAATGTTGCCATTTGATCATTCTGTATTTACTTTAAGAGGGAGAATATTTAGTCAATTAAGTTATGAATTGATTCTCAAAACTTTATTGAATTCAAAAGTTATGCACTTTCTTCAAGTCTCAAAGTATTGCATTAATATAGTATTTCAGCAGTTTTGCATGAGTCTATTTATTTTCACTAATGCTCTACTCATGATGAGTCTATAGATTGATTAGTCAAGCACTTTCTTTCGCAGTACTTCAACAATATTACCATTTTTTTTCTTAATTTTTTTCTTCTTCGTTTTAGAAAAATATAATGTACATCATTAGTAGTAGTTTGAAATTAAAGAGAGAAATGAAGAGTCATAGTACTTGACATGCAAGTGCCATATATATATATATATATTAGGGGTGAGCAAATAATTCTATCAATCCGATTAAATTAAGAATTTGATCTGATCCGTCGGATTTGGATAGGATTAGATTGACAGATTTTATAATCGGATCGAATTCAAATTGTAAAGTATGCAATCCGTTCAGATTAGATCGGATTTGAATTGACATATTTTATAATTCGCTGTAATCTGATGCAGACTAAATTACTTTTAAAATTATAAATAAATATATATTTTATTTTTAATAAGTTATATTTAAATATTATACATATCACGTTTATATTAAATTACTCTTTTAGCTTAAAAATAAAAATAATGTTAAAATTTATAACAATTTAATAATATTCAAGAGTATACTTTTTATTATTTTGATTCTCTTATTTATAACTATAAATAAATAAATTGACTTAATGAAATACCAATTTAAAATTTAAATGTTAATATATATTGTTTTATATATAACTATAATTTATTTTAATTTAAAAAAAATTTATAATTTCAATCCGACTTATCCAATTTGAAAAATTTGATCTATTCGAATTGAGTATATCATCGGATCGGATTCGGATTGAATATCTTCAAATTTACTTCGAATCGGATTTAAATTGATAAAAAATTGACAATTTCGATCTGTTACTCAATCCTAATATATATATATATATATATGTCGTCCAATTTGCAATTGACAATCTTAAGGAATCAGGAATCCATCTTTTCACCTAGTCCCGCTATGGAAGCAAACATTTTTATACTGTCTATAGCGATATTTTAAGCTAGTTATCTTGTAAAATGGGCAAAGTAAAGTAAAATAAAGGGAATTATTAATTATAAATATTGCCTTCTTTAATTAATTTGTGATGTTACATTATTTCCCGCACCGTACTGGAGAGATATATATTATTCACTACTCTTGAAAACTACTCTTTATTAATCGTTTCATATCTCCATAGATTAAGCATTGATTACTTATATTTTTAAAAAAATAATTGTACTTACTTTACATTTCATTAACCTACAATATTAAATCATTACTTATTTCAAGAATAATAAATTCTCTTTTTTTTTTTCTTTTTTTCTTTTTTTCTTTTCTGTTAATTTTATTGGTATTGTAATGTAACTTGTAATGCTTCTCAATATTTAATTAATATGGTTTAGTTTATTTTTAATCATTCTCAATTTTTTCTTAGTGTAATTTTTTTATAAACTCATAATGTGTGTTTGTAACATGAAAAGAACCTGTTGTTTTTCTTAAATATTATTGAACATGTGTTTTTTTAAACAAAATATTTTAAAACATTTGTTGATTGCATAATTTTGGCATGTATTTTTTAACGTATGTTGTTTATATTGAATGAGGTGAGATAATAAGTGACGTTTTGTTTTAAAACTTGTTAAATATATAAGTGAGTCATTAAAATAAAAAAAAAAAAATTGAAAACCTTCTTTTGATGAACAAAAAAAAAAAATCAATTTATTCATTACAAGCAACAAAAACAAAGGGTGTGATAATTAACTTGTTTACTTTAACCACGCTAAATAAAGGAAAATATTATGTATCACAATTTTGAGATGATCTCAAATAACATGTCATAATATTATTGAAAAGTACGGTCGAAATTATAAAATTATATTCAATTAAAATCTGTTACATTAATTGTAATTGAGACGGTGATATACTTGTGATTTTTATAGTATTGCCTAAAAGAAATGATAGCTATACATCATGTCTATCAAATTCTCATGGTCTATGTAATTTAAGTATGATGTTGATAAATAGGATTATCGTGCGCACTCTCTTGTTAATCAACTCCCCAATAAATTACTGTTTTGAAACTAAAGTTAAAAAAAAATAAAGGAAAGAAAAAATGTCAATCTTAATCCCTTATTCCTTTGCTTTATTAACTGTTTAATTTAATCAATAACCTTAATTTAATTAGGTTAATTTAGATTATTTTTTTTAGAAATAATGTCAGTTTATAGCCTCATACTACTTGATTGAAGAGAACTGAATAAATTTATGGACTACCTATTTATCTTCAAAAAGTTGTTAGTTCGTCCGATTTGACCTCGTATAATATTTAGTTTGATCTATTTAGTTGTACAAATTTTCTGAATTGAATCATGTATTTATGATAAAAGGGTAAATAATTAGACGAAATAATAAAATTAGAATATGAAGATAATCCAATTAAAACTTAAGGGGGCTAAATGGGATGAATTAATAAATGTAGGATCAAAATCAAGGTTTATAAAAAAAAAAAAAAATTTGATAGTGCGAGAAAGAGAGAGACATAGAGTAATATAATTAATGTGTTTTCTACTCTGAAGAGAACAAAAACACATATGAAAACAGAGAACATACACTTGTCAGTAATCTTATGATAGGGACAGGACTTGAAGATAAAGGTAAAGGGATGTGCCTACATAACTACATTGGTGGGTGGTGGATAATAAAAATGTAATCCAGAAGAATATATGAGATACATGCCCCTAGCCTTGCTTTTTACGGCTTGCTGGATAATTTTTAGGTCTCTCTCTCTCTCTCTCTCTCCTAAAAAATATGTCAAGAAATATAGTGGGGTGTGGGGCCATTTGATCGATCATTCCAAAGTGAATAAAAGGGGGCCAACTTTCTAAAACTCTTGTTCCTTAATTGTTTTGATTACCCACTTTGCATTGCATGTCCACTTTCAACGCAAGCAAACCCTCTCACGTCTTGCTCATTATGACTAGTTTATTCCTTTCCTTAGACATTGAATTTTTATTATTTTTTCATCACAACCCATTAAAATTTGTGCACTTGGATTAATCTTTTTCTTATGATTAATTCCTTCAAGGTAAAATCATCTTCTTGCTACATTTAGGTATAGCATATAAAACACGTATGAACTGATGCGAAAATATTAAAATATAGTGAATCAATTTTATCTTATTAAAAAAAAAAAAAATTGTAGCAAAAGAGTGGGCTGGGTAAAGCTAAGGTAGCTGATGAGCAGCCCAATGAGGGTATTTGGTAATTCATTTTATGAAATAACAGAAGCACGCTTGCTTGATTTGATCAATACAAACAATGTATAGGTAATAACGTTTGCAGAGAGAATGATTTATAAATCAAAGTAAATAGTAACACAACGCAACATACTGCACCCTTTTGCATGTCACGAAACCCCAAATATTCCATTCTTTTCTCTTCACTGCTTCCCACCTACCATCATTACCCACGATTCAAACTTCATCATTTCCAAACCCCCCCTCTCTCTCTCTCTCTTTTTATTATAAAACTTTTATATATCATAATCCTACCGCAATAATTATTTATTTAATATATTAATTTAACTTAAATTATACTTATTAATAATATAATTTATTATTTATCACAAATTAAATAGATACTCCAAATTCCTTTTTATTATTTATATATTTTTCTCTACGGCTTGCTCGTAGAAAAAGCTTTATTTTTAACTCACAAAACCTATACCTTTTATCATTGTTTGCAATATCCATGTACCACTATTAGTTTTATTATATTTTGTATTTAAAAAATTAAATTAATCTTATATTTTTTAAAATAATTATATTATGTAAGTGTAAAAATAAATACATATTTATATATTATTAACCTTTCTCTTGACTTAAATGTTACTTTTTACGTTTGTTTTTCCCTAGCTAGCTTTCTCATTCTCTCTCTAAAGAGTCAATTAAGATTAATATCACGTAGTAATGATAACTTATTCATAAGGGTCCTGGGTCATTACCAACAGGAAAAACAATAATAATTATAAGGGTCCAGAGTGGAGGTCATTTTTGATAATGTTATGCCAGTGACTATTTTGGTATAAATCTTTTATTTTGTGACTGCTGATCCCATTATCCCAATTGGATCAAAGAATTCATTGAACGCTTCACACAGGGGCGGAGCCAGAAAAAAATAATTAAGGAGGCTGAATTTTTTTTTTTTAAATAGTAAAAATTAGAGTATATTATACTCAATTCAATACTGAAATTTTTTATATCATATTATAATAAAAACATAGAGTTAAAGCTCAAAAAAATATAAAATTAACACATTATAATTAACTTATAACAAAAATTAAACAAAAATATAATAAGTTAATAATTACTCGTATTATTCATGAATAAAATAAATATATTAACTAAAAAATCTAAGTAAATAGAAAGCTCAATTAAACACACCAAAATTTATAGTTGTTAAAACTAAAATAAACATGTGAAAATAAAAAAAGTAAAATATGATTTAGAATTTTAAGTTTGAGACTATTTTTAAAATATATGTTTATAAATAATATAACACTGACCAATAATAATAAAAATAATAAATTTTTTATATAAAAAAATTTCAAATAAATTCTTAAAGATTATTAAAATAAAATGTCAAATAATATAATATTAGATAAAATTAAAATTTTGGTTGAAATAAAACATGATAAACATAAACTTAAAAATATTAATATGAAGTTATCATATACTTATTATTTTTTTAATTTTATTCTTATAATGTTCAGTTTAAAGTTCAATATTAAAAAAAAAAAAATTGGATTATCACGTTTAAGAAAAATTTTCACATAATATATATGACTATAATTTTATTTTTGTTACTAATAGTTACCAAATATATATATATATATATATATATATATATATATATATATTTAACAATGTTATTTACAATATATATCATTTTTATCCATGTATTTGTTAAATATTGTTAATATATTCCAAAATATGTACATAAAAATTATACAAAATATATTATTACAAATAAAATATTTATCTAATACTAAAAATATACACATAATTTATCTATTTTAGATTATTTATTTTTATATATTATTTCGAAATAGTTGCGACCATCAAAACTCGAACTTATGTTATGTTTATTAAGACACTATGACATGACCATCAAGCCAAGATAATTAGTTATTATTGTGAAACAGTTAATAAATTCTTTTAGTGCTGAGTTATGAGTAGTTAAAGCATAATTATTGACCGAATGATTTAATTATATCAAACTTTAATTAGTCGTGAGCATATAGCACTTGTCTCTATGTCACGCATAGATTTATAGGCTGCATTTGAAAATACAGTACATCACAAACCCATACACCATATATACATAATTAATTTTCCTTTTAAATTTTTAAATGTTAATGTGGCAGCATTTGTTTTAACATGAGAGTTTAAACCAATAAAAATATGAACATTTTCATTTTTCGACAGTTCACATAGAACAAAAAAAAATGTTAAAAATTAACTCATATGTATTAAAATACATAGGAAACCAAAAGACAAGCAGATAAATACAAATGGTATTATGGGCATAAGATCATTACACCCACCACCTTTTGCATGCATGTCAAGTGGCATTGGAAGCCTAAAAATCTTTTAGTTTTCTTTATGGTAATGATATTGAGTTATTAACACAATTATTTTTATTATTATCACAATAAAAATTAATTAAATATTTTATTTATTTTTATGCAATCAATTACTATTTATCATCCAAGGTTTAGGCCCATTTTAGTCCACTTATTAACAAGCACTTCTGAAAATTAAGAAGGATACCTCGTAAGTCTTGCTTGGAGAAAAGCTCTGATTTGTTTTTTTTTTTTTTTTTATATTGGGGCCGCCTTTAGTTTTTTTTATGTGAATAAAGTTTATTCACTGTTTTTTTTTCTTCCTTGTTTCTTATCCTTGTCATTTAAATTTCTGCAAGGAAAATAGAAGAGCACTTATATTCATTTTAAGTTAACATAGATTGTCAACTTACACAGTATAATAAAATTAGATTATAAAAGTGAGTCTATTTACTTTATCCTATTACATTTCTGATACTTAAGTTGATAACTTAACAAAACTTGAGATAAAAACATTTAAAAAATAAAATAAAATATTGTACATAGGTCCTTTTTAAGTTCAAATATGTTTTTGCAACAAATTCACCATTCTTATTTTGTGCACTATTTTTTTTGTTTTTTAATTTATATTTTTAGGAAACTCGTTTAATTTATCTTAATAGTTTTTATTGCTTCACTTCTTAAAATCTTAATACTATTTTATACGAGAAATAAAACACGATAAATGGGACTAAAAATTTTGTATTTCCTTATTTTTTAATGTGTTAGTGTATTAGTTACCAATAATTTATTAAATATAAAAATCTCTACTTTCAACTACCTTGCCCACAACAAAATTTAAACATGATAATGAACTCGTTTTTTGCATCAAGTTCTGTGCAACACGCAGACGATAACGAACAATACTGACAAAGAGGGGACACTAATTTCGAAGCAGAATGTATGAAGAAAAAGCAATCATGATCTTCCAAAAAGCAAAGAGGGTGAGAGACTATCTCATCTCATGCGTATTATTAAGTTATGTACAGTCTACCAAAAAAAAAAAAAAAAGGGTTATTACAGAGAGAATGCGAGGATGCGTGTAGGCTCACGACAAAAGCGTACACCCTCAAATTTACCCGACAAAAGGGGTGCTGAGGGCCATAGAATTCCACGCTTTTATGCATGGAAGTGCTTTGGGCTCCGTGTGAGTTTTGTGGGCCCAATACCCTGACTGCGCGTGCACAGGCGGACTTCATGGGGGCTCTCCTCTCTCTTGTTTTGGGACCCACCTTCATCTCCTCACCCAACACGTATTCTTCTGGTTAAGATAATCACTCTCTTAATCTCTGTATTCCTCGGCTCTCCCCCGGTCACATATTTTTCTATTTCAAGTACCATTTTTTGTTTTAAATTAATAAAAAATAACTTTTTTTTTTTTTGTTATAATAAAAGAAAAGATTTGTGTAATTATTTTTTAAAAGGCACAAACCTCTAATATTTAATAAGAAAATAAACATGTTTAGTGTAAAGTATATTTAAAACAATGAACAATACCTCTAGGAGATTATTATATTCTCTATCATTTAAACTAATAGATTTTATAATTAATTAAAGGGTATTTGTACTCATCTAATTGGAGAAGAATAAATAATTTATTTTTATTTATGCCCTTTTGCGTAATTCCTCAATTATTATTATATACGCCTTTTCATAACGTTTTTTCCTCTCTTGCTGTGGCCACCTTTAATTTTTCTTTTGTTCGATGAAAATTCCTATGCTAATGATTAAAAAAATGAAAATCATTTTGCCGTTTCTTTCTGGACACTTGATTGTGGGTGGGTCCAATTGCATTTTTCCCTCTTCCCAAATACATTGCTAAATACAAAGATTTTATTTATTTTCAAATGTTTGTCATGGTTGAGTCACGTCGACGTTTGATTAGCCATGAAAAGTGAAACAGTTATGTAATGGGAACGTGAATCTTGTGGCCTTGCCCAATATTCAATTGCACTGCACTGATCGCTAAGATTAGCTTTTTGCGCTCCCATCCAGTCTCTAAGGCGTGATGTCAATCCTCAGATGGGGCAATGCTTATGGTTTGTAGCTATTTCTCCTATAGTCAACTGGTCAACCCAAAACCACCATGCATGTGGATTTATTTACATCTAGTCGGCATAGCCCGCTTAAAGTTAACTATGTAAAAAGGCGTCTTTTGCGCTTCTTCTCCTAACTTCTTACATGTTAATTTTTAAGTATTGAAAACATTAAATATCATAAATTTATAATAAATAAATATATGCTTTATATTCTCACTTGACTTCCTAACACCACTCATGTGTCAAAATCTCATTGTCTTTTATATTACCCTCTATATTAACTCATTCGTCCTTATGGAATTGAATATTACAGTTAGTCTCCAGAGTTTTACTAAGTGACGAAATTATGTCTGTTTGCAAAAGAGATTAGTAAGAATAGTACTACGACGTATTTATTATATTCTACTAAATATTTTAATTATATAATTTATATTTAATCATACATTTAATTGTAAAATTAAACTATATATTTTATAATATTAAAATAGTATAATTATGTATAAATTTTGTACGACTAGGGGTATGAGTCGAAACTGTACCAAACAATTAACTTTGTCTAAATTTTCAATTATAAAATTATACATCATAACTTTTTTTATTATCTCAAATTAAAAATAATATTTTTTATTTTTAAAAAATATAATAAAAATATCAAAATGAATTAATTATTAATTTAAATAAATTTTATAATATAAATTATTTTAGCTATATATAATCAATTTAATCCGATTATATTTTTTACCAAATAGGCAAATACTGTATAGACTAATTATAATAAAATTCAATACAGTTTAGTCCAATATAACTATACTTAATTTATTTATTCAATACAGTGCACCAAGCATATGGTTAAGGTAAGTTTATAGCACTAGTCTTGCATTTTTTTGGATTAATCTTTTAGATCGAATGATTAATGATCAACCCTATAAAGTTTGGAAGTTAATTTAAAATTCTCTTTTAAAGCATAACCCTGTTTTCCCCTTTAAAATAAAACCTAATAGGGAACGAAATACTGAGATTAATGCATCTATAAATTAGAAACACTAATAATATTTTCACTAAAGAAGAGTATAAGGTTCGTTTAGTAGAGATCCGGAAGGGCCTAACTCACTATCTTCCTGACAGACAGAGCCAGACCCTGCCCCTTTCTTTCAATCTCATGTGATTAATATTTGTAACAAATAATTTTCCTATTTAATTTTTCTCAACTAGCTCTATTATAATTTTAAGTTGCCTATTGCACTTTCATGTTTCTCACTCTTTAGCAGAACTGATCAAATTCAAATTGACAGTCCTTTTTAAATAAACAAATGATAGCGTAATTTGAGCTTGTGACTTTTTGAAATAGAGGAGAGGCTTATCCGTCATACAACTACAAGAACTATACTAATTTGTTTGATCTAAAAATTCCAAACGACGATAAACAAGAAAAAGTTTAGCCTTTTATATTAACAGCGTACAGTTTTACTACTGGAAATGTAATGTAATTTGTTAAAAGTTTCTCCCTTCTACCACCGGCTTGCTATTGTAATGGCAGATCATTCTCAAAATTCACTTTTTTTTTTTCATCATATTCTTTTAACGTAACAAAGGAAAGTGCAACATAAACTTTTTTGTGCATGTAATGATTAGGTTCATCCTGGAAAAAAAAAAAAAAGGATTTTTAATTTGGGAAGTAAATATTACCTGCTAAATACAATGGTTGGTTATGAAGCATATCGTAAATCATAAGATTCTCTCCTAGCAAGTGATCAGCTGGGCTCACGTATAACCTAAGATATGGCCCAATTCACTTCAGAAAGGATTTACATTTGTTTTTTTTTTGTCAGAAGAGACGTTTTTATTTTGCAAGAGTAAAATATTGGAGCAAACAAAACATACAAATCATGTAATATTTAGATTTATTTGCATGACATAATATGAAGTTTTATTTTCAATCCCGTCCAAGTAGTACAAATATGTTCTTTTAATTAAACGTTAAAAGTATATGATTTTTTGAGATCCTAAAGTAAAACCAGTTACTTGATCATATAAAACTCACACGGAAGGTACTGTTTTTCTTACCTCAACTATGCATCGTATGTACGTATCCTGCCAAATATGTTTTCTCATGCACGTTTCTTTAAAAAAGCAGTGGTTTAAAACTTTCGATGCAATGCCCTTATTTGAAGAGTAGATGTTAAATTAATGTAAGGACTGAAGCTCAGAAGTAGCAGCAGAGGCATAAATTCTTCAACATGGCTTCCAATTCAATTCTCTCACCTTTTGTGTCTACAAGGAAAGTTTAAATGCTCAAGGTCCATCTCAAATTGCGCATTGTTGTTGACCAACTTTCTGGATCAATAATAGATTTATCAATGGCCAATCTGGAGCAAAACTCAATGCTCAGCTTCCAATCTGCAATACACAATTAAAAATTACTTCTAGCATCATTTTTAAATTACAAAACTTATCTCTAAGCCTCTCACAAAATGAAATTTACTTCAAATTGAATGCAATGATGCTTCTACTCTATATTATTCTTAAGATAAAGTCAAGGTAAAGGCTGCTAGGTTGACAAGTTTTATTTATTTATTTTTTGTAGCCACCTGTTTGGACATTCTCTCAGACTCATCTCCTCATATAGGGCACTAGAGATGGCTTTAGGGCAGGTGAACACACCATAAATTCACCTCGCTACTCTTCTCAAGGGTGTAATCAGCTCCTCACGTGGTAAACTTACGACTGTTTAACAAGTCAAAGGGGTAGCACATGATACCATTCCCTATTCTCAAAGAATGGAACACCCAAAATTTAGTATATAAAATGCAAAAATAAGTGTTAGAAAGAATAAAATCAGAACACGAAACACAATTTTACCGAACGGTTTTTATGTGTTAGATGTTCGTATATTACAAGACAGAAAATATAACTAGTTATTAAACAAGTTTATGTTTTTTTTTTAAATGTAGTAGAAATTAGAAAAATAGTTTCAAACACAAGAAAACAAAACTGTTGAGAAGTTGGGGGCAAGCAAGTTCAATATTGATAAAAATAACTATAAGAGCATAAGTTTATAAATGTATGAGTCAAACTCATTCAATGTGATCAATCTTTTGGAATGGAAACTATTGAGACTATCAAAAACTAGTTACAAAACGAGCCTAAGTGATTCAACAAATATGATCAAAAATATTCCCAATGGAACTACTCTCAAATTAACTGTAAATTACACAAAACGAATTTAGAACATGAAAGTAAATATGCATGTTGTAGTATTAATTTCAAGCTTTATATTTATGGTTCCAAAATTAGTTGAGAATTATGTAATATTAATTCAGGTTTCATGGAGCGAAAAAAACCTCAGTAGAAGGGGCTTTCAAAGATAACAAACTAGCATACAGAGGCAGTTTTAGTACCAGACTAAGATCATATTGCATCTAACAAGTTGATGGTGTCAGAAGAAGTATTTCTCCAACAAACAGCAACAACAAAGCGCGTCAAACTGCCATTAATTGTAAACATTTAGGATTTGGGAAATACAGTTAAAGCAAAATGGAAACTGAAAGCAAAAAAAAAAAAAAACACCGCTTCTTATGGCCAATTTGGATATATTTCTCTTAAAAGTGGTTTTAAAAGAAATATTTAGGTGTTTGTCATGCAAATGAGAGATGATTTTGAGTAGTACTTTGAAGGAAGCAGTTACAGATGGACGTTTAATTCACATTCATATTGGTTTTTCGGTCATTACTTTATATCACTTAGTAGGCAGAAGACATCTTGCTTCATAGTTTAAAGTAGCATGCAACTCTGCAATATGATAAATTGTAGTCAAAACTGGAGGCCTAAATTGCATGCGTTATTAAATTGCTACTCATGATTGCTAAAACTAAACAGAATGCACCAAACATATTCATTAAGAAATGCAAAAACCTAGTAATATGCAGAGATCACATACCAGCCTCTGAGGAAGGAAAAGCAGAGTCATCTTGGTGTTGCCGGTGTGGCAGAGACAGTGGGACTGGTGGTGGCAGACGGTATGGTTCGTAGAAATAACCCTGATATAGATGTGGAGGAAGTGATGTGGCCGCAGAAGTGGAGGAGGAGAAGCTGATGGACGATGATCTGTGTTGCAACATTACAAATATGAAATTGATAAATTATAAATAAAAATAAAAAATGATACTCTATTTCATTTGAAATATCCAATACTCTCTTTTTTATCGAAGACTATGTTCAACTACAAGATAGCTAGACAAAGACTCAAAGACATAGATACAATGCAATTCTTGAAGACTTGTCTGGTGGGTGATGAGCAACCAGACGTTTTCTAATACAATTGTTAAAGATTTGACATTTATTAGAAGAATTCCCCAGCTCAAATGAGCAAGATAAACATTTGACATAGTGAATTCATGTCAATTGCCAACTATAGTCCTATATTTGGGATGTATCATTGTTTGGCAGGATTGTCCACTTCATACTAGACAGTAAATAATAAGACTGAGCTAGTCAGCTTCTCTGTCTACGATGAAGCTCCATGCTTCATCTACCATGGTAAAACTATAATAACACATAGCAAAAGGAAAAGGAAAACTAATTCCAGAATTGATGCCTTTTTTCCAGAATTGTTCATTGAATAACATTTCTAATAAAACCCTCCAACTCGAATAGTTGAATTTGCATATAATTAACACTTGTAAGAAATATGTATAACTCAAGCTTTTGTTGTTTTCCCAACTTATTTTAACACCGACAACGATTGCTAGATAGGCCTACAGCTGGACATTATGCATGTTATATATATTATCTAAAACTAGAAGTTTCTGGGTCATTTCTCCTGATAACAACAACCGGTCGACAAATACAAAGACAAAAGCTTGAAATCGTCATCCATTTACCTAAACACCCTTTCTGGAAAGTTAAAAAGGCTGAGAAGGTATTATATTTTCCCAATTCACAGTCTAGGCACACAGTTTTGAGCAAATCCTTATTTGCAAAGAAAACAAAGCCGCGTAAAGCGTATAGATAAACAAAATATCCTAAATCATTATCCACTATAAAGAGTCATTACATTTTCTTAATCTGCAATAGGATCACACATCACCGAAGATAGATCAAAAAGAGTAATTCTAAACTTACCGCTTCATTCATTTCAATCAAACATGGCAGGCACTTATGAAGAAACCAAAACCCATCAGTCATCTACTGAACCCAAATTAGCAGCAGACGAGTCTCATGCCCAATCGCCTTCATCCCAGCCTCATGAATCGCCTTCAACAGAGGATGAAGCTAAGAAATGGGGAACCCATATCATGGGATCCCCAGCAGCACCTGGTGTGCACCCAGATAACCAAAAGGCTTCCTTGTGGGGTGCAGCTGATCACCAGCCTTATGTTCAATATGCCCCTATTGATAAACCCACTAACAACCCTTTTGAGCCTGTTATTCACCTCTTCAATTCCTGGAGCACCAAGGCCGAGACTATTGCCCGCAACATCTGGCACAACCGTAAGTTTATTAGCGTACATACTGTACTGATTTAAATCGTGGAATCTGAAATTGGAAAAAACAAAAAACAACATTAGGGTCTTATTTATTTCTCGTATATGTTTCTGCTAATGAAATTTCAGTGAAAACTGGAGCATCTGTTTCGGAAGCAGCATGGGGAAAAGTGAATCTGACGGCAAAAGCGATGACAGGGGGTGGATTTGAGTCTTTATTTAAGCAGATATTTGCAACTGATCAGAATGAGAAGTTGCAAAAGACGTTTGCTTGTTACCTTTCCACGACTACTGGCCCTGTTGCTGGCACCTTATATTTATCTACAGCTCGCCTGGGATTTTGTAGTGATCGTCCTCTAGTCTTCAAAGCTCCATCTGGGCAAGAAGCTTGGAGCTACTACAAGGTAAAAATAAAAAAGAGATTGAGGTCATTTATCCCTTGTAAAAATTACAAGAAATTTGATCAGTAAATGTTTAAAATAATGGAATTCTCATTTTGACTTAACTTTTAACTGAAATTGTTTGGTTTGGTGCTAAGCAGGTAATGATACCTTTGGGGAATGTAAGCACAGTGAACCCTGTGATAATGAAAGAGAATCCAACAGAGAAATACATTCAGATTGTTACCAGTGATGGCCATGACTTTTGGTTTATGGGATTTGTTAATTTTGAGAAGGCATCTCATCATCTCTTAAACAATGTTTCAGATTTCAGAGCAGCTGGGGTTGCAGGGCAACCAATTGTGAATCAGCAGACGATTTGATTCCTTCCTTGTGTGTACTCAAATTTCCTTACAACTTGTCCTTGTATAATACAGTGTGTTGTATCGTAGTTGTAGATGAGAATATATAGAAAGCACAGCTTGCCTGGCTTGAATGGTGTATCATTTATTTATCTTTCTATTTGGTGTAACAACATGGTTTGTTATGTTTTTTTTTTTTTTTTTTTGTTCTCGCAATAAAGAGGTAATTTTAAGTTATGAAAACAATTTTTGAACTATACAAAGGAAAAAACCAAGCCTAAATGTGGAGAGATTTTACATATAATGATTTTAATTTTGAATTTTTTTTTTATAAAAAAGAAACAATGTTAGATATTTTGAGAACAATAACTACTATAATTTATAGGAATATATAATATATTATATTTAAAAAATTTCGCCAATTGGAGATTACAGTATAATTGTACAAATTATAGTGTATAAACCGGCATTCCAGAAGTGTGGGCCTTTGGTTATATATACGGACTCAATAGAAGCCCACATGGAAAGTATTTTTCACTATAATGAGCCCAAATCCTTAGTCTAGGCCAGATCTAAATGATATTCATGTCCATTAAAGTTATTTGATCGGACAGAATTACTAGATATGTTAAAAAGTGTTAATTTTAATTAAATAGTAAATTTAGGTAGTAAAACGGTGAGTTTTATTTAGATAGTAAATATATTTTTATTGTATGTACACCTTATATTTTTGTATGTACAACTTACATTTTTGTATGTACATCTTACATTTTTGTATGTATAACTTACATTTTTGTATGTACACCTTATATTTTTGTATGTGGATAAAAATACAGGAAAAGTCGTATATTTTTGTATGTACACCTTACATTTTTGTATGTACAACTTATAATTTTGTATATACACCTTATATTTTTGTATGTATATCTTACATTTTTGTATGTACAACTTATATTTTTGTATGTACAACTTATATTTTTGTATGTACACCTTATATTTTTGTATGTACAACTTACATTTTTGTATGTACACCTTACCTTTAAGTTTCAGCACCAAACTGTTCATCAGATTCAACTCCGCTGTTAAAGAGTTCTTTGAGTCTCAACAGAAGACCAGTAGTGAAGTGTATTGTATGTTTTGTTCTGTTCTCTTTTATTTTGTAAAGTTCTTATATCCTTTCTTGGATTTTAACTCCAAGGATTTCCTGTAGTACTCGAGTATCAGAGTTGAGTGTCTTCTGGCTATGGATTTTAACCCCAAGGATTTGCGCAGACATGGCGGATGTTCATATGAGAGAAAAACAGAGAAACAAAACTATTGTATTTTTTCAAAACACAGTCGTTTTACTATTTTGGACAAAAAATCAATTTTTATCATATATATATCATTTAAGGGAATTAAATCACAAATTCTTTCAGTGATTATCTGGTGAAGATAAACCAATAAAATAGAATTTTGTTCTTTAAAATTATATATTTTATTTTAATAAATATATAAATTTATTTATATATTTTTTTTAAATTTAATTACATAAAAATTAAACTAATTTTAAATAATACATCATCTTTAAAAAATTACTTACTTAATTTTAAAATTTTAAAATCAAATAATTATTTTATAATTTATTCTTATTATTTTAAATAAATTTATAACTAAATTCTATCAATATTATAATTATTTATCTATTGTTACATATATTTATTTTTCTTTTTTATTATATAATATTATTTATTAGTTCAAAATTTTATTTTTTTTCTCGTTATCATAAAATATTTATTATTGAATAATTTTTTTTATAAAAATTAAAAATTAAAAAATAATAATATTACTTTAATTATCATTTTTTGTTTATGAGTCTCGTTTTCATTAAAATCCCAATGTATCCTCACACTAACTATAACTAAGAATGGGTCTTTTATCCCACCCTACTACGTTTGCAACACTAACTGAGAGTGAGCATACGGAATGATAAAAGAGAACAGGGCTGCAGGGAGCAGAGAAAAACAAAAGAATAAAAAAATAAATAAAAAAGGTGTAAGCTTAAAAACAAAGAGTGAACAGTAGAAACTACAAGTGTACTTAAGAAGAGATGCAAAAATGAAGAAAGAGACACAAAGAACTCGATATGGAAGAAACCAACAAACAGAGATTCCCTGCAGAGAGAAGAGTTTCGTTGATAAAAGGGTAAAAAGATAATTTGGGTTTTTCTGGTCCTTGTCTTCTTTCTTAACCCCTAATTTGCAGTATCAATTTGTCTGTCTTTGACCAACTACTGATTGAGATTGATGCAGATATATAAAAATGTTGTATAATATAAAGAAACACAAATAACGAGAGACTATTCAATGTTTTTACTATTTCTCTTTCTCTATCTTCTTATTTCGATCTCTTTGTGAAATCCGAATAATCCCTCACTGCAATTAGATTCGCCTGCTTCAATTAAAACGCTCAATTCATGGACCATATTCTTTTGTACCAAGAAGAGGCACTTTTAAGCATGTACTCTCTCTCTTCAGTCTTCACCTCCGTCTGAAAATCGAATCTTTTAGGACGGAGGGCCTCACCTTTACTGACTATACACTAGTGCTCTGTCATACCAGTCTTGCATACATGAGGACCGAGGACTTTGATTATAACACAATCTTGGTATGTTATTTGATAATTTTTATTCGATTTTTTGGAACTAAATTTATTTTTATTCTTTTAAAATAACTAAAATACTCACGATTTCGTACACTTTAACTCCATGTTTGTTATATACTCATTTTTGGCAACTTTTTTGAAACTGAACTTTGACATAAAGAATTAGAATCCTCTATTTATTTTTAATTTTCCTCTCCTTTCTCCTTTCTCCTTTCTCCTTTCTCCCTTCTCTCTTCTCTCTTCTCTCTTCTCTTATCTCTCTCTTAAAAAAATATTAAATTTAAATAATTAACAAAAGCAACTGTGTTCATGGTAAAAAAAATCCGTAATACTATTCCTTTTCTTTATTGTCAGATTCCCTTTAATTCCTTTGAGAATATCTTATATAAATTTAAGATTTAAATTTAGGTGACCTGTGCATTGCGTTTTTAATTTTTTTTTTTTTTTGTGTGTTAAATTTTAAAATTATAATTCATATATTACTTAGTTTATAAGTTTAACTTATTTAATTATGTTGATTATTGTAGCGGTAAAATTTAACGTGTTAAAGTTGCTTTTTATATATATAATTTTGTACGTTAATTTTTCAATTAAACATACACTCTAGTTTATATACAGATTATTCATTTACATGTTTTCATTTTTAATCTCATTTTTAAAAAATAAATATTTTTTACATTAAGAAAAAAACATTGCGACATATTTTTTAGCATACAAAAAACATTTTTTTTTAATGTTATACTAAAAACAAGTTTTGTGCATTGTGTAAGAGGTTAAAAATGAAAGTTCATATATAAAAATGAGTTATGATATGTAATTAAATTTAAAACATATTTAGTAACTTTTAGATTAAATTTATGAAAATTAAAAATCTGTGAACCTATAAACAAAAAAAGATGTAGAATTTATAAAGTTTAAGTCACTAACACAATTTTATTAAAATATATTCGTAAAATTGTTAACGCTTTTGCGTTTGTTGAAATGAAAATACAATATGCAAAGGAATTATAACTTATATCCATAAGTTATAATTATTAATTAAGCTGAACAACAATTTTAGTACATTAATTTTTACATATTTTGTACTTTATTCTCCTAATTTTTTTTTTAATATTTAGTCTATAACTTTATAGATTTTATATTTTAATCTCTCAACTTGTTTTTTCTAAAGATTTGGTCTAACTTTTTAATTTTGACAAATTCAATCCATTTTAATAGAAAATTTGTTGTTAAAATGAAACAAATGTTGCTCACATTCTTTATAAATAAATTAACATTTGGTTATCATTTAACCTTTTTTTCCCCAAGCAAAAACTTAATATTAAAACCCCAAAATACTCAATTTTTTATATTTGAAGCAAAGTTAGGGAACTAAAGCATAAAATTTATAAAAAGAACCAAATATTAAGGAAAAAAAAATTAGAAGACTAAATAAAATCTATAAAAGTTAAGAAAAAAAAAAAGAAAATTAAATGTAAAATATATACAAATTAGGAGACTAAAAGTATCATTGGACTTTATTATTATAAAACCCAATCACAATTAATATTTACTAAGTTATAATTTTTCCATCATGAAAAGAAAGTTTAAATTAATGCCAATATTAAATAAATTAATATCAAAATTAAATAATTATGTTATTTGTCATTAAATACATATAACACGTTCACATGTACGCTGTGTTCAAAGTCGCCATTTGAACGCGTACAAGAAGTATATCACTCAACTTTAAGCTTGAAACATTACATTTTTTTTAACCAAAAATATAGCCGGCATCTTATATTTGTGTGAATCCATTGTATATTGAAGTCTAAAGTAGTAGCGATCAACTCTTAATACTGAATAACATTAAAAAAGCCGCGTTGAATAAAGGCAGATGATAAATACTACAATTGAATAAAGGCATCATAAATGCTACAATGAATAAAGGCATTTATATACAATGTATTTAATTAGAGTCAATGGTATGTGCTAATAACCATGTTTAAGCCCTCCATTAAGCCGTCAAATACATGTAAACATGCTTTAGCAATTATTGACGGACGGACGGACGGAGAAAAATGCTCTTCAACCCAGCAATCGAGACCAACAACAAAATAATAATAATAAAACAAATAAAAGTTTATTTTTATTTTTTATCTACGAATTCTTGTACCATTGATATTAAACATCATAGTATAAATTACTTCAAGTCTCCAACCAACTGGAAACATTGACTAGTATCAGAACAAGTTAGGAGTGACAATATTGACGCTAAACAAAATACAGAATATTAAAAAATTTAGTCAAAATTAATTAATTTTATTATTTGTCAGTAAATTTTTCATATATCAAGAATACAACACAATTAACTCGAAACGTGGCTAATCCTACACTATTGTCACCTCTAAAATAAGCGTAATACAACACCACAATCTACGATGTATAGAGTAGTTTGTTAAAGCTAACAGAAAGAAGGGAAAAAAAAAACCTTAATTCCACTTGCGAAATAGACAACATTATATAGAGATACGAATATTTAAAGCAAAAATGAAAAAGGAGAGATAAGAATATATGAAACAAGGAGAAGAGAAAATACACGTCGCAATCATTACCAAATATTATTATTTCTTTTCTACCATTGACCTTGTTGGTGCTAGTACCATAGGAATCATCTTTTGCCACTCCCATGGCGTTCCACACCAAACCCAAATTGCCAATAAAATAATTTAAATGAATTGGGTCTAGAAAAGAAAAATGAGATAATTAAACTAGTCATATAGTGGAAAATCATTAATGAAAAATGAGATAACCCATTTTTAGCAATCCAACACTGAAATTAATTTTTCCAGGGAAACAGAGGGGTTTCCTGGAGTAAAAATTAAAAATAAAAGGAATGATATGCAGAAGTCTTATTCAGGTTGATAAGGAGCAATTTCCGGATCGATCAAAGTGGAGAAGTTGACCATTGCATTTGGGGCAATCATGGACTAGTTTAGGTACCATGAAGTACATGAGACAGCTCTTGCACCCACCTACTACCAAAACAGTGTCCTTGTCAACCCCCTTGTTTTGTTGCTCTCTAGATCTTTCAGGGGACGACGACGATTCCTCACTGTCGTAGAAACTATCATCATCATCATCATCATCTTCAGAATAGTAATCCCCGTTGTACTGATCTTGTATTGTCCTCGGATCTTCTTTTGCTTTCATTCCGTTCCTCCAGTTTATGTAGTAAATCTCTCCCGTCTGCAATATCATCAGAATGGAATCAATAATCCTCCGATTAATAAATACCCCGTACTGAGAAAAGTAGTTTCAATAGGACAAAATGCATCGGCCATCTAAGAACTATGTATTATTAAAGTATGATCAAGACCCATAGTTTGTTTTACAATTTTTTAACAAAATAAGTTATTCAAAGAAAAGAAAAAACTTTGTTTTGTTCAATCCAACAAAGAAAAAATCTTTCTTTACCATAAATAAAATGGTCACAAGCACCAAAAAGGTTTTTCATCCCCTTTTCTTCCAAAATAAGAACTGAAAAAGGGAACTGGACACTAACGAAGCAAAAGGGCATTTATTTGCCTATTACGCGATTCTAATTTTGCTGAGGAAAACCCTTTTTTTTTTCTCATCAGATAGCACAAGGGTTAATTTTAGGGCAGCCATTAATGATGAAAGTACGCAACACCCACAAGCCCAAATACCCTAAAAACAAGTAACGAAAAATTAAAGAGAGTGCAGAAGATCTGCCCTGTTTATGCATTTATTGAAAAGATCTGAAGCAGGAAAGGACCCAAAAGATGAAAGGTAATTGGTTCCTTTCAAGAGAGAAAATAAAAAAAAGAAGGGTACAGGAAAGAAAATTAACCGAACCTTTAAATCGAGGCATTGCTCCCAATAGTAAGGGAGAGAGACATGGGAGTTAAGCTCTAAAGTGGTGTCGTTGTTGGGGAGATTATTATGATCTTGTCTATCATCTGGGGATGAGAAAGTTGAGACTGACCTTCCTAAGCCGATGCCGTTTGAAACCTCATCGCAGGAGTTGGTGTTGCTTTTATGGTTGAGAGAAAAGTTTTCAAAAGACCGCTCCAAAGAAGCAGTGATGGTCGCCATATTTTGAGTTGCCATCTTTTGGATAAAAAATTCGCAGCTGCTGATATGAAACAGCTTTATAGATACAAATAGAATGACAGCACTTTTGTGTTCTGAGAGAGAGGAGAGATTAGGTGGGATTTTGTGAATTAAAATGAACAAGTGATGAAGAGTGGGGGTTATTTCTGGGACTTTGATAGATAATTAAAGGGATAGAACTCACGTCCTGTAAATGCTCGTGAAAACCAAACTTCAACGAAAATCCCTCTGTGGGGTCCACTTAGTTCCTGCGATTTGCCTCGCTTGCGCTGCTCGCGCACTACCTCTCTTTCTTATTGGTTATAACACGCGATGAAGTCGCGTGAAAAAAACAGCGTTCCTACTTGTATTTTTCAAAAAATAAAATTTATTAGGTGCAAAATTTATTTAAATATTCAAAGTTAAAAAAAAAAAACTAAATATATTATTTAACAAACGTCATACACATACGTGAATATATCACAATATTAAAAGGGAAATTTATAGTAAGTCCCTTAAGTTTGCAAAAAATACAATAAATTCAGAATAAGCAATTATAACTACCTTATTAATTTATTGTTATATTGCAATATCTTTCCTTATTTATCATGATTTTATTATATATTTTTTCAAACAACTATAAAATCACTATAAGAGATATAATTATCATTCTTAAAATCTGAATGATTATCATTATCACTTTTTTTATGATGTATCAGAGTCATATATTTTTATTAAGATGGTAAAAATATAAAAGAAAAATGATAAAAACTCTGTCACGCACAAGTCATAAAGAAAAAACCACAATTTACTATTTATTGATTTAGATTAATCCATTATTTATTTTCCCCAAAATCAAGGAGAAACATATTCTAAAAATTATGGAAGAGTATATTAATATCTAAAAATTATGGAAGAGTATATTAAATTATGATTTTTATGCATTTTAAAAAAAAAATTTATACATTTAAAAAAAAAATTATGAACTTTAAGGAATTTTTTATAGATTTCGCAGTCTTGTAAATTATAGTAAATTTTTTATTAATAACAGTTAAACCAATAATAAATATATAAGAAGATTGTAAGAGACAAAATATAAAAATCAAAAATTAAATTCTTATAAATCTTTGGGGGTGGTTTTATAATTTTTTTTTTTTTTTGTGAGAAGAATGAGTATAAATCTAACAAATATAACTTTAACTAAAATATAATCAAAAATCATAAAATCATTAGTTTAAAAATATTTTAAAATCAATGAAGTTTTGAATATACCTCAAATTTTAAAATTTTCTATAAAAATACACCCAAATTTTTATAAATTTTTAAAGATATCTATAAAATTTTAATTAAATACGCATAATATTTAGAGAGCCTTTAAAAATATTAATTAAATATACTTTAATTTTAAAATTTTATAAATATTATTAAAATTTTCAATTGAATACACTTGTAAATTTTATGTTAATAAATACTTTAGATTTTTCTGAACTCCTTGTTAAAGTTTGGTTTCACACCTTTTAAGATGTTATACATGAATCATATTATTATTATTATTATTATTATTATTATTATAGGTGCTAATTATATGTGTTTCCAAGTTTAATTTATCTTAGATAATTTATTCTTCATGGAAAAAATATCAAATTAATTACGTGAATAATAGGGCTAGGTTAATTGCTCTCGCTCCCTAATTACAAGGTTTTAGATTATGTAACACGTTTTGTATCAAACAATTCCAAAATAATTAAATTATATCTTCCTTCTCGTATAAAGCTGTCAATTAGAAGATATCCCAATTTTATCTTTGAAAGCTTTGAACCTGTTTAGGACCAAAGCTTTTTTTGTGTTGGAACAGTGCTATCCATCTTCATCTATTTTCCTTCTATTTCTCAATTGCTTATCATTTCTTCTTAGATTCCACTCAATTGTATGTTAATTTTTAAAATAACAGCTACCCACTCTCAATAGTAAATATATCATTATACTAAGGCATTTTACTTTGATATGTGAGATTTTTATTGCTTTGCTACTTTTACAGTTTGAACCCTAAGTTTCCTGTGTAGCGATATCATTTAAAGTTAGGGAACTTAAATTTTTTTTACAATTTGTAGCTACTCAGCCCTCAACTCAATAAAAGTTTATCAATTAAGTTTATAAGCTGAAAAAATCTAGCTCATGACAATTTTTTTTTTTTTTAATATTAACATAGTTATTTTGGTTAAACTTTTTATTTATTTATTATCATAGTTTTTTTGGTTGAACTTTTTATTTATTTATTATTTGCTAAACATTTTTTTTGAAAAATAATAAAAATAACACATTTCAAAATTTATAATAAAAAAAATATTACTCTTTATGTTCAAACTTATATTTTTACAATTAAAAAAAATGATTGATACATTATTTTTCTTTGAACTCCGTTCAATTAAAATTAAATAACTTCAATTTAAACATGTTCAATGTTTAACGTTTAATGTTATTGGAGTACTATTTTTATTATTATAAATTTTAGGTATGTTATTTTTGGTAATCTCTCAACATTTTTTGGGGTCGAACAACATACTTTTTCTTTAATTAAATAATTATAAAAAATAAAAATAAAAACATGTTGATCAACAACCATAAAACATAATTTTTGTTGTTTAACTAATTACAATATATTCATCACATCATTATCAAATTTAAAAAATTAATTATTATCATAAACATGTATGATATCTATAAATATATCAAAAGTCCAATAAAAGTAATTACATACTAAAAATTAATATCATAAACCTATCTATTTGATATTTTTATCTAAAAAATCCTTAAGCCAAAAACATAAATCTAAATCTAATAATACCTTCTAAAACTCTTTCTATGGTCTATACATTCCGACTATAGTGTTTTACTCATTCTGCGTATAGTTTTCATATGTACCTCTATCTCTGTATCTCCTTCAATTCATTCATTGACAAATTCCACTTTTCATTTTATGTTATTTTTTATTTATTTTATTTTTCTTTTTAATAATTAATTTAATAGTTTAAAGTTGTTTAAATGAGTTCAATAAAAAAAAAATGAAATGAGCTAAGTTAAACTAAGTTACAATTCATTTAAAATAAGTTGAGATTAAGCTAGTTGAATCACTAGATCATTTAACATCTCGAAAAGAATGAGTAAGGTCACAAGTTGATTTGTAAAGTGCGGATAAATGATATGGTGGACGAATTTGAGGATGTGAATCCTACTCTTAAAATATTTCCTATTTAAGCATATTAAATTAATGGTTATGTATCTCTTTTATGTATGTGTGTGTGTATATATATATATATATTTGTACATTTTATATCTAAATAAATTACCATAAATTTTTTAAAAAATAATATTTTTGTTGAAAAAAAAAATGTAAGTTAGAATTTTCCACCATTATATCATTAGTAAATACAATGATATTATAGAATTCAACCTAATAATAAATTGACTTGTAAATTATAACTGTGATGAATTTGAGACATACCTTAATGAACATTAATCATGAATACAAAAAGAAACAAAATAGATAAAAACTAAAAAGTAGTGAATTAAGCATTGATGCAATACAATTTTTATTTTATTTAGCATAGAATCACGTCAAAGTAAAAAAAAATATAGATTATATGTATTTGAGGTTATTATCATTATCATAAAATTTTTTGCATTTATCTTTTTTTATCAAGCTTACTTTGTGAGTTTGGGTTTGAATATCTCACTATAATTTAGAATAATTAGTGTATATATGTAAAAGGTGTATTGTATTTCAAAAGAAGCTTGTGAAACATTGTAGGAAGTGAATTGGTAGGTAGAAAATGAGATGGAGATGGAGATGGACAAACAAAAGGACGAGAAAGAGACGAATGTATTGGGGAAGCCGCCATGGCCTCTAAGAAAATTTGAGTGGAAATAAAGAGAGAATGTTTTATGCTGTCTGTTCTTTTTCTATAATTTCGGAGCAATATGTGCATCTACGACACTATGCTTTTGCATTTGTTGCAATTTCAATCCAAGACATTAAGATTTTTAATAAAAATTATTTTTAATTTTTTATAATTATTTTTATTATAATAAAAATTAAATATTTTACATACATAAATGTGCTATATGTATAACACTTGGTATTACACGTGTAGATATGGACGTTCCAAGTTCCATCATCTAATACCGATTGTGAGATATTGGCAAAACTTGGCTTCATGCGACCCTGCCCTCCTACTTTTTGATGAAAGATAAATGGTTCGAACGTTGGTAGCTATTAGCTTTTATGTCGAGCTAAATCGTAGTTACATTGTTAGCTTGTAATTGGTATCTTTTTAAAATTGATGATGATTTAGGATGAAAAATGTTGTTGTGTCCTTAAAACAGCCGCAACTCTCCTTCCTATTAAAGTATTTTGTTATAAAAAAAAAAAATTCCAACATCTAATGAACATTTGTGAGGAGTTCCAAGGTATATTTGAAACAATAGGAGGGCTTAATATTTTTTGTAATGCCCATGTTTTACATAAAGAATTATAAATTGATTATGTTATCAAAAAAATTATATTTAATACTCATTTTTTTTAAAGGTTTCAATTTAGACCTTTTTAGTTCCCTTTTAGTACACATGTCATCAAATTAACTATCACTTTAATATCCTTATTTTTTAAATTTACTATTAAAAATGATTAAATTAAAACTCTTAAAATAACATGATATTAAATTTAAACTTTTTGATTACATTATGAATTTTTGGTAATCTATGCAAAACATTGGTTGGAATCTATGCCCCCACATAATCCTTGTTTTCGACCAAAATTATTGAAAAAGGGGTAATTTTTTTATATTATGATTTAATGTATATCACATTTTAATTAATTTTTTAATAATAAGAAGTCTTATAATTATTCTTTTATTTTATATTTTTAATTTTATATTAAATTAATATATAATATATTATTTAATGCATACAAATATAATACTACCCTTAAAATAAAAGAAATCTGACATGAACACTTTTTCTCTGTCCACTTATATTCCTTCTGAAACCCAGCTGTGTTCTTTACAGGAGGGTCCTTGGGATGTTCCACTTCTTTTGTTTTGTATTGCAGTCTGAGAAATGTTTGCTTCACGGATCATTTTTGTTACTATTTTCAATTTCTTTATTTATTTTTTTCCACTAATATTCGCGCATCATCTTCAACCCTTTTCTCCAAGCTTCCTCCCGTTAGACTATTACTCATTATTATACACAGAATCAATTTTGACCTTTTATTTCTACATATTTCATGATGAATATTCTTGCTGTTGCATCCTAAAAAGCTTCTCTTATTTGTCAATAATTTACTTTTTTTTTTTTTCTGCAACCAAACCTAAGAAAGAAATTGTTTGAGTAATATATGTATTCATTTTTCTTTTAACACTAAAAAATATATGTTTATTTATATTGTAAAAAAAATAAATTCTTTTTCCAAGCAGTTTAAAAATAAAAATTTTTATATTATCATACAATTAAATCATAAAAAAATTCATATTTAAAAGAACAAAAATATACATTTTTTTTTAAATAAAAAGGATGTCATATTCAAATATTAGGGAATAATTTTAAAAAATATTTTATGTCACGAATTTTAGGTATGACTCAATTGATGTATCATAGAACTACTAGTTGAAATTTTGAGTCTTGAAAAAAAAAATATATATATATATATATATTTTTTCTTTTTTCTTTTTTTTTTTCTTTTCGGTAAGAGTATTGTATTAGTGGTATAAAAGTTGAGACCCACAAAATTTAAACAAATAAAGTGCCATGTAAATTAAGATTTGTGTCAAGTTTAGACCTAAAAACTTTTTTTTTTTGTCACTGCAAATTATTTTAATGCTAATTTTAAGGGACTACAACACTTTTTTAAGTTTCAATTATACAAATTGAATACATGATGTTCATGAAAATTTATTTATTTATTTTTATAGTAATGAAAATTTATTTTTTATTCTAATTTACATTTATTTTTTAAATTCTTTACTATCGATGATGATGATGATGATGATAATAAATACGTACCTACTCATTTTTAAAATATTTATTTTTTATATATATTCATTTTAATTATATAGTCACAGGGTATACAAATAAGAGGGGGAAAAAGTAAGTCCTTGTTAAAAGTGTACATGTTTTCTTGACTTTATTATACTAAAATAAATAAAATATTGTAAACTATATTACTATGGTTGTTGTTTAACCATTGATTTGCTAATGGTTACGAAATTTAGTAATTTACTAAGAAAAAGTCTAACATATCGTTGAAAACATTAATGATAAAGGAAGTAACCATCATCTTTCAAAAATTTTGTAAACACGTAGAACATATATAGAATATAATCAATATATAGATTATGGAGATAGCTCTATATTTTTTTTTCCCACAAAAAAAAAAAACAAAGAGAGTAATTTTATACACTGTTTATTATATATTAAAAAAATATTGGGTTAAAGCTTAAAAAATGTTACAAATGCAAAAGCGGGGCTCCCAAATCATTGTGTGAAGCACCAAATGCTGTAATAATATTTGCTTAATTGTAATGGGTTCTAACCATATCTGTTATAAATATGTGTGTAAGCATGAATGATATAAATAAATAAATCATTCTGTGAAGCACATCAGCACATACAGCAAACATCCTCCCAGAGTCCCTGTGGCATTGCGCGTGCTTAGTGGTCTTCCTCCCTATTGCTTATTTATCATTTTAAAAATTCACAAGTACATGGCTGTTATTACGACATATGATTGTTTAATATTGATGGTACTAATTGGTAATGGTAAAGCTAAGCCATTCAAAATTACAATTAGAATTGGTTAAGTGTTAACCACGACAACTCTAATATCGAAGCTCAAGCCTCAACGCATGCATAGTTTACATACAACATTCTTTTTTCATTATTTAATTCACTTTTTAATTTGGAGTACTCAGAACAACGTTGCTGCTACGATTTCAGAGCATTATTATTATTTATTTTATTTTATTTTTTATGTTAACCAAAGCTAATTGATAAACGGGTAATAAAGTACCCAAAAAAAAAAAAGGACTAATGAATCGAAAGTACCAGAATAATATTAAAACAGTAAACTGCAAATTAAAATATAAAAGAAGATAGATTATATTCTTTAATTCTTTAATTTAAATAAAATGAATAAATTAAGAACAAAATACATAATTTTAATTATTTAAAATATTATTTTTTAAATTATTATTTTAATATAAAATATAAAAATAATACAATTTATTCTTAATTAACTTCTTAAGAAATAAAATTTTAGTTAAAAAATCATTAAAATTGTATATTTTGTTTTGAATTGGCCTTTATTTTAAAAATTAAAAGACAATGACACACTTATAATCCAAGGAACTAAATGACACAAATGATTAAATATGAGCGATCAATATGACACTTTTTTTGAAGTTATATATATATATATATATATTGTAAAAAAAAATTAAAAATAAAATTACGTAAATAACTTGATAATATATAATTGTAGTTTTTCTTATTATTACATTTTTTTTTCCTTATGTGAAAGATCTATTACCATAAAGAGCTCTACAGCCAATCAAATCATTCAATATTTTATTTATAAACAAAAATCAATATTTGAAAATAAAGTAGGCACATACAACTGTAGGATTTGTAACATTCAATGTATGACTCCGATTTTTTTTTTTTTTTTTTTTATAAAAATATATTTCATTAATCAACAAAAGATACATTATGTAGTAAAATCAATCTTAAAGTACTCATCAAAGCATCAAAAGAAACTTCCCAAAATAATCATTCAAGAAGAACTTCCATGATTACAATCACTATATAGTGGTAAATAATTAGTTTATAATGCTCGCTCTTTTAATTGACTAATCTTCATCTTCAACAATGATTCACTAGATTGATACAATCCTCAAAAATAAATCTCACAAATCCCCTGAGAATATCTAAAACTTGATTACACATGTAGCTCATAAATCTTAGAACATTTTCACAGAGACCTTGATTGCAAACACACATAGTGATAGGTATTGGGCCTGGCCTGGAGATGCAAGTACTTCTTCCTGATTCGTGTTTATTGGTTTAGTGGAAATTAACATTATGCTGGAATGCCCTTTTGGTTTGTACGTAGGTATTCGATTTTAATATATCAGATCCCTGTGCTGTAATGTATCCTTCAAACTGGACAACGCTGAGCTTGCACTGCGTGCAACTGCAAGTTATTAGAGCCCACAGCCACATATCCCACTGTACTACTTCTATATTCTACTTGTGCTTGCTCTTGCTTTTTAGAAATAGTGTAATAAAAAGGGCTTATAGAAAATGTTTTATATAATTCTAAACTATCAGAAAAAAATAAACTTATCATTTTAATTTTTACAATTTACCCTGGAACAGTTGCCAAGGTATGCCATAGTTAGAAATAGTATGATATGGTATAAATAGGCCATTGTCACAGCACTCTAGTAATTAATTGTAAAGTGACGGTGCTAGTTGAGAAGAATTACTGTTGTATGTGATTCCAATTGTTGAATTCGATGTAGCACTGACATGTATTTGAGGCTATCGGTGCCTCGTTAGATGTAGTTAACTATTCATTTTTTCCCCCCTCTTTGCATAGCTACATTGCCAGAAGCAAAAGAACAGAGGCTCAATATTACTAGTGAGTCAGATTGATAGAGAGACACTCTAATTAAGCCAAATGAGAAACTATGAATTGATCAATTGAACTCTAATATTGTTGTTGAAACTGCGTGACAATATTTATATGATCATTAATTATTTATCAAAATAGGATATTTCCATAAAAATACCATTGATATGTTGTACAAAACCAAACAATTTCTTACCTTTATTAAGTTTCATAAGCACTTTGATTAACTTTAAATATTTCATTAATTATAACACTGACTGCAGAGCTTATAGCTAGAATTTTATTTGTGATTGTGAATACAATGAATTAATTAATAGAAGACACTGCCTCTTATGGAACAAACCAATTATATACGATTATTGTTTTATGAAAATGACAAATATGAAAATGATGAAGTAAAAATTTGTACCTTTTCTGTTAAGGTAGGTTGAGCAGTTGCCAAGGGTCATAGATGGAAATAAAGGTCCAGCATGAGAGATAAGAACCTGTCTTACTAGCCAAGGAGACTGCCTGTATACCAAATCAAGTATTTTTATTTATCTCAGAAATGCTTTTGTTTTTCAAATTTACAAAAAAGTAAATCAATCTCTTTTGCTAATACTTGAGAAGCTACAGGCAAGTCATCCTTGGCTACAGAACAAGGCTCTTCATACTCATGTAGGACTTTTCTTCCCCTTTTTCATTCTAATTATAATGATCAATTCACCTTTTCTTTATAGAGAAATGTCACTTGTATTTATAGCGATCATGACTTAGAGGAAGTATAGGGACATTAGATTTGGATGAATACGTAGAGTTGAGAATCCCTCTGCATGATACAATCATCAAGGTGGGTTGTCTTGGAATATATTCCATGGTCCAACCTCACACCGCCCATGTTCTGGATGGCTCTCGATGTTGAATATAAAGAAATATTTAATACTAATTGTTTGTTTTTGTGTTAATTATGTATCTCAATTACCACTCAGAGATAAGAGTTTTGCTTTCACTAATTATAATCTAATTAATATTAATATTGAAAATTAACTACACCTTATAAGTCCTTAGTTAGTGTGCATGGTAGACTCATACCTATACATCTGAATCTGATATTTTCTAAGTAGTTACAACCGGTAATTTATTATAAACTTTTGTGTGCTATTGTTTGTGATTGAATTTTGGAATTTGTTTGGACCAAAAAGTAAAATGAAAAAGTTTAAGAATGAGTTTTAGTCTTTATTTTGAACAAGTGAGGTGGAGGAGAACAAAATCCAGAAAGAAATATTTGATGAAAATGCCCTGATACTTTTTTATTTTATTATATACACACACACATATATATATATATATATTTTCTTCAATTCTTTGGTCGCATTATTCATATTCCAAATAACAAGTGTCATCCCACTTGAAACCCATATGTTTTTCTTGTCTTTTCAGTTTTCAACGGTTAACAATCACAATATATATCCTTAATGGATAAGCCTCCATCCATGCCGATACATGCCATGAAATCTTTCTTTCTTTCTTTGGACTTTGCCACTTCCGAATTTCAATTCCTCCATAAACCAAACCACATACATACCAAGCTTCATCTACAAAGTGAATATGAGTTGTCGACACTATTATAAATCATAACTATAAATAATGTCATAGTTTTAAATTAAATTCAGTTATGTGTATTAAATTGCCAAATTCATTTTAAATTTTAAATATATATATATATATATATAATTTTTTTTTTTTTATTTTGGTCTAAGCTGTCCACTATATCGTTTGCACCATTTTTTTTTCATTTATGAGTATCAATTTTTTTTTAATGATAATTAAGTACAAATAAATTTACACTTATTTCTATACACAATATTTATGTTGTACCATATAATTAAAGTAGTAAATATTATAATTGCTAATATGATGCGATATATATAGTGTTTCTAAATTGAAGTTGTAACTGGGCTGATAAAGAAATCATTAACCTCGATGCTATAGAAACAAAATTTTATAAAATTAGAAGACTCGCGAGCTTAGAAGTTGAAAGGGGAAGCACAAGGTCTATGAAAATGGAGGTCTAGGAAGTCCACAAGTTAAGGAGCTACTTTGTGTTTTGTGTTTCAGAGGAGACGATATTTTAAGTCCGTGTGCGTCCGTCTAAAGCAGAAGGTGACTTATTATAAATTGGTTTCGTTTTCTATGAGAAAAAAGGAAAAGGAAAAGGAACAAGAACAAAATTGATACTTCTTTAGGTTCGTGAATGTATATGCTACATCATATACGAAATATTAGTTGACAAGTATTATATATTACATAATTTTTTTTTTTTTTATAATCACATTGTGATAAGTATTAAAATAATTTATTAAAAATAATTTATTTTTTTAAATAATATTATCATATATCACAATATAAAAATTTATATAAACTTATTATTTTTGTTCCCTAAGTCGGCAAGCCCCTGTTTCTGTCCAGGTCTTAATATCAATGCATAGGAGTTTGCAAAATTAAATGCATGGGAGTTTGGAAAATTAAATGCCATTCCCAGTCCAGTGCTTGCTATTCCCTAGGACGATTGCATGCCCTGTGAGTCCTACGTACTAAAGTATTCCCTCAAAAAAAAATTATTATATATATTAATTTATATATCACAATTTATTTAATTTATATTTTTAAATACACTCATAATTACTTTATCAATTTTATATTCACTTGATAAATAATGCTGGAAGTATTTTTTTTACTAGTTTTTTCAATTTGGGCTTCGTTATGTCAGCCCACTCTCGTTTGGGTTTAACTGTATGAATTTCTTTGGACAAATATGTTCTCAATGAAGGTGACAGCTGGAGAACAGCCGCAACATCAAGGCCGATATGGTGCTGCTGGCTAAGAACAGAGGCAACGCCATATGCATAAATAAAAGGAGAAAAGGAAGACTCGGAGGTATGTTAATTTGTTTCATGTGCTACTGTTTTTGTATATACCGTGTGGTTTGTATGCAACGTTGTAATTTAGACATGAGAAACACATGCGGTAAGAGTCAAGGAAGGCGAGGGCTGATACTAGGGAGAGAGTTAAGGGCAGATTCGTCAAGGCTGCTGAAGCTACTGGTCATGATGGTTAATTCAATTTCAGGATATAACCTTGTATATGTTGCCTTAACTACTACTTATCTCCTCTGTAAATATTTTCGAATGCTTTCTAATTTCTTACTCTACGGCTTGCAATGGGAGAACTTTGCATATGGTGTTCAGAGCTGAGCAGTAGACATTCGAAGTTATTTGTGTAATGTGCTCGTAATGATTTAATTTTTAAATTTATTTTATAAATTAAGAACAAAATACACCATTTTAATAATTTATAAAAGTTAATATTTTAATATTAAAATAATATAATTTGTGTCTTTTTTTTAAAAAAAAATTTGATAAAAAAAAATTAAAAAATGCATTTTGTTTTTAATTTAATTCTCTTTTTTTTTTTTTTTTTTAAATTGAAAAATTAAATAATATTATTTATAATTTAAAATATCAAATAATATAAATAATATAATATATAGTATGTCACTTTTATATCTTTTATTCTTTATTGCTAACAAGAAGATACATTGAACAAAGTGATTTTTGAATTTGTCAGCATAACTCAACCAAGCTGTGTCAGTCTTTTTTCAACACATACAGGGAAGTCATTCTCATGTGCAAATATTTGAAAAAAAATTTAGGCTAACTAGATTTGAGAGTTGGTGGTGGCTCTTTTCTCCATTTAGGTTTATATTCCTTTTAATTAAGTTTTGAGTCAATAAATATGAGCCAAAACTCACACCAAATATAAATAAATTGATCTAAATTAACATAAATTGTTAATAAATTATCCACCTATATTGTTAAACACACATAGTTATAAAAAAAAATATTAATAATTTAAAATATCACACAAAAAAACATGACTTTAACTGACCAAAAGGATAGCTAAATAACTTGCTCAACTCGGACACCTTAAGGTCCTGTATGTAATCTCTCTCAGCAATATATAATAATTGAAACAAAATAATAAAATGCATCTGCTTTAGCTTACATTTGTTTCAAATAATGATCTCTGCGGCGCAATTCCAATCTCAGGCTCCTTTTAAAAAACTTACTTTTTGTGGAAGACATCTTGTTTCCTTTATTATACATAAATCTACCAATTATTTAGTACAGGAATGAGTCATGACCAAAATTGCTCTGATCATCTCCATGCATCTTTGGTATAATCATGATAATTGTCTACTATTTGCAACAACAATAATATATATAAAGCTGGGCATATGGACTATCGAGGTTGGTTGTTTCCAGGATGATTAAAGCTGGTTCAGGATTATCTATAAGTCCTCATCATGCGTTAACAATAAAGCAAGGGATGGGAGAAACATTCGACTACTATTGTACAAATATTGCACTACCTAAATAGCTCGTTCAAACCCCCATAATCTTTTTAGCTGTCAATTATAAGATCTGCTTTCAATTCACCTCCATCCCTTTCGTTGCCCCTCTATTTTCGCAATTACACCGGAAAACCTCTTATATCATCTTTCAGAGATTTTTCTTATCTCTTTACACTGCCTCAGATCCTCTTCCATCCTTCAACCATTAACTGTACGTCTTTCGCTCCTACATTGAGAATGGATATGTTGCTATTTTCTAGATTGTTTGCTTGGAGTAACAAAGAGAAGAGTAGTGAGGGCCTGATCTCTTCTCCATGTTCTGATCATCATCGACCTATGATTTTTTCAAGAGAGGTTTTCTTTTTCGACCGAATCTTGTCTCATATGCCCACCGTTTCTATTTCTGCGTTCATTGATGTCTCTTTAGGGTTGGGAACTCACTTTTTGAGTTGCAATTAGATTGTATAAATTTTCTTTAAATTAATTACAGTCTTTCTCAGGAAGGGAAAAAATTTCCTCTTTAAGTGAACACAGATTATTCATATGTTATTATAAGAATAATACTGCTTTTCATCACAACTATGCATTCAACAATTCACAGTTGATATTACTCCATAATCTTTTGAGAAAAACAAGTCAAGTTCAAGACCAATTAACTCATTTAGAAGCTTGTTTTAATTACTCTATTATACCAAATTTTACCGATCAATAACTACTATTATTATAAATATGTACCGTACTTGAATTTGAAAATCTATCAAAACAATCACGTCTGCAAGCAAAGAATGTAAATATAAGATTGCGTTATGAAGTCATCACTGATAATTTATTTTTTTTTTATTGAAGTCATAATTGATAATTAAACACAGACATCATCAAAATATCAAAATCGTAACAGTCAAGTTTCTACCAATACAACTATAAAGTACACCGACTGAAGTTTACACCAAATTTCCTACACTACCCAAATATACAGCAATAAATGTGTGAAAAATGAGTACAAACTCCTATATGAAGAGAGATTACAAAATTCCATGAAGATGGAACAAATGGGAGCAAGCTTCTTTTTTCTTTCCCTATGCCACAGGTCCATTAAGTTGGATAAACAATCAATGGAAGCTGTGAAATCAATATACATATTTACAGAGCAACTGTACATGCTGATAAGAAACCCTCCTCCATGAGTTTTGGTCGCCAAGCAAGGAACAGAACCATTATAACAAATGCATATTATTTAGTCCACACCTATTTTTCAATACAATCATCGTTTAGCAACAGTAATGAAAAAAGGTAGAAACTTAAAAGGTAATGCATTGACAAAGGGAGAGCACAGATACACCAAGCGTGGTATTTCCAAGTGTACAGATGTGGTGCCAGTACTCTCTATGAGCTACCTAACAAAAAGAAACAGCAGGGACACGCCACACGAATAAACTACAAGTGAACTGTCATAGTAGTATCTCTGTAAGGAGATATGTTTCTCTTTTACAGAAAGCTGAATACTATATTCTCTAACAAGGCGAATCAACGTCTCTTTGAACTTTTTTCCCCCCGATCAAAATTCAGAACAGACACAGAAATGAGGATATCGGCAGCTCTGCAGCCATGCATTGCCATATTATATCACCCCTCATTTTTCTCCAATTATTTTAAAATTCATTGTATATAAAAGAAAATAAAAATTCTAACCCATGATTTATCATCTTCATGTTGAAGCACTCCCATGAATTATTGTAAGTTGCATTAACCATCAGAAAATTAACACAGATCTTAACAACTCTCTCTCACACACTCACACACACACAAACAAACAGTACAGATCACATATATTGGAAACCAGTAAATGGTTACTAAAAAAACATCCCCTTTTAGAGTGCGAAAATTATTTTAAACCTATAATATGCTTCAGTCGTGAAATTTTTAAAAGTATAAAACGGCCTCCAACATTCATGTTTCTTAATCAAAGTTCAGAAATTAATTGCTCAAGTTACCTGTAAATCAATCCATCCAAATTACATTGGTTGATGGCTAGTTGATGGATAAGGCAGCTAGTGATCAAGGAGGTGAAACAAGGTCTCCGGCTGTCTGAGAATTCTGAGAAATTTCCATTGGCTTGGACACATGCAGAACCATAACCCTCGTGCTATTTGAGGGTATAGAGAAACTACGTGGCATGTTTTGAGGAGGCTTTGGAAGAGGAGATGCTGCATTTGACACCATATTGATTGAAGAAGGTACTGGACCTCTGGATACCAAGGGGCCTGAATGACCAATCAAACCCAATGGTCTCGAAGACCTGGAGATGGAATTGACAGGAGGTCGGGGAAGCTCATGAAGCTCACTTATGATGGGTGAAGAAACAAAACTAGCAGATGCAGCAGAAGATGCTTTTGGTGATAATGGAGAAGGTTGAGGCAGTGTATTTCTCAATATAGGGCCAGAAAACAATTGGGGATGATTCCCTGCTGCAGGATTGTTGGGGCCAGCTTTACCGGTCAAAGGACCAGAAAAGGCCTGTCTTTTAATTTTTTTTAAATCTAAGGCTGCAAGTTGATCATGTTGCGAAAACATAAGCCCATCTGACAATGGAGGGGGTAGCCGAGTTGTTGTAGTATTATTGTTGCATTCTTTCAGTACAGACTGAACCTTTGCAGCAGCTGGACCAGAACCTTTCTCGTCTTCTATAACCTTTCCACCCTTCTTTGGTTCCAAAGGAGACGAATCCCTCAAATTCTGTGTAGGCTCACTCAGGCCTATCTGTTTTGAGTGAGTCACAGCATTTCCTGAACCTTTCTTATCAACTGGTGTGGGCAGAACATATGAGTGAAACTTCTTTGTGAATGATGGCCGCAACTGTCTCAATTTTTCAGCAGATTCAACTTTATTTTCAGCAAAAAGTGGAGCTGATTGGCTAATTGCCCTGGCCTTAAAGGAATGAGAATTTCTTAGGAGTCTATCAAAGTTTTCCTGCAATGTGCCAAAAAGGAATCTAAATAAAAATCTGATCTTCAAACAGTCTATCCAATAGAACTGGATAACGGACAGAATGATGTTTTGGATGAATAAATAAATTTCTTTTACCTTGATGTTTTCTTTCTTTGCAACCTTGGGAAAAGTAAGGTCCGCCTCATCCAACTGTATAAACAACAATCACGTTGTCAAATCAGTGAGTGAAAATGAAGATAAGATCAATTGACCATGAAGGATTAGTCAAGTGGATAGGGCACTTTTCCTCCAGGGTTCAGGTCATGGGTTTTATCCAGACCAATGGCCATCTCTAATTGGTAAAAGACCAAAAAAATTGAAACAAGTAGGAAGAACCATGTCCAAAAGATAAGTGAGAAAATAGAGGAATGTCACATTCCTTTGGCTTCATATGTTTGTGCGTTTAACAATAGTTTTGTTAATAATAGCTATTTTATTTATTTTAATCTATACTCTCAAGTTTTATAGTATAGCATCTGCCATATAATGACTTCCAGTTCCAGCAGCAAGGAGACCCCTCTCCTGGGATTCATAGAAAAATTATAGCCACTCATTTATTCAATAGCAGGATGTGCATCTGTAAGACTTCAAATATCAATGCACAAAACATACATACAAGGATGTGCCCCCCACACGAACACCAGCTTCAAATGTTCGTATCAGGTCTTTTGTCAGGTTTGTGATTTGCATTGTTGAAACAAATATTGTAGCAAAATATGTTGCATATGTATCAGGAAAACAAAATGAAACTAATTAGACTACCTCCATTGAGTTTTGTGATGCAGACACATCTTGGTCCAAGGCATTTTTTCCATAGTCAAAGCTTAACTCCTCACTCTTCCAAGCATAGCCATCCTCCTCGTCATCACCGTCCCAATCATCATCCCCATGTCCACCAAACTGGCAATCAATGTGTTGTCGTTCTGTTACCATTTTCACATGCGGATCTACTCCCTCTAGAATTTTAAGTGCATTCTTGAAGAAGCATAACTTTTTGAGCAAAAGGTAAAACAGATAATTGTTAGCCAACTAAAAGAAATAAGGACAATAGATGAGGAGGAGGAGGAGGAGGAGAAATAAATACTTGAGCAGAATGGTGACGAGCTGCCTGTGTAAGAAGGCTTCGAGATTGCCCTTGCTTCAAAGACTTTAAGCGGAAAATAAATAATGTTGCCTCGTCATCATATTCATCACGAGCAGTTTGTAATTGCTGCATAGAAAAACTCTCTCCTTTTCCACCTTTTGATCTCCCCTTTTCTCTTGGTCTTGTTTTCATATGTTCAAACACATCTCTGCAGGAAAGGACCAAAGAGAGAATAGTAAAAATAATCCACATAAAATGTGGTCTATGAGTGTGTATGTGTGAACTAAGGTGCCTACATAATCACATCAATAAAATTGAATCTAGGGGACCTTTTTTCATCACATTGCCGCTTCATCTCCTGCAACAACGTGGAAGATAAAACTATAAGATGCTTAAATAACCACAACAAGAAAATCATGAATTGAACACATCCATCAAAGAAATCACCACTATGTCAACATTCTGCTAATTGGAAAATTCAGGTATTAATGTATTCTCAGGAAAAAGTTAAATGACACAGATCCAATCATGTCCCTTATTCATAACCTGAGATATTAGGCTTTACATTTTTGACATTAGGCCTTTAAAATGTTTGGACGCTAAAAAAATTTGGCACCTTCAGGAAGACAGCCCATCGTTGACATGCATGAGATTTGCATTGCTGTTAACAAGTTTTAGTTTCTTTTAATAATAGATCAGCCAACAGAACCCATTTCAGGCAGCAGCTAAATATCATTAAGGAAAAACCACTACCATTACAACTCATGGCCATTAGTAAGCTGAACTAGTATCATATTCAAGGGAATTTGCTTGATGACTAAAGATGGTCTAAAACCTAAAGCTGATAAGGTCAAAGTGTTTGATAAACAAACCTCAACTGTCCGAAGTTCATTTAGAAGAGACTCTGATGGGATTGTGATTGTTTGAAATATATGAGAGCGCTGAAAAAATCCAAAAGTCAACATTATATAAAACTCGGATAAATGAATCCTTAAAAGCACCCCACCAACAAGACCTCACATAGCTATCAACAAGTTTCTGGACTTCATACTGCACTTCCCCTAGCATTAGAAGAACTTTTCCTGCAAGAGAATAAAAAACAAAGTATGCTTTAACCAAAATTAACAATAAAAATGAAAGAAAAATACTTCCAAACAAAAGTAATAGAAGTCATAAATTGCATGAGCAGTAAACAAAATTTCTTCAACCCTGACATTTTCTACACATGCATAATTCAGAGTGAGAGAGCAACACAGGGAGGAGGGGGATGAAAATAAGGAAATTCCCTCTTTCTTCAAACATGCTTAATATTTGTCCGTGTCAAGAAAATGAAAATAGATAAAGAACATAAAAGAGTTTCCAATTACTTACCACTTTCTTCATCATCATTCAATGCAATTTTCTGGAGAAGACAACCACCCATTTCCCTCAAAGACTCCGAGAATTCTAAACAAAAAAGAAAATAATAAAATATAAAACAAAATGAAACATAGAGATCAAGGTTCAAAGCAGAATCAACATACTAAATCCAAAAAAACTCCCAACATCAAAAGATTGAACCAGTGATGTACTCAGCTCACACAAAATTAAGCCATTTAGGCTTTAAGAATCCAGAAATCAGCTTTTACAAGACATGCTAAGGGATAAATGACATAGTTTTTTTTTTTTTTACAGAGTATAGTCATATAGAGCATACATGAAAAAAAAAATTGTTTCAGTGATATGTATAGGGTTTTGAGTGTTATGTATATGTCCACGATTCCATAGTACATACCTACTTGAACATTGGCTTTTGGCATGTCAATTATTAATTAAAATAATATGAACAGAAAAGAACATAGATCTAGTCAGTGAGTAAAGCGTAACTAATAAAGCATGCATCACCCTTAACGAGCATAGATGTGGATATGTAAAGTTCTCAGATAGCCGAAAGAAAACAAATGTTTTAAAAGTCGTGGCCGTAATAGTATTAATGAAGTTTTTCTAACATATTTTATGACATTATTGGACTAAATAAGTAAGAGATATGACTGTGAGTCCGTGACAAAATAAAAGATAGCAAAAGTGTAGAGGAAAAGAAAATTACCATAGGCGCTATTTGCAGTGGCTGCAGCTGCAGAAAGTAAGCTATCATAGCAATCTCTCATATCTTGCATGTCCTGGAAGAGATCACGTGAAGAATTAGGAGCTGAATAACAAAGCAAACAATGCCTAGAGGGGCACGAGCAAAAGCTCGCAAGTATAACACTATATAACCAGAACGGACTTAGTTTTCATTTAGCAATTCAAAGACAGTTCAAGCAGAGTCTTCAACGTCACATGTTTTTATCTCTTAACCAAAGAATGAGTTATTTAATAATGAAAGGAAGTAAATAACCGTACAATTACTATAAAAACCATAAATTACAAGTCTAAGGAAGGCCCCTTCTCCTCTACACATGAATTGCAGTGTCAGCTTAACAAAGCTTTTTTGAGCCTTGCAAAACTAGAGAAACCCTAAATCGATAGAAGACAGTATGAATGTATTAAGATTCCAATGTTTGTTCTGATTTTGTGTTTCATGTTTCCTTCATCAGTTTCCAGGAAACCAAACAAAAGGTAAGAGGAGGAAGGGAAGCGAACCTGAGAAGCCTGAGCAAGCTCGTCTAATTGAGCCAAAGGCGGAAGATCTCTCCGGTCCTTGGCATCGTTCTTGTGAAGAGAGAAACCTCGCCATTTTATGAGAGAGGTCTTCATTGCTTGTCTCTACGATCCCAACAAAAATAGCAAAGGAGAAAATGAAAAATTCAAGGAAAATCGAGGCGGCTATATCGATCTGTTTCGTTGGGATAATATTGGCGTTTGAAATTAAATGAAATCACAATCAAATTGCGTATACGAAGAAGATGAAAATGGAAGCTCCGTACGAAATGAATACTAATTATTCTTCAACTCTTCGTTCTTTGATTACGTCAGGTCAGTTAGACCAGCAAAGAATAATCATGATAGTAATTAATAATTAATTTAAGATATTTTTTATTATTGTTTAGTTTATACTTTAGACCATATAATAGCATTCAAAAAGTAAAAAACGAATTTTCTCTCTTTTTTATATGGGGGTGCTGCAAAAATGTGGACAAATAAAATAATGTTGACTCGGAAAAAAAGTTGTAGAATTTTAAATTTTCATTATTATATAATAAATATAACACTCAGGTTTAACATGAATTAATTATTTATATTATTTTATTTTTAATATTTTAATAAAATATATTATTATATTATAACAATAATGTATATGTACCATATTATTAAATATATAAAAAAATATATGTATACAATATAAAAAAACTTAAAAACAAAACTGTATCGATAAAATAAATTATATATACAATTAAACTTAAAGACAATCTCAATGAATTATCTCAATATAATTAAACCTAAAATTTAAAGAATCGGTGAACTTAGTATAATTTCGTGGGATAGATGCTTTCCGAATGTTACATGTTTTTCTAAGAATTGTAATAGATTATCCATTAGTTTTTATATAATAATTCAAATAATAGCATAGAAAGAAAATAAATATAAAAAAATATATTGATTGATAAATTACTCAATTATTAAAATAGTTTTATTTTTAACCTTACATAGTGAAAAAAAAAATATGCTTATTTTTTTAATACTAAAAAATATATATGTATTTAAATTATAAACAAAAATAAATATTTTTTTTTTGTTTAAGATATATTAAAAATAAAATTCTATAAAAAAATATTATGTTATGTAATTAAATTTATATAAAAAAAAGTACATATTTTTTCTCTCTTCTTATCCTAATTTATCTCTGTTGTTCAATTTTATTGTATTAATATATTAATTTGATCCAAAATGCATAGCTAATGTATAATTTTTCTTATTTTTCAAATAGAATGTCAAAAGTTTCGAACTTCGTTGGACCAATGAATTATATATATATAATTCATTTAAATATTCAAGGAAAAATTGTTCTCAATGTCCCTTAAAAGATTATTTTATTTTTGATCATTTCATTATTTTTAAATAAATATTAAAATAAAATTATTATCGAAGCTCCAACACCTTTATTATCAAATGATTATTATAACTCTAACAAATAATTTACCCCTCTTAATATAGTTATGAACTAGATAATTATTTTTGAACATCTATTCAAATAACATTTATTTTTAAAAAAAATTTCTAACACACATTTTTAAAAAATAAATTTTGTACACACATTTAAAAGTATAATAGTTGCCGAATCTTCAACAAACAGTATTACACCTCTAAGTAAAATTTTGAACCATAGACAATATTCTTGAAATTGTGTTCATATGAGTTCATGAATTCAATTTTGATTATGAATTGAATAATACGACAAAAATGAAGAGGTAAAAAAGCGAATAGCGCTATATTTAATTAGAAAAGTACATAATTAAACATAAAGTGAATATATATAGTAGAAAGAAAAAGGAAATATGCATGAAAAAATTGGTCAAAAGTGCGAATAAATCAATCACAACTTGTTTTCAGGAATTAGGAAAGCATATCCTCTTGTTCAAGGCTTCTAAGCATATCCCGGTATCTTTGGATCCAAGAAAAAACATAACCTATTATGTTGTTTAGAACCAAAATCATAATGTGGAAAACTTACCGAAGTTAATTGGAGTGAAGAAGATAAAGGATATTTTCTGAAATAAAAATTTGTCAATTGTCCGATAAATCAGCTAGGATAAAGTAGCATTTGAAGGAAACATGTATACATAAGAGGAAATTACCAACTCACGTAAGAGGAATTCTTCTGCTTTTGAAAGATCAAGCAGAGACCATGATAAAATCAACTGCATTCACTATTTGTTAATATGATCAACCTAATATTTTTTAAATCAACTAAATATTTAACTATATGCCCACAATTTGGGAAATAATCCAAAAATATTTAACCATTGTCGTCACATGTCAATAAATTAACAAAATAACCATATTTGACATAAAATGTCCATAATCGTTTTTTCAAAATAATCACACTACTCAACTCACGCAAGATTCAAAACTCAAACCTCACAAAGATCTGTTTGATAATCCGTCCGATAAAGAATGCAGAAAGTATAGATTTTAAGTAAATAGTCTCAAAAAAATGACTGCAAGCGTAGAACAGCTATCAGGTTGATTGCCAAACTTAAAGGACAAATCGGTCCCAAAATTTCTCGCCTTTGCCAATATTGTAACTGTCACAATTATTTGACATGTAGTTCCTTCCCACCTGCGCGAAAGAGATATAATGTACATCTTCTATATCTCCTACAGGGGAAAAAAATTACATATAATTGAATTTTCTTTTAATTAATCCTTTAGCAATGATCAATACGCCATTACGTAACCCAAACTTGAACCAAATAAACTTGGAACAATATACTTACCAGGACACTGCAATTAATTTTTTTTATTGATCTAATAAGAAAATAACTAGGCAGCTGCAGCCTTTGACCCAGCTCTGTAGCATGCTCTCTTTGCTGCACGAACAATATCTTCAACCTGTTCAACTCATAAACCAAGAAACTTTATTTTTAATAGATTTCAGGGTGGGGATTTGAATCAAACTCTCTTAAAGAAATGTGAAGCATTTTACAGTTGGTAACGGAAAACATATGTACAATTCATGAACCAAGAAACTTATATTAGTACACAATAGTGATAATCAGATTTCCAATCCCAGACCCTTGCGTAAAAACATTTACCAACGGCAAAATCAGGGGCAAGTATGAAAATCTACCCTCAAATTTATCAAAAGGGGTACCCACAAGTCCATTTGCTTCGTAAAAAGGTCCACTTTAGATCATTTATTCTGGAAAAAATGACAGATTAACCCATTACATACCTATGAAGATTAATCTACATAAGAATGTAAAGAATCTACTGTCTACGTAGGTATATATAGACGACAACAATGGACTAATGACAAAGTGGGACTTATAGTGTCCTTCACTCTTCTCAAAAGTATGAAACCACACCAATTCTCTTTGGCCTGATGGTAATCGCAAAAATATGAAACCACTATGAGTAGCGGAGAGAGAGTTCACTTGTGGGACAGCCATCATTTCCAGATTAGCGGCATACGGCATGGGAACATCAGCTCCAGCAATCCTCTCGATGGGTGCATCAAGATAGAAAAAGCTTTCCTCGACAACAGACGTGCTGTTTCAAAGCAATGCGCATGGTTTAATCTTACTGCACAATAAAAACTAAACAATAGGACATGCAGTCAGGAGTTTCTAACAAACCAGATTTCTGCACCGACACCATGCTGAGGGAACCCGTCTTCAACTGTTACCAGCCTTGTGGTATTCCTAACTGAAGCATTGATAGCGTCTCTATCCAGTGGTCGAATTGACCGCAGATTAATGACCTGTAAACATCCAAAAAACCAGTATTGCTTCTACCATTAGTAAGTGAAATGTAGTAAAACTTTTTTCCCAATAATAAGTTACCTCAGCACTGATTCCATACTTGTCAAGTATCTCTGCAGCCTGAAACATCAATTGATCAAACCACAGAATGAATCCCGAATGAAAAAAATGATGAAGCTAATTTAAAGCACCTGGAGGCTCCAATTAGAAATTTGAACCATAATATAGCACTTCGTATCCATGTTCAACTGAGGCTTCCATGGAGCAAGTTGAAAACGTGATTGACCATTCCCAACAAAGCTAACTAAAAGACCTCGTAAAGTCTACAAATTAAAAAATATAGAAGTACAGCTTATGGGCTATGACTTCATTGACTCTTGACAATTTAATAATTTAAGCTCCATGCACCTCTCGAAAATGAGTTTTACTCAATAGTTCCCCTCATAACTCATCATCTATACATGCCATATTATTCCATTAACCAATAAAAAATCATTACAAAGTGCATATAAATAGTCCATAAATGACGTACAAACCATGAGAGCATAACCCACCATCTGTATCATTTAGTACATTATATGGTTGACATCAATGATATCAGAAGTTGAACATAATAATATGAGAGTAAAATCAGCGGCAATAATGCCCTAAAATTCATCAGCTTCATAAATCACCTTAGCTTTCCCCATAGGAATGCAAAAACTCGAATCAAGCGCTTCAGCTGAAACAGGGAATGATTCACCATATCTGAATCACAACACAACATCAACCAACAGTCCTAAAATAATTATGAATAATAAAAGGTTTTTTTTTTTTAAAAAAAGCCATTTCCTCATATTCAATTACTTACAGAAGCTCATTTTCAAGAAACACAACAGGATCAGGGTCTCTTATTGCAGCTTTCAGCAGTCCTCGAGCATCTTCGGATGAATAAGGAGACAACACTTTCAATCCAGGACAGGATCCATACCATGCAGCATAACACTGCACCAAGAGCAAAAATTAATTATCAACAAAGTGATGTTGGAATACTCCACATGATTGAACCATTCAAATCAATATTAGACTCTACAGAAATAACTGCAGAGCACTTTGTAAAGATATATTTCTGATACACACTTGAGAGTGTTGAGCACCAACACCCCCATTTGGTCCTCTGAAAACAATGGGTACAAATATGTTGCCCGAAGACATGTACATTGCTTTTGCAGCAGAATTAATGATGTAATCAATTGCCTGTATCAAAGGGCATAATTGAGACTTGTTGTTTCTAGAATAACAATAATAGACAAATAACAAAATTTTAAAAGGAATAGTAAATTGCAGAATTTGGGTCCTAAATAACATGCCCAATATGTAAATAATTGTATTGATCCCAAAACAACATATTAGATATACATATTGCGCATATACAATATAATTTACAGTGTACATAAATTAAATATGTACAAGTTAACATGCTATTATGAAACTCTAAATCGTGAATTGCATGCTTTAAAATGACCACAAATTGCACCAATAACCACCAGGAGAAGACCATGAAAATTATTAACAGTTAAAACAAATCCCTAGGCCAAACCAATGAAAAAAATAATGGTTAAACCAACAATTACATTCTCCCTAGATAAATACTTCTACAACATATACATGTTGTAAGGTTTATTTTGTATTGGCAATTTTCGTGGACAAAATGTTTGATTGTAATCAAGAGTAAGAGTTCACCGTTTAATCAGACGATACATGATGATGGAGTCACCAAGCTTGCAATGCCAATATGACAGGTAAAATATTCTATCATGCATACATCTTCACACATTTGTGCACTACACTTAGTATGGATCGTAACGAAAAATAAATTGTGCACATGTTGGTCGATCGATCGAGTGTATAGTTCGATCGATCGAGTGATCGATCGATCGAGTGATCGATCGATCGAGTGTGGAACGACATCGATCTAGGTGCTCTCGGGTTGAGCTAGATCGATCGATCAATCTGGTCGATCGATCGAGCATTGGATCGATCGATCGAACCAATCGTTAGATCGATCGAGACAGTTTTTCGCTTCTACTAGAACTCCTTTTTAATTTGACTTATATGTTACTTTTACCAATTTGACTCATTTAATATTGAATGCAAAATCCTTATATGAGTAGAATTGTTGTGAAAGTTAGAATCATTGTATGAGTAGAATTGTTGTGAAAGTTGGAATCATTGTATGAGTAGAATTCTTGTGAAAGCAAAATTCTTGTATGAGTAGAATTGTTGTGAGAGTGAAATCCTTGTATGAATAGAATTCTTGTGAGAACTAAATCCTGATTTGAGTAGAGTTTCAGTCCATTGCAAATCCTCTTTCAAGTTAAATTGGACTCTATATAAGTGATGCTTGCTTGTGCATAATTACTAACACACATAAAACTAATATTTTCTACATCTGAATTGTGCTTTTAACTTCTTCTCTTCATCTATCATTCTTAGGCGTTTTCATCTTTTAATTGTTCAAACATATTTTGTGGTTATGTTTGAATAATTCATATGCCTAATTGCTTTTCATGATATTGAGCCTTATATGATTGTTCTAGATTTTGCTAGCTGATTTAGATTTTACATCGTATGCTGTTGAATCTGCTAGTTAGGATTGTTCATTGTTTAAATCCGCTCTAGGACACACTTTGCACTTGTGTTATTGTGCTAACGTTTCAGGTGAGGTGTTCGGTATTTCGTGTGACTCGAAATTACCGAAGGTGACGGGTTCGATTGATCTTGTGTGACTCAAGTAGATCGGAACGTTGGTCTGGATCCAGACATCTAGCTATTGGAGGCTGTGAAAGGAGTGACGGCTCGTAAGTAAATTACAGAAAGGGGGATCTATCTGCGACGGGTAGTTCTGGACTCTATGGTTGTAATTGAACATTGATTTTCATAGTGGATAGTTAGGTGGTCCGGTGGACCGGTGGTTTTCCTCTTAGGTCATTGTTGTGGCCTAGGTTGTTTCCACCTAAAAATATCGTGTGTTGTTTTTTATTCCGCATTTATCTTTACACGCGATTGTATGTCTGGCCGTTGTGATTAGATTACACATTTAATATTTGTTAAAAATTGAAAATAACCTATTCACCCCCCTCTAGGCTTATTTGATCAGTGATTAAAAACTTTCACATGTGATAATTAAAATTTTCCTATAGCAAGCAATGTGATAAAATTATCCTCATATTGTTTCCTTCTCTTTGAAACTAAGAAAACCAAAATGATAAATGCTACTAATGGCCACAATATTCGAGAATTGTTTAAAAGGGCCATCGGTCAAAATTAACAAGTGGTAATTCAGTTTGCACAACGTTAAAGCTATTCATATTAAAAATATCCTGTATTTGCAGTCTAATGCCAATTTATACACATCAGTCAATGCTCAATTTCACTGTCAAGGATGGATTGATACACCACAATCCACTACCTTAAGTTTTGAGAAGGTAACATAGATCAAGTTTTGAATAATGTTAGAAGTTTCAAAGAACTGTACATACCGTGGTATGCAGCGCCAACTCCTATGCCAGCAAAACCAGCCTGCGAACATAATAGCATAAGTTAGGTCATGCAACAATTCCAATCTATATTAGACCTTTATTTTCCTGTTGAAAAGGACGTTCAGAAAATTATACCATCTAAAAAATCAATAATTTCTTTGACTTGCAAAATAACATACAGGATAACCAAAATAAATAGAAGGCCATGTAGTAGCTTATTAAGTGACAAATATAACCTCAGTGATTGGCGTATCAATAATCCTCTCAGGGCCATACTTCTCCAAGAGTCCTTTGGTTATCTAAAGAATAATATAGAATAAAACTGTACGGTGGATATCCAAGTTCAGGCAGAACCTTCGAGGAAGATGAAGATATAACTAACAAGGACAAACCTTGTATGCACCCTGATATTCTCCAACCTGCACACAAATTATGGCAAAGCTTAAGAACAGAAAGAGCAAAGCAGCATGTCACAAACGAAATTTAATATGTATCCGCCCACCTCTTCACCCATCAAAAACACTTCAGAATCAGCAGACATTTCCTCATCGAGTGCATAGTGCAGAGCATCTCTTACTGTCGTCTGCACAAGATGCCAGTTTCAGGGAAATTATAGAGTAATTGTGAAACGGCTGTATTTGTCAAGGGAGAAATATCATGTAAAACATGATAAAAGAAAACCAAAATGTATTAGTTTTTCACCGTGATTTCATTATCAATAGAACTTAATGCCCATAGTTTAAACACAGTTAAACTATTTGTACACAAATAGGTTAACAAATAATGAGAGTGTCAAATTCCTTTCTAAAAGGAACTGTCTTGTACGCAAATCAAAGAGAGACTATATGTCAGCTTCTTTGAAGTAACAAGTAAGCTGTAAACATTGCAACAAGCTATTGGGTGTAGTTGAAATCTGAATAAAGTTTCAGCCTAATCATCTTACACTCAAGCTCGGGGAGTAAAGGAATGAACTTAACAAATAATATTTTAAGTATAATCCGATAAAAATAAAGAAAAAAGTAAGCCAATAAATAGATGGATGTACAGTTGTGAATAGAATTTCATACTCATAAATAAGAAGAGGTAGGAAATAAATGGAACAAGCCACCGTTACCACTTTGGCAAGGGAAGAGTAGTTTCTCAATGCGGACATAACTGGGCGAAACCTCTGTGAAGATCGCAACAAAAGCCAGATTATACACAAAAAGTAATGAAAATTAGCACAATATACTAAAAACTAAAATAAAAGAACAATGGTTTGAATGGAAGAAACAATGAGAAGTATACCACAATAGATGAGCTTCCAGCAACCAATTGTTGCCTAATAATCCCCCACATCTTGATTTCTTTCTTTCAAACAGAGTTTCCTTGATCAAAAACTGCATATATAAGACTAACTAGTATCGGATTTCTGAGAAAATCATCAAACATATAAGAACATTATTAAACATAAAAGAAATGTCACTACTTCTCCTTACGTTTTAAAACCCCATTTTATTCTGAGAGATTGTTGCGGCCAAAATTATAAGTACTTCAATGAATTTACCAACATGAACAAAAAGCAACACGAAATTTCCGTTGTCTGAGGAAGACAGAAACAGATGGCCACGGTGAAAATGTAAAACAGCGGGAAAATTTTGAAGTTGAAAATTCTACTTCTTTTTCGTCAGAATATGGATAATAATACACAAAGAACAGCACAAGGGAAATCAGGGATTTAAATGAGTTTTGGGCATGAAAATGAATCCAAAAACAACAAAATCAGGAGAAAAAAAATAAATCTAATATTTTTGGAAATAAAGGAAATAGAAACTACAAATCAGGAGAAGAAAGTGAACGGCGAAAGACAAACCTCGTTGACAACCGATGAAAGAGGAGAGTGTTGTTGGGACTTGGGTGGGGATCGGATCGGCGACTTGAGTTAGATCATAGATCCAGGGTTGAGTTCGCCACCACTCCCACTTGTCTCTTCCTATTAATATATAGACAATGCACTTTGACCCTTCTTTGCCTTTCACAAAATAACAGGAAATCAATCCGCGCGGGAAAGGGCTGGCAAATAGCCATAACCGCCTTACATTAATTTTTATTTTTAAATAACTTTTAATATTTATTAAAAATTAACTTAATATTTATCATACTAAATTATTTAAGATATTGACACAATTTTTTCTTCTTTTTAAGTAAACTAAAAAATATATATGTGAAAGAAAAAAAATTAATTATTAAAAGTATTGTATGTTTAATATTAAAATTGTTTTTTATTATATAATTACATATATATTGAATTTTGATAAACCACAACATTTCATCATTTGTTAATAAAATGTTCATCCTTATTACTAGTTTACTAGTCTTTTTTTTTTTCTTTGCTAACAAGTCTACTAGTCTTTTTGTTTGTTCTTTTGGTACTATGTAAAAACTTTTATAACAAACACAAAAAAAACTTCATGACAAAACATAAAAATATGAATCATATTTGAGGATTAAAAACACATTTTATATTTATTACAAAAACACATTATATATGCTTTGATTTTTTTCTTTTATGATTCGTATCAAATTTTGTTAACTTTAACTATATTGTAGTGGTGTTAATTGCATTATAATACAATAACATTTGCTCCTAACAAATATATTAAAGATGTGAGTTCAAACTCTATCTATTGTAAATATATGTACGAGCATTATATATATATATATATAAACTATATTGTACTAATAATGTTTATGTTTATATTTTTCAAAGCATATTTGAAGACACATGATCAATAACTCATATTTATTACAATACTACTTATTTATAAATTTAAATTCTTAAAATAAAAAATATTAATAAATGGGATCATTGAACTTGATCATATATTTTTTAAATAATATATTACATACTCACATAAATTAATATTTTATTTCAAGATTACAAAAAAAAACTTAGTAGTAAAGGTGGTTTTCATATTATTTTAGATGTAAATTTAAAAATTTATTTTTATAGTTTAGAATAACTAATTAATGAGTATATGTTGTGTATCTCAAAAGAAAAATATCTGTTGGAAAATTTAAAATAAAAATTAGAGAGATAACATTATATGGGCTTATGGAACTACATTAGATTTGATCCATAAAGCCATGGATTAAACACCATATTTATAAAGGGGATAGTTCTAAATTCATCCCACAAAAACTTTCAAGTACATACCCTCGAGACACAGAATCTTAATGAATTTACACATTGAGGTTATGTAGTTTGAGATTTAAAGGATGCAAGTAGAATTTGCCTTATAAAGGTGATTGAAAATGCAAATCGAGTGTTATTAAAAAATGTGGGTGGGAGTACGAGTTGATTTTTAATAATACGATAATATATAAAATTAATAAAAATAAATAAATAATAAGAAATAATATTAAAATATAAAATTATTTTATAATAAAAGATATCTTTACAAAATTATTTTTGTTTCACTTATAAAAAATAAAAATAACATTAACAAAATATATTTAAGCTAACAGAAAAAGTAGACCAGAAATGGCCCATTTTGATTAACAAATAAGAAATCGCCCATTTTATAACGGACCAAATGGCAAAAAAAAAAGCCCATAAGATAGAGTAGAAGAAAGCGAAGCATGGATCAGAGACAGCGAGCGAGAGACGAGAAGGATAGAGATGGCGGGTGCGTTTTGGGGAACGAGAGTGATGGAGATAGTAAAGAAGCATGATTCTGGAGGTCTGCTTTGGAAGAGAATTAAATTGACTCCCACCCGTAAAGCCAATGCTAAGAAGCGTCTTCTCCGTGTTTGGCAGGTTAGCTCTTTCTCTCATACTTCATTCTCAGCTAGGGTTTTTAAATCTAATCATTACGTTCAGTTGGAAAACAAAAAAGCTTTCTTTCTTATTTAATTTGGATATTTATTCATTTGTTTTTACATCGTTTGCATGCCTCATATTTCTTCAAACCATATCCCAGCTTGTGGATTAAATTTTTCCATTTGTTTCCCGCCTTTGGTAAGTTATTGGGAAATCTTTCTGCAGAAAACTTAGAGGCGATTTAAGTGATGATAAGAAATAGTAATAACGAATCGAGCTTTAGTAGTGGTTGGGTTCTGTTTCATAAATATGTTTACTTGTTGTACTACTTTTTCTAATTTGCTTCCTCCATGATAAAATAAGAGAATTACGTCAATATCTTAAATTAGATGGACTGTTGAACATAATAGCACCCAACATTTCCTGCTGGATAGAAATTGTTCTTCCAAGAAACTTTGTAAAGAAGGGATCATAAACAGATATAAGTAACTGTATGGTTTTTAACTTGACCATTGATGTGTCGATACCTTGGTATTGTTTATCAGAGTTTATGTATTAAGGTAACTTAGTTCAATATTAGATTATTAGTGCTTAATTTTTAGGTTTAGAGTACAATTTTCTTAGGGTTTATATTTTCATTTTACGGTTTATCTTTCCATTTTGGGTATAATTATGTTGATTTTGCAATATTTTTATATTCATTATTTATAGATGGACCCGTATGCCCTTATGGAGAGCATCAGTCCTTACCATAACACTCCGCCCCCCTTCCCTACCTCCCTATTAATGTTTGTCATTTTTCATTGCTACCCAAGTTTTTTTCCACAATAAAATGGGTGCATTTGGAAGTTTCTGTGCTGTGAATGAAACACTGATGGTTTTCTGTACTTACAAAGTATATCTACCATTGGATGTAATGAAATGAAAGAATCAGCTGATACAAATTATGTTGATTAATTTGAAGTTTTATTCTATTTGATAACCCTCGGTAAAAGATCCATCTTCATCCAATTGGATATGATGAAGTAAAAAATTATTTCCCTGCATCTAACGGGTGTATGGCTGTAGTAGAAATGATGTGTTGTTAGAAACTCCTTTATTTCTTTGAATCCTTGCTCCTAATTTTATGCTGGAACTAGACAGTAGGTCCAGATTCTGTTCTCCATTTCTTGGTTTGACTAGAATAAACAATTTATGCCAAACAATTATGATCCGTGCAGGGAATCGTTCCCTTTCTTTGTTGCACTTGTCATTGCTACTAACTGCTTTTGATCCATGATTTCCTTGCATGTCAAATGTTATATTATGTGAATTGAATTCTCATATTTAAAATCAAATGTGTAAATATCATCAGGAAAAAAATCTTTTCTGGATTGCTGCTGATAGATTTACTATAATACTATCTGATGCAACACTTCAAGAGTGAATACAAACATACCAATTGTTTCACTATTGAGTGTTAGCTGTTCGGTTGAACATGTTATTTTAAAGTTGAGGATTGAAATTCATATTCAGTGTGCTGTGATCTTAACTTTTGACAAATATGGCATGCTTCTATTTAGAAGTCCGTTGATGTGTTCCCATTCACATAAATAATTTATACACTTCTTAATACAGTGTTGATTTTAGGTTTCATTGCATTGTCAAACTTTCATGTATTGAGATGCATGATGCATGTTATTTAAACATACGTTCATTTTTTATAGTTATGCCTCCTTTCACTTCATCCATGATCCATGTGCCATTGTCTATACAACGCCATTTTTATTGCTTTCACATGCTATTTTTTGCTTATAATAGTATTTGCACAAGAACATATTAAGTACCAAGAGTCCAATCGATTTCTTTCTTATATATAAGCATTTATATAGCAAAGTTCCTGTTACATTTTTGCCGTCCATGTAGTATGCTGCTATTTGTGTCATTGTGTGTTTCATGATTTGAATTTCGATGACTATAGTTTAAGTTGTTTATATTCAAAGTTTGGGCCTTCATTTCCTTGCAGAATGAAGCTGTACTGAGGGCATGTTCTGAACCACCTCCTTCTAAAACTTCAGGGGCTGTTGCTGATGGAATTGTTGAGAATACCAGCAAGATTACCCTATGATTAGTAAGAAGATGGGTTGAACTGGAAGGAATTGTTGGATGATGTCTCTTGTTTGTTTATTTATTCCCCTAATATGCTGTATATCTTTAAATGACTGTTGTTTGGATAGGTGGCCTGATAAATTTGAGCATAGAATTGAATGTAAGTTGTATTGAGGTTATTGGATTATAATATCGATTATAATCATGTTTGATTTGACAATGTTTCCAATGAACTTGAGCTAATATGGCAATTCCTCAATATTTACACCGAGCACATCACCTTGAAAAGTTGACAAACACAAGCATCTTAAGCACAACAGGAGCGGGTAGTTGCGGATATGCTAAATCTTGGAGTCTGTAGAGGCAAAAAAGCTCCACTAATGTCAAATCCAAAATCCAGTCCCATATTATCTTCCACAATATTTTATACTATAGGTTTCGTGCACCATTCACAGGTTTGATCTTTATTAAAATTATTATATTAATGATATGACAATCCTCAACGAAAGGTCCCGGTTTTGATACGATATGTTGTTGATTTTTCATGGGGGAATATTTGCTCTTCCAAATTGTCACAATAATTAAGGATAACAATACGAAGATGTGGTCCATGTTTAATTGTAAAGAATATTAGGTTGGAATGAGATATTCAGACGAAAACTCACTCTCAGTTTCTAGTACCATAAATGGCAGATTGATTTTGACTTTGAAGAAAATAAGTAGCTTAATGTCTCGTGTATCTATATAAGAATAAGAATAATAGAGATGTAAGTTGTAATTGAGATAGTTACTTGGGATGAAAATTCAAAACTTATGTGGTAAACCACTACACGCTTTATAAGGTATGATTTGTGTTGAAAATGTGGGGAATTATGTTCTGAAACTGTTGCTTAGTATTGGTATTCACAATTAACTGAGGACTAAGGTGTAAAACTTTTATACGCAACCACAAGTAATGATACTGATGCTCTTTACATGTGCGAGCTGCAGAAAAGTTGATCTAATTATCTACTTTTTGTCTCATAATAGGATTAATGCATCTTTGTGTCGATGTTGGAGTCATGTCTTACATCCAATCACACAAAAAGAGATGAAACAAAACAAAATTAAAACGCTCTGTATATTTTGCAGTTGTTCAGAATCAGACGGTACCTGTATTCGTAAAGAAAGGAACTTGTCCTTAATTGCCTTGTGAGCTCTGTAACTCCAACCCATTAAACAATACAACAAAGAGGACAACTGTTGTGTTTAAGCGAAACCATGATATTGAATATATCAATCACATTTATTCCAAATCCAACAACAACAACAAAAACAATTGCTTTGCTATTTTTTTTTTTTTTAATTTTCTATAATTAATAAATTAATTTCTTGCAAGTGATTAATATGATTCATGACATTGATGGCTTTGGATCCTTTTTAACCGAGTGAATGAGATGAGCTGTATTAAAAAAATTCCTGATGGTTGGTACAAGAAGAGTCTTGAGGTTCTTCACTTGCTATGAGGGCTCCATCTAATTAATAAATACACGATGGTTTGTTCTGTTTTCAATTATGTGATTATATAAACTGAGAATACTAAGCAACCCATTAAACTTACAAAACAACATTTAAAGTGTAGTTGGTATTTGGAGCTGGTCAACATACATCATTTGATAATTGATAATCTCTTCAAGATAACGTTTTGAAAATGTGAAAAATAAATTAATAATAACAATTTGTTCCATCATTAACCTTGTTTTTCTTTTTTGTAATTGAACCAATCAGGTGAGAGGTGACCCTACGATAATTGAGCTGTCCCACGTGATTCACAATGTAATTGCCCAACCCAAGTCAGCAGTCCACAAAGCCCATTTCAATCTCACTTTTAGTTCCCCCAATTCTTTCTCTTTCTCTTTCTTACTTTGCTGTCATGATTCATGAAAATTAAATAATTAATATTTAAGAAATATAAAAAAGTTACGTGAACAACTTCTACATCTTAAGTCGACTACTCTAAACTAATCCAATGTCACAAGTAACTCTGGTCGGCAATTTTATTTTCCCCTCTATCTCTCTCTCTCTTAATAATTTTGTTTCTCTCTCCTCTTATGGAATGGCACGTGCTCAATCTGCACATCTATAAACCAAACTAACTCAAATGAGAATATTGCATCAGCTTATTTTTCTTTTACGTTTTTATTATTTTTAAACATATATTTAACTTCCAACAAAAGTGTTTTTTTAGACTTTATACATCATTCTTTAACACATACTTAATTTTAAATATAAATTAACTATAAATTAAAAAAAAAAAATAAAAGATTGTGTACAGGAAGTAAAAACGACAATTGCTTATTAAACTAAATTTAAAGCACAAATATAATCGGCCCTTTTTGTCCGATTGAGCCATAAAAGATTTTATTATTCCCTTATCTTACGGATCATAGCTCTAATTACAATGGACCCTTTAACAAAAAAACGAATTTTATTCTCATTATCTGCTAACTTTGTGTTTTGGGATACAATTATATTAATGATTATTAGTCAACTTTTGCCGGCTTCATTACAAGAATGACACGTGTTCACATGTCTGTACTGAAATACATGATAGAGTTGAGATAGTGATGGTATTTTAAAGTAAAGACAGGTCAATGTGTTAGATACCATACAACTACACATGCAAACTAAAGAGCTTGCATATATTTTAGTACAGGCAAGAAATCTCTATAACAAAATGTACAAGTCTAAATTGTTAAAACAGTATCGCATGGAATGGACCCAAGTTTTCCTAACTTGTGAATATTATGAGATAACGTTTACGTAAACTTACAAGGAAATGTTTGAACATACAAAAAAAAAAAAAAAACTTACAAGGAAATGCAAGACACCATATATAATATTATTTTTATTTTGTTCCTTTCAAGAAAATAAGATTATGGTTATAGATCACTTTCTTTATAAAATTTAGGACACTCTAACCTAGATTTTTGTTTTTTCAAAGTACAGAAATTGTGGGCATGTTTCATGTAAAATACATTCTTAAATTACTCTAATTTCTTATTTATTTTTTTTGGGTCCACAATTTTTTCTCTTACATATTAATCCATTTTTCTTCTTTTCTTTTTCATCTTGTACTGTATTCACATTAATTATAAATAGTGTATTATATTAGCCTCTCATAAATATTATACTATATTATTTAAATATAATATTAATAAAATATTTATAAATAATTATAAAATTTAATTATTTTGAAAGTTAATATTTAAAGAAGTAAATATCTCATGCTTATACACTATATAAAATTTATATGGTATTAGACATTCAATCAATTAATGGGCCAAATATTTTGGATCTCGTCTTACAATAAAAAATGAATAGGTCTTACAAAAGAAAAAAGAAAAAAAAAAAAAAAAAAAGGCAAGTGACTTAAATATAATAAAGTAAGTTAAAAATATAATGTGATAATCTTTATAAAAAATAAAGACTTATATTTTGAAGGGATACTAAAATTATTATCTCATGTTATTTAAATATAATATTAAAATAAAATTTATAATTAATGATGGAATTTAATTATTTTAAAAGTTAATTTTTTTTTGAAAGTAAATATATACCGCTGTACTCGTCGGTATAAAAAAAATTCTCTTAAACCTCATAATTTTCTCTTCCTCAGACTTAGCTGTCTCCACTCAGAACTTAACTGTGTTTTAGTTTCCTCCTAATTTCACCAAACTGGTACCGTAGATTCAGATTTCAGTTGTATTGTTGACAATCATTCTTGGTTAACAATCATTCTTGTTAATTTCTTGCAGAATACTAATACTTTTAGAATCCTGACAATTTTAACTAATGTTTGTGTAGAGAATATTTGCTTCTTAGAATAAGATTCGACGTCATTTAGTCTTTTGTAGGACACAGATTGGAGTATTTTTGAAGATTTGACTTGAAACCTGCAAGGATAGGATTCTTGGAGATTTGATCCATTTCAAAACAGTAGTGAGGAATTGGGTTCTGTTTTTGCTTTGCGTGATGTTCAGCCTTTCCCTTAAAGGAGTGAACAAAACCTCGTGCAAAGATGGTCATTTTGAAAAAGATCATATTCTTATTCTTGTGCTCCATCCAAAAACAAAAAGAAAAAAGGTAAATTTTTTAGGCCTTCGAACAAAAAAAACTTCTTAGATGCACAAATGGGTCGTCTTTCTTCACTCTTTCCTCTTGCTTTACATCTAATTTTTGCCTTTAAGCTTGGAATATTACTAAATTAGAAAACTTGGGATTTTTTTTTGTTGCTAATTAGAAAACTTGGGATTTGATTTCAAGAAACCATGTGCTAAACATCAATTAAGTCTACTCACTACAAGTTAAAACCGATTGCTTTTGTGGATATCTCTTACACAAGTGACAATCACTCGTAGAAATGACTAAAGGCCCAATTTCTGAGATTGTTATTCTGAATTAAGTGAACAGAAACCCAACTAAATGGTACATAAGCAATTAAATTTACTATTTATTTGCTACTGTTTTCTTCTAAAAAATGGAAAACCGTTGCAACTACTGTTTTCTTCTTGATCATCGGGTTCATTAAAAGTGACTTCTTCTGTGATTCCACTGGAACCTGAAGAGGAAGAACATGGAGCAAGATTCAAATTGGCTCTGTCCTTTGTCATGAAATCGTAGAACATAGGCCTACCAATTCTGGGTTTGCGAAGAATGTTCTCATTTCCTATTTGTACATCTTCTTCTTCATTCTTGCTTCCCCTTTTCTTAAAAAATATACGACAGAGAACCCAGTTCTCTAGTGGAACCGCTGGGCTCTGCATTAAAAAACAGAACTTCATGAATAAATTTAACATAATGAAGAAGAAAAATGTGAGCTTTGGAAAAATTAAAGCTTCGCTTGGCAGTACATGAAATGGGTTTCTTGTAGGTCCTATAAAAGGGCGTAAAGATAAATGCTTTGCTTGAACATAACCGAGAGCTCACCTGTGTTAAGTTCTTCTCTTGTGGGCTATTGCAGGCTTTGGATTCAGAACTAACAAGGCGATATTCGTGCATAACCCAGTCAGTCCTAGATCCATGTGGAGGTTTTCCTCTGTAAAAAACAAGAGTTTTCTTCATCCCCACAACTTGGTGGCCCTTAGAAGCAACAACTTGCTTGTCTGTTCCAGTTGCTTTCCAATAACCAGAAGCTGTGGCTCTGTTTGATCTGTTTCCATTTGGATACTTGGCTTCCCTTGTGCTAAAGAAGTACCTTTCTTGCTCCTTATCACCTAAAAAGACCCAAGAACTCAAACATTAGAAACCAGATAATTAAAATGTCTATAACTTTCTGCTAGATTTTCATTGCTCAAGCTACTACCAATATGCATTATTACTCGGCTTAAAAAATATAACCCACTTGAATAAAACTGTGCCAGAACAGTACAGATAATAAAGTTGAGAACTTTGGACAAATTTGAGTACATGTTAATTAATAAACCAACCTGGTAAATCCCAAGGATCAGACTTGCAAACATCAACTTCAGGAATGATTGAAGCAGGCAATGGGAAGGAAAAGACTTTGCGCTTTAAGTACTGAACCACAAGCTCTTCGTCCGTGGGATGAAATCTAAAACCAGGAGGTAATCTAAGCACACCATTCTTCACAAAATTAAGCTTCTCCATTTTTGAAGACATCTCTACAAGCTCACAAGTAACTGAAACTTAGCCTAGCTATATAGATTGAGGATGAAATATATATTTTTTTTTTTTTTGTTTTTTTTTTAAATAATGACCCAAGCCATTTGAGCTATAATATCTCAATTAGCAACTCGTGCGGAGCATTTATAGAGAATAAAAAAGCATAAAGAATATAACAAAGGAGTTGAACAAGAACAAGAGGGAACAAGAACAAGGAGGAAAAAGAGTGCCTGATTGGAAATAAAGAAAAGGCAAAATATAAAAAGGTGAGAAGAAGGAGAAGGTGTGTGTGGGTATCAAAGAGAGAAAATGTGGCTTCTTTTATAGTGATTGGTATAAGAAATAGAGAATAAGACGACCCATTTGGCGTAAACGAGACTCAAACTCCTTTCCTTTAACGCTATTTTAACAAACGTTTCAAGCCTTCACTTGCTCTCTCCCTAAAGGTTAAAGAAGCAATTGTTCTGTCTTACTTTTGGTATGCAAGGGATTGAATTTAGAGCATGTCACAATTTAATTTAATTAAGTGACAATTTTTCATTTAATACAAATTCTTTTAAGTTTAATTATACTTACTAATAATATTGTGACATATTATTTATAATTTATCTCAAACTTAAAATAAATAACATTTTTCTTGGTTTTATGATTATCATGTTTTAACTTTTTAGAATTTTAAAACTATTTTAACATAATCGTGCACCATATTGAATATATTTAATATAATAATATTTAATTAAATTGTATTAAATTATATTATAATTAATTTGTAAAGTATTTGATAATAAATTATATAATATAGTTAGATAAAATTAATTTAAATATTTTAATAAAATAATTTATATTGTTATAAAATTTATTGAAATTAATATTTAATTCATTTTTATATTTTATTACAAATTTAAAAATAAAAATATTATTTTTAATTTGAAATAAAATAAAAAGTTAAGATACATAATTTTACAATTAAAAATTCAAAAAGATTAAATTAAGTATCAAGTACAATTTTAATCTACATCTTTGATTTATAAATTTTTTATATAACTATATTATTTTTATATTATATAATATAGTCTAATTTTATAACTAAATATACATTGTATAAAAAATTATACATTTTTAGTACCGTCTTAAGCTATTAAGGTTAAAATATGGATAGCCCCAATCCCATTATTATATGTTACCTGGGAATAGGGGTGGCAATTTCTGACACGACAAGATAGCACGATTCGAACACGACACGACACGAATTTTTTTTTAGTAATAATTAATCAATAATTTTTTTATGTTCTTAAAGGTTTTGTTATTTCTTACTATTATAAATAAGTAACACAAAAAAAATTTAAGTAAATTTTTTAATGTGCCAACCAACACGAAAATACGACACGAATAACACGAACAAACACGACATGAACACGAACAAATACGATACGAATACGACCAACACGATACGATTGACACCCCTACCTGGGAACAATTTTAAGTCTTTTTTTTTATTATCTATATTGTGGAATAGTGTTACACATAATGTGTTAAATATTTATTAAATATGAAGTTAGTAATATTTAAATAAAATAATTATAAAATTATTTATTAATATGAGTTAATTAAATTATACAATAAAATTTAAATTTTATTTAATTATAATTACGATAGTGCATGAAGTGGTAGTTTACTATCATGCTAAATATATAGCAGTATTCTAGCCAAAATACCAAAATAAAAGAAAGGAAAAGTTTTTTTTTTTCCAACAACAATCGGTAAACATCCCATTTTTGAGTATAGAGGAGAGGAATGAGAGGAATAAATACCAAAAGAAATGAAAAGTTGATAGTTTATAAAGGAGAATGTTATTTATCCAAACCACTCTAGTTCCTTAAATGATAAATGTCGGATGTGTTTTGATATTAATAACAACAATTTTTTATATCTAAAATATTGCTATGTCATCACATAATTGGTGGTAGAATACCAAAATTAGAGCTGTCAAACGGGTGGATCGTGTCGTGTCGTGTCGTGTTCGGGTCGACATGTTTACGACCTGACCTATGTAAGATTGACCCTGACCCAACCCATTTATTAAATAGGTCAAAAAGTACAACCCTAACCCAACCTGAGTTGACCCATTTAACCCGTATAAATATATTAAATAATATATATTATATTTTATAATATAAAAAATCAGAGATATTATATCGAGTATCAACATATATTTATGTCACCTATTAACATTATAAATTCTAATTAGACTCCAAAAATTAAATCAATTTAAGCATTATTTTAACAAAAAATGTAAAAATATTAACTAATATAAAATAAAAATAATATCAATAATCATAAATATTGTGATACATCAAATCTAATATTTTAAAGTCTTAAATAATAACAAAAAAGTCTAACAAAAATATATATCATAAATTCTTTGTAAATAAAAACTTGTTTTAAGTCTAAAATAAATAATTAATAATAAAAACATACAAAATTAAACTAAATAATATATTATTATAAATTGATAAAAATAAGAAAATAAAATATGAAATGAATTTAAACATCATCTCAATAATATTTCAAAGTATAAACCTACAAAATAATTAAATAAGAAACAATTACGTACATACCTTAATAATTTTAGTTATTTACTTGTGTTACTTATGCGGGTTACGGGTTACTCAATTAACCCATTCAGCCCTGATTTTTTTAAATGGGTTAAACGGGTCGACCTGTTTACAACCCAACACATATAAGCTCAACCCGGATCTGACTATTTCATGGATGGGTCGTGTCGAATTCGCGAATCTTGTCAAAAATTACCGGCTCTACCAAAATTAGTACACACAAATTTGTTCCAACCAAATTGCTTCTCAAATTTCAATTTCTAGTTGTATTCGTTTGTGAGGAATGAAGAATATAGGATGCAGTTTCTTAAAAATAAAGTTTTTTTTTTTTTTTTTTAATAATTAGTATGGATTTGGATAGGTGTTCAAAACCAAATAAGAACTTGTATACAAATACGTAGTAAAAAAAACTATACCACAAGACCCTTTAATCCAAATATATTGAAATTTAATTGTATGTCATAATTTTATATATATATATATATATATATATAATTTTATTTTTAATTTATTTTAAGAAAAAAAATATATGTTTATTTTTTACATAACGTAAATAAATATATGTTTTTTAGTATTTTAAAAAAATAAACATATATATATTTTTACTAAGAAAAATTAAAAATAAAATTAAATAAATAATTGAGTTATTTATACACCAGAAATATTAATCTCTAACGTCATATTCTTTTTGTCAAAATTAAAGGGAGTTTTTTTTCTTTCTTTTTCTTAATTTAGTTAATTGGGTTCTATGGTTTTCTATATAATAAAATAGGAAAACAACGCCTCATGAACTTACATATGCATTCATTGCTTGCCTTGTAAAGATATTTGTTGAAAAATGGATCAAATCTAATAACAATTAAAATGTTATTGTGTCGTTAACTTATTTACTTGAATTTTTTATTTTTTTTTATAATCATACATTTCTGCACATGTGTACACACAGTTATACAATTTTACAACTAGAAATAGTTGTATAGTTGTACTATTTGAATATACAAATAAGCCAATATCGAGAATGTAACAGAAATATATATAACATAGTAGCAGATTTATGATATGAAAATATTTGGTTTTTTTTTTTTTTTTTTATGCAGTGTACATTTTTTTTTTCATAATATAAAAAAAAAAATTAAAGGATTAAAAATGATATAGTTAAATAAGTCATATAAAAACACCGGAGCAAAAATATTTTCTCTTTAGTCCATAAATAATCTAATTATTAAATTAGTTTCATTTTTTTATAATAATAAAAAATATATAAGTTTTATTATACAATTAAACCAAATATTTTTGGGTGCAATAAAGAAGGGGCATTTTGGTCATTCCGTAAGAGCCGGAGAGGTGGGTGAGGGAATAAAGGCAGGGACCTACTTGCTTCCGAAACGACGGGCACTTGCGTCGGATAATGGAAACTGACAAAAATGCCACCTTCAAGCGATGCCCCAGTTCAAGATTTCCACAATCTTCTTGTCTCACTATTTTGTATCAGATGTTAAATTTTAGAATCAATCATTTCCATGAATCTCCTATTTAGAATGACTATTCTGCCCCTTAAACAAATCAAGACCATCTTGCCTGGAACAAATCATTAGTCATGTATCATTTGTTCTAAAAACTCTAAATTCTTAGTACAAATTACCCAAATAAAATTTTCTTTTTGAAAATTGTTTATACATTTATTATTTTAAATAAAAAATTATTTAAATTTTAAAATAAAATTTGTTTAAAAGTTTGAAATCCACCAATCCAAAGTTACTTCCACCATAACAATCTGGTCACTGCTCATTGTCATGTTAAGAAAAACAGGCTTATAATGTGAAATTTGATTGATGAATTAAACCAAAAATTGCGCTAAGTGCTATGCGGTCCTCTATCATGTCACCTTCAAATCTCATGTGTTAACATTGTCAAAATACTTCAATTTTTATGGTGTTTTACATATTTTCAAACACTTAAATGCATAGATATGTCGCATATTTGGGATATAACACTGATAGTGAGCTTAATTGTGATCAACAAATTAATCATGACCATAGATGCTATGAGGTAAGGTGCTTGTTGCTTGCGGATTCGTGGATCTATAATATTTGATTTAAATTCAATAGTTTTTTATTTAAAATAATAAGTAATTTTTTTAAACAAAAAAAAAATATAAGATTTTATTGGGATTCTTTGGAGGTAGGAAGATGAATTAAAATTCGTTGACGTTTGTGAATGTAGTGGACCTGAATTCTCCATTATTTTGTGCTAAATGTTAAAGTTACATTTGTTAAGGTGATGAATAATTCTACTCGTATTAATAGTGATTGGGACTATGTGTCCATTTTTATTGGTTTTTGAACTTGGGTATCATTTTTAAATTAAGTGGAATATCCAGCAATTTCTGGCGCATTAATTTTTTAATGGAGATCAAGAGATGTAGCAATATAATTGAGTAGTAAAAATATATGTAGAATCTTTCGGTTTTAAAAAATAAAAAATAATAATATTCGAAAATGATATTCGAAACACAAGAATTGGTAAAAAAAAAAAAAAATAATAATAATAATAATAATATAAAAGGTAATAAAATGGAATAAAAACAAGTTAATTTATTCACGTAGAATTGTAGATACATGTTAGACAGAGGCATGGGCCGCATGGCCGTAATACGTAGGAATGAGCATTTACGCTCGAAATTGTGTTCATATGGGAAGATCCGATAGTTTTTTATTTTTATTTTTTTATAAATAACCATAATGACTTGGACAATATGTTAACAAATAATATGAACAAATTATATCAAGTATTAATTTTTTTTTTTTTAAAGATATGAGTGTTAACATATTTAAAAATTAAAATTTATAAAAAAATTTAAAATCAATAAATTTTTTAAATTAAAATAAATTAACATATATACAATATCCTGTTGAATTTAGATATTTTAATAGGTGAGATGATTTGTTAAAAATATCTTTTAAAATTATTTGTATGAAAAACGGTTACTTATAAATGTCTATATATATGAAAAAATAATATTGTTAATATATGAAGTTGACATATGATATCTATATTTTTTAATGTTAACAAAATGTCATTTTTATAAATATTATGAATATCACTATAATATTGTCCATAAAATATAAACAAATATTAACAAAATGTTATTTTTAATAATTTTTTATTTTTTAAAATTAATTTACCATTACTTTTTTTATTTATAATTTTTGTATATTTACTTAAAATATAAAATACTTGAATTTGGGGCAATATTTGTACTTCTTTTCATATATATATATATTACAATTTCTACCTCATTATCACATCTAATTATTGGTAACTATAGATTTTTTTTTTTTCAAAATTCAAAATTATATTATATATAGTAGATATTTATTCATTTATAATATTATTATAATTATAATATAAATAATTATTTTACATTTTAACTCCTTAATCATCAATTTTTAATTAATTGATATTATTCGATAATTTATCAATAATATCACAATAATATCTATATTATTAATTTATATTTTATCGATATTATTATAAAAATATATATTTATATTAAAATATTTAAAATATAAATATTATTGAAATATTATCAATAATATTTTCATCATTGCATATAATTACCTAATATTGGATGTAATTTAACGTGTGCAGTTAGCTACTAATTATAAAATATCCAAAAGACTAATAAATAAATTTATTCTCCCTATAGATATTACTAAACAAGTTTGAAAAAGGGTGAGAGTCATCAAAAATTTATTAATTATAATTAAAAAGTATAAAAATTTATAGTATTAAAAAGATACTAAAAATTTAAAATTTATAAAATTGTCAAAATTTTATTTATGTATATCATTGCATGCTAAGTAGACAAATTTATAAATTTTTTACTTTTAATACTATTTTTAATAATTATTAAATTTTCAATACTCACCTAAAATTAATAAATTTTTATACCATTTAATTACAATTAATAAATTTTTATTTCATTTTTTCTTTGAATAATATATTCCCTCCAACATATATTAAGGGATATTAATAATTGTAAAACAAATCATCTTTGTATGAAAAAGACTCCCTCGCTTAACTTTTACTAGGCTATAAATTGCCCTACTTTTACCATTCACAAGCATAATGTAAAATTTTAGAGTAAAATCTCTCTATATCATTAAATATTATGTTTACACGAGCCTTCTTCGCGGAGGAATCATAAAAAAAAATTATGAAAAAAATCAAAAAATTAATATCCCTAAAATATATCTCTAACAGTAACTTATATTATTCTGAGTGCTATTTTTATAGTTATGAGTTTCAAGTGTGTTATTTTAAGTAATTTTTTAAAAATAATATTAAAAACATAACATTTTAAATAATTAAATTAAATATATTTTCTTACATATTTTTAATTAAACTATTTTACTCTTTATTTTAATCATTTATTTTCCTTTTCGTATATGTTATTTATTAATGATGTACAACTGTACATAATAATTAAAAAAGTTTTTAATTACGGATCTAATAAGCCTAGAGGGGGGTGAATAGGTTATTTTCAATTTTCAACAAATATTAAATATATATAATCTAATCACAACGGCCAGACATGCAATCGCGTGTAAAGATAAATGCGGAATAATAAAACGACACACGATATTTTTAGGTGGAAACAACCTAGGCCACAACAATGACCTAAGAGGAAAACCACCGGTCCACCGGACCACCTAACTATCCACTATGAAAATTATGTTCAATTACAACCATAGAGTCCAGAACTACCCGTCGCAGATAGATCCCCCTTTCTGTAATTTACTTACGAGCCGCTTGCTCCTTTCACAGCCTCCAATAGTTAGATGTCTGGATCCGGACCAACGTTCCGATCTACTTGAGTCACACAAGATGAACCGAACCCGTCACCTTCAGTAATTTCGAGTCACACGAAATACTGAACCTGTCACCTGTAACGTTAGCACAAAAACACAAGTGCAATGTGTGTCCTAGAGCGGATTCAAACAATAAACAATCCTAACTAGCAGATTCAATCAGCATGCAATGTAGAAACAAAATCAGCTAGCAAAACCCTAGAACATTCATATAAAGCTCAAGTATCATGCGAATCAATTAGGCATATGAATATAACATGAAAACGCCTAAATAAGATAGATGAAGAGAAGAAGTTAAAGTGCAACTCAAATGATAGAGAATATTAATTCAGGTTAATTCAGGATGCAATTATGCACAAACAACCCTTCACTTATATAGAGTCCAATCCTAGCTCAAATAGGATTTGCAATTCACTATAACTCTTCTCCTATCAGGATTTACCAATTACCACTATTATCCTCAAATAAGAATTCTGTTCTTAACATTAAATGTGGTCAATTATGTAAAAATAACATAAGGGTCGAATTTAGAAAAGGAGTTTGAGTAGGAATATAATACTGTCTCGATCGATCGACAGGTCGTCTCGATCGATCGAGAAGGTCTCGATCGATCGACACACAAAACTCGATCGATCTAACTCAAACAGAGAGAACCTGGATCGAAGTTGTTCTATACTCGATCGATCGAACAGGGTTCGATCGATCTATCCAATTGCTCGATCGATCCAGTCCAAACAGAGAGAATCTAGATCGAAGTTGTCTCAGGCTCGATCGATCGACCACTCGATCGATCGAACAATACTCTCGATCGATCGACCAAGATGTGCACAATACATTTTTCGTTACGATCCATACTAAGTGTCGTGCTCAATTGTGTGCAGATGTATGCATGATGGAATATTTTACCTGTCATATGGGCGTTGCAAGCTTGGTGACTCCATCATCTTGTATCGTCTGATTAATCGTTGAATTCCTATTTTAGATTACAATCAAACATTTTGCCCACGAAAATTGCCAATATAAAATAAACCTTACAATCTCCCCCTTTGGCATTTTCGTGTGACAAAACCACTTTCTCACTACATAACGCTCATAGTTAAAATATCATTACATCAATTACATAGTGGACTGTCTATGATCTGGTGGACCATCTTCGCTTGATACTTGATACGCTCGGTCCACTGAAATTAGACAAACAAATAGCACACAAATGTGGCTTGAAAGCCTCATTGCTTATTAGTTCAGTGTACATAAAAGTGCGAAAGATATGTAGTGTATGTGGACATGAATCTTTCTCCCCCACAACTAATAAATGCAACATCTCCCCCTAAATTCAATCTCCATAGCAACATGAATCTTTCTCCCCCTTTTTGGCATACGAAATTGACAAATCATGAAACACTAAAGATGATAAAGGTCACTCTCAACAAGGTGGGCTAAAAATGCATAAGAGCACACATGTATATGTCCAAAGCATGTAGGAGGAATTGCATAAGTCAAAAGAGGAATAATGAAATATGTATGCAATGACTCCCCCTAAGTTCTATGACTCTCTAGACGAAAAACAAATTTAAAAGAAAACAATTTTTTTTTTTTTTACCACACAAAGTAATGAACTCATTTAACACGAACAAGCATACAACCAATTGAAAAAATTATTTTTGCTTAAATTTTGATCATTCATTGTATTAGCAAAATAAATAGGTCACATAAGCACACTAACACATATAATGGCATATTGACATTCACTTAAGGTAGTATACAATTGTGAACTCCACTTGTATTTCAATAATTTCATTTATGACCAATTTTAAGAGACTCAAAAGAAAATAAATTCATCTATCATGCTAAATTATAATTGAGTCTTCATTCTTACATAATGAAATATGTCTATCAAAAGAAATTTTTTGCTCTTTCTTTTTGTACATGCCAAATAAAATTTCTCAACTAAATTTTTATTTTATTTACCATTTTTTTTTAAACATGTACGAGCCATAAATCTAATATGATGACTTTCACACTAGTTATGAGGTAGCCCTCTCCGCTTACTACGGTAGCTTCACACATCATAGTAGGTAGCCCTCTCAATACTAGTTATCTCCCTAAGATGAAATATTTTAAAAAATAAGAAATAGAACGCAATATAATTTCGCAGTCAAGATTAGCTCAAGTCTTAGAGTCTTTCAAAATTAATCATAAATTTCACCAATGACATACATGAGTGTTCAGTGGGTGTGTGCATAAGTTCAGTCAATAGTGTCATCATATGAGAAAAATGCAAATATGTGCAGAATTTTGAGTTGTAGCATAGAATATACAATGAGAATCAAAATAAGCCACAAAAGATAAGGTTGTATAAGTATAAGCATCATTTGAATCCAATACCTTGTAGACCCTTTTTTTTTTTTTTTTTAAATCCCAAAAAAAATTCTAACAACAAAAACGAAATAAACATATGAAAATACTCACCTAGGGTCATTTAAGCACTCAAACAAAAGTACCTAGGTGGTCTAGCAATAGTGATCAATTGATAGGAAACATGCAATCTTTCCTAACCCAAATTTTCATGTATTTTGATTTCTCTATGTTTTTGGGTTGAGACTTAATTGCATTAGATTTTAAAGGCATACTCTTAGGCTCATATTTCCTATTCAAATTCAACATAGGCATGGTATGATGATAATTATGAGTTCTATACCTATAAGCATGAAGATGATCATTAAATCGAAAAGCATTCATCAAAAATCTACAGTTAGGTCGAATATGGCCTTTTCTACCACAATGATGACAAACAGGCACAAACTTAACAGTTTTAGCTCCTACAGTTTTAGTGGGTGTTTGTGCAGAATTTGTAGTAGTAGAGTTAAAGTTAGAAGACCTTACAAATGTAGTTTTTGAAGTGGAAGGTGTACAGTTTTCTTCTGAAAATCCAAGTCCACTTGTATCACCGAAAGGCTTACCAATGCTCAACATCTTGTCTAGTCGTTCAGCTCCAATTGTTAATCTTTTGACAGTTTCCTTTGATTGCTCCAATTCCTGCACAAGCTTTGAATTTTCCTGTTCAATACCTGCAAGACTTAAACTTAACTTGTCAAAATGCTCAGACAGTTCAACTTTTTCTTTTTCTAAAACTGATAAATTAAGGTCTTGCAAATTGATCTGTTCATTCAGCTTTGTTACAGTTATGAGTAGTTTATCTTTTTCTTTCTTGCATTTAATTAAATCAATAAATAACTCCTCAAAACTGTTTGCATTAAATTTATCAAGGATACGTTTACTTCCCTCTTCATCTGAGTCAAAGTCTGACTCACTGGAGTATCCACCAATAGTTGACGTAAAAGCTACGTAGTTGGTGTTAGCTTTTTCTGACCCACTAGCTTGATCTTCATCACTTTCTGTGTCACTAAGGGTAGCATTGAAAGCTTTTCCTGTTTTCTTCTTCTTGTTGGCACAATCTGCTGCATAGTGTCCAAAACCATTGCATTCAAAACATTTAGGTCCAGTGGGTTTAGATTTCTTACTTTCTGAACTCATTGGGGTGAATTCTCTTCCCTTACGATCTTTTCTGTTGAACATTCTCTTGAGTTTTCTAGCAAGTGTGAGTAGCTCTTCATCATCACTATCACCATCGTCAGCATTGGTGGTTTTGAGAGCAATTCCAATGTTCTTTTTGGGTGCTGGAAAGTTCATCTCAAATGTTTGAATTGACCCAACTAGTTCTTCAATCTTCATGGTGTCAATGTCTTTGCTTTCCTCTATCGCTGTAACTTTTGCTTCAAAGCGTTCTGGTAATGAGCATAAGACTTTTCGAACCAACCTGCGTTCATCAATTTTATCTCCAAGATTTGAAGAAGAGTTAGCAATATCACATAAATTAGCATAAAACTCAGAAAACGTTTCATCCTCCTTCATTCTAAGATTTTCAAACTTAGTAGCTAACATGCGAAGTTTTGTTCGTTTAACTTGGGACGTGCCCTCATGGGCAACATCTAAAGTGTCCCAAGCAGCCTTAGCAGTTTCAACATTAGAGATACGTCGGAATTCATCCGGCGACACAGCACTAAAAATAGCATTAATGCCCTTTTGGTTCCAGCCACTACCAATTCTATCTTGGGGAGTCCAATCAATCCTAGGTTTAAGTGTGACAACATTATCCTTGGTAACCGTAGGTGGTTCCCAACCATAAAGCACAGAGTTCCAAACACTTTCATCTAAGGAACGTAAAAAGGCTCTCATATGAGCTTTCCAATATGGGTAGTTAGACCCATCAAAATAAGGTGCACGGGTTGTAGAAAAACCCTCTCTCATATGATCCATAATAAGGTCCTAGGCAAACACTAAGTATATCTAGTGACCTGCTCTGATACCAATTGAAAAAGTTTTTAATTACGGATCTAATAAGCCTAGAGGGAGGTGAATAGGTTATTTTCAATTTTCAACAAATATTAAATATATATAATCTAATCACAACGGCCAGACATGCAATCGCGTGTAAAGATAAATGCGGAATAATAAAACGACACACGATATTTTTAGGTGGAAACAACCTAGGCCACAACAACGACCTAAGAGGAAAACCACCGGTCCACCGGACCACCTAACTATCCACTATGAAAATTATGTTCAATTACAACCATAGAGTCCAGAACTACCCGTCGCAGATAGATCCCCCTTTCTGTAATTTACTTACGAGCCGCTTGCTCCTTTCACAGCCTCCAATAGTTAGATGTCTGGATCCGGACCAACGTTCCGATCTACTTGAGTCACACAAGATGAACCGAACCCGTCACCTTCAGTAATTTCGAGTCACACGAAATACTGAACCTGTCACCTGTAACGTTAGCACAAAAACACAAGTGCAATGTGTGTCCTAGAGCGGATTCAAACAATAAACAATCCTAACTAGCAGATTCAATCAGCATGCAATGTAGAAACAAAATCAGCTAGCAAAACCCTAGAACATTCATATAAAGCTCAAGTATCATGCGAATCAATTAGGCATATGAATATAACATGAAAACGCCTAAATAAGATAGATGAAGAGAAGAAGTTAAAGTGCAACTCAAATGATAGAGAATATTAATTCAGGTTAATTCAGGATGCAATTATGCACAAACAACCCTTCACTTATATAGAGTCCAATCCTAGCTCAAATAGGATTTGCAATTCACTATAACTCTTCTCCTATCAGGATTTACCAATTACCACTATTATCCTCAAATAAGAATTCTGTTCTTAACATTAAATGTGGTCAATTATGTAAAAATAACATAAGGGTCGAATTTAGAAAAGGAGTTTGAGTAGGAATATAATACTGTCTCGATCGATCGACACACAAAACTCGATCGATCTAACTCAAACAGAGAGAACCTGGATCGAAGTTGTTCTATACTCGATCGATCGAACAGGGTTCGATCGATCTATCCAATTGCTCGATCGATCCAGTCCAAACAGAGAGAATCTAGATCGAAGTTGTCTCAGGCTCAATCGATCGACCACTCGATCGATCGAACAATACTCTCGATCGATCGACCAAGATGTGCACAATACATTTTTCGTTACGATCCATACTAAGTGTCGTGCTCAATTGTATGCAGATGTATGCATGATGGAATATTTTACCTGTCATATGGGCGTTGCAAGCTTGGTGACTCCATCATCTTGTATCGTCTGATTAATCGTTGAATTCCTATTTTAGATTACAATCAAACATTTTGCCCACGAAAATTGCCAATATAAAATAAACCTTACAATAATACATAACAGAAAGTTTGGACTATGGGGGCGGTGGCAAAATACTAATACAAAATATTGAAGTGGGGTCTAACTTTGGGATGGTTTAGATTTAGTTAAAACGAAGGACACCTGAATCCGCAGGGATGGTTAGTGATTAGGGTGTATATGTTACAATCTAATCTAATTTTTAATAAAAAAAAATAATTAAATTAAATTGAATATATTATTTTAATTAAATTAAATTAAATTATTGTCTACTAAAATTATTAAAATAGAACAGTTCAATCTAATTTGGTCTGGTTTAATTAACGATTTTTGAAGATTTTTATTTTTTTTCTCTAAATTTGTTAAAACTTGAAAATAACATAAATAAATAAAAATATTTAAATTTAAACATATTAATTAATATATATTACAAATATAAATTATATAAACATCTTAAAAATAATCATAGAATCAATTACAATGTATAGCAAAATATTTTCACACATTCTACAACAAAATACAATAATACATTAATCCATAAATAATATATTAAAAATAAGTTAGGGAGTTAGGGTTGCTTATTTTGACTATGAAAAGATATATAATTAATATATATTTTTTGATTTTTTTTAAAGAATAATATGTTAAAAATAATTTTAAGTAACGGTCCGGTCCGATTTGGTTTAAAAATTTGTATAAACGAACCGAACCATTTGTAAAACAGTTTGAAGAAATAAAAATTAAATCAAACTGTTTGATTTACAAAACCGTTTGATTCAGTCCAATTCAGTTCAATTTTAATTAATTTGGTCCGATTTTTAGACCAAAGATGATCCAAATTGTTTTAACAATATTCTATTGATTTAATTTTTGGTTATCATTTAATTATTTAAAATTTAAAATATATTTATTTATACATCACAATAAAAAATATATATATAAATTAAAAAAGATTAAAAATTAAACTCTATATATAAAATTACTACGATATACTATTAAATAATTAATTTTTAAAATAAAATGAAAAAAAAAAGATTTAAATAATAAAAGAAAGATGAGGTTCTCACAAACAAATGCTCTCTCACATTCTCACCCCCACTTGTGTATGAAAAGAAAAGTGGGGGTTTCGTATGCTAAATTGCGGCTCTGAATTTTCCCTTTCTTATTTATTTATTTATTTATTTTCCTTTACCTTAATTTAATTTAATTTAATTTAATTTAATTTCTTTTCTTTTGTGTGAGGGTCAAAGAGTTTGCGTGTAGGTGTCGAAGAGAGATTAAGAAGTAAGAGAGAAACGTCAAAGGCTGCAATTATTGTGTTTTTGAGTAAAATATGTTGTTCAGTGAAAAATTGTCTTCTTTGCTTCACTTCAATGTATTTATTTTTTGAAAAAATATATAATGATATAATATTTTTTAATATCAAACGATCAGCTTTTCGTTCTCTCTTTTAATATTCCTTTTTATATATAATCATTTCAGTGTTAAGTTAAACTGAGTTAATTTCCTCTCCTCCTTCGTCACTCTTTTTACTTTAATATATCTTTTTTGGATTGCCCTTCTTAGAAGCATCTTATTATATATAAATATCACAAAGATGGGTTTACACTTTACTGACTGAAGCTGTATACATGTTGATTTTCATCATATTTGGATTTTGGAAATAAGATTGAAATCATTACTTGGAAGGAAAAGAAATATCCTAAATCCAACTTTGAAAATAGAGTAGCATATATATATTGACCCAAGTTATATATATAAATATTTTTTAATTAAAAGTGCAACCTTTTTCTTTATGATAAAATATAGGGCTTGAATAATTTTCTGTGGCGATAAAAATATTAATCTCAGTGCTTGTCTCTCATTGGCTGTATATTGGGATGGTGCTTGTAAGGCCCAAGAATATAATCTATAGTTGAACAAAAGGAATATATATATATATATATATTCATTTAATTATTGATCCAAAAGATAGCTGTGTAAAAGAGATGAAGTTCGTGAAGAAATGATGTTTCTCCACTGTGTCAATCATTTGTGTATTAATATTATGCCCTTTTAATTTTCATTTTAACTTTACTCTTTTTTCTTTAATTTTTTATTTTTATATGCATCGATCATTTGCAATATTCTAAGTGGTTTCTATCACTATGAGGACTAAATATAATATTAGGGATTTCTTTATACCATATATTATATACTTGCATGAGGTTGACAATTTTTAGTTTTGTTTTGTTTTGTTTTATGGAGTAAAAATATTTTAGTAGTTATCAAAATCATGACGATCACATCTTGTTCCGGAAGAAAATAGATAAATATGTCTTGCTGTATATTTACTAGTACATACAAAGCAATCACATCTAATGCACACAACATCTAATTTTTTTTTCTTTAAGTAGATAAGATAATTCATTTTACTTGGTTAGCATTAATTAAAAACATTAGTTAAGCTTGACGATTTATTATGATTTCATTATGTCAGACGTTTATAGAAGATAGAGATATATGATAAAATTAGAAGGGTAAACGTTATATTCTGTAATAAAATTATTGGTTTATTACTACTTTTAATCTTCTCTTCTTCTTCTTTTTTTTTTTTTTTTTTTTTAAAATAACAAAAATAACACTACTTAAGACTTCTAATAGCAAAATTAGCACCCCTTGTATTTAAACTTATATTTTTACAATTAAAAAAATAACTGATACGTCATTTTTCTTTGAACACCCATCTAATTAGAGTTGAACGACGATAATTTAAACCCGTTTAATATTGAACGTTCAATATTTTACATTCAAATTGAACGTTCAATATTATTAGGGTGCTAGTTTTATTACTATAAATTTTAGGGGTATTATTTTTGATAATTTCCTTTTTTTTTTTTTTCAATTAACTATTGAGATTGCTGCAATCAATTTTTATTTTTATTTTATAAGATTTTTTAGTCCACTGAAAATGGATAAATTGTTTATTCTTGTCCAACTTGCTTTAAGGTTAAAAGGTCAAAATTATCACGTGCTCAACACGACTAAATAAAGTCTCATTTTTGTTACCAATTAGACAATAAATCTCACAAAAAATGTTAATTGCAATAACTATGATAAATAAAATAATATCAAAGGTAGACAAATTGAATCTAATTAACATAGTAACATTTAATTGTCCAATTTCGATGTTCAGAAGGACAAATTACGGTATTTAGCATGTTGTTGATTTCCAAATTAGAGCTAGCAAATAATTATACTGATACATCGTATTAATTAAGTATTGTGTGCTATATGTTACGTTGAGTTTAGACGGGTTGTGCACATAGTTTAGCCCTCCCAAAAAAAAAAAAAAAAAAGGGCTTGTACGTATAAAGTAGTACACAATAACGTACATGTTTAATGGTGGTTGATTGGGTTGAGAGTTGAGAGTAATAAGTATTTATTAGGTTTTTTTTTTGGTTTCCTTTTTATATAAAAGTTTTTATTAGGCAATGTCAAAAAAAAAAAAAAAAAAGTAGCTTTCAATACAACTTGGAAACAGAAAGCAAGCCTTGCACACTAAAAAGAAACTTACTCAAAAAAGGCCCATCAAATTCAATATCAACAAATAAAGTGTGATAATTTAATTGATAATGTAGTTGAATTACATATACAAAATTATAGAATTATAACTTATAAAAAGGTACATAATGATTTTTAAATCTCCCTGACGACAGCTTTAAATGTTACACGGCTTCTCTCTTGTGGAGCCTTTTTTTTTTTTTTTTTGTCAAAAAAAAAAAAAATAATTAAAATCAATACCAACAAAAATAGGTGTCTTTAGCCATGTGAGCCAACATGTCCTGCTGCCTGATATAACCCCTTTAGATATCATCTATAAATAACTGTCTTCTCGTTCTACGAAAATTTACAACGTAAAGATTCCAGTTTTACCTTTATTTTATTTTTTCAATTAAGGGATTTACTCTAGCTATAACTTCTTCCATCCTTTCTTTTTAATTACCAAAAATAACACACATAAAATTTATAATAACAAAATTAGCATTTTAATAATATTGAACATTCAACATTAAACGTTCAATATTGAACGGATCTAAATTACTACAATTTAATTTAAACGATGTTTAAAGATAAATAATATAAAAATTATTTTTTTAATAAAAATTATATCATATAATGTAGTGATAAATAGTTCTAACAAAACAATACTTAAACTTTTTTTTTAATAGATTTCTTAGACATTAAAACGATGTAATTATAAAAATTTATAAAAATAAAAAATTTAATTTATTTTCTCTAGTTTTCTTACGTTTTTAAAATAAAAAATATTCTTACTTTTAGACGAACGAAAATATTAAGAGTCTTTAAGACAAATAGTTTATAATAAAAAAATCAAGTTAAATATATATAATGATTTAGACTTACTTACACACACCTCTTGGTGGTCAAAATTTATAAATTTTTATTCTAGCATGGTGTGATTCCAAAATCAAACACAACTAGATAAATCAAAATAATCTTTTAACTTTTCCTTTGGGAAACTTAGAAAACCTTGGTTTGTTTTGTACCTCAAAATTGGATCTGCACATTGCAGAGCTTGGTTTATGCATTACGCAAATTGGTTTGTTCTAATTGCGGAAAAGGCTATCATTATATCTCACGCACGTTGCATAATGATAATGGGATTGTCCATTGAGAAATTTCATTCTTAAAATTACCTTTTTTCTTTCCCCTACAATCTTACTACTCTAAGTTGCAATTTAGCACATTACTTGGAGTCGATCAAAATATTCATTTCAAAGTTGGTGAATTTTTATAATAATATTTATTCTCTGATTCGTCACATTTAGGACATATAAATAGTAAAAATAATAGAACTGACTGCTCAAAGGAAAAAAAATTTGGTAGTAACCATGAATGAAAATCTTTTAGATGGGGTTGGGGCTTAAGCCCAATAGCTTCCTTCAATCATTATTTGCAGAGCCCGAATAACGAGGCCCGGTACTTTTGTGTGTTAATTAGAAAGAAGAGTGCTTCTATTCACACCCTTCATTTATCTCACTACATACGCACGCTTTCGTAAGTTAATTGAATATGACACGTACTATACTCATCTTCTTTGTAAACATAATTAAGGTGTCATATAATACTATGACAAGTACGCTTAATTGCTTAATTGAATATGACAACTATATCGTATCGTAACTTGTAAAACAATAACATGTAATCAAAGTTAGGAGAAAGTACGAATAGGGGAAGTGTGTGTGAGACCTTGTGTTAAAATAAATATGGGTTTGCCATCCTTAACAAAAATATAATCCATTGCAATTATATCCTTACTAGACATTCAACTATTCAAGTTCATTCTCTCAGAAACAAAACTCAGAATAAAAAAATATATACAAATAAGCATTTTATCACCATTAAAAAAAAAAAAAAAAGTAACATAGTCTTTTAGTAGTTTACTTTGTAGCAAGGTCAATTCGTCCATGCTTAAATAAATAATTTATGTTGGGTCCTTGATTAATTCGATGGATATGAACAAAATTGACCCAAATTCAAAAAAAGCTAGAATATTCAAAGGAGGTCAAATTCCAAGCTTACTTTCAGTTCAGCTTTTCTATATAAGTTGGTTTTGTGCTACAATTAATATTATATCACAGGCTTTCTACACCGTTTAGCCTCAGTCACGACATGCTGTAATCCCTTCCTATTTTGCCGGAGCTCTGACGATGATATTGACACTAGGTGACTAGGGTTAGGGTTTTTGCAGGGTTCTACTTAAAATTCTTGCTGGACTTATCGGAATCCTAGTAAAAAATGAGACCCAAACAGAAACGAGATCCAAATTATATTATAATATATTATTTTAAATTTTTTTAATAATTTTTTATTTTTATTATAAAAAATTATTTAATAATCAATATTTTATGATAAGAAGAAAAAGAAATTTTCAACGCAATAAATAATATTTATATGATAAGGAAAAAAATTATTGACGTTTAAAAAAACCATAATTTAAAGATAAAATATAAAATAATACATTATTGTGTTTTAATGTACTTAAATATATATATATATATATGCCGGTAGCCTAGTAGCCCAATGGCATAACATCCCTCCCAATAACAGAGAGATCACAAGTTCAACACTTGTTGTGGACAAAGTCCATTTAGCAAAAAAAAAAATATATATATATATATATATTCAACGAATAGATGAAAACGCAATCTTATTCTTTGTCCTACCTCATATTATAAAATATAGATCATATTTTCCATTCTCCATTATTAATTTGTTATTTATATTATTATATTTAATCAAAAAATCTTTGCAAATAATTTAGGCTTTATTTGATAATGATTTTGATTCCTGATTTCTGATTTTTTCAAATGATTTTTTAATTAGGTTTATTTGGTAATAATTTTTTATTTTGATTATTATATTGAGTGATTCATAAATCTTTAAAAAGAATATTTTTTAATCAAATTTCTAATTTCTGATTTTTTTCATTTTGACCAAATATTTTTTCTAGATAATAAATCAAGTCTTATAACTTTTGTATGATTAAGTATTTGAACAAAATGATTAAAAATTTCAAATTTATAAAAAATAACCATATTTTTATTTTTATTTTTAAAGCTTTTTGAAAAAAATCAAAAAATAGAAATCATTACTAAAAAACTTGGAGGTGATTTTTGATTTTTTTTCTTGAAAATCACTAAATATAAATTGTTATCAAACGCATTTGTGATTATTTTTATAAAAGAATTAGAAATCACAAAAATTAATAATTTAATTATAAATCATAAATTAAAATTGTTATCAAACATGTCCTTAGGTAAAGGTTTTTTTTTTTTTTTTTTTTTTTAAGGGATGATTTAGGTAAACTAGGTTGAGTTCTTCCCAATTTTTCTGTTTGATTTCTAGGGTTTGAAGTCTTTCCATCTTTCAAATTACAATGATTAAAAATGAAATATGAAAAGGAAAGCTTGCCAAATGCGAATCGATTGGCATATTAAAGTTGAAAGGAAAATATGAACTAGGAATTCAAAAATATTTTACAAATAAATATTGATATTGATCTATATTGAATAAAGAGAGAAAAAAAAGATAGTACGGGGTGCTGAACCTAGGTTGTTGTATCCAAAGTGCTTAAGTATGTTTCAGAAATTATTATTAAATTTGAAATAAAATTTATAGAAATTGAATTTGAAAGTATTTTTTGTTGGCTTAACAGTGTGAATGAATCGTCTGCAATATTTGCCTTTTTAGTAATGATTTAATCGTGTATCATGTAAGATGACATAAACGTAAATTAAGTAGAATTAAACTTGGGAACAAATGGATATTTTTACCCAAGTGATTGTACGTTGCACGAAATGATAATAAGTGTTCCACATTTTGGAGAGTTGTTTTGCCGCAAAATCGCTTAATTTGCGACGAATCGGACTCCTCCTCTCCTGTAATAATTAGGTGGGTCACACCAACTCCAATCATCACTGTCTTAATTAACGATCAATCTTCAACATCAATTCATAATCACAACCTTTGGCTTAATTTGCGTTCATACCTCAATTGACGAGTTCCCATTATTCTATCGTCAAATTGTACCTACACTATCTCTTTGCATTAATTGTGACCGAATATACTGTCTCTTGCTCCAACTCAATCACACAATTTTGTTAAATTAAAGAAGAAGAAGAAGAAGAAGGAAAAAGTCGACAATCATTGAAAACAAATAAGTGGATGGTTCGAACACCACTAGTTTAGGATGTGGATCGAACTTTACAGAATTCTGAGAACACCTGAATGATCTGTAAATCCCTTCTCAATTATAAGAATTGTACACCCCACTTTATTTAAATCAAGTCGCATTCTTTACAGATTTAAATATAATATTCATGGATACATCGTATTCCCCAATTCAATAATTTCAAAATTATGAAATAATAATTTTTTTCACACAACTTAAACTCATACATTAATTATTAGAAGTTCAAGTCAGTTTCATGCCATTTTGACTCACATCTAAAAATAACATTATTATTATTATTATTAATTTCTTTTTGTTTGATTCAGATCTTTCATCATATCATTATCTTCAATACATGCCTGGCCTTTTTTCTATCTTGGAAGTTTTTTTCTTTCTTTCTTAAATCTTGCATATGCGCCTGCCATAATTTAGATTATGGAAAAGGAGTAGCAGGAATATTTGATGACGTTATGTTCAGGTCTTAAAGGCAATTTGTTAGCACTATTCATAGTGATTTATTTCAATATTTTGAATGGGTATACCAGCTTCAAAGGTTTAAAAGCAATATAGATATTTATTAAAATTTGGAGCAAAAGGGTTTAAATTCAAACAGATCAAAAAGAAACAAAAAGTGCAAGCGCATCTCCAACCTAGCTCCAAAACATCAAATTTAGTGCAATAAATAGTGTTACATTAAATTTAGTACTGTTTATAATACCAAAAGTCTTACTCATGCATTTTTTTTATTATAAAAAAAATTACTGCCTAATACAAAATTATACTAAATTAAAATTAAGTATATAATACAAAATTACTTTTAAAAAAATACAACATAAAGCTAAAAATATAATATAAATTAATTTTAAATTTTTTCCTATCAATAATTTTTTTATTATAATATAACATAATAAATGTTAAGGAATTAACTAAAAAATAAAAAATATATATATTATATTTTATAAAAAAAATATACTTTTTGATATAATATTTGATGTTGTGGGTTGGATAAAAGGAAGAAAAAAAAAATGGTGCAAAATGGTCTAAAATTAGGTAAAAAAATTAGAGCTAAAGGTTGGAGATGGTCTAAAGGGATACTTTAAATCCTCCCACACTCTTGTAAAAAAAGAATAAAAAAATTCACATTTATTTTTTATTAAAGCCGCCCTGGAAAAGGCAACATTTTATGGTAGATGATTGAATGAAGTAGGTATATTATATATATCTTTTATTCATAAATAATTCAGTTATTTAACTAGTTTTATTTTTTAATCTAAAAAAAATTTCATTCGCTTTATAAAAAAAATATATATATATATATATATATTTTAAAATTAAAAATAAAATTTTATATAAAAAGATGAATAATGTGATGTAATTAAATCTACCCGGATTAATGAGTTACATAACTCATTTCTAAGAGATGGCTCTCTTAGGATTTTTTTTCTCTCTTCTCTCGTCTTTGCCGCCTCCTTTGCTTTAGGGTTTCTTTTTTTGGTAGGGTGTTTGGCTGACGGTGGGCCGTTTTGGCCGTCAGCCAAGCCTTGGAGGTTGGCTTTTTGATGTGCGCTGGAGGCGTTTGGCTTTGGTTTCTGGGTGTACGCGAGAGGCATTTCGCTGCTTTTTGCGTGTACGCGGCTTCGGTTTCTGGGTCGTTGTCACAACCTCTATTCAGTTGCTGTAGGCGCCTGAGACGGAGGTTTGTGGTGGCGTTTTGTAGTCCCTTTCAGCGCACGGTTCACTGGTTGAGTCAGTATAGTGGTTGTACGTGCTTGGCTCGCGTTCTGTTGAGCCTGAGTGGAGTTTGTGTGGTTGTGCGGCAGCTCCGTTGACTCTCACCTACCTTACAGCCACCGTGAGTGGCCAACCTTGGCTCCGGCGCAGCTGATTTTTATCGGGGGTATCTGCTCGGCTTATTTACTTTGTTGTCTGCTTTTGCTAATTAAATAAATTTATTATTTTGTGTGTGATCTGTCTTACAGCTTAGTGGGTTTAAAGCTTGTAAGTGGTTATTGTTGTTATCTGTGGTTGTGGTCGTATTTTGGTTGTTGTTGTTGTGGTCATTTAGATCTTTAAAAATGTCTCAAAGGAGTTTTTTGGATTGTCAGATTTTGAAGTTTAGCATCAGATATGTGTCTTGTTATTTTGAGTGTAATTCTTTGCAATTGCTTGGCAAATCATTACTTTTGATGATGGAGGTTGGTCGGTTGAGTAAGCTTTTGAAAGCTCAAGGTTCACCACCAATTAGTGACTTTGTTCACATTTTTCCTCCTAGAGCTTTAGTTTTGATATGCTTTGTTAATGTTTGGATTTGTATCTTAAATAAAAATTTACTACTTGATGTATTTTGTGAATTTGATTAATGAGAAATTTTATTATAAAAAAAAAAATATCTACCGGAATAATCTGGGATTACGGGATATATGAATATAATCTACGAAGTAGGAGCCTCTCCCAAATTAATCAATTAAGGGATTCAGATACTTGAAGAAAATTAAGCATAACTTATTTTATCTATTATGTTCTAATAAGGAAATATAAGAAAAAATTATTAATAATACTTTCGTCAAAAAAATAATTCACTTATTTAACGGAAAAAAAAAAAAAACATGTATTTATTATATCATAATAATAATAATAATAATAGCTAATAAAGTCACATCTTATGTTTGAAATTTCAATAAATGTCTTTTTTTTTTTTTTTTTTGGTATGCACCTTGCATTCCCAAACTAATTTATTTAACAAGAAAGTAACCCTCTTAGCTTCATTATCATCATCGTTCGTCTTATAGATCTTCTTCTTCTTCGTTTTTGTCTTGCCCCACTGCAAAAATAAATAATAAAACTCGTAGAACTACAAATAACAGAAGTTATAAATGTAAAACGGTTTCGGGTCCTGACTAGATACTCTGTAGTACACGAAAGCCTTTAAAATTCAATGAACTGTGAAACACTAACAAACAAACAAACAATAACGGAATGAAATAAAAAGGCTTTTATAGCAGCGTGTAAAATGAGAGAAGAAAAATAATAATAACCCATAAATTTGCATATATTTTTTATTTTATTATATGTTAAAATTATTTTAAATGATTCATTTTAAAAAATATATATATATTAATAAGTGCCATAGTATAAAAAATAGTACAAAAATATGTAGCTTTACTAGATGAGAGAAATAATAAAGAATGAGATTGAGGCATTGCCAACAAAACCGCACACCTTTAGCTACTTCTGACGTGATAAGATGAGAGTAATTTTATTTTTACTTATTAATTGTGACTGTATTTTTAATAATGTTTTCCATTTTTATTGGTTGGCAAGCGTGTGTCCTGCAGCCCATTAAGTCGCTTCAAAACCACAAAATTTAATAAAATATATAGTTTATTTTTTTAGCACGAAGAAATAGTATCGAGAATATAAATAGTTTTTGGAAGAATGTTTCATTTAATATTAAAATTATTAATTTTGTGTTAATTTAATATTAATTTTTTTTATTTTCAACTTATTATTAAAACTATGTAATTTTGTTACATTTTGTTATTTTATTAGTTTAAGTCTCCAAAATAATAATAAAAACATTAAATATGTGTTAGTCATGTAACCACATTAAATATATTTTAGTAATTTTAATATATAATATTAAAAAAATTGAAGAAAAAAAATAGTTGCTGCTTTTTACCTTCACACCTTCGTACCTTGCTTCTTTTTTTAATTAAAATTTTAGTTTCAACATTTTTTTTTTGGGGGGAAAAAAAAGTAATTCTTTTGATAACCAATCTTTAATTTAAATTTTGAAAATAATAAATTAAAAATTAGATATGATAAACAATTCTTAATTTTTAATTTTTAACTTTCTAAGTTCTAAATTACAGTCTTAAATTTATTTATGATAAATATTTACTACATTTTATCTTTTTAATCATTTTGAGTATAACTGAATATGATTGTGTTTTTAATTTTGAGTGTTAAAAAATAAAAAATGGAAGTTAATAGTGCCAAATGCTATCCTTAATTTGGTTGAAGTTGAACCAAAAACAACGATTACGAGTCAAGAGAATGATTAATAACGTCATAACATAAAAAAACAAAAAAAAAAACACATATTATCCTAAAACCGGAGTGACGTCCATATTTTAAGATCATTTGATGGTAACCTATGGTTTAAGTTATTTGGAGGTAGTGACAACTAACAACTAATAAAGTTTAACTAGTAGTTGTTACATCACTCTCCAAATTTAAGAGGCCAATTAATATTAAAAAATTTAGGATCATTTTCATTGTTTTACATTAATTTTTATATCATTATCATAGACATTATTGGATTTGTCCGGTAAGGAACCTTTTCAGTGTAAAGTTTCAAAAAATTAATTTGAAAATAACATTATAATTAAGACTTGACTTCGCTTATTAGACGTCCTCGATGCATAGAAAATCAAAAATGTAATTTAGTAATCTTTAATTTTTAGAATTTCACAAGTACATCATTTATACTTTAGATGATCTTAATCAATTTGTAGTTACTTGCTTGTAGAACTATGAGATATCGATAAAATTTAAAATATAAATTGGCATAATTATTTTTGTTATTGACTTAATATATAAAAGGATATAAATTGTTAGTTTTATACAATTACAGCGCCATTATTTTTAAATTGTAACAATAATATTTTTAATTATGATAATATTATCATTTATTTTAAAATTTTAAAACTAAATCATATAAAAAAATTTCGGCCGTCGTGTAGAAATTTTTTTTTTTTAATAAACCATACACATAATACATATAAAAGAAGAATTGAGATAAGAGTTGATTCGTTTTTATTGATGAGGAGGAATATACACAAGTGGAGAACTTCTATTCCAGCTAGGTTTATGAATAATACGAGATATTCTTTTATTAATTTTTCTATCCACATCAATCTATTGGCACATAAAGGGCACTATTTTATATTGGTAAATGCGGTAACTTAAAAGTTTTAGTTTGTAATTTATCGTATATTTCTTGTTATAATTTTATTTTTATAATATTAAGGTTAAATTAAATATTTTAAAAAAATTGGTTATCATTTAAGAATAATTTTTATATAATAAATAACTATAATTTTATTTATGTTACTAATAGTTTCAAAATATATGAAAAATGAATATATATTTAATCATTTTATTTATAATATATGTTATTTTTATTCACGTATTTGTTAAATATTATCAATATATAAAACTATTTTTTTTTTCATTCAGAAAATGCTACATATATCTTATTTAAATATATATAATGAAATTTGAGTGATAAAAATCCAAAAATTAAAATTCAAGTGAGGCTTCAGCTCTAACTAATTTAAAAAAAAAAAAATTAATTATATGTATAATTTTAATATTAAATAAATATTTTATTTATAATAATATATTGTGTTTAATTTTATATTATTTATATAATGCCTTTTTAAAATTAAAATATTAAATTTTGATTATTAATATCTTCGTCCATAATTTGCCAAACTAGTACAAAAGTTTTTCATGATACGCGAGGGTGGGGCACGTGGGGATGGAAAGTGGGGTTGAGTGAATGAAGTAATAATACGCTACCTACTAATTTTCCACCTGTCATGCAACAAGAATGATTTCATTACGCGCGCACACTCCCTTACCCTTTCCCCTCTTCATATTATCAAACACTCCTCCCTCTTTCCCTCTCTTTCTTTTGCTTGTATATAAAGGGAGGTAGGAAAACAATTTCTCATTGCCTTGTTTAGCTCTTCTCTCTTGCATACTAAAACTGAGAGAGAGAACTATCTCCAGTTGAAAACCATTTACTTTTTCCAGCTACATACACTTAAATTATCTCCCACTAAACTAAACAAACAAATATGGCCATTATAAGCTTTGATCATCCTTGGGTATTTACGTTCGGAATTCTAGGTAATATATTGCTTCAATTCGTCTTTGTTTTTGCATCATATACTTATATAACTTTTCTTTTTTTATTTGAATTAAATACAGTTTTATCAAAATGAAAAGAAAGTTAGAGCATTCATATTTACATTCAAGTTAATTACGGTATTTTACATAATAAATTAAGAATTTGTTTAATTATATTTCGAGAAATTTTTGACATTATAATACAATATGATTACAAATTTGAGTGATATCAAACCAAGTTACATTTAAAAGGCTGCAAGCCGTTAATGATGATTAGCTCAGAGATGTTGACTGCGATGACTAGAAACCAAACTAGGCATATGAGAGAAAACATGATAAATGTGTTGCTTTTTAATTTGGTTATTTTCAATGTATTTGAGTGTTGCTTACACCAGTTTGTTACTGTCGTCTTCTTCATTAATTTATGGCAGCATACTATAAGTTTCCATTTATTTCTCTTAGGACTCTCGCATTTGGTGTCAAATCTTCTTTTTCTACACCTCCTTCATTTGCATTTAGCCACTTTATTAGTTTACATTTTCTTTTTGCTATTCCCAATGTTTTAAAATGCGTGTTCTAGCTTCAATATATACCTTTATTAAGGCGTAAACATTAAGACAATACAAAATTTAAGCTTCAAATTAAAACAAAATTTTAATTTTTTTTAAATAAACAATAAAAACGACAAATCATAACAAAATAATATCATAATAACATTAAATAGTTCATAACATCAAAAGCTATAAGTCTCAATATCCTCAATGAGTGAAAAAAAATACTTAAATTTCAACAATGAAAGGCGTATAAATTTTTCAGCCTTTAATAAGTTAGCCTCAAGCGAAAAACATAGCCCTAAGCTAGCCATACAACATTTTTTTGAAACCAGGGTTGTACCTCCATTAATTTACCTATCTAGTTACAAAGCGTTTACAATTTAAACATGCATTATGTTACTGTAAAAAAAACATATTATGTTAATAATTGGCATCAAAACTGGATGATCTAACTACCTTCCTTCCTCATAACATAAACATTTATATAAATTATATTATATATATCTTCTCTTTTTTGTTGTTGTACAAGCTGCATAAATACAACTAATTAGGAAATAAAAAAACATCATTGAGTAGTAATTTAATTTATGATTAAGAAATGATCGAATATGTAGAGATGATACCATTAATGGGATAAAGAATTAAAATACATTAACTTGTACGTTTATTTTTGTTATAATTGCAGGTAATATCATATCGTTTATGGTATACCTAGCCCCAGTGTAAGTATCTCTTTAAATTTGCACCATTAATTTATGTAATTTTCTTATAAACTTTTTTTTTAATCGTCACGCAATATTTGTATAAAAATACACATTGCTTAGATAGACTAATACTAATGATGTCGTAACTGATTCTTATTGCAGAATAACATTTTACAGAGTATGCAAGAAAAAATCAACACAAGGATTTCATTCGGTGCCTTATATGATGGCACTGTTTAGTTCGATGCTGTGGTTGTACTACGCAATCCTTAAAAAGAACGCTGTGCTTCTCATTACTATTAATTCTTTTGGATGTGTGGTTGAGATTGTCTACATCATTATTTTCATTATCTATGCACCCAAAGAAGCCAGGGTAAAATTTAATTTTATTTAAAATATATATATATCACAAGTTAATATATTATGTTCAAATTAACCCTTGTAACTATTTCTTCTAATTCTTTTTTTAATGTAGAGGTTAACTCTGAAGCTCTTCGGTTTTATGAACTTGGGAATGTTCTCTTTGATCTTTCTAGTAACACAATTCGCTGTAAAAGGTGTTTACCAAGTGCAAGTTCTGGGTTGGATTTGTGTCGTTATTTCTGTATGTGTTTTTGCCGCACCCTTTAGCATTTTGGTAAGTACATTTATATATATATATATATATATAATAAAGATAACTAATAATTAATACTCTTAAATTTAGTAAAGTTATCCCATAATTAGTTATAATATATATTACTGTAGGCTCAAGTTATTCGAACAAAGAGCGTGGAATTTTTGCCATTTACCTTGTCATTTTTCTTGACATTGAGTGCGGTAATGTGGTTTGCTTATGGTTTATTTCTCAAGGATATTTGCATCGCTGTAAGTATTTATTTATTTATTAATTAAATAATTATATTACACTTTTTTATGCGATTTATAAGTTGATGATATTTGTTATATGTACTGATTATTAGCCTCTCTCTCTCTCTCTCTCTCTCTCTTTTTTTTTTTTTTTTTAAAAAAATTATTAGCTCCCAAACATTTTGGGTTTTGTGTTGGGGCTACTTCAGATGGTGTTGTATGCAATTTACAAAAACAAAGAAAAGAAGATTAAGGAAAAGGAGAAGCTTCCAGAACAAGGGAAAGATATTGGGATTAATTTAAGTTGTGATGATCAAGTTCATCCAGTAGTAGCAGTAGATCCTCGAGTAGCACAAGATATTGAAAAAAGTCATGAGTTGGATGTTAGAGATGGAAAAGTAATAATAGAGGACCAAAAGAAAAGGATGGATATCATCATATTGGGTGACAATGCAGTTTAATTATATCTCACATCAGCTCGTATTATTCAATTTGCGTTATGCTGCTATAATATGTCACACTGTTCACAAAGCTTTATATTCCTTAATTTTCGTCATTTTTTCTTCTTCCCTTTTTCCAAATTCAATGTAACTATTCTATTCCATATCTGATAACAATATTAAGGTCTATTTGCAGAATTGTTCTTCTGTATCGTGTTATTTCTTTTTTTCCTTTGAAAAAAAAATGAATCAGACCATAAAATATTTTTGACTTAGCTTGTAGAATCACCAAATTCGCCTACAGACTACAAGCTATTCTAAATAAAAGTGCAATTTGTTGTATTTATTATGGTGTGCTTCCTATTGCTTTGAATTAGAGTTAAAATTGAAATTGAACTAATAAAATCGGTTCACAAAAAATAATAACCAATTCAATCAAATAAAAGTTATAAAATCAATTCAAATCGAATCACTAAATTGGGTAAATTAAAATTTATGTTTTAGATTTTTTTTTTTATTATTATCCACAAAATTTCATATTTCGTTTTTAACAATTAAACCATTGTTACATTATATTTATTTTGTTCTCTTACTCTCTTTTGTGTTAGTACTGAACAAGAATACATGACAGCTAATAAATTAGATAGAATTAAGGTAATGGTTCTAAGGAACTAAAGATTATTATTATTATTTTTTATAAATAATTTAATTAATTTTATTTTTAATATCTTTAATTAAAAAATATATATATTTATTTATATTATAAGAAAAATAAACATGTATTTTTTTTTCTTCCTGCAAGAGTTAAAAATGAAATTATATATATAAATGGAGTTATGTCATATAATTAAAGTTAATATTTTATATTTTTTTATTAATAAAATTTAATATAATAAAATAAAAAATATGTAATATATTATTAGTATGGATTGAATAGTTATTGTGAAAATTTTAACTTATAAATTGGCATATTTTAAATTCAAACCAACCCCATGTGAAAAAACTTATTGCATTTACAATTATATGTTGAGGTTTGTCTATAAATAAGAGCCAAAACTGATAACAAGATAAGACGACGTTACTATTCCTCTTAATATTCAATAATGAGACGACCCTACCGATGCACGTATTACATGTCTGAAATTTGGTTCGGATATTCTTTCAATAGAAGGCCCAATTAAGCTCCTTTCACGAAATTTCTTGTGCTTAAATAACCTTGTCTTTAAGGGTTTTTTTTTTATGCAATTTGATAATACGAATCGGACATAATATAATATAAATTTTTTTTTAGTAAGAATTGATTAATAATTTTTTCATGTTCTTAAAGGTTTGTTATTTCTTACTATTATAAATAAGCAACACGAAAAAAAATCGAATAAATTTTTTCATGTGTCAACTGATACGAAAATTTGACACGAATAACACGAACCAAATCCTGTGTCGACACAAATAACACAACACGGATACGACTAATAAGACACGATTACCATCTCTACTTGTCTTATTCAATAAAATAAAAAAAACACTTGTCAAGCATTAAAATTTCAAATTAAACAATAAATTGATTGGTTATATAAAATTGTGATATTCAATTAAAACATATGTGCATGAAACTCTTTTCAGATTTGACAGACTTGACTTCCCATCCAAATTTGAAACAATTTATGTTAGACATCACAAAGATCATGCAAATTTTGAGGTGCGAAAAAGGCCGGATGACATTCTGGCCTATGAAACGTTACCAAACCCCCCTTCACACATGAAGGGTTCTGGCCTGGATTGAATTTTAAAATATTTCAAAACCATACAGGTTTTGGGTAGACCTAATCACGTAACAATTAAGATATATTTATTTATTCTAATAGTTTTAAGTTTGATTTAATGAAGGGAAAGTTTATTAAAAAATGTTGGATTTTTTCCCCCTAAAAAACCATTTGCATTTAGAGGTATTTTTGGGAATTTTTTGTTAAAAGAATTGTTTTACATTGATAAAAAACAATACTCTGAAAGAGTTTATAAAAAATATGAATATCTTTACTCATTGGCTTAACCTTTTAGATTAGATGGTTTATTGTTCTTATAGACTTTCACATGATATTATAACTTTAATCGATCAATTGGCAAAAAAATTTGGGCTCACCTCAAAAAAAAAATGAATGAGCATTGTGAAAGGAAAAAAAATGACTTAAATAGAACAAAATATAGTAAATAAGTTAAAAATATAAAATGATGAATTTTGCAAGAGATAAAGACTTATACTTTCAGAGAATATTAGATGAATTACTTACATTGATAAAAAAACAACATTAAAAAAGAATTAATAATAAATATAAATATCTCTATTTATTATATTAACCTTTTAAAATTATAGAACTCTTAATTTTTTTAACTTTCAAATTTTTGGGTTAGTTCTCAAAGAAATTTAGTTTGGGTCCAAAGATAATCGGCAATGAAAAAGAGTTGAAATGAAGATTTGGGTTTGTCTTAGGTACTTGCTTTCTGTTTTTACTCTCCTTTGACCAAGTGTAAAAAAATGAAAGCTGTGTCTTTTTGCTTCTGAGCTGTAGCATAAGAAAATAGTATTAGTCTAAACAAACGAGAACAGAAACAACCGTAATACCAAAGCACGTATACAAAATAATGCTAATAATAAATAATTAATTAAATAAAAACTCGACGTGGAAAGCAGAAACACAAGGTGTCCTTATCAATCGGCTCAAAAGTCGACGGTCAACGAACAAAATCCCAACTCCCTTTCTATTACCCTCCAAAATCCAGCTTTCCCCTCCACCTTCCATTTCAATTTCTTTTCAAACAAATTACATAATTGACTCCTCTAAAGAAAATAAGGGAAGAGAGAACCTTGGAGAAGCACTGCCCAAAAGAAATCCTTCCTTTACGCCATGATTTTCTCTTCCATTCCTTTTCTTGCAAATCCAATCCATTTTCCCTTTAGCAGATAGAACAAAGAAAAGAGTTCAAAGCCTGAAAAATCCAGTAGTTTTTCAAAAATTTCAGGAATGTCTACACCTGGCTCCGATGCTGATCTCCACGCCAAAGTTGACAGTTCCCAACATTCCAAACTCGAAACTGATCAGGACAAAGATGACAACAACAACAACAATAACAACAACAACAACAATGGCGAATATCAGACATCCTTCGTAGACCCACCTGAGTTGAGCATTCCTCAATTATTGGAGGAAGTTGATAGATTCTTGCAGACATTGTCCTCCGAAGAACAAATCAATTCCAATCCGCCGGAGGTTCCAAACTGCGTAGAGTTACTCTCGAATAAGGTGGATTTCTTGATCACCGACTATCAAGAAGACAATTCTGAAACCAAGTTTGGCAATAACCCAGATGACGATTCCTCATTTGTCGAATCATTGAAACGCCTTTCTAAACTTTCAGATCAATTTGCCGAGTTGTCGTCTAATCCTGAATTGGTCTCTGCTCTGAACAGAACCAGCTCTGTTCTTCAGCGAGCTATGTCCTTCTTTGACGAGGAATTCCGTTGCCTTCTCGAAGATAATCCCAAACAGAGAGATGAAGCTGATAAGAAAACCCAGAAGACATTAAGACAATCATCTTCCAAAAACAATGTCAATAATCAAGCTACAGATCAATGTGCAATTCCAGAGACAATAGAAGAAGAGATACTAGAATTCCCAAGCTTCTCACCCGAAACCATTTCAAAAATGAACAAAATAGCCTCGGCAATGATCACGTCAGGCTATGAAACAGAGTGTTGCATGTTGTACAGCATCTCAAGGCGCAATGCTTTCAAAGGAACAATTGAAAAGCTCGGTCACGAAAACATAAGCATGGACGATGTGCAGAAAATGCAATGGGAATCTGTAGAAGGAGAAATCGTTAATTGGATTGCCGTCGTTAAACAATGCTCAACCGTCCTCTTTTCTGGTGAACACAAGCTCTGTGACTCCGTCTTCTCAAATCATCCCACCATATCTCAAAGCCTATTTAGTAACCTCGCACGTGCAGTGGCTATACAGCTTCTCAATATTGCAGAAGCTGTGGTGTTAACAAAGCGATTGCCTGAGAAACTATTTAAGATTTTAGACATGTATGAGACTTTACGAGAACTTATACAATCTATCGACGGTTCATATCCTGCAGAGATTGCCAAAGATTTAATATCAGAAGTTGGAGCGACAAAGTGTCGACTCGGTGAAGCTGCGGTGAGCATTTTCTGTACGCTTGAGAATTCAATTAAGAGCGACCAAGGTAGAACTCCGGTACCTAGTGGCGCCGTGCACCCATTGACTCGTTACGTGGTGAACTATCTAAAATACGCCTGTGAGTACAAAGATACATTGGAACAAGTCTTTCAACAGCACTTAAACGACGCGAAGAACAAAGAGGAAGAAGAAAACAGAGCTTTAACGGAAACAGAGAAATACAAGAACGAAGGAACACATAAAGCATCACCGTTTTCTACGGAGTTGATGTCGGTTATGGAATTGTTAGATACAAATCTGGATATGAAATCGAAGCTTTACAGAAATCCTTCGTTGAGTTTTGTGTTTCTGATGAACAATGGGAGATATATTCTGCAGAAAATCAAAGGTTCGCCGGAGATTCATCAATTGGTGGGTGATAATTGGTGTCGAAAAAGGTCGTCGCAATTGAGGGGTTATCATAAGAATTACCAGAGAGAGACTTGGCGAAAAGTATTGCAATGTCTCAACCATGATGGGTTGCAAGTGAATGGGAAGGTGTCCAAGGTGGTGTTGAAGGAGAGGTTTAAGAGCTTTAATGCTATGTTTGAAGAGATACATAAGACGCAGAGTACATGGGTTGTTAGCGACGAGCAACTTCAGTCGGAGCTTAGAGTTTCCGTAACGGCGGTGATGATTCCGGCATACCGGTCGTTTTTGGGGAGGTTTAAGCAGCATTTGGATCCAGGAAGACAAACAGAGAAGTACATTAAATATCAGCCAGAAGATATTGAAAATTTAATTGACGATCTGTTTGATGGGAACCCAATGTCAATGCAACGAAGGAGACTCTAAATAAATTTGTTAGCTAAAACAAAGGCAAATTGTTTGGTGATTATTTCAACTGTTGGGTTTGATTTTTTTCTTTTTTCTTTTCCGATTCTGGTTTATGTGTAACGTTATTATTATTTTCGTAAGGCACAAGTTTTTAAAATCTGTTTATATTTTTCTTAACGTTTAATTTATACGATTTTTCTCGGCATTCTTTCGTATTTATTTTTAAAAAATATTATGGTTTGATTGGTTTTCTTAAAGAGGAACATTGAAACAAAAACAGACTAGTTTTCTCCAGATTTTTCAAATTAAGGCTAAAAAAAATTTGTTGGAAAAAATCATTAATGTCCTGCATTTGACTTTTCTTCACAAATATTCTAAACAGTTTGAAAGCCATATTATTATAGAATAACCACGTTAACTTTTTCAATTTATTTATGTGTCATTCACGTACTTTCGTTTTATGTGCTAAATTACTTAAATAATCTTTAAAAATAAGAGTAAAATGTTCTAAGATTATGTTAAATGGATACTTCCACTAACTTATAGGTAGTGCTATAGAAATTCACTAAATTTTCTCTCTTTTTTCTAATTAAGGCTAAGTTTTTGGTGGAAAAAAGCTACATGTTTGTTTTTTCTTCACAAATATTACAAAGCTTTAAAAAAATGTATCTAATAATAGCGTCAAACTTTTAATTCATTAGTGTGTATTATGAACTTGTCTCACTTTTTTTTTCCTACCTTCACCAAAAGTTTCTCTCGTATATTATGAACTTTTATTGATGAAAAAAACTAATTACTTGATTAGTTAAATTAATAAAAATATTTGTGAAAATAATATTTATTATACCCTTAAAATTTATAATTATAAAAATAGCATTATTCTTATCCAAATTTTATAGTTTTTACTATAAAATAAATTCACATTAAACATTGTATAGTTAGATGGCGTTTAAGTTAAATTCTGATCAATTAAACTCAATGAATGTTTTTTAATCTAAGCTTTTTTTTATTGTAACTTTATGTAGTTTTCCAAAATATTTTTCAATTAATTTGACAATGTTTTATAATTTAAAAAATTAATTTTTGATATTTTTAATTTGAAAAGAAATAGAATATGTGTTTATAATAATCAAAAATTTATTAATAAATGAATTAATTATTATTTAATTCAAGTGAATTAATTCAAACATTAATTTTTTATAGTTTAATCTCAATTTTTTAATTTTTATAAATTAATTTAATTTGCTATTTTTATTATTATTTTCTATATATATGTTAAATTGAAAATAGTTAACTACTTTTATCATTACATATCACTAAATTTAATTATAATTATACCCTAAATTACTTTTAGGAAATGAAAATATAAATTTTACTACTTTCTAAATTTTATAGAGTGTAAAAGCATAAATTAAATATTTTAAAAAAATTAAGTCTCATATTATTTATAAATATTATATTATTATTATTATTATTATTTAATAATGTGAGATATTATTTTATGCTATAACATTTTTCATTAAAGTGTGGGTTATTTGACTCAATGTTTTTGCATGTTTAACATATTTTGTTATATTTTAAATCTATTCAATTATTTATCTTTTTTATTTTTGCAAGGCTAATATATTTGTTTTTTTTTTTTTTTTTTTGTGAGGAAACGCATTAGATTTTTTTTTGTTTGACCCATTTGATCGATTAAAACTTTAATACCATGTAAATTTTATATAGTGTATAAATAATATGAGTTATCTACTGCTAAAAGGTTTATATCAAAATAAATTAAATTTTATGCTACTTATAAATACCATATTAGTATCATTATTTAATAATGTGGAACATTCTTTTATATTCTAACAACTTTCCTTCAAAGTTGAGTTATTTGGCCTAATATTTTTGTATTTTAATATATTTTATTATTTTTTTAATTCTACGAGATTATTTATCTTTTTTTATTTTTGCAATACTCGTATATATTTTTTTTGAGGAGGTGTATTAGATTTTTTTTTAGCCCATTTGATTGACTAAAATTTTAATATTATATAAATTTTATGTAGTATACAATCAATATCAATTATTTTCAAAAAATTAATCTTAAAAAAAATTAAATATCATATTATTTATAATTATTAAACTAATATTAATATCATTATTTAATAATATCTAACATGCTTTAATGCTCTAACATTTTCCCAAAGATAATAAAAAGTAATTCAAATTTCAATTTTGTTTTCCTAAAGCACGTGTGTATGTATTTTAATTTTATGTGAATTTGATTTATTTTTCTAATTTTTACTTTTGTACGTTAATTTTAACTATAGCACTTCAAGTTCCTGATCCTTCTATTATTATAAACGTGATAGCTCAACAATAGTGATGAAAAATATTATTATAACCTCATATTTACATTTTGACAAACTTTCTTTCTACAAAAGTATAATTTGTTGATTAGTTTAATTTTTAATTAAAATAATATAATGTCAAAAAAATTTATTAGTTATTTATTTTATAAATTGTGAGCATATTTAATTATCAATTATATTTATTAAGTTATTTGTAATGATTTTCATTATGTTATTTACTTATTAAATAAGTTCATTTTGGACCACACATAAATATCAGAATCAAATTATTGATTTTTAGGAATTTGATTCCTATCTAATAGTCTTTAACATATTCCTTACTAAAGAAAAGAAAAACCTATTTTACAAATTTTTCTTAAAAATATTAATTATTTTACAAAATAAAATAATGCATAGTTCGAATTTCCTTACCATAACAAAATAGTTTTGAGAAAACAACAAAATTAGCACTTCTTAAAACTTGTAATAACAAAACTAGCATTTATTGTATTCAAATTTATATTTTTACAATTAAAAAAATGATTAATATGTCATTTTTCTTTGAACACTCATTCAATTAGAATTGAACGACGATAATTTAGACCTGTTCAATATTTCACGTTTAAATTAAACGTTCAATATTATTGAAGATGCTAATTTTATTATTATAAATTTTAAGGCTGTTATTTTTTATAAATTTCCAATAATTTATGCGTTTCAAATGTCATAAACATTTATAATGCGTCACTTACATGCTGCAAGAGTCGTAAAAGAACATCAATATCATAAAATTACTACTTATTATAAGGATACTTTGATTTGCAGTAAAAAAAAAAAAAAAAAATGATAACAGTAATAAAATTAAATATAAAAAAAATAATATTATTATTATAATATTTAATTTAATTATTAAACTCGAAAAAAAAAAAAAATCAGTATTATAATATTTAGTTTACAAATGAAATAGAATAAAAAAACATTATATATTACCTTTATATCTTTATGTTCAATTAAACTTAAATAATATCATTTAATTGATATTTTTTCCTTAAAAAAATATATTATTAAAAATTATTTTTTTAAATAATTGTTACTTAAAAATAATAATTAATCTTTAAAAAAAATTAAAAGCAAAAAAAAATATTTTTGATAATTTTTTTCTTCCATATTATTTGAAAATAACTAAACAATATGTTAATATAAAATTAATTTTATTATTATATATGTATCATCTATTATTTTAAGAAAAATCAATATTATACTACATCCTTTAAAAATAACATTAAAACACAATCACAGTATTAAAAATAAAATACGGACAACAATATACCCTCATATGAGGAAAAAATAAAATAAAAAGAAGGTGCAAGTTTAGAGAGGAAAAAAAAAAAGGTACAATAAAATTTTTGAGAGTCGGAATGAAAAAAGTATATAGGTTAGTTTTTTTTTTTTTTTCTTTTTTCTTTTTTTGATGAATTGTGTTTAAAAATAAAATAAAATAATAAATTTTGTATAGAATGAGATGGAAAAGAAATAAATTTTTCTAAAGAAAAGAAGTTGAATGATGTGTAATATTTTTCATTACATTCTTTATTAAATAACACAACTAAATATAAAAAAATATGTAAAAGCAATTTTATTCTGAGTTTGATTTCCTCCAACCGTGACCCTAGTGGTTGTAGAAGAGAAAATATTTTTTCAACCGAAAAATATACGTTGCAAAAAGCATGATGAGAGAATTTGCACGTGAGCATTCTTAATCGGCAATTTGACACCACTAATTGTCACTGCTTAATTTATTCAACCAGCCGGTAGATTGGAACCACAAACTTATGCTTAAAAAAATTATAATTAATTTAGAGTATCTCAAATATTTATATTTTAATTTTTAATTCATTTAAAACATAATTAATGAATAATAATTTTTATTTTATAATTTTAAAAAATAAACTAAAAGTTACTTTTATGTTGTTTGGAAAAGAAATTTGACTTCAAAATTTTTTTTTCCTTTAAAAAAAAAAAGTTAAGTAAAAGTTTGGTCATTATTATATAAATTTGTTTTGCCAATATTTTTCTAATATTTATACTTAAAAATATCTCAAACTTAATTTATTTTTTAGAAAAAATATTTGATAAAATCATAAACTTAATAAAATTATATATATATATATATTTAAAGTTTTATGGATCAAAATATATAAAATTACTTAAACACAACTAAGTAAAAAATTAAAATGTAAACACTTAAAAAGAAACACATTTTTAAAAGATAATATAGAAATTAATATTTGAGAAATGTGGGTCAGTAGCTTCAATATGTACGTGGCTCATTGTTATGAAATAACGAATGTAATAATTGATTTTTAGTCAACACTCACCACTTGTATTTTTATCCACTAATGAAATAACATAATTCATCCCCTAAGAAAAATTATAAAATGAAAAACATAATTCATCTTTAGACTCAACCCTTAATATCATCATAATTTGGAAGAATTATTCAGATCAGATTTACTGAAGCGATTCCACAACGTTAGTTGCTCTTGAGTTTTACATAGTGTCATGTGTGCCTTATATTATTCTGACTTTATAATTAGAATTAGTCCCGCACATGAGGGGGTGAGAATGCTTCTATTTTTATGTAAAGTGGGGTAATTTAGTTATTGAGTTATATTATTATATAAACTAAATATATTTAATTATATAATTATTAAAAATTAGTATTTTAATTTTATAATTATTTAAAATCATGTACTTTAATTTTAGTTTTAGGACTAAAATGCATTTTTTATTTTAAAAATAATAAGATTATTTATATAAATAATTACGGTATCAAAGTGTTAATATTTATATAATATCATAACCATTTATCTCTTTGCCCTTTTTATTTTTTTTATATATTCTCCTTCCACTAATTCTAATTTAGTCATCATCAATCCTTTTCTGCCATTTACCTCCGATAGGGGAAGCAAGTGAAAACCATTTTTGAGGTGGATGAAATATTGATTGATTTTAGATAAATGATCTTGACGATTAGTATGATATTTTTATGGAAAGAGTGAATAAAAAAATTTAAAATTGGACCCTTTTTTTTATTTATTAAAATTTATAATATTAATTTTTCACTAATCTGAACTATTACATCAACCTTAATTCAAGATTAATAAATAATTTTTTTTTATAGATATTGTGCATTATTTTGTAATAACTCAAGTGATATTCTCCACCAATTACATCATTTACTTTCTTAATCAAATATTATTTATTTTTTTAATAAAATAATTATATTAATTGTATATTTTATTGGCTTAAAAATACCGACATGTCTTTCATCTCTTATATTATAGCAATAAATAATTTATCTCATTTTTCACGATGGCTACAACCACTTAATGTTAATTGTAACGCTCTTATCTTATTTTCTACATACTAGCTACTTTACGTGTGCCTTGCACGTATAAATAATACACACTTAAATAATCAATAATAAGCTAACCAATGGAGAATTTCAAGTTTATTCTGAACTTTTTTTTGCTAAAGAATTTCATCAAAATAAAAATTTAAAAATAAGGTTATTAGGGAAGAAATAATTTAGAAAATATCAATATTCCATAAAAGTATATTAGTTTATGAAGTGTAGAACAAACTAACAATTATTCTATCAATCTTTTTCTACTCGTTGTAAGAAATTTGTGGCCTAAAATAAAATATCAAGATAGTAAATATAATTATAATGTAAAAATATTATAAAATTAAATAAAAAAAATTATTTATATTCTAACGTTTAAAATGCCACCAATATCTTAAAAAAAAAAATCAAAATTTAACTATATAAATGAGTTCAAAGTTGAAATAATGCTATAATAGACCAAATTCTTATATTATTATTTGATTATGTATGGTCAATTTAAAGAATATCTAGTGTAAGTTTAAAATGAAAAAAATTGACAAGAATTTGAATTTATTTTACCAATATGTAGAAACTAATTCATAATTGTATTAATTATTAAAATATTTTTTATTATGATCATGTTAAATTTAAATTATTGACAAGGATTTGGATTTATTTGACTCTTAAATTCTTAATTTGTAAACTATTTTTTTTTTTGCAATTAATAAATTTTTAAAGCATAACTTTACTTTATTATTAATTTATTATAATTGTAAATTGATCGTTATTTTTTATATTAAAAAAGTGAACCATTATTCAATTATAATTATCATCAATATATAAATAAAAATATAAAAGTTTAAACTTTTTTTTTTTTTTTGGAAACATAAAAATTTATAACTTTAAAATTATAAATAGTAACATACAAAATAGAACATGAGGAGTTATATGATCCCATTAAAATAGCTATAAAAAAATAAAATTTTGAAGATGTGGTATGGAAGTTATCATTGGAGACTAAATTATTTTGATTTTACATAAAATAATTTCCTAAAATTTATAATAATAAAAATATTATTTCAATAATATTAAATTGGATCCAAGTGAGACAGAATTCAACACTTAAGTGTTTAAATGATTTTTCATTAGATAATATTTTTAATTTAAATTTTCAATTTTAGGAATAATAATATTATACAATCAAAATGTATTTTTGAAGTTATGTTAGAGACTAAATTATTTTTTATTAATAATTTATTTAATATAAATTTTTAATTTGAATTTCAAGAATAATAATAATAATAATATACAATTAACTTGAATTTGTGAATCACACCCACCTTATTTAATATTTTAAAGTAATTAAGACTTTGTATATAATTTAGTCTTTAATAGGAAATAAATTATAATTTATGTTTGCTATAAACGTACTTTAATCTGTAAGAGATATTTTATTAGAAAAAAAATGTAAGAGTTATGTTATAACTTATAAGTTATATTATGATATTTTAACATTATATATGACCATTTTAATATAGTTATATAGTAATCAAAATATTAAATATAGGTTAAATCATCTTAAAGATATTATGCATAAATCAAAATGGCAAACTTGTAAATTTTAAAATAATAGGGTTAAATTAGTAATTTTCTTTTAAAAGTGTCTCACATTTTTTAGTAGAGAAGAGAAGAATAGAGAGAGAGAGAGGGGGGGGGTGAACTAATCCTTTTCATAAATTCAATTAAAACATACTACACGATTTTATTTTGGATTAAGGCTCTGGATAAATAGATATGTTCTAAAATAAGTTATCTATAATTATCTAATAAGTAATAGTTATAATCACATAAAAAAATGTGAATTCAAATGGGAACATTTTATTTTGAAAAGATAGAAAAAATCATGAAATTTTATATGGCATAGCTAAAATATAATTAATGTTCATAATTTATAGTTGTAATATAAGTGTATGTCAAAATTCTTACTAACTAATCCACAAGCAGTAAGAAATAAAATTACAAGAACACTGAGAAGTCAGAACAACTGTGGAGGCTGGGAAGATTAAATTTTTTTCTTTCCCCTAATTAGTTTGAGTAGTTTTTTTTTCAACCCCTTTACACTTTTTTTTTTACCCTTAATTAATTTTGTGACCATGTTTTTTTTTTAAGTTAATAGACCAAATTATAATAAAAATAATAATTTTATCACAAATTTTGTTTTTACTACTATAATGAAATTTTAACCTAATATCTATATTTGTATTAAATTTACAAAATTTGAGAAATTATGAACAAAAGTGTAAAATATAATTAGTTAGGATAAACGTTATCCATAGCGATAAATTGTAGGCTGATTAATTAAGTTCTTTAAACATTTTGGGCAAAACAACATATATATTTGATATTAAAATTTGGGTTTTAGTACATTAATTTGTTCCTTGTTTAACGGATTGGTGCAACTTGGCCCAGGAAACTAACGGTCCTCTTCTTATATTGCGTACAATTTGAATTATTTTAAATAGTAAAGTTAAAATTAAACATAATCAAAATAAGTGAAAACCATACTAGAACAGTGAAGCCTCACTCCAATACAAGATATTATATTATCTATTTCGAGACTAAGCCATGATGATTTTGTTCTTAAATTTAAGAGTATTTACGATCTAATTTGGTCCGATTTTTAGTAAAAAAAATTTAACTAAATCGATCCGTTTATATTATTTTAACAAAATCGAACCGAGCCGTTTAATTAATAAAAATTTTAAAACCAAATGGTTCAATCTGATTTGGTTAACGATTTTTAATGGTTTTTAAAACTTTTCTTTTCCTAAACTTTAACTTCTTTTGCTAAACTTTTTTTTTTCTATAACTAAGAGTGTAATTAAATTATAACGCGACACACATAATAACAAATTAATACATTAATACAATAATACATTATTCATAAAATACATATTCATAATACATTAATCCATAAAAAATTCAAAACAATTACAATCTAGATTCTAAAATAACAAGTTTACACAAATTTACAAATTTAAGTTTTATTTTTATGTTCTTTCAGTGCCTTAGCTATCTCACATACTAAGACATGATCTTATGTTTTTATGGCAATCTCATCTTTGTATCATTTTCATATTAATATTTTAATAAATCCGTAATATATTAGAAAGAATTGTTGATTAAAACTTTCACAAGCTAAAAAGAACTATAACAGATACATCAGCAGTAATGAAACTAGAAAGTAGAATTTAATTTAAAAATATATTTTTTACATTTATTTTTGCCCATTTAAGTTCAAAATCCTAACGATCTTTATACATCGTATAATAATTGGCCCAATAAATTATTATTATATATTATATATAATAATAATAATAATAATATAATATATTTTTTAAAAAATAAATTTAATATTTTATTTATAACGGTTCGATCATATCCTGTACAGTCTGGCCCGATTGGTTAAAAAATTTATAAAATCGGATTGGACCGTTACACCAACGGTTTGAGTTATTTTTAACCAAACCGGACCATATGTTTTATGAAACTGTCCAATTCAATTCGATCTAATTTTTCAATTTTGTCTGATTTTTGAACGCCCCTACTTAAACTTAAAAAAAAAATACTTCATACCATTTAAAATATAATATATACTTATTAACTATTATAATTTTTATTTCTCAAAATAATATAAGAGTGCACAATTTACATTATTATATCCAAACTCAAGGATTGATAACGTCACAAGAATTATAAGGGAGATAAATTATATTATTTTTATTTTTTTTATTAAATACATTATTCTTTTTTTTTTAACTTCCTTCCATCCCCTTTCTCTCCCAAAGACACAAATCAAAATGCTACAATACCTTACCCGATTAATCAAAAGCTCTAATTTATTTCATTATTATTTTTTTATGCTAATTAAGCATATTAGGGCTCTCCTATTAGGTTAACTTGATTTTATATTAAATAGTAATTATACAGTTCCTATTTCAAAACGAACATCCAAGTTATCTACTTATCTTTTTGTTAAATTTTACTTTAATTGTAATTAAAAAGTAATCACAAAAAAGCAAAATATATTTTTTATTAATTTTCTTCAATTATTCAAATCAAAATGACATTTATGTAATACATTTGAAAAAAAAAATTAAACGAAAAAAATTATCTTTGTCATTGTGTGATATTTTTTAATAGCAATAGGATTAGACTATAATAAAAAAAAAAATAAGTAAAAAAAACTAAATGTCATTTTTTTCAATAAGTGGTCATCGCGATATTTAAAAAAAAAATTATGATAGATGATGAAGCTAAGGAAAATATTGTTTTTGACTTAATAACAAAATTAAAAATTACTTAATTCCTGGTATAGTTGTTAAAATATGATTTTTATATAATAATTTGTGTTATTTTAATATTTAACCATAAATATACCATTTAAAATAACCCAAAATGAATCAAATATAATAAAAACTGAATTGTTAGTGCCTTTTAAGTAAGAAACACAAAAGCACCGAACTATTTATGCCTTGCACCGATAAAATTACACATAGGCAATGCAAACCGCAATCGTATAGTAATATAAATATGGTTCATAAGGTTAGGTAGCGAGCTAGGTTGGTCTAAAGGCGGGGTATCCCTTGGTTCTTCATCTTGGAGAGCGTGTGTAGTGTTTTTTTTTTTTTTTTTTTTTTTTTAAGGGGCTTTAAAGTTTTATTCTTTTTATTAATAGGAGAAAACACACTTGAGTGAGATTCAAACTTTAGTTTCTAGTAGGATAATTTAAAGTTTTACCAGGTGAATGTATGTAGTTATCTAAACTCAAAAGCAATTATTATAATTTAATTATATATTATAATCTTTTCGTATGTAAAATTATATTTTTAACATTCTTAAAAAAATAATATATTTTTATTTTTTTATAAAGTAAATAAAAATGTATTTTTTTAATATATATATATATATATATATATATATATATATATATATATATATATATATATATATATATATATATATAATTTTTTATTATAAAATTTATTTGCATAAAATTTAAAAAAAAAAATAACTTTTTTTTACATTTTTAAAAATAAAAAAATATTTTTAACTTAATATGAAAGAAAAAGACAAGATACATAGTTTTATAATTAAAAATTTAGACAGACTAAGATAAATGTTTAGTATGATTTAGACTCACTCCTCATAAGGTACAAATTTTTTATACAATGGACTAACCATACTATTTTTATACTGTATAATATAGTTTGATTTAATAGTTAAATACATGACTGTATAAAATTTATACAATCAAGTTTTTTAGTACTATGTAATTAACATATCGTAACATTATGCATTTTAAATTATAAGGACTTTTTGTAATAAAAAAAAAGGTAAATGACAAATAAGACTATTATAATCTTATATTTATATTTATAATAAGATAATATAATCATTATTATTAAATAAATAAAATTAATTATAATGATAATTTGGTAATTAAAACAATGACTTAAAAATAAAATTATCTAAAATAAAAAATGATATATTAACAAATATATACAATAGTAAAATTAATATGGACATATTTTTAATATTTTAGAAAATACAATATTTGAACGTTGTAATTATCACAATATTATATTCCTAAACAGTATCACAGTAGTAAAATATATATTTTTTTTCTTTTTGATATTAAGTCAAGTAGATAATTTAGGATTAATTTTTCACTTATTAAAAAAAATGACAATAATATTCTCTTAATAAATCAATGCAATAATTTTATTATTTATTTTGGTATAAAAATGTTAGTTTTTAATAAGTTGATGATTAAAAAAATACCACTAAATAACTTAAAAAATAATAAATATTAAAAAAATAATATAGTTACATGTAAGGTACCAGCAACAAAGTTTTAGCAAAAAAAAAAAAAAAGGTACCAGCAGCAAAGATTTGTACCCCTTTTTTATAAGCTAAAAATAATAAAATAGCAGAGGAGTAGAATTAAACTCTCCTTGGCGTTGACAAATATAAGAGAGGACAAATTACATATACATGCCATATGAGATGGGCTTTGTTTAGCCATTGCCACTATATATACATTATAGCATCAAACCTACCCCATTAAAGAAACGCAACTGTAAGCATTCTCTCTCTCTCTCTCTCTATCCACTTTTCTTCTTCTTGGCTTCTTCATAATACTCCTTTTTCGCTTTTTAAATAATTCTGAATATTCCGGCTTCATATGGTTTCTCTAATTCTTTAGTTTCTGGTATCCATTACTTCAAATAATTTTTATTTTGTGAAATAATAATCCCAATTGAGTTATTATATATGAGTAACACAATGAAGCCAATGATAAAGTTCTCGTTCCATTTGGTTTATGACAGAGGCTAGCTAGCTAGTCCATTTTTAAGCTCTTCCTTAATTTTTAATTGTTTTCCCCATAAATAATTTCCCATTAATTACATATTAATATTATGGAAAAGACAAAAAAAAGTAGTAGTTTGATTACAAAAACATGGCAACGATGCAAGTCTTTGGGTCAACGTAGCAGAAAGAATTTGCAATTAGGAACACAGGTCAAAGAAGGATATCTGAAATACAAGAGCAAATCATGGCCTTACATGGACGATGTGGGAGCTGAAGAAGACGAAGAAGACGAAGAGAACAAGTGTAGAAAGAAAGGAAGAGTTGTTCCTGAAGGTTTTTTCTCTGTCTATGTTGGACCAGAGAAACAGAGATTTGTGATTAAAACAGATTACTTAAACCATCCTCTGTTTAAAATGCTTTTAGAAGAAGCTGAATCTGAATTCGGATATGATATTGAAGGACCTCTGATCCTTCCATGTAACGTTGAAATCTTCAAAAAAGTATTGATGGAGATGGATCAAGATTGCGATGATAGCGTTCGCCAAGTCTGCGGTTTTGCCAAGCGTCATTCTTCTTATCAACTTCTTGGCCCATCTTCCATGCTTTCTATTAATCAATTCTAGTACTTTTGTCTTTTTTTATTTTATTTTATATATAATAAAAGTATGTAATAGTTGAAGCATAAAATAAACTTTTATATGAGTTAGATGTAGGTTTAAAAAGATATTATTAATATTAATATAAAATATAATTCTTAAAAATAAATACATTTATATAAAAAAAAATTATCTACATCATCTATAAATTTAGCTCATATAAAAGTTGTTTAACCAAAGCTATCTTTTAATGCTACGGCAATCAAATCCATCTTTGTAATATATAATTAGCAAGTAATAAAAATTTTGGGTTCTATTTTTCTGTATATGTTCTTTGGCTTCTTCTTTTATTGTTTTTAATGACACAGTATTTGTATGATCTGAAAGAGTAATAATTCTTACCACGTAACTGAAACACGTATTTTGATTTTTTTTTTTTTCAATTGTGAGCAATAATACACTTTTAATTATCTCTGCAAATTTTTTAAGTTCGAATATTTAACTTAAATTGGAAGAGAATACTGCATTATTTGTGTACTTTTGAATATCTTGATTTAATTATACTGAATATAAATATATGATTAATCATGTATTATTTATTATCACTAATTAAATATTTATTATTATTATTAAAAATAAAATTATTTTGGATGCATGATTGGTAAGATTGGAGACTTTTGCTGGCTAGAAAGTGAGTTATATACTTATATATGCCTTACATCGTATCATATAATATGATTTAAATGCCAAATAGACATGTATCGTGAGGTACATATCTATAGTTGAGGTGCTATTAAATATTTCCTTATATCTGGAATCTCTTGTGGTCTAGTGGCAAGACTCCTCCTCCCCCCACTAGCAACCCAAGTTCGAATCCCACCACGGGTGTGTGAGTTGTTTTCTCTTTATTAATAAAAAAAAAAAGGCCTTTAGAGCCCTTTTTTAAAAAAAAAAAAAAAAAAAATATTTCCTTATATCTTCTTTTACCGCTAAAAACAAAATAGTAAACACATCTATCTAATCTTTATTTAATTTAGTTGTTTTTATTTGATGATATCAGTAAAAGTTCTCATTCTTTTGTTTTAGCTAAGATATGAAATATAAGATCATGTTTTAAGTATAATGAAATATTATTATTATTATTATTATTATTATATTTGTTTTAGCAATAAAATAAAAATTAAAATTAAAAATTAAATTATTTTGAATTAAAATTAAAATAAATAAATAATAACAATATAAATATTTGAAGAAAGTAAAATATTCAAATTATTTCTAAAAAATGTATAAGAAATAAGGATTGACTTTTTTTTTTTTTTTTTTTTGGGCAAGGGTAAAAAGACTTTTCATTTTATTTTTAATTGAAAGCAAAACCAAGTAGAATGCGATTTTTTTTTTCATCCTATATCCTTATTTATATAGTTGTATTGTAATCGTCAGGAGACAGAAATGCTGATGATTGCATGCAGTGTAGACGAAAAACAGGGAAAATTATTAAATATTTAAAATTTATAATAATAAAAATAGTATATTAATTTTGTAATAAAATTGTATGAGTTACTATTAAAATTAATACTAAAAATGCTATTTTTGTTATTTTAAATTTTAAATACTATTATATTTGTTAATTTTCAACAACAACAAAAAAATCATGTTTGATTCAGAAACTATAAACCTACCAAAATTAAATGAAAAATAAATAAAAATATTAGTTGATATGAACAATGCAATTAAAGTGAGAATAAAATTAAATATTTTTTTGGGTGTCTATATAGAAAAAAAAAAATTAAAAAATAACATTTATTGAAAAAATATGGGAGAAAAAATTAAATGAACATTGCTAGATAATTAGAAAAATGTAGCATTTCAAATTTTCAATGTACTTATTGGTAGGTTAATGAAAAGTGTATTTCAATAATCGATAGAATTAAGTTAACTGCTTTCATTTCCATCCTAAAAATATAATCAAACTAATTAACGAAACAAAATCCAAAATTACAATTCCATTTTATTACTGCGAACCAGACAACCATGACCTAATCAAATATTGTCCGTATAGATTATTAATTGATTATTGTGTGATCGATTATTAGTTGGTATATATATATATTACAATTTTTGTAAAATATAAGAAGCAATCATAAAGTTTTAATTATGAACATCATAGTTTGATAATATTTATTACCAACCTTTATATATAACTATTAAATTTAAGTAATGCAAACAAGACATTCCTTAAAATAATTAATTAATTGAGAATAATAATAAACAGAGCTTTATGCATAGTCATAGGCACACGTATAAAGATATGTGTGAACATTTAACAATTATATCACATGTGAAATCATATATATTACTTTCAGTAGTTATTAATTATTGGTAAATATATGTACAAAAATATTCATTTTTTTTTAACTTTTTTTGCTTATATATTTGTTTTATATTGATAACACGTAAAGTAGTAGGCCGAAAACCATATTGAAAAATTGAACTCCATGTCAGCTCCACGCATGCATGAAATTTAGTCATATACCATTATTGACATCTTGGATCCAAGAAATAGAAAAACAAAGGATTTAGACGTGTTATAGAGGGCTGCAAAGTTCTTTTCTCACAACTTATTAACTTAAGAATCAACAAATTATGACAAAAAAAGAAAAAAGAAAGACTGAACAAATATACAAAAACTTGGTTGAAAACTGGGAGTTGATAAATCATCTTAGCCAGCAGTACAAATATGGCTACTACAAGGAGTGCACAGAAAATATCAAAATACTATTCAATCCATTTTTATTTTATTTTATTATTATTATAAAATTTAAAGATATTTCATTAAATTTAGATCTAAAAACATCATTATTCAAACGAAATTCATTAATACATTTTCAATGATTATATAAACACAAATCACATATATAAAAAAATCACACTTAAGGAAGTTCTACTAAAAGTACCAACAAAACATTATTAATTTCCTCATCTTGTTTATTTTTAAGTATCTCTTCATCAAACTATGATTCCTTGAAAAATATAGATGAAATTTTATACTGAACAAAATATACGCATTTTGAGAAAATTTTGCATATCTGACAGTCATATATATATATATATATATAAATAAAAGGATACAAAACTTTTTTTTAGGATTAGATTTGACGTTCATAAAATTAAATTTAACAAAATTAATTAAACTACTATTCAATTCAATCCAATCAAATGGAATCAACACAATCCGTTCATGGTTTTTGTTCAGTCCCATTCTAGTTTGCAAGTTTTTGTTTTGGCGAAGCTTGATCGAACTGCTTGTAAATTGTGGGATTACATTTCATGGAAGTAATTGTAAATAATGGATTCTTGCATCACACTTGGCGTCATTTGAACAAAATTTCAAGCTCCATATACACTCACTCAATTTATACTTGTCTACTTGCGCAATGATATGACTCCAGTCTCTCTTCTCAAAGTCGTATCTTTACAAATGGGACATGAATCCAATTGATGCATCAAATTTTACCCAAATTATTAATGAAATGAGAGTAAAATTGGAAATTGGCTTTTGCATTTTAAATGGGTTAAAGTAAAGGAAGAAATTTTTATTTCGTTGTGTTTAACTTACTGAAAAATAAAAAGTTTATTATGATAAGAATGATTGTAAATTTGTAGGAAAAAGAAGAAGGAGAAGAATGAGTGTAATTAAAAAAGTTGTTATGTTGTTGTATGTATAAATTAAAGACTAAAAAAAAATACAAGAGAAGCATAACAATGATAGATGAATATGAAAAAGTTTTAGAAAAGCCAGAAAACTAACACCCTTAAAGCATATAATAATAAAAATAATACTATTTAATATTATTTTATAATATTTTTAATTAAATATAAGTGTGTTATTTTCATTGTTATAAATTTTAAGATGTTATTTTAGATAATAAACATCCATAAATTAATATGTATATTTACATTTATATTAATTATTGTGACAAAATAAATTTAAAAAATGGATTTTTTTTTAAAATCCTATCTCATAGCAAACTTAATTAATTTAGATGTAAATGTTTGAAAATATATTAAATATACATAAATTTATAAACATATTTACAATAATATTAATTATTAATTAAAAATACTTGTTTTGCACTTGAATTGTTTTTGTTTATTTAAATTTTTTCTTTTTGTTAATTTTTATAATATATTTAAATTAATTATGAAAGTAAAATTATATTTAAATTAATTTATATTTTTATATATAATACGGAGATTAAGTTATGTATCAAAATAATTTAAAATATTATTCATTTTAAATGCAATTATGTGCACTCCTCTTAAAAAATTAATAGGTGATAAATCTAATGTTCAAAACATACCAATATACCATGCTATCTTGAGTTATTGACCGAAAATTTCTGTGGACCTGATAAAAAGGAAAAGTATTATTTTGTTTGCTTTTCCAAGTAAAAATCCAGCGACAACCTACGGTTATCAAAAACCGTGTCGACTTCGAAGTAACTCACCTGAATCTTCTGGAATCTTCATTCATTCTTCGAGCAACCGGTTCTTCCGTAATTTTTTTTCTTCTTCCATAATGCTCAAATATACTTCACTCAAAGTGAAACAACTTTTTAATTGCTTTCTAAAAGAAATTATAGTCTATCACTGTAACCTTGATTTTTTTAGGACTAGTGATTCAAAAGTCAGATTAAAAAAAAAAACGTTGTGAAACGTGGGAGGTGAAACTGAAACGTACGTTTTTGACTATTAATTACAATGTAGTGATGTTAGTAGCTAGCCATTCCTGTTTCATGAGTTGGTGAAGATAATGTATTTCAAGAATCTCATCATTATATGTGATTGGTTAATATAATAGGATTGAAGTATTAATTATTATATAAACTAATACTTTTGAAAGTTTTTGAATAGTAAGAAGATGAAACAAAAGGGGGTCTCATGTTCTATGTAAGTATATTGAGAGAGTGTTTTTTTTTTTTTTAAATCTTTCTATCACTCATTAAGGTCTCTTTCTCTAAAAAAAATAATTTCTCTTGCTTCTCTTTTAGACTAGATTTTGTTTTGCGTGTGCTTATAATGGCCATCGATAGGCCTTTGGTCGTCTGGATGACGGCTAACTTTTTCTTTCCTCTCCTTTATACATATTTTCTGTTTATTGACTGATTTTTTTTGCCTTTTTGTTTTTTCCTTCATCGATGCTCAAATTAGCGATTAGAGGTGTCGGCTGTTCTACTCATTTGTGAAGAGTTGCTGTTGTCTAGAGGTTCCTCTGCTTTTCGATGCCTGAAGCTCCTCCCTTTCTCTGATTTGGGTGTTCTTTCGGTCTACAGATATCAACTGGCATTGGGTTACCTTGCGAGTTGCGACGGTGATGGGTGGTCCGAGGCAACGCATTGTGACTGGTGGGAGGGTGGATATTTTAGGTGTACTTACTTCTTATGTTTTTTTTTTTTTTTTGTCTTGCTATTTATGTTATGTTTTAAAATAAGTACGTGATGTGTTATGTGGTTTCATTCATGCGGGGACTGATTATTTTGATGTATAATTTTTGCTACTTATAAATTTTTATTATTTTAATTTATTGAATCAATCATTAAAATGAGTTGTAATATGAAGCTCATAGATAAAACTCATATATATTTGTTCACAGAGTGTATAATTATTTGTATTTTCGACTGTAAATTTAGAGTTATGATGTATTTTTTTTAGAGCGGTTGTTGTTTGAGATTGTAATTGAAATAATATTTAATGAAAGTTTATGTTTGTTATTTAAAAATAAAAAAGAAGAAGAAGAAGAGAGAGTGAGGTTTTTTTGGGCAAGCAGCACATTACAGGTTTTTTTTTTTTTTGCCTTTGTGATAGAATTTTGGGTGTAATGAGGTTTTGAGTTTGAGTGTGATTTTGAGTTTCTAATATTAATTTTGGATATGGTGTATTAGATATTGGGTTAAGACTTGTATTCAATATTTGATATTAGTAGAATTTTGGGTTAATTTCTTGTGTTTTTGGTTGCTTGTTGATTTTTTCCCTCATGTGCTATGTAAGCATATTGAGAGAGAGGGTTTCTTTTTTTTTTTGGGCAAGCATCACATTATAGTTTTATTTTATTTATTTATTTTGTGATAGAATTTTGAATGTAATGACGTTTTGAATTTGTGATTTCGAGTTTTTAATATTAATTTTGGATACATGGTGTATTAGATATAGAGTTAAGACTTATATTCAAGATTTTATATTAGTAGAATTTTGAAACGTTGGGTGTGGATTAGGCAAATTGCCGAACACGTCAATTTCTTGTGTTTTGGCTTGCTTGTTGATTTTTCCCTTCCGCGTTGCTTTGTATTTTTGTGTATCCGCTGTGCCAACAATTTCTGTTAATTTCTTATGTTTGATCTTTAATTGGTAATGGATAGCACATTCTTCAGAGGTCATTGGAACAATAATTAACCTAAAACGCCACCAATTTTCACCGAACGTGAGACAAATTCCAATTCAGCGCCAAGCTAAGCAGTTTTCAAAGGTAGTTTCAATTCCAGTCCACTTGGTCGAATCGGAAGAGAATCACTCTGATTCAACCACAAAATCCAGTAGGTATTTAGAGGATTTTGTTTAAGGAAAAGCTTGAAGAAAATTGTAGCAATCAAAAGGTAGGTTGATGAGATGGAGAAGAGAATTTTCAAGGAAGAGACTATAACTGATCGTTGAATTGATACAAAGGGATGAAAAGGAACAATTGAGAGTGAACGAGACCCTAATTGCTCTTGAAATTGAATGCTGTGGATTCAGGGTTTGGGATTGCCGAAAATTTGTGGTCAATAAGGCTACTGCATTGAAGAAAGAGCGGAGGCCATTGTTCCTCGTGATCAGCCTTTTGTTGGTGTTAATGGAGGTCTGATTGATGATAATGTAGAATGCATCTATGAAGTTACTGATCAAATGGTGGATATTAAATGGTGGAGTTGGGAAACCATGAGGGTACAATGATTTTTGGAGCTCACTCAATAATGATCAGTAACTTAGCATTGAAAACTGACCGTTTATGTACTTAATTTGACAAAAGTATATGATTATTATCAATTTCAATTCCGATTCTAAGCTGTTAATCAATTTCTTAATCTGTGTGGATGCTTTAATGCCTTGAAAACTCTTTAATCTCATTTTTAGCTCAAGGAAAAATTTGCGTTTTTCGATGTATAAGTACTTCATATTCATCGCAGTGCCAACAAAGTGGCAACTTAGGTTGCACTAAAAAAAAAATGGTGGATATTAAAGGGTTAGGTGAATTTTTCGTTGATGTGCTGATAAAAATGAAGCAAATAATAATACCATGGAATCAAAAACCACAACTGGTATCAATATGATAGAATCTGTTTCACCAACCATAATTGTTGCACATCAACGAAGACTTTTTGATTATGTTGTAACTTAAGACAAAGACAAGAAGAATAATAAGAAGCTGTTGGAGAGGATGATGAAAGAGAATGAGAAAATGAAGAGAGTTTGATGGAAGAGTTGTTTGAGATGAATGAAAAACAAACCAGGTTACTAAGCTCTTTGTCACAGAGAGTAGTATACCATCTTCTGCTATTGTTGTGCAAAAAGAAGAAAAGTCGCTCTGCTCTGCTGCTATTGTTGATTGCTTCGACATCTCCTCATCTTCCATATTTTCATTGCTTTACTCTAAAGTAGGTGATGGTATTGGTTTTAAGATTTCTCATACTGTTTTATTTTTTTAAATTTCAAATTACCGTTTTTAGGTTATTACTCTTAATTTTTTTTTTTCTTTTATAGTTTTATGGAATTTTGGATTTGGATTGTGGCTCAAAAATGAGTAAATTTTTTTTAAGAAATTTGTGATTTTTTATAACTTTATTTTTATCTTTTATTGCTTGTGATATAATAAATAAGAGGAAAAAAACGCATTCTTATTATTTTTTTGGTTTCATTGGTATTTTATCTTTTATTTACTTTTATACTCATTTATAAAATTATAAAATATTGTTTTATTTTTATTATAATTTATATTTTGTTTTTGATATTGTATGATACTTCGGATAATTGTGTGATACAAAGACACGTTATTATAATATCTCTAATATTTGTACATGTTTTGGAATGTTTTAGATATTTACTCTCTTAAATTAATTCTCAAGTTTTATTTTTTACTGTTTTCTTCATTCAACACTTTTTTTTTCCTTCCTTTTTTTTTTTTTTTCTTTTTCTTTTTTGAAGTTGAGATGGCTTTATGAGTTTCATACTTTTTATTTTTCATTGTAAACTATTGAATTGATAGAATATAATTAAAGAACAAAGGATCGGAAAATTTCTTCATATTAAGATAAAATGTATATTTAGTCTCCATATTTAAAAAAATATTTTATCATCCTTCACATTTATTTTTTATTTTTCAACTTTTTTGTTAGTTTTTTTTTTTCCTTTTATATCAAAAATAGTACTTATTATAAATTATTTAAATTAAATTTATTATTTTGACATACTTTATATTAAAAGAAAGAGTTAATTCCTTAATTACTCGACAAAAATATTTTTTTGAGATTTTTTTTTTTTGAAACTTATATTTTAATTTGCACCCTCTCTTATATTATCCATATGTAATACATAGTTAGAAATTATAGATTGAAATTTTCTTTGGTAGTTTTGTTATTTCTAAAGCTCATTTATGTTTTTTTATATAATAATTTAATAAATGTTATAATATAATTTATCATTTGTTAATAAATAGTTTAACAGTTACTCCCAACTTTTCAACTTCCTAATTTAACTTTGACATATTAAATATTGCATATAATATTATTTTTTCTTACATAAAAAGAATAAATAAAACACTTTAATTTGTTAAAAGATTTTGATATTATCATATTCTTTTTTGTCAAACATTTCAAGGTTTAGAACTAAAAATAAAAAAACTCATACAAGCCTAAAAATAAAGAAAAAATATAAATTTTCTCCCAATATAATTAGGCCAGTAAGTGATTTGGTAATTATTTTAATATATTATTTTCTAAATTTAACATTTAATTTAAAATTAACATGTTAATGTATATAATAATTTAATATATATAATATTATTTAAAAATAAAAATATAAGGAAATATTACGAAGCATGTATCCAAAACCTAATAATTGATGTGTTTTACACTACAATGATAAATAATATTGTACAATAACTTTTTTCAAAGAAATGGAAGAACTTTTCAAATATTCGGCATAGATTGAGATTTCCTTTTTTCAAAAGGGTCAAAAATTAAAAAAAAAAAAAATGAGACACAAATGAAAAATATTTATTTATTAGTGAAAAATGAAAGATGTGTGTTCACAACACTTAAAATGTTGTAAAAGTTGTGCATTTAGAATTTATTTGTGTCTTTGTTAAAAATAATTTTAGAAAGAAAAAAATCATTTCAAGTTAGTGAACACTTAAAATGTTGTAAAAGTTGTGCATTTAGAATTTATTTGTGTCTTTGTTAAAAATAATTTTAGAAATAAGTGATTTTAGAAAGAAAAAAAAATCATTTCAAGTTAGTGCTTTTAACAATTTTTTAAGTTTTATTCTTAAGCACTTTTAGATAGTCTCATAAACATAGACAAACGTACCTTTAATTTTGCTCTAACACACACACATATATATATATATATATATATATGAATGGGCTGATTAAAGGCCATAATAAAGCATGAACTCTTTAAAGTCCGACCTAATCCAACTACTTTCAAATCCTTGCAACAATAAATAATCAACGGAGAACATGATATATTGGGCAAACATTTAAGTTATTACTAAAATTATTAATTTTATATTAATTTTTTTAATTTATTATTAAAATTATTAATTTTGAATTGTTTTAGTGCTAAATATATTTTTTTTATTTTAACTTACTACTAAAACTATTCATTTTATATAAATTTAATAATAAAACATTTTTTATTTTAATTTACTACTAAAATCATATAATTTTATTTCATTTTGATATTATGTCAGTTTAAACATTCAAAATAAAGAAAAATTAAACATGTGTTAATTATGTGACTACATTAGAAATATTTTAATAATTTTTATTTATAATGTAAAAAAATATAAATTAAAAAAAAAGAAAAAAAGCAAGGTACCTTTCACCTTGCTACTTTTTTTATTTTATTTTTTCAATTTTTTTTACATTATTTATGAAAATTACTAAAATATCAAATGAAACAAAATAACATAATTTAAGTAGTAAGGTGAAACAAAAAAAATTTAATACTCAATTGACACAATACTAATAATTTTAATAATAAGCTAAAATAAAAAAAAAAGTTAAGTATTAAATAAACACAAAATTAATAGTTTATTACTAAATGGAATGCTTGGCATAAGATAAAATATGAGATGATAAGGTTTTTAGTTATAGTTTATTTTTTAATATTAATTTTTTAAAATAAGTTAAAATATATATTTATATTTAAAATAGTAATAATATTTAAAGAAAAATGGTATAAAATCATTTAAATTTAATCAGTTGTTATTATTATTACTTTTTATTTTGTGTGGTTAATTATTTTTATATTTTTTTTATTTTTCTTACTTTGTGGGTATTAAAATGAATTTTGATATTATTGCCTCTCATAATAAATTATTTTTAATTAAATGTTGAATTTTGACTGTTTTATTTATTAAAAAATTAATAAATATATAATTTAATATTACATAAAATATAAAAATAAAATATAATACCTATTATGCATATGCATATGTGTTTTACAGTTTTATAAATAAGAAAAACATGAAAGTAAGTTAGATCTTATCCCATTAATTAAATAATATACATAAAAATAGAATTTGTTAATAAGCAACTGAAATCATTGGAGGGTTTGTGCATCTCAGGAAAAAACGAAAAAAGAAAAAGAAAAAACCTGAAATCATACAAGTTGAATTGATTAATAGATTTGGCTCTTCTGACCACCCACCCAAACCCTTCCTCACCCTTCCTTTTCTCAGTCTCAGGCCCTCTCTTTCTCTTTGGCTATCTCTCTCTGAGTGCAAGTATCGTACGAAACCCTAGATTATCTGAAACTCCATAATCGCCCTCACACAAACTGCTTTGAGTAACGCTTTTCCTCTCTATCTTATACTTCATTTGGCTTCGCACCTGTAACCTAATCCAACTGTCTGACATATTTGTTTTGTTTTCTCGATCCAATTCTCTCTCAGCTCTGCCTCAATTATTACCAATCCAATGGCTGAAGGCAAGCTCGATCTACCTGATGATCTTCTCTCTTCTAAATCGTCCGATGAGTCTCGGACCTCCAAAGGTACATCCTTGTTCCATTCGTCTTGCTCTCTGATTCTCTTTGCGCTGATTTTCTGGTTCTCGTTTCACGTGTTTGATGGATTTGATGAGGATATAGCAAATGCGATATTCATAATTACTATCTGAAGTATTCAATTAGATAATGGTCTTGTTCTTTTTTTGCTTCGTTAATTAATATTTCAGTCATCCTGGATTTCTGATTTTGTTTATCGTTTCATTTAAATTATTGTTTGTGCTTTGGATCAGTTTTAATTTTAATTTAGTTTTTTGATTGATGTCGAATATTATTTGGTGATAACCTGTCCGGTTTGAGCTTCTAATGATTTTGTTGAGTTGCTGCGTATGCTATACAAATCAATTAGGAAATTGAGTTGTCGTTTATGCTGTTGTAATTTTCCTGACGACCAAATAAGAGCAGTGGCGTACTGCTTTGGTTCAATTATTTAAAATAAATTGTGGACTTGATGTATTTTCAAGGAGGCTCTAGGTGCATTCTTATTAGGGACATAAGAAGAAACGTTGCTCTAGAAGTAATGGCTGATAAGAACCTCAAGCTTTCTTTTAGAATTATTGCCTATTTTTTGTGCAGTTATTTCTTGACTTCAACTATTGGTTAATATTACCTGGGTGTTTGCTTTGTATATCATACTTACTTGCGTTTCCTGTCTCTCGTGCTCTAGTTGAAGCTGTTGGAAAAATTAGCGAAGAAAAGATGCTTATCATTGATGATTTGAAAGGTATATCTGCTGCCTTTAATTTCACAGTACTATATGCTTTATTGAGGAATAAGTATCTATTTCGCTTGTTTCTGTTTTATGTTTGTTTCTGATTACTAATCTTTCTTGTTGATTTACCAATTACTGTAGACTCACTGGGCTCTGAAAGCAACATACCTTTGTCGCCGCAGTGGCTTTATGCAAAACCGATTGAGTCGAAGATGGTATGTGCTGGTTTCTCCTGCTCTCTCCCTACTTCAGGGCTGATGGAAGCTTAGCTATTTGAAGTGCATTATTTCATATATATTTTGGAAAAAGAAATTTCATTTTATCATGGTTATATTCGTGTTACTTCTCAAAATATGCTAGAAGGTTCTTGATGTTAATCCATCTAGCTAGGGTTCCCTCCAAATTCATAAGTTGCAAGGATGAAAACCTCAGCTCTTGTGTTCATTATTTGTTTAAGACTTGATTTTCATATACTGATGTTATTTGCTTCTGGACCATATTTGGTGGTTATAATAGGAGGTGCGTCCTCCAAGCTCACTTGGACATTCTGCTGATGGTTATCAGAAAGATGGTCGCCGTTTTGAAGGATCTGATGACAAAAAGGACTGGAGGAAGCTTAATGCTGATAGTGACAATGGCCGCCGCTGGCGTGAAGAGGAAAGAGAAACTAGCTTGCTTGGTGCTAGAAGAGATCGCAGGAAATCAGAACGTCGCATTGACAATGTTTCATTGCGAGAAACATCTGAGAATAGAACGTTGCCTACTTCTGACCGTTGGCATGATGGTCGTAACTCTCTGCATGAAACTAAACGTGATAGTAAATGGTCATCCAGGCGGGGTCCTGAAGACAAAGACAAAGACAAAGAAACTCGTGCTGAAAAGAGAACAGATGGGGAAGATGCTCATAGTGATAAACAACCTTTCATGAGTAGCAGTCGTTCTGTTCCTGAGCGTGACTCAGATTCTCGGGATAAATGGAGGCCACGTCATAGAATGGAGGTTCAAGCTGGTGGGTCAGCTACTCATCGTGCTGCTCCTGGATTCGGACCTGAAAGAGGACGGGTTGAGTGTCCAAACTTGGGCTTTACTGTTGGCAGGGGAAGAGGAAGATCTTCATCTTCAGGACCTATTGTAGCTGCTCCTTCTGACAAATTTGGAAGTGTTCCTGGAAAACCTAAGCACTCACATGACAGTTTTTGCTACCCAAGAGGAAAGCTTCTTGACATTTATCGTCAGCAAAAAAGGGATCCATCTTTTGCTAGGATGCCCAATGAAATTGAGGAATCATTTCCTATAACTCAAATGGAGTTGACTGAACCATTGGCTTTTATTGCCCCTGATGCTGAAGAGGAGGTAACATATTAAGATTCTTGCAGTGTGCTTTTATCTTTTTTGTTTAATTTGTATTACTTTTTACAAAGTGGCTTACTATTCTTCTTAACTGGATCCTAACTGTTGTAGGTTAACCTTAATGATATTTGGAGGGGGGGAATTACCAGTAGTGGAGTTGTATGCAATTCATCTAGAAAGGAGAGAACTGATAACATTACAGGTTCTCCCAGATCTGCACCTTTTTCACTGAAAACATGTCTTGATGAGTGCTGGTCTTACACACTGATATGTTTGTTTTCTAGGTATTGTGGATCTGGAATCCACTGATGGAGATATTGGCACTCGGTCCTCAGCCCTTGTTGAGGAGACTGATAGTATGCTGCAGGTTGTGAGAAATGATGCACACCAAGCTGAGTATGATGGTGCTCTGTGGAACTGTGACTCACAAAGTAGGTTATTGGATGGTGAGTAGTCGCTGATTTTTCTCCGGATATTATTTATACTATTAATTTGCATGTAGGATTTCTTCCTTGACTTAAATATGAGTAATAACACATTTCAGGTAAGGATGTTAACGGAAATGGTGGGGACATTGATGCATTGAGGCATAGGGTAGCCTCTTCTTTTTCAAGTTATCCTCAGTGGGATGATATTGGATCTGCCCCTTCTTCTGACCTCAGCCCCAAACTTCCTGATGACTCAAGTTCTCTCTATGTTTTGCCCTCTGATGAGGTGAATCAAAAAAGCATCATTGAAAGAAAAGAATTAAAGAAGGATATCCCACCTGAGGATTTATGTTTATACTACCTCGATCCTCAAGGGGTAACCCAGGGACCATATCTTGGCGTTGATATCATTTCATGGTTTGAGCAAGGGTTTTTTGGCACTGACTTGCCTGTCCGCCTGGCTGATGCTCTTGATGGAAGCCCTTTCCAAGACTTGGGAGACATCATGCCTCATCTAAAATATTTGGACAATCAAGTTAATAGTATTGACCAAAATTTGAAGCTGGAACAGATGAGTGCGTTTGGAGTAAAGTCAGAGTCTAGCTCACCTTCTGCTCCTGTTTCAGGAATTATTGATTCATCAGTTGGAAATGACGTACCTTTATCATTGCCAGAGCTCAACAGCTTTTCAGCTCAGCTAGTTCAGCCAAGAACTTCTGAGATTGAAGGTTCATTGCAACTTCCATCCTGCCAGGAACAAAGCTTTCATGATGTTGTCGCACAAGATGAAGGTTTAACTTGTGTTTAAATTGCCTTTTGGGTTCCTTGTGGTTTTTAAAGGGGTCTCTCATCTAAATTTAGTTCTCTTTGTTTGTTCCAGAAATTGTTTTTGCAGGAACTCCTCTAAATAGTGGTTATCCTGCTTCAGAATCTTTCAGAAGACCTGATCATGCAGCTAGCTCTGTTGGGCGACTTTCGTCGTCGCCTACTGACTTTATAGAATCAGGTATAATGAATCAGAACGGTGATAAATTTCACCCTTTTGGCTTGTTATGGTCAGAGCTAGAAGGTGCTCAAGCAAAACATGCAAAGTTGACCCATGTACCATCTAGCACAGGCAAGCCACTTGGTGTAATTGCTGATCCTCCAGTTGCAGAGACATGGTCTGATGTTTACGGAAAAAGCAAACCTTCAGATACCAGCCTATATGAAGATTTTATGTCTTCTCATCGTCAATCTCCCATGAACCACCAATCCAACCGTTTCGATTTAGCAGAGCAGCTTGTATCACAACAATTACAACAACAGCAGTTTCAACAGCGAAACATGTCCTCTTTCCCACAAAATGAATCAGCTTTAGAGAATTTTCCAAGCCCAAATTTTGTTCACAGCTCACAACTGCCCAACCATGCAGAAGCTGATTTTGATATATTGACACTTCAGCTGCAACAGCATCGACTTCAGCTTCAGCAGCAACATCAATTACAGCAACAGCAGCAGTTTCATCAACAACAGAAATTGCTTCAAGAGCAACAACAATCACATCTGAGACAGGTGCTTTTTGAACAGTTGCTGCATGGTCAAATGCATGATGCTGGTGCTTTGCCGCGACATATTGATCCTGTCAGAGTCAACAGTGTTCTTGATCAGGTTTCTTTGGAACAGCACCTTTTACGTCAACTGCAACAACAAACCCATCATCCTCCAAGACATGTTGATCAAGGTATGGAGCAGCTTATTCAAGCAAAATTTGGTCAAGCACCTCGGCAAGAACATCAGAGAGATTTATTTGCAATGCTATCTCGTGCACAACATGGACCAGTGCAACCACTAGAACATCAGATGCTTCATCCTGAGCTTCAGCGTCAATTATCAATGGGATTACGACGGGGGACCAATATAGAAGAAGAAAGGCGTTTGGGCACTTTATGGCAAGGTGATGAATCAAATCAGTTCTTCAGGAGTCACCATGCTCACTCTTCTGGATTTAACCCGTTGGATATTTATCAACGGGATCAAAGGTTATCCCAGGATGAGCAGTTGAGTCACCTTGAGAGGAATTTTTCCTTGCAGGACAGACTTCAGCAAGGGGTTTATGACTCTGGCTCGCTGCCGTTTGAGAGGTCCATGTCTTTTCCGGCTGGTGCTTCGGGGATGAACTTGGATGCTTTAAATGCGGTGGCCAATGCTCAAGGTGTGGACATGCAGGAATTAGCCACACGTATGCAATCTGTTGGTCAAGCGGGAACGTTTCCCTCAGCCATGCATCCCCAAAATCCTCATCTACCTCTGTTTCCCAACCAATATCAGGTTTCACATGTGGATGCAATTGAGGGCCGTTGGTCTGAGAGGAATGAGCAAAGAGAAATGGAATCTCGATTACAACAGTTGCATCTGAATGCTGAATGGCCAAAGAGGGAGACTGAAATTAAGATGACTTCTGAGGATTCAAGTTTATGGATGTCAGATGGATATAATGATGAGAAGTCAAAGCGATTACTGATGGAATTGCTTAATCAGAAATCAGGTCACCAACATTCTAATTCATTAGATCCGAGCAATATTATTTCACCTGAAAGAAGGGTGCTGCCTGGCCTCTATCCTGGATCAAGTTTATCGGATAATTCATTCAGTCTTCATCCAGATCGGGATGCTGGATTGAGTCAGTCATTTGGTGTGGGATTTTATGGTTCCAGTCTATGTGAACTACCAAAGCAGGAGCAGGTCAGCAGTGCAGATGACGTAAAGTTTCCATTCAGATCTGAAGCTGGTGTAGCAGGGGTTGGGAATGATTCATTATTAGCAGGCATTAAAGATGTCAGTCAATCACTCTACACAAGTTCCAAAATAAAAAGTGAGGGTTTGACAAAAATTCAGGCTTCTGAGACCCGAGAAGGCATTGTTGAGCAGTTGAGGTTGACTGCATTAGAAAATGGGGAGAGGATAAATTCCCTTAGCCGACAGTCTTCCATTGGAGGTGCAGGTAATTTACTTGTCACCACTGTTGAGAGCCCTTGCAATTTTCTGTACGAGTCATAGATAATTTGATTTATGTTTCTTTGTGGGAATTCAGGTATCTACAGTGGACCATTTGATTCATATTCTGAAGATCTCACCAATGATAGGTTTGTTCCCTTTATCTCATTTACTTGATAAAAGCCTATTTAAGATGAGTGGGTGACTGTTCATTTCATTGTGATGGTGCTAGCATGGATTTTTGAGGTGGTCCGCAAGGACATGTAACCTATGGTCATAGCTATTAGTTATTGTTACTAAATGATGAAATCCATAATGGACTTTTTCGATTGCTCTAGTTTCTCGTGACCTGCCTTAAGAGCATATTTTTCTGATTATTTTAATTCCAATAGGTTACCAGTCTCCTCCAAAGGGCAACAAACTATTCTGCATAGACGTCCTCCTGTGTCACTAGCTTCATCATCCCAAGACGGATTATCTGATGTGGTCTCAGATCCACTTCTTAAAGGGAAAAATTCTTCGAGTGGTGTCCCTGATGGTATGTTGATATAAAGTTATTTTTGTTCTCTGTTTTCTGTCATTATTTCTAGATTGGTATTGCATAAAGGGTGAAACTGTAAACTATTATCTAGAGTGATTAAATCATATTTGTGCAGGGATGCAGCAAGACAAAATGGGTAATCCAATGAACCAAGGTTCAGATACAATGGTGTCATCCAAGAAAGACGTTCGTTTTCGACGTACTGCATCCTGCAGTGATGCCGATGTCTCAGAGACATCCTTCATAGATATGCTGAAGAGTAACGCCAAGAAGACTGCTCCTGTTGATGTTCATGCAACAGGAGGAATTTCAGAGTCATCAGATGGAATGCAGAGCCGAAGTGGCAAAAAGAAAGGGAAGAAAGGAAGGCAAATAGACCCTGCACTCCTTGGTTTTAAGGTTACCAGCAATCGAATCATGATGGGTGAAATTCAACGTCTTGATGATTAATGCCACCATTTAATTAATTTTTCTTTGTGTTGTATAATCCCAAGTCTTTATAGTTGTATGGGTTCTTTGTAAAGCATATTTGTAGATATTTTATTTATTTATTTTTTCCCCTTGAAATTTGGGTGGTTAAGTGGAGAGAGGAAAGGCAATTATTCCTTGTTTCCACTTTCTTGCCTTGCTTACAAAGGGGCATAGGAGTGTAGCTTTTGTATAGACAACTGAGGTTTACAATTATCATTTGGCGGCGCATATCTGAGTGATGTCTCACTTTTATTTATTGCTAGGGTGTGCTAAAATTACTAGAATGGACTTAAACCTATCAATTCGATACATACCATTCTTTATAATTATAGTTATTTTTGTTAGATTTAGTTCTCTGTTCCAATCCTTGCCCTTTTTAATAAATTCCCCAATATCTATCCTCTGCTTGAAAAGTTATTTATCCAATTGGAGTATTGAATATTGTCATACATTGCAAATTTGCAACTTATCATTGGTAGAAATGAGTCTCACTTTTTCACACATTATTTAATCTAATAATGTATTTTTTACCTACAAAAATAAACGTGGGGAAGCAGCTGCTTGTTCTATTTCAGATCATTGGCTAATACATTATAATTAGTATCGATTTCTTTTGGGATCCAAGCATGGTTGCACGTGGGTGCTACCATCAAGCTGTACGAACGTAGGTACCAAATCAGATTATGCCCATGATAGAGCTCGAACATGCACCTTTATGTATACTAGTTGAGTTGTCGCCGCTTGTGTATTGAATAATGTTGGACCGAGAAATTATTGTATTTGAGCAAAGTTGACATAGAAATTCCAATTAATTAGTTGCTAGTTTGATATTTCATGTAAAATGTGATGAAAAGGAAGCACTTCCTATAAATTTGGACTACGTATTTAGTGTAACCAAAATCTTCATTTTTCATGTAAATGGGGCATATGTTAATCGGATGGTGCATGTAGATCCAACTATTTTATCCTGCCATATTTCTAACACTTGTCTAACAGCGAAAGCATACCAATTCTCAAACATTAAAGTTTTTTCCTCGAATAAATAAAACCGTCCCATCTTTTTCTTCCTCTTGCTTGATGTTTGGCGCCTTCTACTCTTAGCTTAAAGATAACTTTCGTCTCAGCAATGGCATAACTGCACGTTAGTGGCTTAGTGAAGTCATTTTGTGCTAAAGAACATCATAGCGAGGTAGAGTAAGCACATAGCTCTTTGTTGATTTAACTATAATTTTGGATAAACATTAAGGTAAAAAATAAATATAGAAAAAAATAAAGAGCAAGAATATTCTCCCACATATTTGTCATGTGTGTATTACAAATTGTTAGTTTTAATTTTCAATTTGATGCGTAGATGTATATAATATGGAAAATGGATTGATACTTACTGTATGCTGCTCCTACGATCCAGCTGCCACGCATGAGACAAATTCGAATTACTGAAGCTTTCTTAATCAGATTTTACTTATAGTACCAAATCTATAAACAAAAAGTAACCTAAGATCATTCAAACCAATGACCCTGAAAGAGTGTCATCACTGTCTTTCCCATGATCCAATCCATTTCTGAAGATGGTAAAGGAATTTGCTTGCCGACAAGAGACACAGCTTCTTTGGCTCCTTTATATCCACATTCAGGAACAACAAATGGGAAGTCACTGCACAAATTTCAATTTTTTTTTAAAAAGGTCATTTAGGAAATGGTTTATCTGACATCTCTTCATTCAATCACTTAAAAAATATGTTTTTTCAGTTACAATACTACAAAAAGATGAGTTACCTGCCCCACATGACACGATTAGCACTGAAGCTGGAGACAACTTTTGACAGGGATTCAGATAAATCCTCATACGGAAACAAATTTCTTGACACCCGGAAAAGGGCACTGAATTTTACATATACCTGCCAATGAATAGTTTGATTTCACATTAGAAACAAATATTTTAGCTTCATACATATGAACATAAAACGAAGATTTAGCTCAGAGGCTTCTAAGAATTTTGCAATCATCGTCAAATAATTATTATTGTATTTTCTTCCATCACTTGCATAGCTGATGCTTGTAGTGAAACCCAGCATTATGTAGCCAGAAAAATTTAGGATGCTTTAACAGCTCTGAGCTCTGAGCTCTTATACAAGAACTGCAGGAAAGCCTAGTGCTTTCCATAGAGGTTGTAAACAAAGATATGATCGATTGGTGACAGCTGAAGATGGTATCAAGTGTTGAGAAAGAAACAGAAATTTCATGTATAAAGCAATTAGAAGTTTTTCTGCATTCTTGTACCTGTGGGAATCTGGATAGCTTCAAGAGATCAGAAAAGGCCTTACTCTCCTCATCATTTCTGCAAGATTACATCTATTAAGTAATATCATATGCGACTTACTATTTAAACATTAAAGACTCTTTAAGTAAACAAAACTATGTTAAGCTCACGTTGGCGGTTTACAAAAAGCCAAATGATCAAGCAAAACCTTCGTTGAAGGGAACTCTGTGCATAGTTCCTCTATTTCTGAAATATGGAGACTGAGACCCTGCAATAAATCCATATTAGTTAATATTAACAAGCTGAATAAGTGTCTTCCAGAGTTAGTAGAAAGCATACGATTCTGAGTACGACCTTCAGAAAACAGTTGTCAGCTTAAGAGAACAAAATTTATGGTCTTTTGTCCACACAATTAGGTTAGTTATACCTAGAACGTACTTGCCAATGAGTTATACAAATAGGTTAATATGGAGACTGAGGCCCTTAAATAATCCATTTTAATCAATGTTAATTATCTGCTAAGCCTCTTGAAGAGTTACTAGAAAGCATCAGATAGACATACTGGATATGATCTCCAGAAAACAATAAACCTAAGTGGAGTCCAAATTGAAAACAGAGAACAATATACGTGTGATGTGTCCACACAAATTGGTTACTCATACTCAGTAATACTTGTCAATAAATTATACAAATTACCAGAAAATTTTAATTGTAAAAAATAAGACATGAAGCATAGTACCTTCATACACATGAAGCCCACTGGTACTCCTAGTTCTCCTGCCCTAGAGAATATTGCCTTTCCAGTTTCATTTGTCATCTGCATAAACCCTCAAGCACAATAAAGACCACAGCTGCAGATGGTATAAAGTATACTCCTTTTCCTATTCATGTCTTGAATTTGCTATTGATGGGGGAGGATTAGAAGCACTTTTGACATCCCATAAAGACATTCATAATATGATGCCTGCCACTGTATGTTCTATTCATACGGCAAACATATGAATAAAGCCATAAGCTACCCTTCAGTACCGATGTATCTTTCCTGTCCTCATGGGACTTAGGTTACTCACTGAGTGAAATTTCCAGACAGAGACGTTCAGTACATTCTTTTTACTGAAGCGATTGCCAATTTTATACATGTTTTAGGCTTAACTGAACTTTCCAGTTCAATAAATATGGAAAAGGTGCCGAGAAGTTCCTTGATTAATGTCTGAGGGTAACAACTTCTACTACAATAATTTGGAAAGAGTTCCTAGCTTAAACTTGCTGACAATAGAAGAGCACTAAAGACCAGGATGAAAACCTAATACCTTTTCTCCAGATGGCCATAAGTAAGGATTAAAGCGGACAGCTCGATAACCATCCTGCCATCAAAGGAGTTTGTGTCAAGATAATTCATTGAGAACACAAGTATTGTATTGTTAATCATTCAAGATATTTGAAAAACCTCCAAAATAAGATGTTCTAGATGCTTAACGCCACTTCCGTCTTCTGCAGGATTAGCAAGGCAGCATCCCACAAATTTGGATGGATATCTCCTTAGAACACTGTCCAAAGACTCCAAACATAAAACATGTTATAACAACTGTATATAATTCCATCCATCCATTGGTTTTCCATTCTATTAACTGAAATTGAAACATCCTATTAACTTGCTAGATTCGTAATCATGTAGACAAAGATTTCAGGAACATTTGAAGCTTTTCTAACCAATTAATTTTTGAACAGATTTCTAAAAGAGAAGAACCCAATAGATCTTGCTTCCATAAGATACTTTTAAACAGACCTTGTCACCAAAGAATGATCAAACTTATGATTAATGGGCTGCACTATCAGTGCACCATCAACTTCTGCTTCTTCCATACACTGGCAAAAGAGAATATCAAAGGTTTTTAATTAATAATCATTTCTACCTATAAATAATGAAAAGTAGAAAAGGAAATGGTTTACAGAATCTGTTTTCATATGAAAATCACTAGAGATGACACAAAATACCAAAATTCATACCAATAAAACAAAAGCTACATATTTTTAAATGCAAAGATGTAAATCTTACTCTCCTAAGAGCTAAGATGCATGATTCGAACTACTATTTTAGTTCTACAACACTCCGATGTATGATTCAAGATACTTACAGCTTAAATGAAACTGTGCAATTAGTCGAAAACTACTAGTGATTTTTTATAAGGCAAGGGGAGTAAAATATAGAATCACAATGCACAAGCTGGTAATCCAAAAGACTATACAATCACGCCTAATGATTATCAAACAGAGTGAGCTCTGAGTTAGGGCCATTCTTAGTGTAAGATGGATCAAATATTCAAATGTACTCTCTCTACTCTTCGGAGATACATTAAAAAAGGCCATCAAAAACCATATGATACACAACAAAGTATGGAATTAAAGTTAAGTTAAATAAAATAAGGGCAAATGCTGATTAGTGATTACTGATCTGTTCTAATTATACAAATACTTACCTAACTCAACAAACTAAGTAAGAAAACGCACAAATTGGTTTTGGGGATGGAAATAGTAGAAGTATAAGAAAGTCATACCTGGAGCAAAAAATCAACATTTCCAGGCAAAGTGGGTTCTTGTCCTAGAAAGTAAGGGTATTTATCCGCAGCCTTTTACAACCAAAGATGTGAAATTAGATCAAAGGAAAAAGAAAAAAAAAAAAAAAACTATTAACTTAGGCTCTAAGTCGTTAGTTACTTCCTGAGGAGATGCCCATATATGAAGATGGGAATCGATAACTTTGCTTCTCGTCAACGATTCAGTGGTAGCCATTCTTGCTGCTGCAAATATACGTTTCTGGGTTTTGTTTGAGAATTTAACAAATCGTCGCGCTCTGCCAATATGGTATATATAGAGTGGAACTGATGATAACAAAGGCTTTAACTTCTCTGCCATCCGTGGTTTTACGGACGCTGAATAAAAAAATGGGCCAGTTTATTCTCATATTTGTACGACAAGTCGTTTTAGATTGATAGTATAAGAAAAGAAAGAGAGGGGAAAAAAAAAAAGGGTGGAGTGGAGTGGAGTGGAGTGGAGTGGAGCGGAGAAAAAAATAAAAAATAATAATTGATGCTATCTGTTGGTATATTGGTGGATAAAATTGTCATGATTAGAAATCAAGCGACCGAACGGTAATTTCAAACTATCAAGAAGACGAATTTTTATTTTTCAGCGTACATTGAAGGCATCGACTTTTACAAAGAAAGTTGAGCTAAAAGACTAGTTTGCCATCGAACGTCTAAAAACTAGACCCCTCGAGAACTAGAGACCAGTCATGAACAGTCAGTAGATAATAGAAGCCGCGAAGAATTTCATTGCCTCCATATCTTCTGCATCAATGTCTGCTTCATTTACGACTATGGTAAAATTCCCTTAATGCTTCTGTTTAATCCTGAAAAGAAAATACGCAAAAGATTGGACCTTCCCAGACTCTTTTGTTTATGCTTCCAATTAAATTAGTTCCTTCGCGTTAATTTCCGTTTCTTCTACATTTAATTGTTGCAGTCGAGTTTGTGCTCGCATCCGGGCGCTTCTCGTACGGTGTAGACGACCCGAGCCATGAGTCCCTACACCCACAATTCCAATATTCCGTGGGGTTCCCGAGAAGTTTTTCGACCGGGTCTTTGCTTTTGTCCACTCTCACAAGTCACAGCTTTATCGAATCTTCATTCTCAACATACATGGGTAATGAATTATCCTTAAAACAATTCAAATTTAAGCCTTTTCCTTTACTAAAAAAAAAAATTAGTTCTTTTAATCAAACAGTGCTTAATCGGTTGTAATGGTGGTAAATTCCTTTCCTTTAGATCAAATACTCACCACTTAAATTGCATAAACAATAATTAAGACACAATCTTGAAATCGTTTAACTCTTCACAGTTCCTCCTGGGAAAAAAGAAATAGTATCCGTCAAAAACAGCTTAAGAGAAAGAAAGAAATATATGCTTTGGGAAGTCATAGATCTGACGACTACACAATTGATAATCAACATCCCAAGTCCACCATGAAAAATACAAGCCATTTAACACTCTCACTTTTCCTGATCAATTTCTCCTACTATAAATAAAAACTTAGTACTTTTAATCTCTCTCTCTAATGTCTTGATCCTTGAGAATTGTCCTTCGCTGGAGACTGTTCCCTCTGATTATAAGAATCTCCACACCCAGTGCTCTGCCCCATCTGCTGTTGAATTTGGCTTAAAGCTTGAGAACCCAAAACCCGAATATGCCCTTCCTGTGAAAGCCCAAGCTCCAATCCTGGAATTTGCTGATTACCTCCGCTCAAAATTGTTGGAAAATTCATCGAACCCACGTTCATATTTGATAAATCAAACCCATGAATCCCAAACTTAGGCTGCAACAAGTTCAAGTTTTCGTTTCCAAAACCTGACCCAATTCCACCAATAGAAGGCCACAATTCACTTGGTAGGACATGAGATCTACCAAAATTACCATTTATAAATGCACAATTAGTCCTACCTCCTCCAAACCCAATAGCTGGTACTAGTTCTTCGCGAAAGCACTTTGTATACAAAGCAGAAGAAACAGAGTTCCCCTGTTGAGAGACAGAGGACTCAGTAGTTACAAGAGCTGAAGCAGGAATTGTACCACTCCCTGTGGCTGCAATAATGGATGGCTCGGCTTGTTGTAAAAGCCACTGAATTGTTTGACCATCAGATTTATGACCCAATTCTCTTGTTAATTGGAAAACTCTTGCTGCACAAAGGGTTGGCATTCTTATTCTTCTTCCTCTACCATCAACTTTTTTGTGTCTGTCTTTGTTGGAGCTTCGTTTGGGTGCTATTTGTTTCTTGTTTTCCTCTTTGTTTGCTATCATAATTTGGAAATCCTTGATTTCAGCTTCCTTGTTCTCTGCCATGTCTTGTTTTGGGGAATGACCCATTAAGGTGGGTACCTCTCCTCCCTTTGGTTCCATGTGGAATAATGTGGTCAGGGGTTAGTTATATGATTGAAAGATTTGAAGAGCTTTAACTTATTGATATGGTGTAGACTTTCATGACCCTCCCTTAGTTGTATTTGTCAATGAAATAATTTCAGGCTCAATTATTGAAACACTTTACTTTCACATTCAACTTACTGCTTCAAATTCAAAATTCCTTTAGCCCTTCCCCTTCTTTTTGCTACCAATAAGCAACTTCAAAGATATAGAACGAACTAATGTTTTTTAATTTCCTTTTTATTTTGACATGCATAACACTAGGGGTGGCAGTTCGTGTCATTTGGGTCGTGTTTTGGTTAACCCGTCCCTAACACAATAAACTCGAACCTGACTTGTTTTTTTTTTTTTGTCATTTTGGGTTGACTCATTTTGACCCGAAATTAATTCGGTTTGGATTTGTGTCGGTTTTTTTTCGTATCGTCGAAAATTTCTACTCCTAAAGATGTGTATTTGCCTTTCGTCGTGTTAAACTATTAGAGATTTAAGGTTAGCAGAAGTTATATGAGTTGTGACTTATGAGTGAGTGTCTAATAGATAACTATGATTATTTTTTTATTTTTTAAGAACGGGTTGAACGAGTCAACCCAAACCCGATCCATTTTTTCGTGTCATTTTGAATTGATCCATTTTAACCCAAAATTAATGTGTGTTGAGTTTGTGTCGGTTTTTGTGTCGTGTTAAAAATTGTCAACCCTACGTAGCAATATAGAGAACACACTACCTTGGTTTTTTTTTTTTTCCATCAGAACTACCTTACTAGTTTGAACCAAAAAAAAACTACCTTACTAGTTACTAGTACTACTATTGTCCCTCTTTTCGGAAAATAATAAAATAATTAGAATATTTATTAGTAGTTAGATATTTTAAGGAATAAATTAGAATTTAAAATGTTAAATATTGTTAAGATTTTATTTATCTAATAATTTTGTATTTAATTTTTAAATTCGTTTTTGAATTTGTGATTATGGTTTATTTTGTTATCATAATTAAATCACACTTGAGTATTGAATTAATATATCAATTTCTACCGAAATTTGGTTCACTCCTAATTATTTTTCTCTCTTATAAGTTTCAAATTCTCCGCTTCATAACCCTAATTTCCTCATTTTTCCCAATTTTATTTACTTCTGAATTCTGATTCCATATCAGACGCAAACTAATAGACACTATCTATATTAGTGGCATGGTTTGCTGGTAGAGCTACCCAGGTTTATTTAAAAAAAAAACAAAAAAACAAAATTAATACTCTAAAATATATTAAATTAAAAATAGTACCATGTTCTTTTTAAATAAAAGTAAGGTGTTATTTTTTTTTTGTTATTATAAATTTAAAAAATATTATTTTAGTTAGTTTAAAAAAAAAATGTTTATGTTCGGTATCTACTTGGAACGAAACAAGTGGGTCTCAAATTATTATTATTTTTAATTATTACATATTTTGTCATGATACCTAAAATTCAGCTAGTATTTTGGAGTGTTAGTATGGAGTTTGTTTGTCTCTTTCATAAGTGTTGCGTTATTTCTTTAAAAAAATAAATGAGTTATTATTACATATTTTGAAAATGAAATGGGCCGTCTAGCAAAAAACTAAAATAAAAATGAAAGGGTCAAGTGGATCTTAAGAAAAAGAGGAAAATAAATTATAGCCGGTGTTTGTGCCAGATATTGAGTAATAGCTTTAATAGGGAGAGATACGACATTTTCGGCGTTGGACTTTTTAGGCAGTGTGTGAATCTTCCTTATTTCTTTTCTTTAACAAGCCAATTTTCCATAGTAGCATGTAAGTAATGTCTTAGCCAAAAAAAAATATATATATATATATATTAAAATAATATCGGTAAATTTTATAATAATAAAAATAATATCTAAATAATATTAAATACTATTTAATTAAATAATATTTAATATTAAATAAATTTAAATTATTACAATTTAATTTAAACGGTCTATAATTGAACGATATTTAAAAAATGATATAATAATTATTTTTTAAATAATAAAAATATATAATTTAAATATAATGTGTACTTTTGTTAGAAATTTTGAATGGTACTATTTTTTGTATTTTTTTTTTTTTTTAATGAATACAATAAAAAAAAAAAATTGTAGTAATATTATTAGATAAAATAAGAAAAATACGGTAAGCAAGGATTGACTTTAATCTCATCTTTGCTTTTTGATTGGCATCGATAACAATGAGGTGGTGAGATTCATGTGTGTAGTTATATTGCTGCCCACCAAGGAGACAAAAGCAAGCCATCTATTGAAATATCACCGATAACTAGCATACGTTCAAAAGTTGTAGTGTGAAACATCTTAATTTTGCAGGTCTGATCGAGATAATGAGAGAATGTTATTTCATATAAAACAAGGAACAGTTACAATTTTACTTATAACGTTCATATAATAGCATAAATATATCTTTAATTTCTATTTATTGATTTAATTCCACAAGTGATTTTCATCAATTCAATTTTCATGAATATTATCGTTGTATCTTAATTGATTACGATTTATGAAATTCTAGCATCTGCCCATCACCAGTGCAGAAACACAAATTAGTGTTATTGAAGCAAGAAGCACCCAAAAACTTTTCAGGTTTTTTCTGGAGAACATTTTTGCATACAGCGGTGCACCTAGAAAGCGTACATGGTGTGACATAAAAAGCATAAGTTCTGCCCTCTGCCACGTTCGGACCTATTGTCATGAAAAGCAAACCTACAATAACCAAAACCAATGCCTTGGAAGAAACTGATTGCCCATTTTCCATTGTGAATTGTATGTAATTGGTGTCTTGTTTTTTGTGTTGATATCAAACGTAAATTAGGCTTGTCTATATATATAGGAATTAGGAAGGTTACTTACAATGAAATAATTAATATTTCCAACTTGCACCAAATTAATGTTCTTCTTATTTGAGAAAGATGTATTTGGATAGCATCTATTAATTGTTTGGAACGTTACAAACTTATTGCCTTTTAAGATGTCCATAATTTAAGATTATGTTATAACTTCTTTTCTTTTTTTGTAACGTTAAATCCTATCTCATTATCCATGTACCCCAAGAATACAAGATTAATTTTTTGACAAAATGATAAAATTCGTTCTCTTTGGGCATGCTAACGACGTAAATTCAAGTATCGTTTTATTAATATGTGTTGTAAGTGAGTGTATAATTGTTTTTATTAAATAAAATTTTGTTGTGAAACTTACAAGCAAAGAAATATTATTGTGGTGTGGTGTGGTGTGGTGTTCATAACTTTGAGTTTTGATTTTTCTTACAAATATACAGCTTTATAACTCAAAAGGATTCTCATCATAAAATAAAATTACAAACTCATCAAATTATCCATCTCCATTTGCTTTTGCAAAATTATATAAAATAATATTTTTAAAATTTAAAATAACAAAAATTACATATAATAATATTAACTAGAGTTCAATTGAATAAATTTAAATAATTAACGTTTAATTTAAATATCATTCAATAGAACGGTGTTTAATGTGAAAGAATGGGTTGGAATTTTTTTAATAGTAAAAATATATAAAATAAATATAAATAATATATTATTTTTATAGTTACAAATTTTTTAAAAAATTATTGTTATTATTTTTTGTTGTACTTTAATCACCTTGATAAAGATATAGTTTGTAGATATTTAAAACAATAAAAATGGCTACTTTTTGAAACAATTCACTTACTATTTTCTTTTAAATTATACGATATTTAGTTTGGTTAAAATATTAAACTTCAAACATATGTACGATGCATTTTTGTAGTCAGACTACAAACGACTATCAAATCACCTTGAATGTTGTTTAATTTATATTTTATATGTTACATTTTATACGTTTACAGATTGAATATATAAAATTGTCTTTGTTGTCGAAGAAAAAAAAAGTTGGCAAGGTATAGAACTCAGAAAAGCTTTTGATGGAATAAGTTGTGATTTGAAAATAATAATAATAACAAATAAATGTGGTGTACATATTATTTTAAAATATAGTTTTAAAGATGAACATTAAGCTTCTTTATAAAATTATTAAGATACTTAAAATAAATTTAATAACTGATATTTATCAGTGTCATAATAAATAAATATTTTTTTAATGGTCACGATTTTCATTAATAACGGAAAAATAATCCTTATGAATTCCATATGGGCATTTTTGAAAATTCAAATTACAATTAAAAATGGATGAATTAGAGTTATATAAAAAATAATAAATAAAATATTTTTTTTTATTAAAGTAGAGTACTTACTATTTCACTTCAAATATTAAACATGTGAAGTTATTAAGACTAAATTAAATTAGCATATTCTATATTAAATGAATGATTTGGATTTTAACTAATATCTTTGATATTTTGATAATATATTAACTAAAATGATATTGTATAGGAATGAAAATTAATCGAGAGCGATTTACGGTGATTGATGGTGCATTTAATCCAAAGTTATAACCCAAAGGCTCAAATGAATGAGATAAATGAAGTTAATTATATTATATTATATTAAATATTTAAATGTTGTAGTACGAAATATGGTGAACAAAGAGACTACAAAAGGTCCATAGCCTTCAAAAAGATTAAAAATATATATATGAATGGTTCTATTTTATATGAACTTACAAATAATATATATATGTAATTTTATTGAAATAAAAGACATATGTTTATTTTATTTTAATAAAGTATTTAAATTTATTTAACCAATTACATATAATAATTAAATTTATGAAATAACCCAAACCAATCGTCCTTCCTTTGCGTCCCGTCTAATATAAAGCAGCAAAGGTGCATAAATGCTCATTTATGATATATTTAATGTAATATATTAAATATAATATTAAATTATATTATAATTAATTTATATAATATTTAATAATAAATTATATTAGTAAAATAAAATTGATTATAAATATTTTAATAAAATAATTTATGTTTAAAATAATTTTAATAATTTTATTATATTTAAAAAAATTAATTTGAGATTAAAAAAAAGTTATGACACATAATTTTATTATTAAAAATTCAGACAAATTACATTAAGTATTTGGTACTGTTTAGACCCACACTTCCTTGATCATACTAAATTTTTACATAACCGTATTATTTTTATACTGTATGATATGATCTAATTTCATAACATATACAATCAAATATTTAATATTGTGTAAGGGTACTAAATGAGTTTTAATTCAAACACTGCAGTGTATGCTAATTAAAAAAAATCCAATTATAAATCCCAAAATGAAAGACAAAATGTAAATTTAAAAGAGAATATAAGTAGGTGTAGATATATCAATCATATCCGCTTACTAAAAAAGGTAAATATATTATTGTTTGCATATATCATGTATGAAGTATGATTATACACAACTAACCACTTTTTATTTCTTTTTTGACCATTACAATTTATTTTAAAATATATAACACATACTCATAAGATATATAATACATACTCACTAATTATTCTTATAAATTATTGAAGAGAATTTAATCCCGCACTCAAAAACCACCCTTATCACCAAGTTATGGGACACTACCAACCATATCCCCACCAAAGCAAAAACACAAAGTACCCCCTTTGTTGCATGCAGCACTTGTAAGTGTTTTATGTTGTTTCTCAAGGATTTTCTTGCATGCTGCAGTACACTTGGCAACTGTACATGGATTGAGATCGATGGCAAAAACAGCCTCAGCCATGTTTGGCCCAGTTGCCATGAAAATCAAACCCAGAAGAATCAAAACTAAAGTCCAAGGGAACATTGTTCGTTGATTTTTCATTTTCAAGTACTAAAAGTTTATTAACTTTTGAAATTGAAAGAGAAAATGAATATTTGTTTTGTAATTGCCTTATGCTTGGTATAAAGAAAATTAGACCGCTTTATATAGGAAGAATAGCGTCATAATTTACATAGAAAATACGTTTTTTTACATTTACTTTATTAATTTATTAATCATTTATGTTTTTCTCATATATAGCATATAATTATTATAATCATTTCAGTTACTTGTTAAGACCTATTGCCTTTCTATCAATTGCATTGTAGTTATATGGTATATGCTTTTTTAGAAGGGAAAAAAAAATTATGGCTTAAATTTTAATTTTAGAATTTACATAATAAAATTTAGAATTTAAGATTATAAAAAAGTATATAATTATCGTCTAACATATATATATATATATATATATATCTATATGTATTTTGTCATTTTGAATGATTTTATCCTCAAAATTTTGCTTTAGTTACAAAATTATCATTATTATTTATTTTATTTTATTAATTATTAATGATAATAATTATGTAATATATTTGTCTATATATTTTTTGTTATTTTGAACGATTTTATCATTAATTTTTTACTTTAATTACAAAATTATCATTATTATTTATTTTATTTAATTAATTATTAATGATAATGATTACATACTCTTATTACAAAGATAAGAACCTAAGAGTAAAATTTCTAATTTACTTCTTAAAAGAAGTCTTATATAACCTAAAATACATAGTTATATATTTAAATTTTTATTTTATTTTAAAATAATAGGTTAAAAACAAAAACAAAATTTAGTTTTTATTTTGGATAATTTTGGACTCAAAATTTTAATTTGATTACAGACTATTTATTTTGTATATTTACTGATAATGATTAATTTAAAATAATTGGTTAAGAATAAAAAAAAATGACACAAATAAATAAAGAAGGAAAAAGATTTGAGAGATAAAATTATAATATTTTTATTTATGACTTAATTTTATATATTAGAAGTCGTAAATAAACTAAAACACATATTTATTTTTAAAATAATCACACAACTCATAATTAATGAAAAAAAGGACAAAATTGGTTAAATTTAATTACAATTTTTTTGTATTATTATTAATTTTATTTATTTAATATAAAATTAATATAAAAAAGGGATTTTAAAGCCCCTTATATATATATATAGATATAAGAATCTTAATTATTGTTCAATTTTTTTTATAAGAAGTTCAACATAACTTAAAATGCACAATATATATTTGAGTTAATTTTTTCTTTTTCTTTTCGGGTAAAAAAAATAATGTAAGCAAATAAAGAAGGGAAAAATTTTAAATAAAAGAGAAAATTATAATTTTTTTATTATGGTTTAATTTTTTTTATATAAAAAATCCTATATATGCTATAATACATATTTATTTTTAAAATAATGGTTGTATTATAATTTAAAAAAAATTGAACAAAATCATCCAAAATTAATTACGCAAATTATCACTATTATTAATTTTATTTAATTTTTTTTTATTATAAGAGTTTACTTTTTATATTACATGAACATTAATTATTTTAGAATTGAAACTTACCATTTTAAGTTTGCAATGTAAATTTTTTATGCTCTACATGATTTTTATTTTGTGATGGATTATTTTTATAATTTTTTTAACATTTCAAAATGAATTTTGATGTTACTGCACCTCACAATGATATTTTTTCATAATTAAGTAATTGTTGAACTTTTATTACTTTATTTATTAAAAAAATTGATAAATATATATTTTAATTTCATGCAAAAATATAACAAAAAAATAAAACGTAAAATTATTATTTATTTTATTTATTTAATTATAATGATTAACATTATATTCTAATTTTTTATTTTGTAATGATTAATTTTTTTAGTTTGAGCGACTCAAAATGAATTTTGATATTTCTACATCTCACAATGAGATATTTTTCTTGATTAGGTAGTTGTTGAATTTTTATTATTTTTAAAAAATAGTAAATATATATTTTAATATCACATAAAAATATAACAAAAAATTAAATAATAAAAGTATTATAAAACACATCCTAACTATGTGCATTTTACTAGTTTGTGTATATATATACATAACCCTATTCAACATGTAATTATAATCACATTACCGATGGGATTATAGCTTAATTGATTTTTTTTTTCTTTTTCTTTTTTTATAACAGTTTAATTTATATTTTAGTTCATCAAAATAAGTGTTTAAAATTGTAGAATCAAGCTCCACTAAATATATGATATATGATGTGTATGAAACTTAATTTTGATAAAAAATTAAAAATCACATTAATTATAATTCTTAATTAGTGGATGGACACCGTACAGGTACCATTGTTTTTACAAGAACATTTTTGTGGAAAACGTCGAACATCCAATCCAACTATTCAACTCTTAAATCTAACCAAAAATCAAAGGATTAATTCTCAAACTCTTACATTCTATATTCGAAATAAATATTTATCATTTAAACTAATATATATATATATATAACACTTTAAACCTAAGTGGCTAAGTGGTCTAACATTCGCACTTTGATTCGATCCCCAGTGTGTAAGATATAATGTTATGATAGTGCTTAATATTAGATAAAATTTTATAGTTTGAAATTTATGAAATGTAATTCATTTTAGTTTTATATAATTCAGTTATATATTCGTATAATTTTATTTTTAATCTTTCTTAAAAAAATTCAAGTCATAAAAAAATACATGCACAATATTTTTGAACATGCAAAAAATAGATATATTTTTACTTTATTATAAAAAAAAAATATGTGCATTGCGTATAATAAAATTTAAAATAAAATTTTATCTATAAAAAAAAATATTATTTAATTAAACCTATTTATTTATTTCTTATATTTAAAAATTGGAATACTAGTTGTTTTCTAAAACAAACAACATGGCACAAATATGATACTGGTTTATAATTTATTAGTTTAATTGCATCTTTGACAAATATGAATAGAAAAATTAAGAGAATCAAAATTTTGTGGTATCACTATCTATTTTTTACGATATTAAAATAAATTATTTAAAAAAAAATAACTAGGGAATAAGAATATGCTTACCGATCCTGTGTGCAATATTCCTTTAATTAATTTGTAAAAATATAAACTTGCCGGCAATCATGATTAAATATACTCTTTTTTCTGTGAAGTATTACTCAAATGACTAATTATGCCCCCAATGAAGATTTGACCAGTCAGCTATTAGCAAACTAGCTACAATCTGTAAATATATAGTTGAGTTCTTCTAAATATTCCGACCTTTTTTTTTTTTTTTTTTTGATTGAATTCTAAATATTCCAACTTGTTACCAATAAAATAAAAATATTATAAGTGAATGTATAAAATAAATTTTGCTATTGTGTCCAATAATGTTTTACTACATAAATTGTCACATGTGATACAAGGACCTTTTCTATCAAATTCCCCAACTGATTACAAAAATGCTTATTATAATTTAATATATACATAAATTTATATGACACATTGACTCATTAATAAGAAAATCTAAAATTATTTCATTATCTCACATTTTTTATTTTATAATTAATTAATAATTAATACATTATTTAATTTATATTATAATTTAATATATATAATACTATTCAATTAATTATTCATGTACGTTCCATTGTGAGCTTGCCTTACATGATCACAGTTTACAGTTCCAGAAACTCCAAATGCAAGATCTTTTTGTGTTTTTTATTTATTTATTTATTTTTTATATATATATAATTTTTGTGTGCTCTTTTATGCCAACAAAAGTGATGCAATGCTTCGGGCAGGGCAAGTCGGAAATTAATTTTTAAGAGGACAAATTAAAAATAATCGTACCATTTTATAAAGATGGGCGTATATACAAGGAGTTATTTATTAAATTAGTATACATTTTATGACTAATATAATTTTTTTTTATTAAAACAACATTTTATGTATCTTATACAAAAATATTTTTATATTTATCTTCACGTATAACTAAAATAAAATTATTAATAAAAAGCAAACATTATTAACTTTGAGCAAATTTTTCTATGAGAGTAGAAAGGCATTAACATAATATAAGAAAATAGTGGCTCATTGAGGTAATAAATTAACATATCATGGTAAGACACTAGCAAATTATGGAAAGGTAGATATTGCTTTCTCTTGAATATTTTTGTAAAAATTTGAACAATCGTAAATAAATTGGACTATTTACAACTCTTCAAATATTTTAGACATGTTTGTTATATTTTGAATAAATTTTGGCCTTCTTTGTTAAATCTAAGTGGTTGTACGTTTAGACATGTAACTTACATACTACAATATCTTTTTAAAAAATAGGCTAAATTTTTTTATTATTATTTTTAATATTTTTTACATAAAATATATTTAGTCAAAAGTACATATAAAATAAATTATATCCATATATATTATAATTAAAAAAAATGTTAATCATGCTTTATATTTTAGAAATCATAACAATAAACTCTTCCGCTGATCCACTATTCCACTCTCTTGATCTTCTCCAACTATCTCCTGAGCTTGGTAATCTTCTTCATCAACCCCAATTAATTCCCTAAACTAATCCTCTCTTTTCTGCTTGTTATTTTCATCTATAGTTCTCAATCTCATCAACACTTTCAGAGTAGATCACATTAATAGTCTTGGGATTCGTGTTATTCGAACTGAGGAGTTTCGATTTACAAACGAGAAACACAGCTATGACATTAACACTATAAACGTACACACAGTTGGGATTTAACAAAGAAGGCCAAAATTTAAAACTTTAAGTGCTGACAATCATGATTAAACTTAAACTTGTTACCGATAACACGTTTAAAAGCGTTTAATTCAGCAACAGCACATGGGATAGAGTCATAGAGAGTTGCCATGAAAATCAGACCCAGAACAATCAAAACTAAAGTCCAAGAGAACATTATTTGTTGATTTTTCATTTTCTGCTTGGTATATCAGACCGCCTTACATAGGAAGATTAGCTTCAAAAATTATTCTTTAACTTGCAAGATAATCTTTGTTGTTTAATTTTTTTTTTTTTATATATATATATATTTAATTAGTTTATTAATCATTTATAATTTTCTCATGCATAGCATATGCATTTTATAATTTATTTCACTTTTATGAGGATTCAGTTACTTATCAAAACCTATTGCCTCTTTTTTGGTGTTAGGTAATAAATATATTAATTTTAAATTCATAATAAATCTTAAATTAAATCAGTAAATATTATAGATGACCCAAATTCAAATGGATAATTGACCATGTTAGATTGCGATGAAAATTTTACGAAATTATCCTAAACTCATTAGAGTAAAAACAAAATTATTATGAATAAATGCAATAAGATTTACCATAATTACCATAAAACACATTAAAATTAATCGATTGTAATTATGATAATTTTGTGATATAATAGTGTTCTAAATTAGTGTATAGACATAGTGTGGAACGTTTGTTTTTACAAGAACATTTTTTTTTTAATGTAAAACCTCAAGTATTTTAACTTACTACTCAACAGTCAACACTAGTTATGTGCAGTTAAAACCTTATGTACCAAAAAGATGACTGGTTGAGACTGTTAGCCGCCTTCATCCTTAATTCCTTTATCAATAAGGCATGACGGGTTTGAGAAATGTGATTATTTTTAGGTGCTTTTCTTTTCGGCTTACAGTTTACTTATTCATCATTACTGTTTATGGTTTTGAATTTTCCATTTTCAATCAGTTTGATCACGAGTTCAGGACTAATATAGTGGCTTTTTACAACCGACACCAAAATGGACAAAAATAACAAGGTAAGTAATTAAAATGTACATTTTAAACGAAAACAAAAAAATTGAGTTACCAAAAATACCCCTGAACTGAATTAGGGTTGGAAAGCCAGAAAAAAACTCAAAATGATGTTGGAAATCTATGATAGTTAAAAGGCCTCTTTATGAGGAGAGATAGACACAGATATTGAATATAGGATAGAGAAAAATATCAAATCTTAAAAAATAGTGTCAAAAACTTTGAATATGTCTCTCTTAAAGTATATTTCATTCTCAATATAGAAAAAAAAAAAAACTTTCCTGGGGGTATTCTCTGGTTTGTTCACCGGCTAAAAATTGGACCTGGATCCTCTGATGGGTTAATTCTCTACTGGGCTGTTCTTTATTTATATATATATATATATATAAATCGTGCATTTCATTTGGAGAAGATCCAAAGGATATTATCATGCCACTCATTAAAAGCATTTTTGAAAAGAAAAACAAAATCCTCAAATTTTACTTCTCTACAACGCTTCACTTTTCGTTTTCCGTCTAAATAGTCAGAAATATAAATATATATTATTTTTTATTTTTTTTGGTTTTAGCAATAAAAAAAACTTAGGATTACAGAATGGCCGATTGTGTATAATTTATCCTCAATTCTAGAGTTAACAGATGGATTTATTAGAAGAAGAAAAAAAAACTTGAATTTTTTTTTATAGATTTTTTCAGCTATTATGTTTGAAATGATTTGCTTTACAGAGTATTCATTCAATCTAGTTTCAAAAGTAGAGCCTTTTATCCATCTCATGTGTACGATTTCTGCAAATATTTTCAAACATTAATTTTGATTAATGTGTCGTGCATTACACACGCCACCTGTGTTTTTTTTTTCTTAGCCAATTCAAAAACATTAAATTCAAAAGTGATTGGGTTAAATATTTTATAAAATATATAAAGTCATATATAAGCTCAATCACAATTATGAAATAATCAGAGAAAAATCATTTTAATCACTTGTTCTTTTCAATCACCTATGTTTTTTTACAAAAATATATATATATATATATTATTTTATATTATATAAAAATAACATATTTTTTATATAAAATAATTAAAAATAAAATAATATAAATAAGTATATTATATATACACATGATATTTTATTTTATCATATTAAAATAATAAATAGGGAGAAAAAAAAAACCGTATCATAAAAAAGAACTATCATGCTTGTAATATTTAGTTAAGATTTTTTTTTTCTAAATAGAACTACACTTGTTAAGATTTAAACATATTTATTTAAGTGTATTATTATTTATTTAGTTTTATTTTGAACACCCATTAAAAATTAATATATGTTACATTTTTCATATATATTCAATATATATTTTCAATTGAACTTTTATATAAAATATTTTTACAAATATGTTCGATACCTTTTGATGTTGAACTTTTAGGCATTCTTTGCATGGTTTCTCGTCAAAAAGACAATAAAGGGACCCTTTACATGTAATTGCCAGACAATCTTAGGAACCATGATTACGTTTGTTGATAAATATCATTGTATTTCAAGTCAAAATTAGGCGATAATAATTCAGAGGAGAAGGGACAAAAATGTCACTTGTATCATTAAACTGACAAAACAAGCGTAACATACAATAGAAAGGCACCACACCATTTCAGCTTCTAAAACCTCAACAACAAGAACAAGAGCCTGTGAAATCCTACCACATGTGCAAAACCCGCCAGCTATGCCAACTAAAATTGAAGGGCAATGATTCAATGAATGCTATCTATGCAATTTATAAATCTTTACGATCGAGAATTAGATTGTACTCCGAACATCAAGGGAGGAAAAATAAATTTAACTACTTGCTAATCCAATCTCTCTAATACACAAAACTGCTGGAAAAATTGCCCTCAGAGTACCATAGCAACTTTCTCCGACGAAACAAATGTATAAGGATGGGCAATGAGGGGTTCATAGTGATCAGCACCAGCACCACACCAACCTGAGTCAGATACATATATATATATATATCAGTTTGAAAGTTTAATAAAGCTATGTAAGAAAGAATGACTGAGTTAGTGATCAGTTCAACTAACCTGTTCCTTTCATGAAAAGAAACAAGGGTGGTTCACAAATTTTACTCCTTGGACGATGTGGAAGGAAGAAAACACAGTTGTCTTCATCAACCATTGCATCTGATCCATGTGCTTGCAACTGCAAATATTATATATTATGCAACAAATTTTGAGTTTAAGAAAGCTTTATTCAAATAAATGTCTATATTTTAAGCAGTGCAAAATTACCAATCTATGTCATCAGCTCAAGGAAACAAGGCAAAGAATTTCAAGAATTATATAATAGACTCAGAGAAAGTAGATTTATGAACTTTAATATATACGTAAATAATTTAAGAAAAACACGACAAAAATATTAGTAAAGAAGATGAATTTCTAAACAGTAAGACAAGAGTATCAGTAATTTCCTTCAAATCTATGAGCACAAGTACATATTCCCATAATTATACAAAAGCAGGTATTATCCACATCAGCACAATTAAAGAATGACAAATTTAGTCATGCAATTTATTGACAATTTGACACAATATATTTTCAAAAGGAGAATTATGATTATTATATTACAAATAATTATTTTCTAATAATTTAAAATAATAAACTAACAATAGATCTACAGCAATCAAAATTAAAGCTTATATACCACATAGATCTCGCGGTTAAACTCGGTTGCGAGACACTCAATTGCAATATCATCTCCAAAAGCAGCCGCGTGTCCTTCCCTATTCTCGTCTATAGATAACAGACCCTCTTCAGTATACTGAAACGTTATAATGTCATAACCATCGTCCGTTAACCCAGATATGGACATGTACTTGGCCCAATTCGGCCCATCAATCACCGATAAACACCTTTCTTTGTAAATCGACTCCGCGGCCAACTCTCTTCATAATTAACCACGACATCATCAAATATAAAAATCAAAACTAAACTTAAACCGAATAAATTAAAAAAATAAAATAGAAATATTTTCTTTTTAATTTTAAAACTAGAAAGTTATATATGAAACGGTACCTTTGCATGCCAAGAAGAACAAGCTCATCAATGGCTGAATCAAGAGCCACGCGCTCCTCTTTCTTGGCCAATAACTTCACCTCCTGAACCACATGAATCCCCCACCCGTTCTTCAGATCTGGCGCGTACATATGCCTAATCGCAACGTTGATCGCCTCTCGCTCCTCCACACTCGTAGAATCAAAATCTTCCAAGAACCTGCTGACCGTCCTCCTCCTCAGCTCCCGCGCGTCGATCTTACGTGCCGCCATCATAGCCTTTTGCGACGCCGTGAACAGACAGTTTCCATCGGAGGATACCTCGCCGCCGTGAGATAGCCGGAAAACAATAGATCTGGGAGAAGAGTCATCCCCTGGGTGCTTCCACAGAACTCCCTTAGCATGCAACTTTTGGAGATGGCGTCTTTGTTGCTCTTCCAATCCAAGAACATCATCCCATGGAGTCCCCAAGGCTATTGTGGTGGTTTGGTTAACCGGATCTACGGCTTCGACATTGTCCGCTGACTTTGGTTCCCTCCAAGGAACGATTGGCGATGAGCTTTGAAATGTCTCCGCCACCGTCGTCGAATCACATAGAAGTTTCCCCATTTTCAAACTTCTTTCTGTCTTTCCAAATTCAATAGATCTTCTTCTTTTTTCCTTAATTGTGAATTTTTCTCTTATTGCTTTTCTTCTTCGGAAGAATTGCAGCTTCACAGAAGGGGAAGGGAGAGAGAGAAGGAGTAGGGTTAACGGATAGATTTACTAAGCATGATAGTAAGGACACATGTAGTAATCGGGGGCGTTTAGGGTCTCAAGGAGTATTCGTTCCAGTCCAATAAAACCGTTAGAGGGTGGGAAAATGCTAACATAAACCGGGAGACCATTGTTTATTAAATTTACAATTTTTCTTAATAAATAATTTTTCACATTTGAACGTTGGGGATTAGTTTTTTTTTGTTGTTGGTAGTAACGTCGGAGGTAAGTTGGCACTCAAGAACTGAATTAAATTAAATTAAAAAATTAGACTAAATTTAACTGATTTAAATGATTATATGAATTAAATAGTAGATTTAATTTATATATTATATATAAATAAAATTATTTTTAAAAATATATTATATTAATATTTATTTTTTAAAAATATTTATTATTTATTATTAAATATTATATTTAAGTATTTTTTTTATAAGTTTAGTTATTTATTTTATAATTCTTAATTGCATGTAGGTTATTATGATTTTATATTTTATAAATTTAATTATTAATTTTATGTGAGATATTATATTATTTATATAGATGAAGCGTTAAAATAATACATTTATTTATGCAATAAATATTATTTAGTTATCTAGCTGATAAAATGTGTCTTTAAGTCAATTTGCTTATAAAAAAAGTGTTTTTAAGTCTCTTTACTTGTAAAAAAATGTATTAGATAAAAATAAAATTAATTTTTACTTGTAAAAAATGTGTTAGATAAGAATAAAATTAATTTTTCATCCAATTTTTCGTTAAATCTAACGATACAGTACATGTGTAACATACATATTTATATTTTTTGATATATATATATATATATATATCAAATTAAATAACTTTTAATTAAAAAATTACTCTAATTTTTTACAAATTTTTTTTATTAAACTTAAATAAAATTTTTATTGTTTAATTTATGATTTTAGATATTAAAGAATAAAAATTTTATTTAAATTTTATTAAATTCGATTAAATTTAAATAAAATTTGCATTATCTAAATTGTAACTTTAAGTATTAGACAATAAAAATTTTATTTAAGTTTTTTTAAAAAATTTAAAAAAATAAGTAATTTTTAATTAAATATTAATTTTTTTACATATATATATATATATATATATATATATATATATATATATATATATATATGCATATAACATATCTGTTAATTTTTAATTTAATTAATTTTTTTTCTCCCTCAAAATTGTACGATGAACACTTATCCGCACTTGGCATATTCTGCCCGGAATTCGAAACAACTGCTATGAAGGAAGGAGGAGATTTTTGTTTATATACAATCGGTGACAGACTTAGGAATAAAGTAAAAAATAATATTAAATACTCATTAATTATTACTGTTTTTATTAATATATATATATATATATATAAAAGCCTAAAATTTAAAATTTAAATATAATATGTATATATAATTTATTTATAACTTATTTATAATTTTATAAATATTATATTTAAAATTTTATTTTTTAAAAATTAAGGAATAGCATGTGCTCGTTCTTACTTTTATATACATCTATCTGTATAGAGTCAAGATAGATTCAAATTAAAATTAATGAGAAGTAAGAAAAGTAAAAATTATACAACAATGAAAAAAAACTGTAGAGTATTTTAATTTAACAATCTCTTAAAATATACCTACTATTTTTATCAGTTGTATAAAAAAGAATTCGAAAAAGTAGACATTCTCGTCTATGTATATGTGTTGTTATTAGACTATATTGACATACTGTTTCAGGTTCATATACATCTTTTTTCAATAAAAAAATTTATACAATCGTGATTGTATAATTATATTATATGGCACACAATTTTCTTATAAAGTTTTTTAAAAGTATAGCAATTAGCAAACATCTTGTATGAGTATTATATTAATCTGGTTTTGATGTAAAGAATCCAGTATTGCACAATGTGCATCCTCAACCCCCCCTCCAAAGCCCAAAAGAGGTGGTTGGGCAGATATTAGACATTAATATAAATTTGGTTTGATTTGATCCAATAGACTTTTCTGTTATGAATTAGCTTGATGGTCTTCAACTACATAGTTGTTAAGCTAATTCTAAATAAATTTTCCAAAATCTCCATTTACATACTTATAAAAATTATTCATACATATTTTTATATATCATTTCTATTAAAATTATAATTTTTTATTAGTTCATGTGTTTTAATTGTTTATTTTATATTTTATAAAAAATATAATTTTTTTTTTATAATTTTTTGAAATTTTTATGGTTTTTATTTGGATATGTGGATTTACTTAGAAGGCTTGTTGATGAACTCAACAGCCGGTCCAATATGAAGGCACAAATGGCGACATTTTGGACCCAACGACGTGTCATTTGTTCGACTCCCTCCTGTGTAGGAATTAATTTGAAAAAACTACAAAACTCACGTTCCTTCCATTAATAATAACAAAATTAGCATCTTTTAAACTTATAATAATAAAACTAGCATATTTTATATTCAAACATATATTTTTATAATTAAAACAAATAATTAATATGTCATTTTTCTTTGAACACTCATTCAATTAGAATTAAACAACGATAATTTAAACTCGTTCAATATTAATTATTCAATATTTCACGTTCAATATTATTAAAAGTGCTAATTTTATTACTATAAATTTTAAGGGTATTATTTTGGGTAAATTTTGAATCAATTTTTACTATATCCATCGTTTATTCAAAATTACTTCAATTTGAATATGTGTACAATTAATCTGAATGTAATTGATGGGAGATTAGGGAGAAAAGGGTATCAGAAAAAAAAAAAAAAAAAAACCCACTAATGATTCTATTAAATAATATATATTAATAATATATTTGTGGTAAATTAATTTAGTAAATTTTTCAATAAATTTGTTTTCAATTACCTTCAATACTATTTTCTGAACACTATTTTAATTTAGAAATTAAACTTTATTTGTAAATTTTTATCTTTACTTTTTTGCATGTTTTTTGTTTTGTTATATATTTTTTTCTTAATAGTTTAGGAACTACTTATTTAAGAAAATATATACTTTGTGGGTTTTTTTTTTTTTTTTTTTAAGTTCATGTTTTCGAAAATATTTTGTTACTTCATCAAATTGTTTCTGCTCTATTTAATTTAAGATTGTAATATTATTTTTGTTACTTCTAATATAATGTTTTATTATTTGCTACTCTATAATTTTTATATGTAAATATTGTATCAAGCTCAAGTAGTGTAAATTAAAAAGTTTACTTTCATATGAGAAAATATGGAAACATAAAATAACATATTTTTTTAGTCAAATATTATATTTATGTATATTTGATGTAATTTTGTTGAATATATTCGATTTTAATTGTATTATAAAATATTATACCTTGCCTCGCAAGTATAATTATTAAATTAAATTAAAATATATTAATAATTTTTGGTACGAGTGAGTATGATTTTAAGTATAATTATTTCCGTTACATTCTCAATAATTTATACTCGAATATTGTGATAGAATATTAATCGACCCGTCGAGTCAAATATTTGTAGATACTCAAAATCACAGATTAAATTCTCATTTTTACTTTTGTGTGACATGTTGTATGAAACGCACTCCAGCTCATTTTTAGAATGCTAAATGACACATCGTTTTAACTTATTAAGTGCTCCTGAGCGAATTTTTTTTATACAATGAATATATTAAGAATTTAGTATATTTTAAGAGAAAAATAAATTTAAATTCTCTAATATCCTATTTTTTAAAATTTAATACTTTCTTTTTCTCACATTCATTTTCCTATTTATATTTATCTACTTCCTATTGTATTCATAATCTCTATACATTCGTAACATATAAAAAATTATCCTTGTGAGCACTATGGTTACACGCAAATCGCTCTCTGTTTACTTCTATCCTATAGTATGGGAAGAAAATATGAATATAAATTACAATTTTCTCTTGAGTCCAATTCTTTTATACCATTTTTGGTGTTTCATTTTATGTGTCATTAATACGCGATAAATGTGTAGGCAAAAAAAGATAAAAAGGTAGATATTTTTGTACATATATTTACTAATAATTAAGACTACACAAAATAACACACTAAAAATAATAAAAGTGATCTCCAAAATTTTCTCTCATAATGTTATTCCTTCTATTTTAATAATCATGTACTACATGTTTAGTTCAATAGTATCGAATAACACTTATAGCATATTAGATATATCTATCAGATAAATTAAATATAATTTATTTAATTAAATTATAAGTAATTTATATATGTATTTTGTGACAAGTCGTATAATATAATTAAATAAAATTAATTATAAATATTTTAATAAAATAATTTATGTTTAAAATAATTTTTTATTATAAAATTTAATAAAATTATGATTTAATTCATTTTTAAATTTTTGTTACATTTTAGATATTATTTTTAATTTAAGATAAAAAAAATTAAAATATTTAATAAAATTTAGACCTATATTTTTTAATTGTATTAATTTCTACATAATTAAATTATTTTTATATAATATAATATAGTTTAACCTAAAACTTATATAATAATATTCCACTTTTAAGAAAATTTTACACTAAATAAGTTTATAAATAATATCACTAATCATTTCATGATTGATTTATTTGCATAACTATTTTTATTGAATTAAATAATATTTTCATCAACAATCATTTTTTTATTGAAAAGAATCTCCCCTTAATTTAAAAAAAATAGTGTTATTGTTACACACCATTATATTATTAAAAATCACTCTCATTTTTATTTTGATACCGATTATAGATTGATTAAAGAACTAAAAAATTGAAGCTCAATGACAAAATGCAAGAGGTATCAATATTCGAATATCCTTTAAAAACAACACTACACTAAATATTCAAATTTATATCTTATTGTATAAAAATGGAGACCCATTACTTAATTCTAATACCCAAACAGTGGACTACGGCTCGTCGGTTCAGCAACAATACTTTATGTATCCTGATACATCAATTTTAATAGACTGTTTGATTTACTAACACGTGTGATATTCGGAAAACCACACGAGGCTGTCTGCAAACGTGTCGACCTCTAAATGCTCCACATCAAAATGGACCAAAGGCTTCCACCATCATCATCTTCAAATGCTTCTAACACAACCACAAGTCTTGACTCAAATAAATTAATCCTATTCCCCAGGCGTCTAAATCGGCAGCCTTTATAGTTGATTTTGAATGATTCCTGGTATTATTTCCTCACTCACAATCCCCAAGTAAAATCGCTAATCACAACCTTCGTTACGTGCCTGCTTCTCTCAGTTTCCGATAATACTACTCCTGCTTGTTTATTTTGACACTATCATCGTACAAGTCCTTACTCTTAAAGAAGCTCGATAATAGCAGAGTTAGTGACTTTATTCCGTTACTGTTAGTGGGTATGATTAAATATGTATTGTTCCCCTTTTCAATTTCTCAATTCAGTGACTCTTATTAATTTTCTTTCAAATCTTAATGTTTTCAGAGTCTTTTAAAATATATACATTAATGCTAACATGAATTTATGACTTGATTCATCATTCTTTTATATGAATATATATCTAAAATCCTTACCTTTTTATAGATGTTCTTCTGTCCCTTTGGTGTTTATAATGTGAATTGTGAACTTCTTGTATGCATGGTTATTTCAAATCTTGTGAATTTGTTGTCATTCTGTTCTAGCTTCTAAGACAAATTAGAGCCATATGGTAAATTTTCTACAAGAAAACACTGAATCAGATTGTACCTCTAACTGTAGAACAATTCTCTGTTTATAATAACTTCCAAGTGTTTGCGGAGCTTTGCACTACATACATATGCAGTTACATGAAACGAATTCAATTGATTTATTATTGAAATTGTTTATATGTGTTTTCTATATATTATATGTCCGAATTAATCGGCCTCTGTTCTAATAATTGCAGACCACAATCAATAATAAGCAAAACAAGCTAGTGAACTCACTTTAGCAATATATCAAACACCTTAAGCGCAAACATGTCAGGCGTATCTCTAGCTGTGGCTCCAAGATCAGAGCCTGATCGAACCAACGCCAATCCACCTACAACAACAACCCCCCAACAGATAAATCCCCTTCAGCCCCAACAACAATCAGCAATGGGTGGAGTAATGGGGTCTCTGAGAGTAATAGAACTTCAACTTGTGGCCTTCATTATGGTATTCTCAGCAAGTGGTCTCGTTCCCCTATTGGATTTAGCCTTCCCAGCTTTTGCCTCAGTTTATCTCTTTGCTCTTTCACGTCTGGCTTTTCCTTCCCATGGTAGCTCCATATCTACCTCCCCAGAGATTTTCCAAGGAAGTAAAATGTTTAGGTTCTATGTCATTTTAGGAACAACCATAGGGTTGTTTTTGCCACTTGCTTATGTGTTGGGAGGTTTTGCAAGAGGTGATGAGCACGCTGTTCGATCAGCAACTCCACACTTGTTCTTATTATCATTCCAGATTTTAACTGAGAATATAATAAGTGGGTTGGGTTTATTTTCACCTCCTGTTAGAGCTTTAGTTCCATTGCTTTACACAGTTAGGAGGATCTTTGTTATTCTTGATTGGGTTACTGATGTCTGGTTTAACAAGACTCTGCCAGCAAATGCTCACTTTAAGGTGATTTTATAATTAATCAATATATTACCTACCATTGTTATAGTTAGGAACAATTCATGTGTTCTAATTACCTTTGTTTAATGGTGCAGGATGTTGCATGGTATTGGTTTGGGAAGAGCTTAGCAGTAGCTAATTTCCTTTATTTTTCAACCAATCTGTTTTGTTTTCTGATTCCTCGATTTCTACCAAGGGCTTTTGAGAGATATTTCAGAGAAAAAGAAGAACTTCATTCCAAATTGGCAGAGGACAAGCGGTCTCATGATATGACTAAGATGCAAAAACAAGCAGCAGATAAGAAACAAGATGATAAGAAAGATGACTAGTTCTTCTGCTTTTGCTCCTTAGCTATAGCTTCCTCTTTTCTTTTTTCTTTTTTTGTTGTTGTTGTTGTTGATAGTATGCTTCTTAGCTAGCTAGGTATGGTTTTGGTAAATAGAAAAAACAAAAGAAAAACGACCGATGTTGTTGGACTGCATCGTAAGTATTTTGAGTCTTGTTGTTGTTGTTGTGTTTTTTTTTTTTTCCCTCTTCATTTTATGGCATATATCATTATCAATTATGTCATTTTCCTTTGTTTGGAAAATTGTACGACTTTTTCTTCCATGATTCGAACTATATATTTTTCTCTCTTTCTTTCTTTTCTTTTTTACCTAATTGAAAATGATTGTGTGTATTGTTAGACATTTTGAGAAAGCACTGATAATTTCACCGAAAGGGAAATGGATTGATCCATGAGGGAGATTTTTTTGTGATATTCATCCAAAAGGTAAGTTTGTGTGGATCACCGTAGTTTTTGACCATGATTGAGGTTATTTCTTTTTTACGTCTCAACTTAGACCTAGGGATATTTTGGTCTAACAGCTTGCTTATATTTTCACATTATTCTTATGTCTCGGTGTATGATGTTTGTTTTGTTAGTGATAGAATTGTGTACATGGTTCATTATCAAGAAATTTTTCTCCTACCTAATGTTTTCTTTTTCAAAGGATTATCTCTCGAGAACCTTCAAAAATAATGTTTACTTTATTATCATTTTATTTGCAGCAAAAAAAAAATTCATAAAAATTCATAATATTTTTCCTTCTATTTATGTGATTTTTTACTTTTAAAAATACTAAAAAAAAATATATGTTTTTATATACTGTATGTAAAGAAAAAATATATGTATATATATGTGTTAAAAAGGTTTTAATCCAAAAAAAAAATAAAAAATTCGGGGTTTACATTTTATTGATGAATTCAAGATGCATATAGAATTACTAAAAAATGATTAATCCACACCATATAAAAAAGTTTTTAGCAGTTGTACTTTTATCTTCTGTTTTTTCACCTATCTATATATATATTATTTTTTTCCCATTTTAATATTTTGTGTTAATACAGTAGATATGGATCAATTTAAAATTAAAAACCAATCCAGGGGAACTGGAAACAAATTGCAAGAAATTGTAACCATCAATGTTATGAAATACTGAATGAATTTGACCAAAAACAGATCAAAATCAAACAACTGGATGTTTAAATACTTAAACACGCACCATTAAATCGTTAAATATTATTTAAAAGTTACTTTTATTCAATATAATTTAATCAATGATTACGAATTTATACATCATATTTAAATTATCATATAAAATTACACAGTCGTAATTAATAAATAATATAAACATTATGAATAATAACAAATAAAAAATATCCATCGTTTTCTATTTAGTTGTAGCTAAATAGGATATGTTCTACTTAAATAGGTAAAATTCTGAGGTTGGAATATTAAATTACGGGCTTATAAGCCTATGAGCATTTATTTGTACGATATAAATTATTATTATTATTATTAATTTTTTTTTATTAATTTTGTTTTGGCATGTGGTGCGAATGTAAAAAATATATATATTTAAAAAGGTTTAAATTGACGATTTTGGAAAGTAAGGAGTTGAGTACTCGGCCCGACGTACTATTATTGAATTTATGTCTTATTTTCATGTGCATATAATCGTATATGTTCTATAATTATTTAAAAATAATAATTTAATTTAAAATTTAAAAAATATATAAAATTAATTATATTTTTTAAATTTTGTTAAAAATTAAAGATGATATTTTTCTTAAAATATATTTGTGATATAAAAAAATATTCTCACATTTTCAATATTTTTCATTCATTTTGGTATAATTTGATCATAAAATTTAACTATATTTTATTAATTTTTAAAATAATTTAATTATAAATTGTAAATTTTAAGTTTTTAAGAACATGATATATTATGAATATGCTATTAAATTAAAAAATCTAATACAAACATACAATTTCATTGTAAAAAAAAATTCTAACTATTTGAGCTCAATATTATATAACTAAAATTTATAACTTAATATACATTTTTAAGATCTATTACATGTTGAATGAGAATAAAACTATCCAACCAAAATATTATACATTTTTATTTCACTAATATTCAACATAGATATTTAATTAAAGGCTTAATTACTTTATTGAACTTTAAATTTTAACTATATTTACATTGAAATTTTTAAATTTTACAATTTAGTCTTAAAAATTTTAAAATTCACACCTTATGTGCTAAAATAGTTATTTTTGAATTAAAATTTTAGAACTTATGTATAAATTTTTAAAAATTTGGAAAATAAATTGTAGGATTTGAGGATCTAAGTATACAAATTTAAAAATTTGGGAATTAAATTATAAAATTTAAAATTTTAAAAATATAAGTATAAATTTAATTAAAATTTATAAATCAATAATATAATTTAACATTAATTAAATTGAAATATTTTTTACAAATATTTTTTGAATAAATTTGCTACTAAATAAATATATATATATATATATATATATATATATATATATAAAATGAGTTTTATTAGTTTTCTTTTTACTTATATATTTATAAATATAAAAATTTAAAATTATGCCAAAAAAAAAAGTATTTATTTATTTTATTTTTTAATTATTCATAAAATAATCACTATTTAAAAAAAAAAATTAACATCGTTAACATATTAAAACTAATTTAGCGTATTAAATAAAATAACAAAATTTGTAATAAATAATATAATAATTTTAAATTTCAAATACATTTTAAACGTATTTTTAAAATTAATATATTTTTACTTTACTTCAATGTCATCATAATTATTTTTATTATTATTATTATAATAAAAATATATAAATTTATATTATATTAATATTATTTTAATTAATAAAATAATTTTTAATAAAAAATAGTTTTAATAATAATAATTTTAATTAAGTCAATATCAACGTCCACGGTCCACGTCCTATTTACAAAGCAAACCATTAAAACAAAATATAATCTTTACCCAATTCCCAAATTTTCTCTCTCTCTCACTAATACCCAAATACTTACAACCACCTCCATTGATTAAGAACGAACGTTTCTTCGACCGAGGCAAAGGAAATATGAAAATAAAGAACAAAGGTAAAGTATACCCATCTCCTTCTTCTTCTTCATTTTCTGCCCTCCCAAACGAAGGAGATGTTCTATCTGTACTCAAGCTACTCCCAGCTACTATTCTAGCTTTAGCTTCTGTTCTTTCTTTGGAGGACCGTGAGGTATTAGCTTATATGATTACCAGGTCGCTCAAAACATCTTCTGCTTCTACTTCTTCTTCTTCACTCTGTCAAGAATCCAAGAAAAAGTCTTCCAACAAAGCTTCTAATTCCAACAATAGTCGCAAGCCTCTCGTGTTCGCTTGTGACTGTTTCGACTGCTACAGGAGTTACTGGTTCAGGTGGAACTCTTCGCCCAACTGCGAACTTATTCATCAAGTCATCGAAGCCTTTGAGGACCACTTGACCCACGGTGAGACGTCCAAGAAGAACGGTGGTCGAGGAAAGAGAAGAGAAAAGATGGGCCATCGTGAGAACCAAAAGCCCTTGTATTGTTCCCAAGCTCAACCCGAAGCTACGCTGCCCGAGAATTTTTCGCGGGAGGTTCATGTTTCGCTGGAAAAAGACATGGTGACGGTGGCTTCGTCGGAAAAAAGTGATGGGTTTAAAGTAAATGATGAGAAAGAGGAAAAAAAGCAAGTTGATGTGGCCGTTAGGGAGAAGTCGGAGGATATGACGGTTGTCGTACGGACGACGGAGGTTAGCAACCATAGGGGTTTGGCCAGAAAGGTATTGCCGGACGTGTTGGGCATATTAAATTCTCGTTTGTGGAGGCTTTGGAATCCGAATGTTTAAAATATTACACTTTTATATTTTCAAGTACCGAAAAGAAAGAAAATGAGTGTATTAATATTTGATTTTGATGATAGGGTTTAGGGTCAGCTCTGTACGGTTGTACCTCAATGTAAGCTCCTTCCTCTTTTCTTTTTGTTCGCAGGCGAGTAGTTATTTCTAAGCGGCGAAGTTTTTTACATATTTCCTGGAAAAAAAAAAAATTTATTTGTCTTCATATAATGGAATTTTTGATATGATAGCATTTGGGCTATCATTTTATTCACATATAATTTAAATTTGTGGATTTGTTTTTATCGAAATTAACCTTAATTAATTAGGCGTGACGCGTGAGACAGATTGATTTTTACAAATGTAAAATTATAATTAATTGATATTAAATATATATTTATATTATATTTTTTATTTTCATAATAAAAAATATATTTTAATATTAAAAATAAAGCACCTTAAATAATTTATTTTATTGAACTTTGTTATTATTATTATTATTATTATCTCTATACGAGTGTGTGTTTAGAAAGTTGAAGAATAAAATTTATGTTAATATACTATTTAATAAGGTTAATTTAATATAATAAATTTATTTTTAATTTCATAAATTTTTATTTATATTTAAAATAATTTCTTCAAAATGATAATCATGACTAAATTGTGAGATTGCTCAACAACAACAACAAACAACAAGAAATTTTGAGAATATTGTTACCTGCATATTATAGGTTATAATTATACAAAACGAACGAAATTAGTGCAGGTCGTTGTTAGTAGATAATTGTCCTAAAAGACTGATGGGGTTTGTTATACTGACGGTAGCCTTATTTATAGAGAAAAACATGCTAAAATATTTAAGTGTTAAATTGTGAGGAAAATTTTTAATTTATTTTGATGTTAGATTTCTTTTCTGATTTTTAATTTCCTTCATATATTGAAATATGCCATTATGCTTTGTTGAGTATCAATGTACTTTTTTTATTTTACAGATTTTATGCCTTTTCTTTTGATTCATACTTTTTTAATAGAAATTCTTTTGAACACGAAAATGAACATAAACATAAATGTATTAGAGAAGAAATTTAAGTGTAAAATTTATTTCATTGGATTATGTTTACTAATAAATGAAAGAAATTGAAATGCAAATTTTAATTTAATTAAAATATTATTTTATAATTAATAATAATTAATTTGAAATATTATAATATTAAAATTAAGGATAATTTTATAATTACATTTTACAAATTAGTGAAAGACGAGATCAATAACAATAAAAACAATTAATAAAAGTGACTATAACACGAAGGAATGAGAATTACTTGTTTTGTGGGGCCTGGAACCCGCTGAGGAAATATTGGGCTTTGCTATCAGAATATGGGTCCAATATATTAGTGTTAATACTATTATTATTTTAGTACTTATTTTTTTTTTATATTATTAAAAGATGTTAATTTAATATTCAAATTTATTTATTGGTATATTTTTTATCTAAAAAAAAATAATAACTTAAAATTTTGATTAAAAAAAGAAGAATAATTTTAACATTTAAGATTATTTTCTTAAAAAAAAATGGATGATTTTATTTTTTATTTTTTTAATTTTAAAATAATATTTACACACTAATACATATACATATATATTTATGGGTTCAAATTCATATATTCTTAATGCCACAAAGATCATATATTATTGCAATAAATAATAATTGATAATTTTTTTTTAAATAATTATACTACTCACATACAATAAGGTATTTTTTTAATTGTTAATAATTAATTTTCTTAAGAAAATGGGGTTATAAATTTTTTAATTATTAACAGAAAAAATAGATCAATGAGAGCAACTATAAGATAGCATATTTTTGAAAATACTATTGACTCATTCCATTAAAATGTTTATTCTTATTTACATATATATTACTTATTTTTTAAAATTATACAGAATTCTTGAAAAAATCATTTTTCTTTCGATCTTTTTCTGCTATTAATAATTAAAAAAAATTTAGTTTTTTTATAAGAAAATATCTAAAATTATGCTTCACGTTTGACCAAAATTTTAAATTACTATTCACTTTTGACAAAAGGGGTATCGATAAATAAACTTTTGTATAAATTGTTATTTTTTGATAATATAGATGAGAATAAGTATCAAAGTAATAATATAGATATCACTAAAGTACCAAACCCAAAATTTGGACTTTTAGGTCATCTCTCTTTATGGAGTTTTGATTTTTTTTTATGCTTGAAAATATGCTCAATTAATTTAGTTTTAATTTTTATCATATATATATGTGTGTGTTGATTTTCTTTATAACTTAAATAAAGATATATGTTTTAATATTAAAAGAAAATGTACGTAAGTTTTTCTTTTGTGAAAAAGATTAAAAATAAAATTAATATAATGAATAATTTGATAATTTATATACCAAAATTGATTAATTTATTGCCTTATTGGGGAGTCTTCTTGCTATGTTATTTATTTTTTATTTTACCCGATAAACAAATTGTTTGGGATTGAGATTCGCTTTCTCCCTAAAATTCAAATGAGAGAGATGCTGTTTCTTCAATAATTGATACACCGAAGCCAGTATTACAAAGTTTTTACTTACCAAATCATACATATTGCACTAGGAATAAAATGATAATATCTTGATTACGGTGATTTTCAAGTAGAGCAAAGCTTTTGGTAGGACATAATCTTTCCAAGAAATATTGTCTTTATATATGTCATATGGTATTGAGTTTTACTAAGTACTAGTCCTCACGAATTACTTTCTGGTCGTATATGAATTTGAACCCTCCTTCGTTTGCTATCATTTACAGATGAGCTGAAAGTGACTTTCACATAAAAGATTATGACATGCTCATGTGCTTTTCATGTGATTGGCTCTTTCTCTGTCCACATAAATGTGGCCACCATTATTATTACTTTTTCTTAGCGTTATATTCTTTTCTACCCACTAAATGCGATAGAATTAACTTCTTCTTATTACAATGCAGTTGAATAAATTGAGTTTTATATATATATATATTTATTGCTCCTGCATATGTTGATTCTGATAATAATTACCAACAGTACCAGCTTGTAATCAACTCCTAAACAGCTAAACTAAGAAATCTAAAGTGACCCAACACCCGATAATTATTTAATGTACATAATCACGAGCTTCATATTCTAAATTAATAAGGTATAGATTCTGAGTATTAAGGTCCTCGAGATCAAATAAAAAACAAAAAAATAAAATCTTAAGTCAACATATATATATATTTCTATGATTATTTTCTTGTTTTTTTTATCTCATTGTTTTTTTTTTTTTTTTGGTTTGATCTGACGATATATATACAATCTTAAGTATTAGATTATTTAAATTAAAAATATAATATATTAATAATCACAAACTTACTGGATATAAAATATAAAAAAAAAAGTTATGAAGAAAAGTAAAATAAAACAAGAAGAGAATCCAGTACCCTTATTTATTTACGTGGGCTAATTTGTAAATTTTATTTATAAAAATTTAAATTGAAATATGTACCTTACCAATAACTATTTATAAAACTCACACGTCGAGACACATTTGTTATTAGCTAAAGCAGAATTTGTATTATTTATGGTCCACAATAAACTAATATCTGCATTCTACAACTACTAAAAGTTAATAGACAGATACTACTTCACAGTTTAAAAAGTAAAAACAATCAAAAGTAGGTTTTTCCATGACTTGGTAAATTTTGGTTCGGTAGTAGTAGTTAGGTATCTCGATCAGTAACTCTTATGAGACGTAACGTTTCATCTGACTTGAAATATGTTGCAGCCAGCCAGCCAGCTATTTACACACGGGTCATTTATAATATAAGTGATGCAGACGGATCAAGAACGTTCTTTAAGGTTATTCAAACCCTTTTTCCCATCCTCTAATAAGCAAATTGCTTACCTTGAAAAAATCCCTAAATTATTTGTCCTAAATTCTACCCTCAACGTATAACACTTTTCAAACACCAACACACGATCATTTAAACACGAGTCACATAAATATTTTCATGTATATTTACTTTTAACTTGTACTAAATGTCTTTTTATATATAGGTTATCAAATATGAAATAGTCTTATCTTAATAGTTATTTTTCTTTCCTATCTATTAATTTTCAAGTTATAGATTATAATAACTTGTATGCATCACATGAGTAAACACAGGGTCATCTAGCTAGGTTCTTAAAAAGTGAAAATAAAAATAAAAAATTGTTATCAAATATATATATATATATATCGTATTATTAAATTATTTAAAAATATTAAAATTAAAAAAATCTGTTATCAAACAATTAACTTAGACACAACAGAGAGCAACATCACATGGGAATAATTGAGCTCTTGTTTGGTTGATGCTTTTCTCAATTGATGGTGGTTGAACATAACCTAAAACTAGAAGTTTTTGATTTTTTAAAAGTAAACATATATGTATATAAATATACATACACATAAATAACCTGTGCCGAGCCAATTAGTATAGGCATCACATGGTATTGCCATCACAATCAATTTTAGCTATACATTTACCTTAAAATGTGCCTGCAACTACAATCTTCCTTAGTTGATCCAGTGAAAGCTAGCGCACTACTACAAAATAGTTAATAGAGAGCGTTTAAAAAATGCCTTCTAAAGTAATACAAGGCACTTCTTCATGCGCCTTATATGCAGGTGCTGCTAAAGAATCATGATTTTTAAAGGCGTTGATTTGTTCTGTTCAAGCGCTCTCTTTATTGACTAGTAAGCGCCTTCTTTGTTTTGAATTGTCATGTATCAAGTTTATAGGGCGTTTAAAACGCCTTCTTTATTATTTTATAGAGCATTTAAAACGCCTTATATAATATTTCATCGTTTAGAAAGCATTTCAAATGCCTTCATTTTCTTGTTACATAGCATTTAAAACGCCTTAGTAATTAATTTGAATGGCATTTTAATAGTTCTCTATTTATAGAATATTTTTTATTTTCTACTAGTTAAAGAAAGCGTTTTAATCGTTCTATAATATCAATTATATTTAAAAAATATATATAATATATATGAAACGAAAATAATTGGCTTTGATTCACAAATATTCAAATATAGTACCTAATATATAATGATTAAATTTATTAAATTAAAATAAATTTAAAAGTGAAATTTTTTTAATAGCAAAGATATATATATTGTAATTAACAAAATTACATTTAATATGCAATGTATATATTATAAAAAAATCTACCTAGCTACATATAAGTCAAATTAAATTAACTTGAAGGAAATTAAAGAAAATAATTTATCTAATTAAGATCGAAATTCTTCAAACTCAAATATTATCCTGCAACCAAAAATAAGAAATAAGATCAACTCATCAATGAGATATAAAAAATAAAAACTTATGAATTCAAATATTTGAACACATGCGAATGAGAATTGAAGTGAAAGAAAGACGAAAATCATATACCTTCTAATAATTATGACCGTCTTCATGGGTTGAGAGAAAATCATAGACATAATGACACCAACGTTGTCGTATTTCATTCAACTCATTTTGTAAGTACGTATTTTTTTTGGAAAATTGCATGTAAAAAAAATTTATAAAATTAACCATTAATATACTGACATAAAAGTTAAAAATATTCATATATATTTGTGTGTGTATGAGCGTGCAATTACAAGATAATATTTGTACAAAAAAAGTACAAAAATATCACACATTAATGACAAAACAATAATCAAGAAACTAATATTTCATATTTTTCACAAATAATCTCCTGAATGCAGCAAGTCAAAATTAACACAACTGAAATGAAAGTTATGACATACATATAACAAAATAAAGAATCAACATATGAGAATTTGACATTTGTTCACTGCAGACTTTACAGCAACTAAGCAGACCAATTCAAGTGAAAACACTGAAAAATCTCATAGCTTTATTATACTATTTGCTATCACACTGTATGACACACTACCAAGTCTCTAGAATTAGGCAACATTACAAAAAAATGCTATAATTTTGATATCACAAATCTGAACTTGCAAGTCACTTGGAATATCAGTTGCAACACACAAACAATTAGAAAGCAAGGATTGTTAGCGATTACACTAAGGATTGATTATTCAGGTTTGCATTACACACACATTTAATATTCAAATCCTAATCAAATCACAAATAGAAAAATAATTCGGATTAACTAACTAATAATTCATAAACTAATAATGGTATGCTCGAGGAGGAGGGAGATCACTGCTGGTAGGTAAGCGCTTCCATTGGGCAGACATTGAATGTCCAGATATATAAAATAAATAAATGAAGATGGAATCAAATCCTTGTAACAAGAAGAAAATAGAAGAAACTAATACTTCGAGACAGTTGGCTATAATAGCAAACTTGTATCGTAAATGACATATAGCTTAGGTTTGTTCCTCCTTTCCACTCCAATTCAATAACTAAATCAAGTATATTAGTCGATAAAAACCATGAAATACGATCAAAGACATCAATTAAAAAAAATAACTAAGTCTCTCGACCAACAATAAGAATTCTGAATATTATCAAAGACATGGAAATAACTATGAAGTATTACTTGAACTCAGACAACATTTAGCCAGAATGAGTTTTATTCTAACAGTTATATCATCTCAACTAAGGCAGGTAAGAAGAGCCATAATCCAATTTAATAAAGCAAAGAAGATGGTAGAAATCTAATGAAAAGGGACAGTAAAATTTGAAAGAGAGAATTATCACAAATGTTGACCTTCTTCAATAAGACCTTTTAAAGCCCAGAGGTCGCCCATGATTGGACCCCCACCTCCTACCAAAGCCAAGTGGAGTCTCATTAGCCAAAACTCATAACCTAAAACATATTAGGCATATTAATGAACAGAGATCAGTAAATAACTATGCATTTTGCCGTATATATAAATTTTGTGACAACAAAAACTAAACAGCTACTAGTTTGGTCATAATTTCAAAAAAGGATGCAGAGGAGTCGAGTCTAAAACATAGAAGAAAAATATTTTGCATCAAGATTAACATATACACAAAATAGAAATATCTTCGATATGATTGCTATGTAATTTTGTATTTATGTCTCTATGAAACTACAATCCCCTAGCATCAACAAAGAAGTGGTATTGCTGCAAACTATAAAAACAACACATTTTATGAGATAAAATAACTTGACACATAATATCATCCAAAGACAAGTATTCTCTGTCACCTCTGCCACCATACACCAGCAATCGTTTCTCAACATTGTAGCAGTGTGGCCACATCTAGGTGGTGGCAATGAACCAACAACTGAAAGCTCCATCCATTCAAGTGATACTGTAGAAGGAAAAGGAGAAAGAGAGCAAGGAAAAAAAAGGTCACGGTGTGTATATAGAAATTTTGGAAGTCCCTGAGCAAAGAATTTATTTGTGTCTAAGATATACACATCTGACAACCACTTCTTACCATCCCAGCCACCATACCTGCACTCAAACCAACTTCTCTCAGCTAAAATACCTCATAAATCCTATAACATCTAACAATAGGTTTAGGAGTGAGCAAGAAAAATAATACAAAGTATAATTTATTTTGGTGACATCTATTGTGTAGAATAATTTCAACAAAATTTTGCAGATCAACAACGTAATTTAGAGAAATAGATTAACATATCTTCTAATAATATATTGTCGTACTCGATCTATTTTTTTTGTAAATGAAATATTACGGCATTTAATCATAGTTTTGATCATATATGACTACACAATATATATATTTAGATTAGATTGTTTCAAAGACTTCAAAGAAAATAAAAGGATTCAGAGATGAGTTAATGGATTTGAGTACTCTTACCGGCAAAATAGCAGAGGCGTTCAACGACGAACAAACGGCTGAGAAAAGTAGCAAGAAGTTGATTGAGTGCTAAGGAAACGTAACTATGAATACCTACAGACCAATACCACGATCTTAATTAATTGATTCCATGAAGATTTTGATTTTGCAGTATTTTGTTGGGCGCGAGAAATTTGCAGAAATTTGGGGGCGTTGAGAGGAGGAAGAAGACGCCTTGATAAAATGGATTAAGAAAGCAAGCGAGAAGGAAGAAAACGCCATGATACAATGGGTTAAGAAGGCGAGCAAAAATGAAGAAATGTCCTGATAAATTTCGTTAAGGAAGGCGAGCGAGAAGGAAGGGAAAAAGCGCCTTGATATAACGTTTTGTAGATTGGGTTTTACATGGCGTTTAAAACGCCCTAATAAAATGGTTTTACATGTCACTTAAAACACCCTAATAAAATGGTTTTACATGGCGTTTAAAATGTCATAATAAAAGGCTTTACAAGGCGCTTCAAACGCCGTAGCAGTGCAAAATTTTACTCCCCTTAAATGGCGTTTAAAATGCCCTAAATATTGGTTTATTTTTTCCACAACGTTTTAAATGATTTGTATAATAATATATTTTAAAGCATTTTAAACGCCTTTAATACATATAAATTATTAAAGGCAATTAATAAAAAAGCATTTTATTATTAAACGCCTTCTATTATTTTTAAAAGCGTTTCATTTATTTTAAATGCTATCAATTCTATACCTTTTAAAATAAGGAAACGCCTTCTATTGATAAAATTGTAGTAGTGGCGAGAACCCAGTTTATATATGCTATAAAGGTTGCTATCAAAATTACCCTTCAAGTTAAGCCAATCAAGAGATTAGTTTTCTTTAGTTCTGATTTTTAAGTGGGACAACGCATACATACTTCATTATTGATGATGATATAGTCTATTCTCTATTGCATGCTAATGTAATAGTGAAGTATAGTGTGCATGTCATTTTTTTGTTTTTGTTTTCTAGCATCTATTGTGTATGTTGATTACAAATAATTATGCTTTTTCCTAAACGGTATCATGAATTTGATGGTATTGATTTTTTTTTTTAATGTGCAAACATGTTATTTGAAACGGGTGAGAGTCAATTTTAATGTCAAACTATGAGGTGAACAACAACAAAAATAAATTTTTTTAAATCAAAAGAATTTTTTTGCTACAGCGACACCATTAAATGACCAATATTTGAGAGTAATGGCATCAAATAAGAAACTTAGTCGATTTAAAGTTAATTCAATAAATTAAAAATGTCCGGTTCATAGAGTTCATTAACAACTCAAGAGCTCACTTAACAAAAATCATTTTATCAAAAAATAATTACTATAAAGCCACTATTGAAAAACACACTCAAAAGATAGAATTTTTGTTTTACCAAAATATAATCAAAATAAAATATTTATACTAACATTTTTTTTATTAAACATAATGACAATTATTTTTATTTTTCAAAAATGTAAAAGATTACTTAGCACAGTTCATTTAAAAGTGATATGTATTGAACTCAAGTCACATTAAATTTTAATGAGTTGAATTAAGATACAACTTATCTAAGCACAACTAAGCTCAATTTGGGTTAGATAATGTTATTTGATATCTCTAATTATTATTATTATTTCCAAAAGTTAATGTTTTGTTAATCATCTCCACGATACGACACAAGGAAAAGAGTTAATAATGAGTTTTTTTTTTTTTTAAATACTGAATATGTGTGTATAATACAATTAAAATTAAGATGTTCAAAATTTATTCATTTCCTAAATTTTTTCGAGTTCATATGTGATTCAACTAGTAGTTTGACAATAAGACATTTACGAGTTAATGTTCGAATCACTCCAATCTTAATTTTCATTATAAAAAAATGCATTAAACTCCAAACTTAATTTTCATAAATTTGTTTAATTGAATCTCATCAATTAAGATCATTTAATTTAATTTATTTTATTTTAATAACTATCAAGTTAATATACTTGAATAATGGATTAATGTATACAATCATATGAACTTAATAATTTAGAAATTTCCTTTAGTTTGAATATTGTAGTATAGTGACATATTTTTTTAATTGAAAAGTTGAGATGTTTGTGTTTTGAATCCTGGTAGCCGTAGGTACGTGTGTAGTGTAATTTAAAATTAAAAAAAAAAAAAATCATTTTAACGATAGAAAATCTTAATTTAACTTTTCATGACCGAAGGATAAGAAAAATAAATTATAGACAAGTGGTACGTGTTTGTAATGTGATCTGACCATGGAGTGTTTGGGAGGACAACCCACTAAACTTGACTTCTTTAAAGAGAAATGCCTAAATAGGAAGAAGGTCCACGTACCATTATAGTTTGATGTTGATTGTGTTCCTCTCAAAATAGAATGTTTTTTGACGCTTGTGTAAGTGTTGATGGCAAATTTTGTTGGTTCTATTTGTTGGATGCATTAATCACTTTGGAGATAATAATAAATAGATAGATAGATAGGTAGGTAGATAGATATTTTATAACTACCATTTTTAAAATAATTTTTACAACGACCTATCATAACAAAGAGTCAACTACAAATATTTTCCTCTATATTTACTAAAGTAACAAAAAGATTGTTCAATTTATAAAATAATAATTACATTTCTCATTCTCACTCTCACTCTCACTCTCACTCTCACTCTCACTCTCACTCTCACTCTCTTTCTTTTATTTTTTTTATAACAACACACTTGAAACTTTCAATAAATATGATTATCAATTAAACAACAACCATTCTAAAAAAATATATTCACAATTTTAAACCTACAGTTAAAGCACGCAAATTACTTTACGCCCAATAAATGTATAAGTCAATATACTTGAGTCTTACCTAGTAGCTCTATATTACAACTCACTTTAATATTTGATTCGATGATTTAAAATAATAAAAATTTTAAAGCAACATAAATTGTACATCTAAAATAACCAGTCACCACATTAATAAATAAATAAAAAATATTACCTGCATATTTCAAAACCCAACAAAAATAGCAAGACATACAAAAAATACACACTAAAACAACAACATTTAAACAACTAGTACACCCAAAATATTCACTCCACTTGTCACAAGGACTCCCCAAAAAACACTTATCAGTCAATGTGTTGAAATATTAAACTTAATTTCTATAAGTTCTTTAAATCTTCTAGATTATCTTAGACTTTGATCTTGTTGTACTAATAAATGTTAAATAATTGTAGAAGATTAATTATTAAGTAAGAGTGAGACTAATAAATGTAAGTAAGTATGAGTTGTGTAGGTGTGAGACTAATTAATGTAGGTAGTTGGGAAGTGATTTAATGAGTTGGTTGGGAGATATAAAGAAGTGCTTTTGAAAGCCTATAAATAGAGCTTCTCTAGCACCATTTGTATTCAAGCTAAAAAAAGAAGGTATCAAGTAAATTCATAAGCAAGTTTAAGAAATAAATTTGAGTAATTTTTTTCCTAAAATTCTTCCTCATATATATTTTCCTTCTAAAATCCTCTCTTGCAAAAGCACACCATACAACACAATGTTTGCAGAAACGAGAAACACCCAAATCCAATAGGAGATGAAATTTCAAGCACCAGAAAACAGAACCTCCACACAACGGAAACTCTTCACCATGGAGTGCAACAATCGGCACACGTAGCCACCAAAACTCAGGGGAAATGAGAAGATGACTAGCCGTAGGCCAAACGGCCTACCAACGTCTCAAATCCTAGTTTAAGAGAAAGATGAGAAAAAAATATTTAAAGAGAGAGGGGCAAGGACAAAATAGAGATTTTTGTTTTTAAAACTTGACTTCTTTAAAGAGAAATACCTTAAATCATACGTTTATAAGAACTCATTACTTTCTAAAATGGATTGGACCAAACTTAAGAACTGAGAAAATATTAACAGAAAGTGAAAGCAAATAGCAAAACTGAAAAGTAACAAGGAATATATACAAGGATTTTTATATGAATATATTCTTACACCGAGGTGAAGGGCCAAAAAAATATCCACTATTAAAATAAATTTTGGATACAATTAGAAGGATTTAAAACAGTGCTTTTATAACCATTCATTCATATATGTTAAGCATAACCTACAATAAATTAGAATATCTTTGCCATTGTGTATTTGGCTCTTTTCACTATTCTAATCATGTCAGTCCCAAGCTATGATATCTTTGACTAATTGATTAATTATAAATTTTAATTGGTCTAATTTTTTCCTGATAAAGTCCCTGAACTTTTTGAATTGAAGGATTCAAAGATAATTTATAACTTGCAATAATATGTGTTTTTTTGTGGGCATTAAAAGAGTGTGTGTTTAAACTATATTATTGTAAATATGTGTGTATACATATATGAGTGTACATCTGTTATTAAAAAAAAAACAATTTATAACTTTCATTTTTGTATGAAAACAATTCCATGATTAACTAAAAAGGCTTACCCACTTCAAAAAACCATTGTATGTCGATATTTTTGGTTGGTTATGATACAAAATTAATTTTCATAAAAATAAAGATAATTATTTTCTATTATAAATAAATATTGAAAATATGCATAAAAGACAACTTGTATAAAACGTTAAAAAATTGAATGTATGCTTTACACATTTATAAATATGTGTTAAATATATTTGTTTATTATGTTATTAAATTTTGAACATTTTTGTAATATAATAGTTACATATTCACGTAAACACTTATACAATTACAAAATGATTTCATCGAACATAGGAGGTTCAAATATAACTTTATTATAAAATACTTACACATTTTGAATTGTCATTGTGTGAAAATTGTGAGAGGATTGGTAATTTAGACCAAAATGTTTACCATTTTATTCTTGAAATTGCTAAAAATGTCCCACTTTGGCATTAATTTTTCAGTTATGCTCTGTTTACATAAATATATTTTTTTTTACCAATTTTATATGTTTGTATATTTTTCACTTGTGTTATTGTTTTCATATATCTTCCTTAATTCACATATTTTTCAGATTTGTCATGTTTTCATACATATTCCCTACCTATTTCTAGGAGTAAAAACTCCATATTTTTTTGCACCACCCACGAAAATTCTACCACCTCCGAACCACAAAATTAAATGAATTAAAAACATTGATATTTTATGAAACCTGCATAAATGATCTAATTATTTAACATATTTTATTTTTAACTTCCTTCAATAAAAAAAATATTTATTTACGTTATAAGAAAAATAAACATATATATATTTTTTTAAATTTAAAAATAAAATTTTATGTATAACTAAGAGTTACGTTATATAATTAAATTTTATCTTAAAAAAATTTCTTCCTGATTCTTGGTATATACATTAGCTAGGTGTACTAATTTGATAGTTTGTTGTACCACTATTATAAGTTGTACAAAATCTATTTTAAATTATATAACTGATCTGAAATCGTCATTATTTAACGTATTACTATCTTATTATCTATAGACGGCGTCAGGTTAAAAAGAAAATTGGTTAATGTTGTGGACAAATATAATCTATTAACTGTATGGAGCTAGATATTGTCATGTTATTTGTAAATATGATACATTTATGGTATATATTTTATAATAGTGTTCGGGTAAAAATCTTTGGGAAACTTACATAAAATATACTCTTAAAACTTATAACAATAAAAATATTAAAAGATATTCAATTAATCAAATTTAATATTAAAAAGTTTAATTGTTTGGAGCAAACGTCACCCAATGAGATGGCATTTAATGTAAAATTTATGGACTAGAGATTTTTTAATAAAAATATACAAATTGGACATAAATAGAATTATTTTTGTAGTTATAATAATTTTTTATAGGTTTGTTACCTTAGAAGTATCAAAGTTAATGCATTGGTATCCTTTATATCCATGTTTTCATCCTTTTTAGTACCCAATTCAATTATTGATATTTTTTTTAGCCATTTTGAATATCATATTTTGTCAAAATATGCCACATTAGTCATATGTGACAAATTTTACAAGTTATAGTGTGGGAATTTAAGATTGAAAAAAAGGCAATAGGTAATAAATAAAAAAATTGGTTAGAATCTAAAAAGAAAAAAACATGACTATTTATTTTGTAATAAAAAATGTTATCTATTTTAAATTTAAGATGTATGATAATATGTGTTGCCATATTATTAACAAGTGTAATCAAACTCATAAAATTATATATAATAAAAAATTATTACATCAATTAAAATTATGATTAAAATTATTACATCAAGTGTAATCAACTTACAATGTTCCCATTTGAAAGTGATGTTATTAATCCTTAAAGTTATGTTCCAATTATATTTTCGGTAAGTAATTAAGTACATTTAAATTTTTTTTTTTTTTTTTTATAATTATTAGAACTATCAATTAATTCTTAGTGATAAGAGATAAATTAAATAGAATATGTAATTGTAATAACTTTTAATTTAAATTATAGGTCTAAAATTGTCAAATCAACATTGTAAGTTGGCTTGAAGATTGATCTTTTTGGATAATAAGTCGGTTAAAATTTTAGGTTTTCCAAAATTTTCAAAATAAGATTGATTTATAAAAAACTCAATAGCATGGGTGGCCCTATGTGGAGGGCTAACCCGGGCTACGGTCAATACTAATTTTCTTTAAAAATATATACAAGTAATAGTCATATTTTAAATTTATATAATTATATAGCTGAAATTATTTATAAACCCTACTAATATATCTTATATTATTATAAAATTTATCAAAGATTTTTTAATTTTCTCTCCTAATGCATGTTACACACAAACATAATAACAATATTTAATTTGGCTATTATTTTGCTAATATAAAATTTTGACATCTTTTAATCAATTAACTTTTCTCAGAAACTATTTTTTTTTTTTTTTAATCACACTAAGTATTCTATATTTAAAATCATATCTTTTAACCAAATTAAGGAACTGTTTGATCTTAAAATATTGCATTAAAAACAAAATTATTAACAAGTTTTTCTATTTTATTATACTATTTCAAAAATGATAAAAAAAATTTAATTTTTAATACATATGATGATCTATTTGTAATATTTAACAAAAAAATTATTTCCAGCATTAAATTAAAAATCTTCATCTCATAAAATAAAATAAACTTATTTTTTTTCAATTCAATAAAATTAGAACACAATAATTAAACTAATATTTTCTTCTCAAACGACTAGGTTCTTTTCTCACCCTTATTTTCTTTATTGTTTTATTTTTTATTTATTTATGATTACTTACATTAAATTTAAAAATTTTCATCTAATTTTTGTTAATTTATTGTAAATAATGTGTGAATTGATTTACCTAACTGTTAAAGAGAAGTTATTTATAAGAAAATGATTTAACTAAAAATTAATCATTAATTAATATTATATACTTTTAAATCTCTAAGCATCATTTAAAAAAATCATTAATATCTTAGCCCTACCAAAAAAAATATTTTTTTAGATCCACACTGCTCAATAACCAACTTATCTAACCCACAACAATCGGTGGTAATAAAGTTTGTATGCGAAATCCAAATCGTTATTGGAAAAAAAGGTGTGAGAAGTCGTATAATTTTTATTAAATGAGTATATTAGTCTTGTAATTATTGAGTTAGACATTACTGATCCTATAATTTTTCAAAATAAGCACTTTAATATCGTAATTTATGAGTTAAGCATTACAAGTCATGTCATTATGAAAATTAATTAATCTTATGGTCATATAATTTTTTAAATTAATACTTCTAATATAACAAAAGTATTAAAACTAAAGACTTATAGTGCTTAATTTTCATAAATGAATGGACTGTAAGAGCCCAATTTAGACATCATTGATTCTATAATTTTTCAAAATAAGCACTTTAATATCGTAATTTATGAGTTAAGTATTACAAGTCTTGTTATTATAAAAATTAATCAATCTTATAGTCATATAATTTTTTAAAATGAGTACTTCTAATCTAATAAAAGTATTAAAATCGAGGATTTATACTGCTAAATTTTCATAAATGAATGGACTGTAAGAGCCCAATTTAACAATTATGAAATTAAAATGTTCATTTATTCATAATAACAAAATTACTATTTTTTTCAAAAATTATTAAAATTTTATAGTATCTAATATAATAATTAGATAATTAAATTTTTGAATAATTACGAGACTGCTGATGTTCTATATTTATTCATGCAACAGACAGAAAGAAGGGCATTCCGTCAATGTTTAGTGCATAGAAGTTTCACCGTCTTCTTTAAGGTTAGGTCACATGTTTTACCGGGACCCGAAAAAAATTGTCAGGATGATTATCATACCAGTCATTCAGACGTACCTTACTTTATTTTCCGACACGCGTTACTTTTCTGAAATTTCACATTTATTGCTCAGTGCCCCTCCAACTTTTTAAGGTTTCATCCAAATATCCTCTGGAGTCTCGATTCTTAACCGTTTGATCGGATATTCCCTCCAGATCGGACGCGTTAAAAGAGATATTGCGTGAAAACCACGTTAAACCCAGCTTAGCTAAATACCTTTTGCACCAATCGAATAATTCAACTCGATTTTGTTAAATTTCAGTGTCTTATCGATTGTTACTGTTTTAAAATACTCTAAAAAGTAGAAAAATGGTAAATTTCTAAAGCGGTCGTATAAATGTATAAGGAGAATGTAAATTGAGACATACAAATAACCAAAAGAGCTAATTATTGAATCCGTTTATTGTTGTGAGAGAGAGAGAGAGAGAGAATGGGGAGAGGAAGAGTTGAGTTGAAGAGGATTGAGAACAAGATCAACAGGCAAGTGACCTTTGCAAAGCGAAGAAATGGACTTTTGAAGAAAGCGTATGAGCTTTCCGTTCTTTGCGATGCAGAGGTTGCTCTCATCATCTTCTCCAATAGAGGAAAGCTGTACGAGTTTTGCAGTAGTTCAAGGTATTCACTAATAACAACAAAAATATACTCAAAATCAAATTAAATAAATATATATATATATTTATAGTAAAGCCAAACACTTCTTTTTTAGCTTTAAAATTATACATCAAAAGGTAATAAGTGAGAGATGCTGTTTCAATTTTTTCGGTTCTGCTTTTGGATCTCGAACGCTAAACCAGATCGTTTTTGCTGTTTTCATCTTTCGTTTCAGCTAGAGTTTTGGTAAAGCTAGTGACATAAATTTAAAGAAATAACAAAAAATTGATATATTTTGTTTTTTTAATTTAGGGTTTATATTTCGCTGTTTCGTGTTTTCTTTTCTTTATTTCCGTTTTTGTGATTGTCTCGGCGTTTTTAGCAGGTTGAGTGTCCTTGCTTTGGCATTGATGTTCGATATGCAACTGGAAACACATACAAATAAAAAATTACGTCAATATAACAAAAGGAAGATCACTGTTGTATTAACTCTAGCTATACATACTTTGTGTTTAGCATTTTTAAAATTTTTTGGTTCCGAAGTTCTTGCCTCTTTCTTTATTTTTATTTTTTACTGCACTCGACTTCATGTCAGAGTTTTCCAGTACTTCTCTTTAATTTTGTGCTCAGATTGATCCGATCTAATATTTTTTAGGGTTTGAACCAATCAAGCTTATTTTCTGAATTCGTTTTGTTTTTTAATTTGAGGTCCAAGCTTCATTTCATTATGTCTTTAGTTTCATTCGAGAAAATTTTATTTTTCATTATATAGATTTCTAGCATTTTAACCTTATTTCTTCCCACAAACTTTCCTTTTTCCTCAATAGCTCTTGTATTCTTTCAAAAACTAAACAATTTTGGTTTGAATTATTCAACGACTTAATTGGAAGTTACGCTCGCTTAGCTTGGCCTCTAGGGTTTACCATGTTCTTCGATTAATTTTTTTCCTCAATTACTCTTTTTCTTTTTTCCCTAGAAAAAACTAAACAATTTTTTTTTAGAATTTTTAAACGATTTAATCGAGCATTAACTACAAACTTCCCCTTTTCCCCTCATTTGGAAGTTAAGCTTAGTTAGCTAGGGTTTACCATGTTCTTTGAATTTCATTCCCCCTTTTGCATCTACTATAGCTTCATTTTTCAAATTTTCCTTTCAAGATTCTTCAGTTCCTCGTCCCTTTGTAGCATTCTTTACTATTTCCGTTGATTTCAACAGCAAAACGAGAAGTTTAGCCTATCAACTTTGTATTTTTAATGGTAAAGAAATTTTTTTTGTTGCTCTTTTCCCTAAGATTTTATAATCGCGTGTCTCAGACTAGGCTTATCCCTGGGGGAATCCAAAATTAAAACAAATTATCTTCTCAGATTGGTCACTTCACTGAAAACTTTTCTTCTTTTTGGGGATGTCAATTATGAAAATTGATGGGGAGATATTCGACCTGCTAGCTTATTTTAGGGATCGAGTTCTTCAGATCAGCAATTATAAGGGTTCTCTCTCTTCAGTCTCTCATCTGAAAATATTCTTTTGTCCACAAGTGTTTCTCACTAATTCTACAACTATCCAAAGGATCTGTAAGTGCTCCTTTTTAGGACGGAATGCACAACTTAATTATATTTATTTTAATTTCTAATGTGTAATATTTTAGGGGAAAATGTCATGAGCATGCTTTTTAAAAATTGCCATCTGTTTAAGGCTTCCTCCAAGATGTTATGATAAGTATTACTGGGAAAAAATACGAGTTAATCAATTGTTATGTATCTTGTGAAATAGTTAGAATTTCAGCAAAAAGAATTTGTTAAAAAATAAAAATTTATGTCTATGGTAATTTAATGAATTTTTTTTACCATAATTTCAAGAGGAGAGAAGTATGACAAACTTTCTATTAATACAGGTTGATTTAAAAAAATTAATTTCAAATTTTAACATTAGATAAATAAAAATTCAATGTGCTCTCATTTTATTGTTCGCATAATTTACTATTCCGCTTACAGTAGCTTGAAATTGAATTAGCTTATTATTATTATTATTATTATTATTATTCGTCAAAGGATTTCAACTTGTGTTCCCTTTTGGGTCTTTGACTAGAAATTTTATATATGTGATTGATCAACTGTCAATTTATATCAAATTATGCCAACAAAGCTTTGTTTTATTAATTAAAAAAGTTATTCTTTACATTGTGAAATTATTTTTCTCTGATTTTTTTCCTGTTGCTCTATATTTTTGTCTGAACTATTGAGCTTACATTCATGGTCGGCCGTTGTCTTATATAATATGGAGATATCATCTCGTCAATAAGAGAGTACCCCAAGCGAAAACATCCATATGGGGAAAAAAGCTGGAAACTAAAAATAAGTATTTATGTGTTAATCAGAATCTTTCGGTTCCTGGTTCATAATTTGAGCCAGGAGTAAGATATAGGCGTACCTGTAGCCAAGTCATGGACTGAAAAATTCTTTTACGTGATAGGAATGGTGTGAAATGAGGACCTAAGTTCTCCATTCTATTAACCACCAATTATATGGTGGCATGCGAGTTAATTGAGAAGAGAAATAATAAGAACAATCTCAAAATAAGTAGAGAGAGGTGGTTATATACACATATGATATAACATGATTTGTGGTATGTAGAGTGAAACACCTAAAGTGAGACATGAATTAATTCCATAAAAAGAACCCATCGGAACATAGTCGTTATTTACTTGTATATTATGAAATGGAGATATACATTTGATTCGTTATGTCATTTTACACGTGTTTCTATTTTTAATAAGAATTTCACATGTATTTATAAAGTGCAAATAATTAATTATTATTTGGTTTGCCTAATGGTTTAATCGTAAAACTTAGTCATTTTCATTTCAAATCACATATTCGATTTACGCCAAATATGTTTGATCTAAAAAAAAGTAATTGTTATCTTATATATATTTTTTCTTGACATACAGCATGCTAAAATCTCTAGAAAGGTACCAGAAGTGCAGCTATGGACCACCAGAGACTAATGTGTCCGCAAAGGAGGCGTTGGTACTGGTTAATTTTTACACCTTACCATATTTATAAATCTTTCTGTTAGAATTTTTGCCCTTTTCCATGTTTACAATTCTTTCTGTTAGAATTTATAAGGCTTTTGATAACATTTGTATTTGATGATATATATATATAATTTGTGTAGATAGGTTGCCCAAGTAATATTAGGTGGTCAGACTATAGGTATTGTGCATTGTCATTTTTTTGATATGTAGTGCTAGAAAATTATTTGATTCTTTCTCAACGTACTATTTATGTTAGCTATTTAGTAATTGGTAATTTTTCTTGTTGATTCTTATCAAACATTTTTTTAATTATATAGTGCTTGGGTACCTTGATTGATTCTCATATACAAGTACTCTCTTGTTAGTTATATAGTGCTTGGAAAATGGGTGTCTTTCTTAAATCAGTTTCTTTTTAGTTATGCAATATTTGAGAACTTTGTTGATTCACGTCAAGTACTCTCTTCTTGGTTATATAATACTTAAAAACCTTTGTTGATTCTCGTGAGTACTTTCATTTGGCCATGCCGTTTGATATTTTTTCCCTTTGAAAATAGTTTAAGCTGCACTCAAATTAATAGAACAAAGTTTTGATACATGTTAGATTTAGATGTCTCTAAATATCATTATAGTGGTATTATTCGTGGTACGGCTCTAAAATTCCATGGTGGTACTTTATATATATAGTTTGTTCAGGGGATTTATATTCTGCAAGTCCCTTAATTTTACAAAAAGCATATTATAGTATCTTTTCTTTTAATTAGTACATATTAAGTCTCTTAACTTTTAAAAAGATACACTTAAGTTTAATTTCTCAAAAAAAAAAAAAACTTGGCACATAATTCTCATATGACTTTTTAAGAGGATAATTTTAGAATTTCAAGTTTTTTCTAAAAAAAATTAAATTATGAAATAGAAAAAAATTAATTAAAAAACTAACTAGATTTTTATCAGAAAATGATTTTCTTAAAAAATTGAAATTCTAAAAAATTATCCTTTTAAAAATTCGCATGAGAATCATGTTCTAAGAAATTAACAATTTTTTTGAAAAATTAAACTTACGTATACATTTTGAAAAATTAGAAGATCTAGAATATACATTTAAAATAAAAGAGACTAAAGTATACATTTTAAAAAGATAAGAATCTAATGGAGTGTCAAACCTTTTGTTTAGATGATTTGACTCAAGTGATATATATATATATATTGACACAATAAGTGGTTTGGAGGAGAGGTATAAGAAAATGTTACAAAGATCCTTGCTTGCTTTTAAGTTTTAATTGAAGCGTTAATTAAGTTTTAGAACTTGGGGGGAATTTAATATTACATAAATACACAAGGTATATTTATAGTTATGGGAGATTATATATACACTTTTTCTTTAGCATCACTTAGATATTTATAAAATATCGATCCCTTCAACATTTAATTCCTTAAAATTCTACAACTGTCTATCACTCAATAGAACAAAGATAATTTCATAGTCTTTTTCTTTATTTTTCTTCTATATCTCTTCTTTTATGTTTATTGTTCTAGAATATGCATCAACTATCTGTAATGACTAATTATATAGTATGAGATAATCTATACGCATGGTAAGTAGTTACATTATAGATAGCCAAACATATTCATATTTTGCAATGTTTAGCAACAACAAAAAAATATTCATATTTTGCAACGATGACAAGTTAAGCAGTCTAACATATATTTTAGTATGAGATGGCTAAAAATATTGTTCTATTATAAAATATTATTAGACTACCATGAACCATCTCATTATTTATGAGAGCTAATATCTAATGTCAAACGTACAAACAATTACACGCCCATATAGATGCACGAGTTATATAAGCGTGTAAGCCTGTTTTAAAGCATAAAAAGCTCGACTTAAAACATTAGATCAGTCATAACTGATGATGTGTCCAATCTCGTAACCAAACGTCTAGGATTACACCAGGTCTACATCAGTTAATAACATAAACATAATAACCAAGGTATTGTGCCTCATAAGCTCATTCCAACCAGAACCTAATTAATGTTTCCTTAGGCAAACACAGATGAACTACATTAGCCAAAAAAAGATAAAAGAGGCAAAATTAATGATCTCTCTAAAAAGAAAGCTAGTTTTGTGCAAGCATCAAATCAATCACCGGTGATATTAAAATGGTTGAAGTACACATACCTAGGGTATTAAAAATATTCCAAGTATATTTGCATGGGATGATGTTCAGGCCCCACAGAAAGGTTTTAAACTTTTAATATCTTAGTATTGAACTGCAAGTTGTTAGAAATTTGTTTACCAAATTGAAAATCATGTTTTCTAGATCCCATGTTGAATCAAGAGAAGAAGAAGAGATTATAGCGGAAGCGTACCGGAATCCATAACGTTCTTCTGTCGAACGGGTTCAGATCTTCCAATTGATGCGTAGTTGTCTCAATGGATTTTCTCTGTTGATGGGGATACAGAGAAAACTTGTGTTCTACAAGCACTACGCTCAAATGGGGACCATGACCCCTTTATATAGATAACTGCTAAAGGCGGTTACCAATTATTGGTATTTTTAAATTGGCCCCTCATCAACTTAAAAATACAAGTCCGGTCTCTACACATTAATTCCACGATAATTTAATACCCGATAGCCAAAATTAAACTTTATAGATCACCTTTTATTTGGCTAAACTATAAGATAGCATAGCACAATTAAAATTACATGTGTGGCCCCACAGATTAATAATATTTTTCCAACAATCTCCCACTGGGCCACATATGTAACTTTGTAAATGTGCATAACCTTATGAGCTCATGAAATTGCCATCACAATTAGGGTACTTCCGAACAATCTCGTCCATTAATCATACTGATACAGGATCAAAGCGATCTTCGTCACATTTATCGTGACTAAATCTATCAATGGTCACATATACCAATACAACCAAATGACATAGATCAATCATGGATGTGTAGCATGAAAATTACATGTAATGTGATCCAAACATGTCTATTTTCAACTAGTCCTACTTTATTCTTTATTGAGATCAGTATTACCACATTACTTAACAGAGTGTGTTAAACCAAAACTTTACTTCTGCAGAAAGTAAACTGAATAATATTTGTATATAACAAATCTGAAGTTTAACATAAAGCAACACATCAAATTCAAACTCCCACTAAACTAAAGTATCCTCAAACAGGATAACACCCATATGAGCAGTATGCTCGTGAAAGACCTTGGGCGGTATTCCTTTTGTGAGCGGATCCGCTATCATGGAGTTTGTTCCAATGTGCTCTATAAAAAACTGACCACTCTGCACTCTTTCTTTCACAACCAGAAACTTGATGTCAATATGTTTTGACTTCGTTGAGCTTCTGTTGTTGTTAGAATATAGAACCGCTGATTTATTGTCACAAAATAATTTGAGTGGTCTTTCAACACCCTCTAAAATACGCAGCCCAGTGACAAAATTTCGCAGCCATATTCCATGATTTGATGCCTCATAACAAGCCACAAATTCTGCGGCCATGGTGGATGAAGCCACAAGCGTTTGCTTGGCAGACCGCCAAGAAACTGCCCCACCAGCCAACAGATAAACATAACCTGATGTGGATCTCCTGCTGTCTTGGCATCCAGCAAAATCAGAGTCGGAGTACCCAATGATCTCTAACCGATCTGATCTTCTATATGTGAGCATATACTCCTTTGTTCTCTGTAAGTATCTCATAACCCGTTTGGCTGCTTTCCAATGATCCATGCCTGGGTTACTTAAATATCTGCCTAACATGCCAACTATGAACGCAATATCCGGACGCGTACATACTTGGGCATACATTAGACTCCCTATAGTCGAAGCATAAGAAATCTTCTGCATTTCTTTAATTTCAAGGCTATTCTTTGGGCATTGGCTGAGACAAAATTTGTCTCCCTTAGAGACTGAGGTTTCACCTGGTTTGCAATTTTGCATGCCAAACCTATTGAGAACTTTCTCAATATAGTTCCTTTGTGACAGTCCCAATATACCCCGAGAGCGATCTCGGTGTATCTCAATTCCTAATACAAAGGAAGCTTCACCAAGATCTTTCATTTCAAAATTCTTTGATAGAAATCTCTTGGTGTCATGCAAGATGCCTATGTCATTTGTGGCAAGTAAAATGTCATCGACATACAAAACCAGAAAAATATGTTTACTCCCACTGAACTTGTGATACACACAATCATCAACGACATTCATCTCAAAATCGTACGAAACAATGACTTGATGAAACTTGAAGTACCACTGACGAGAAGCCTGCTTGAGTCCATATATGGATTTCGTCAATTTACAAACCATATTCTTTGAATCTCCTAATACAAAGTTTTCTGGTTGTACCATATAAATTGTTTCTTCAATGTTACCATTGAGAAACGCTGTTTTGACATCCATTTGATGCAACTCAAGGTCAAAATGTGCAACAAGCACCATAATTGTCCTAAAAGAGTCTTTCGTGGAAACCGGAGAGAAAGTTTCTTTAAAGTCAATTCCTTCTTTTTGAGTAAAGCCTTTGGCTACAAGACGTGCCTTATACCTCTCCACATTACCCTTTGAATCCCTTTTGGTTTTAAATATCCATTTACAACTAACAGGATTCACACCAGCTGATAATGGGACACGTTCCCAAACTTTATTGTCTTGCATAGACTTATACTCCTCATTCATGGCTTCAATCCATTTATGAGAGTTGGAATTTTGCATGGCTTGGCGAAAGTTGATTGGATCATCTTCCGACATTCCACTTTCTACCTCATGTTCCTGGAGATATACAACATAATCATCTGAAATTGCAAATCTCCTTTCTCTCGTGGATCGCCTTAATGGCACGGGTTCTTGAGGTTGTTGAGGTTGTTCCTCAGGAATTGGTTCCTCTGGAGCAATTACCTCATTTTGAATGAGGGGTTGAATAACATTGTCTTGCCGAAGATCTGAATTCATCTCTTGATTAATGACAGGTATGGAAGCCTGCACATCGTCAAGAAAAGTAGTAGCAGGAATTGGGATTACTCCCTCTTCCTCCTCAAAGACAATGTTCCTAACTCGATTTCCCCTCCCAAACTCAACATCCTCAAAAAATGTTGCAATTTTCGTCTCAAATATAGACTTACTAGTAGGATCATAAAACTTGTAACCCCTTGATCGTTCTGCATAGCCAATAAAGTAGCTGCTAATGGTTTTGGAGTCCAATTTTCTTGCATGAGGTTTATAAGGCCTCGCTTCAGCAGGACATTCCCAAATACGCAAGTGTTTTAGACTAGGCTTTCGCCCAACCCAAAGTTCATAAGGCGTTTTTGCAGCTGCTTTAGTTGGCACCCGATTCAGGATATAAGTTGCTGGCTTTAGAGCTTCACCCCAGAGTGACTCTGGTAAGGTAGATTGACTAATCATACTTCTTACCATGTCCTTAAGAGTCCTGTTTCGTCTCTCAGATACACCATTCATGCTAGGCGACCCTGGCATAGTGTATTGAGGGACGATTCCACATTCGTCTAGGTATTTAGCAAACGGTCCCGGACGTTGTTCACCTGATTTGTCGTATCTACCGTAGTATTCGCCACCACGGTCAGATCTGACACTTTTTATCCGTTTGTTGAGTTGTAACTCAACTTCGGCCTTAAATATTTTGAACACGTCCAAAGACTGTGATTTCTCATGTATAAGAAATAGATACCCATATCTAGAATAGTCATCTATGAATGTTATAAAATATTGTTGACCATTTCAAGATGCTGTAGGGAATGGACCACAAATATTCGTATGAATCAATTCTAAGACGCCCGTAGTCCGATTTGCATCTAATTTCTTCATTTTGGTCTGTTTTCCCTTGATACACTCAACACAGACATCAAAATCTGAAAAATCAAGGGATTCCAAAATCTCATCAGACACAAGTCGCTCAACTCTAGATTTAGAGATGTGACCTAAGCGTTTGTGCCATAATGAGGCTGAAGTTTCCTTATCTAATTTTCGCTTTGTACCGTGTGACTCTACATGCAAGGTTTCATTATAAGATGAAACAGTTTCCAGCAAATATAGATTATCAAAAGTATTAAGTAAACCAGTACCAATAACATTTGAATTTAAAGACAAAGTAAACTGAGTATTTCCAAATGAACAATAATAACCCAATTTGTCCAAAACAGAAATGGAAATTAAATTCCGTCTAAAAGACGGTACAACAAAAGTGTCTTTCAAATCCAAATAACAACCAGTTTTTAATAACAATCTAAAATGCCCTATTGCCTTCACTTCCACCGACTTGCCGTCACCCACAAAGATACGTCTTTCAGCATCAGTTGGCTCTCGGTAGTTTAGGCAACCCTGCATAGAAACACAAATGTGAGTAGTAGCACCAGAATCTACCCACCAAGTGTTTCTTGGTACAGATGCTAAATTGATCTCAGAACAGACCAAAACAGGAAGTATACCTTTCTTTTCACGCCATGCGCTATACTTGGCACATTCCTTCTTCTGATGTCCAGGCTTACCACAGAAGAAACAATCGTCATTACTTTTCTGTTTCTTTTGCACTGGACCCTTAGGAATAGCAACTTCCTTTCCTTTATCCTTCCTTTTACCCTTGTCCTTAAAAGTGCTTGACAGATGAGCACTTTCAGTCCTCTCTTGCTTCAATCTCTCTTCCTCTTGCACACAAAATGAAATGAGCTCATTGAGAGTCCATTTCTCCTTTTGGCAGTTATAACTGACCTTAAATTGACTGAATTGTGTAGGAAGAGAGATCAGAATTAAATGCACGAGCAAATCATCTGATAAGTCGAGCTTTTGTGCCTTAAGTTTTGAAGCAAGATGAGACATCTCCATGATGTACTCTCTGACATTACCTTTGCCCTTATATTTCATTGAAATCAAGCTTGCTAAGAGCGTGCTTGTTTCAGCCTTATCGTTTTTGACAAAACGATTCTGAATTTCCTCAATGAACTTACTGGCAATGATAGTGTCATCTGTTATTGTACCTCGAAAGGCTTCTGGAATCCCGCGCTTCATGATCATAAGACTTAGCCTGTTTGAACGGTCCCACTTTTCAAAGTACGCAATTTCCTCAGGGGTACTTTGTGCAGTGAGATCATTCGGTTTTGGCATTCTTAATGCCAAGTCTATGTCCATGCAGCCAAGAACAATCAATATGTTCTCTTTCCAGTCCTTAAAGTTTGTTCCATTTAACATTGGAACATTGTTCATGTTGGCAGATATTGTAGTAGTAGACATTAAAGCTGAATAGAGAACAAAATTAAATAAATAAACTATGCTCACATAAAATAACCAAAGTAAACAGTCATTAAATTGATTAATTACATGACAACATTTCAAGATACCAAGCACAACATTAATATCAAGTCTTTGGACAGTGATATTAATTGTAAGTAATACTCTTGTTGCAATGATCAAACAATGACAATAAGTTATGTCAAATAATAAATCCATGTTTGCATCGATTCATTATTCACATGAGGTCACCTTGATAATTGTCATACGATTACCATCGCAGGTGCGTGTGTAATTCGGCCAAATATGAACCTCTCTTTGGATTGGTTAATATTCGCATGAATTACACACACACTAACATCATATCCAATTATTCTCCCAATATCAATATACACAAGAGTGGCCACTTTGGTGACATCATGCATAAATTGATGTAATCAGAATACTAAATAAGTGTTAAAAATGTGTACATAATTAATCAAAATTTAAAATGTCTTAATTTATGAATTATAATTCATATATATATATATATATATATAACTTAAACTGTGTATGATGTATATATATACATCAAAATTGAAAAAGCCGTAAGTCATGAGTTATAATTCATATATATATTTAATCAGGGTTAGGTATTATATAACATACATATAAAATATATATAAATACCTGACAAAGCAAAAAAGATAATTACACGAAATGGAAACTGAAACGTGCAGTTGCACGAAAAGAGGAAACCGAAAAGTAGTTTCTCTGAACGTTTTTTTTTTTTTTATCTGATATATATCGATATCAAACAACTGAAAGTAACTGATATATATTGATATATATCTGATATTTATCGATATATATCTGATATTTATCTGATATATATCTGATATTTATATATATAAACCGAACAGTTTCCTTTTTTTTTTTTTTTTTTTATGCCCCACGTGTGCAATTGCACAAACAGGAAACCAAAAGGTACAAGGAAACCGAAAAGCAATTTTTTTTTTTGAGGAATGCCGAAGAAGAAGCATATCCACGAAGAAGCAATTCGTAGGATATATATATATATATCTACATATGAAATCAGAATCCTGATGCCTTGATATATATATATATATATATATATCCTGAAACTCATATCCAGAATCCATATCAACAAAAAAGCAATTCGGAAGATATATATATATATACATGAAAAATAAATCAAGTATATATTTCAACGAAGGAATCATTTGTAAGATAGATATATATCTACATATAAAATCAGAATCCTGAAGCCTATCAAGATGCGGCGCCGATCGTGTAACATATATATATATATACAATATAAGATGCCTATCAAGATGTCGATCGTTTCAGAAATATATACATGTATCAAGCCAATCATAAAAGAAACAGATTTTAATTCATTGATATGCAAACATATAATCTCCGAAAAGAAAGCAGTGCCCACACAACAAACGCACCAACCAGATTTTGTTAAAAATAAATTAATCTCCAAACTTTATAAATTCTTTTGAATCAAACATGGGTAGGCTCTGATACCACTTGTTAGAAATTTGTTTACCAAATTGAAAATCATGTTTTCTAGATCCCATGTTGAATCAAGAGAAGAAGAAGAGATTATAGCGGAAGCGTACCGGAATCCATAACGTTCTTCTGTCGAACGGGTTCAGATCTTCCAATTGATGCGTAGTTGTCTCAATGGATTTTCTCTGTTGATGGGGATACAGAGAAAACTTGTGTTCTACAAGCACTACGCTCAAATGGGGACCATGACCCCTTTATATAGATAACTGCCAAAGGCGGTTACCAATTATTGGTATTTTTAAATTGGCCCCTCATCAACTTAAAAATACAAGTCCGGTCTCTACACATTAATTCCACGATAATTTAATACCCGATAGCCAAAATTAAACTTTATAGATCACCTTTTATTTGGCTAAACTATAAGATAGCATAGCACAATTAAAATTACATGTGTGGCCCCACAGATTAATAATATTTTTCCAACACAAGTCTGTAGCTTCGTAAATTCCCTCTAAGATTGTGTATGTACTTAATGATTCGGACTGCTGCAATGTAGGAGTTAAGTAGCCAGCAGGAATATTTGCAACTCAAAGCACGTTATGAAGCCTTACAAAGAAACCAAAGGTAAATTGTGTTTCCTGCTTTAGTCTTGAACATTGTATGGATTATCATAAATCTGACTCATACCATGCCAGAAATCTTCTCGGAGAAGATCTTGGATCCCTAAGCAGCAAAGACCTAGAGTCATTGGAAAGGCAATTGGATATGTCGCTGAGGCAGATCAGATCAATACGGGTTTACTAATTTACCACCTGACCATTTGATATTATGTTGATTTCTTTCTTTATAAGAACATATATTGATTTAACAGATTTTTAAAAGGAAAGGAAAAAATGATATACAAGAATATATATTGATTTCTTTCTCTTCAGTAAATACCATTGATCCTAGGCTTTCCCTGAAGAATCCAGCTTTAATTTGGTTTATTTTTTAGCTCATTTAGAACATCATACTAGCATGACGATGACGTTGGTCTTCCCAACAAAATAAAACAAAATGCGTAGTATTTATGCATATTTGTAACTTCGGAAAGATTTGTTCATTTTACAGACACAATACATGCTGGATGAGCTAAATGATCTTCAGCGCAAGGTACGAAAATAGTTGTTTAAGGTAATATAATCTTATTTTTTGTCCTGCTACATATATTTTCTCATTTTTCGTCTGTCCAGGAACACTTCCTTAACGAAGCAAATAAGAATCTCAAACAAAGGGTCAGTGAAGTTAATTTCAAGCAGTTGCCATTACTTTAACCATATATTTGGATCTCAAAGAAAGGGTATTTATATATATAATCACTTTGGTCACTTTGAGGTGGATAGCTTGCTAGCAGAGGTGGCTGTTGTTAATTTGTTTTCCTTAAAGGGATGGTTGCAAGATATGATCTAGTCATGTCTTTGTTTGCTCCTAATACTGTTGAGGATGGAACCAGTGTGATGGAGGGTTTGTGTTTCTGGCATATTCCGGAGGGATTGATAATTTTGCTTTTCTGATCCTTGGCTTGTATTATATTTGCTGGTTGCTCTTAAGGAAACATTTCTCTTTAAATTAATAAAGCAAAGGATAGATAAATTATTATATTAAGTGTTGTGTGTGTTTGTGGGTATTTTTGCTAAAGTATCAAATTATTATTGTGTGTATCTCATGTGTTGTTAATGTAAGTGACATTACCTAGCTGATACTTTGCAGTTGATGGAAGGATATCAAATAAGTGCACTTCAACTGAATCCAAGTGCAGACGAAATGGGGTACGGTCGGCAAATTACTCAACCTCAGGGTGATTGTTTCTATCATCCCTTAGAGTGTGAGCCCACCCTACAAATTGGGTAAGTACCACTTACCATATGGAAAGGAAATACCTTAAAGAATAAAACTTATTTCATAGTTTAGCCTATCCTTGTAGAAATAATCAGACAGAAATAGCTGTGGATTTTTCTTTTTTTCAAAGTCCGATCAGTTCAGTTTGTGCTTGATGAACTCTTAGTTGTTCTCTTATACACTCTTTGCATTAAACTGCAAGCCTGAAAGGTCATCTCTTTATACATCATTCGTATAATTATAGTTTAAAAAAAATCTGAATTTTACTGAAAAGCGGATACATAACATACTAAGTGATATTTTATCATGTAAGGGATATTAAAAGTTTAAACAACCACATAAGTTTGTCTACAAAAACCAATGAAAAGTTGATTGAAACAAATTTCATGAATAGAAAAAATATAAAATAAAATTTTAATTTTTCTTTTTATAACTGAATTAATTTAATTAAAAATATTTTTTTTATCATTAATGCATGCATTAGTTTAAATAACACAATATAATTAGCTCTTCGATAGTAAGTGATTGCACAATTACATTATAATATTACATTACCAACTTTAGAGGTCACTTTGTGCGTACATAATACAACAAATACTATATGACACTATTATTTAATATGTTTATTTTTGTTTCTCATATTTTGAGGATATTGAGAGTACATAATATATTTCATTGGTCAAATGCAGATATCAGGCAGCAGATACAATGGCAGTGGTCACAGCAGGCCCAAGTGTGAATAATTATATGTCAGGATGGTTACCTTGAACCGCCATGTTATGCGTTGATCCTTTGATGACAACAGTAGTTTCCCTCGTCTTTTTAAGTTATTTGACTCATCGAGCATTAGATCCTTATACATTAAGGACTGTATAATTAAGCAATTCTTGTTCTCTGCTTGCTACGGCATTGTGCTTTGGTTTTTAGCAATTAATTAACAGACTTGCTTCAAAATAAATATTAATTAATATTTGCTTGTTTGATCCTTAGGTTTTTCGATCAAAGGATTGAAATATCTTCTTTTTTTCCGCCAAAATATAACAGACGAATTTCGAGATTTGATTGGATTTGATTAAATCAGATTAAATTGTATGTAAAGTCATGGTTTTAAAATACTGTGAAATAAAATTATCCGAAAAAATTAAATAAAATGCAATAAGATTCTTTATGAAAAAAGAACTAAAAAAGTTGAGGAAAATACCACGTTTTCACTCTTCTCCTTCTTAACTCCGAGATTTAACTTGTTTTGCTGGATAATGTATTTGGTTTCGGACCAATGATAAATAGCAATAAAATGTCTCGTAAATATATGGTGGAAAATTTTGTAGCTATAAATCCTAAACATTCTTATATCAAAATATCGTGGTAATATGTAAGGAAAGAAGAAAATATCCTATCAATAAAAATTATAACTATTTTTAAAATTTAATATGAACTTTTAAAAATATTAAAATAAATAATAATAGACTAATTAATTAAATTGATTGTTTTCAATTAAATATTATATATATTACTTAAATACAATATAAGATATACATATATTAGCATATTATATTACTAATGTTATTTTTACATTAAAGAATTTTTTTTTTAAGTTCGTGATATTAAAATTAGTTATATTGAAATTAATAAAAAAGTGAAACATAATACAAGTAAAATTATTTTAAATATAAAAATTATGTATATAAAAAATAAACAATAGCATGAGATAGAAGGAGAGGATCTTTTTTATGTACGACAGTAGTAAACTCAATTTTTTATTGTTTTTAAAAGATTTTTACACATTTTCCTATCTCATATTAATTAATTATATGTCTCTATTTCTTTTTTATTGTACCAATTATTTTAATACTATCATAATATAAAAAAATAATAATTAAAAAATAATACTAATTATCTACAAATCAAATATTTATAACTTATAATTAACAACTAAAATGGATAACCTTTATATAAATATTAACACAATTTATAAGAAAATAAGTTATGTACATGTATATTTAATTTGACAAAATTAAAAATTAATATTTTATGATATACTTATGTCGGTATTTTTTATATTCTAAAATTTTTATGTGAAATTTTTGAAAATTACATACAATCTATGAAAATATCAGGATTTTTTTTTTTTTTGATACTTCAAAGGAGATATTGAGAAATTTTTGAATATTGTAGAATATTTTTTAAAAAATATATATATCCGTATCTAATATTCACTTTTCTAAAATTTAATAGAAATACGAGGGTTTGATAATTTAGAGATACTTATATTGTTAATGAATGTTAATTTAGTACTTAATTTTATCTATTAGTACACATTTTGTTAAAACGATATAGGATTTAAAATTTTAATCAAAAAGATATAATTAATTTTAGCATTTAAGATTATTTTTCTTAAAAAAAAAAAAAGATGAATTTTTTAATTATTAGCAACAAAAATAGATTAAAAGAAAATGATTTTTTAAGGACTTTGTATAATTTTATAAAACAAATAAAATAATTTTTATTTTATAAATAAGGATAAACATTTTAATAGAAGGAGCCAGTATTTTTCAAAATAAACATGTAACAATATTTTCTTGGAACTTTACTCTGTAGTTGCCCGTAATAATCTATTTTTGTTATTAACTTGTTTGTTAACAAATAAAAATTTTTATGTAATATAATAATTTATTGTTATTGTAGGCACCAAAAAGATACGAATTTAAACCATAAATATATGTATTTATATATTTTAGTGTATAAATGTTATATCAAAATTAAAAAAAAAAAAAAAGAACTATCATCTTTCTTTTTTTAAGAATTTTTTTTTAAAATACTAAAACTATCATTTAATAATATTGATAAAAATAAATAATAAAGTAATAATATAAATATATCACTTAAATATCCCACCAGAAATATGAGATATTTTCATGTAAGAAAATAAAAATAATCACTGAAACATTCTAAATAAAACTATATCCGCAATGAAATGAACTGAGACGACTCTATTTTGACAGAAAGTCAGAAACAAAATAAAGGAATCAAAAATTTAAAAAACAAAAAGATATGTGGCGCAGAGGCGGTTATAGGGAGGAGTGGATAAGATCCCATGTCAGCACTCAGCAGGCACCACCTTATCAGAGTGATCAGTATCACCCACCGATTTAAATTCCAACACTAATCCAAATCGTGTACACCTCTCTGGCTCTAACTGGACCAACCCCAGCCTATAGCACGATTGATTCCTCAACACGGCTCAGTTCGATCCAATGACTGATTTTTCTTTTTATTATTATTTTATTTCAATACTAATTAAATTAAAAGTTAGTTGAAAACATAACACCTTCCGCCGGATGCCGGGATGATATTCACGACTATGGTGCCGTGCTATGTAGACAAACTCTTATTTTTATGTTTGTTAAATCTCATTCGGCATGCTTGTTAAAGTCGTATATAAACTCTAAACTGACGGCTGATTTTCTCTCAATCCAAACACCAGAGAGAAAAGAAAACGAAAAATACACAAAAACCTCGTCGATCTTTTTTGTCATTTGAAACACTAAAAATTCCGCCGCCGTGTCTCTTTATCTCAGCTTTCGAATCTTCACAGTACAGGAGTTCCTCAGAAACAAACGAACCTGCCTATCAGAACTCTCCACCTGTAATTTTGAATCTGATACCAAAGCCTTCTCCAATCCCATAATCGTTGTAGATAAAGATTATGAGTTTTATCCATTAGCCTCTTTTTAGCAAAGACAAGTTTCTTTTTATTCCGGTTTCCCTCCAAAATTTTCTTCGACTTGATAGGACATTTATTATATATTTTCATTTTAATCAGAAGAGAAAAGAAAGCAATGATGATGAAAAGAGAGCAAGATGAGCAGTCTAGGGTTTTCTACGAGCTATCAGCTCGGGTACTCAACCTTCTTCGATCTCCTCCTTCACCAATCCCGTTTTCCGATCACTCTGCCTCGCCGCCGAAGCAGATATCTCTTGCTGGTTTTGCTTCGATGCTTTTAGGGATTTCGCTGGCTCTGATGCTTGGTGGATCAGTGACTTTCTTCATCGGATTCATGTTGATGCCTTGGGTTCTTGGATTGGTGATGGTGTTCTATGTAGCTGGTATTGTGTCGACTCTCTCCATGATAGCGCGCTCAATAATTTGTTATGCCACGTCTCCTTCAAATCCATGAAAGGAGATTCCTGGTACGTTATTGCCTTTTTTCGCTTTGTCTTTTTGTCTGCTATTGTTCATTACGATTAATTCCGTAATTGTCTGCGACCAATTTTTTATTTGTTGTTTTTGCGTTTTCCTATAAGATTTATCCATTAGACTTAAAAATAACTTCCTATGGGTTCTTTCGATTGCATTGGAGAATTTCAGGAAATGGAAACTAAATTACACATACTAATAGCTTGTGCTTGATTTTACTTGTATGATAAAACATACAAATATTAAAGGAAGTATTCAAATCATAATATCTATTAATAACATCAAATTCAATATTTAAAAAAATTATGATATCCAGCATTTAGATTCACTTTTCTTTTCATCATGACAATTTATGTAGCATTTTCGACTTTCAAGCCATGCTTTACGTTTTAAAATATCATTTTCGTAAAATTCAAAAAAAAAAAAATTTGACAAACCATATATCTTCTCTAATTCCTATGATTTTGGTCGACCAAAAATCAGTTAATAAGTTTTTGTTTGGCACGCTTGTCAATCATATTGCTAGTCCTGGACTATGAGGAAGTTTATATGCTCATTAAATCTCAATTCGTTGAAAGGAAAATGATGCCCGTCACATGATCGAATATTCAATCCATTTATTTTGAGCATTGAATATGTTTTGTAAAGCTTTTAAGTTTTGATGCATGTAATTGGGTTTGAGGTTTTTTCTCGATAAGGGATAATCGAATTCACCTTGTGATAAATTTATATTTCACGAAGGAGCACTCATTCCCTTGCTTCTAAATTGAGCAAGAAAAAAACAGAGGTCTTTTTTTTTACCTAGCTGAATATGTTATTCGACAGTATCTTTATACTATTGGTTTTTTGTATTAGTTAGCTTGAAGCATAATATACTTAGTGCCAGTTTGGATGTACTTATTTCAGAAGTTGTTTAAAGAGAAGTGGTTTAAGTTGAAGCATTATGGTGTTTGATATAGTATTGTTAGAAGTAGTTTAAAGTGACATTTTGATGATTAATTTATGAGTGGATCATGCATTCTATATTCTAGAGAAATAATTACTTACTTTTCTTAAAAGAACAAATAATGCTTCTTAAATTCTTAAAATCACTTTTTATGAAAATTGTCATACATTCTTGAAAATATTTTTAAGTCATTTGAAACCATTTTCAATCAAAAGGAGAAGTGATTCCAAACAGGCATCAGAAAGCAATTATAGACTTTCAAATTTTATGGTCCCCAAAAACCATGGTCAATATATAACAAAATACCATAAATGTTGTGGCATATTTGACAATCACTTTTTGGGATTGTTTGTTTGATACTTGATAAGCATTTTCCATCAAGTTTTTATTTCTACGTTTTTTTTCATGATTTATGTGTTTGCTAAGTCAATCATCTCTTTGTGGAACGATGCTGATTTAGTTATTTATTGGAAAGAAGAGCTTCCATCTTCTCTTTTGTTTACCGTGCATTTAGTTTGCCAACATATATATTAAGAGATCCTAATTATGCAGTGTATTGGTTTAATCTATAGTGTTCCATAATCTTTTAAATTAATGGACCAATAATAATATATTTTCCTGGAAAATTTAGGTTACTGCAGCTTGGAAACTATTATGAAGCCAACATGACAGTTCAGAAAGTTTACGAAGTAAACTCAACCTTAAGTATGTGGACAAAGCTTCTTTGTTAAGTAGAGCATCGACAGTGAACAGATCAAGGTTTTATGGTGATATTGTCAAACGGATTGCCATCGTAAGAAGATATGAGAGAGTTGTCCTCTGTTTTCTTCTTATTATTCTCTCCCTTTTCGTTGATTTTGCCATCCTGTCTCGGAATTTGTAAATTTAGTAGTTTTAGGCATTATCATTTCATGTATGGCTATCAAAAGTGCTAAAGAGAAACATTGGCTTCATATAATCTATAAATATTCCATGTGTTTGAGTCCCATGATGAAGAAGGAAAGCAGGTAGTAATACCATTCTTATTTGAAAATATTACAACAGAGAATGGTTGTTGATTTGATACGTCTCATTCTTAGTATTTTCCTTCTTTGTGTTATCTTGTTGATATTGTTTGAATTTTGAAGATTTAATGCATCGCTTGATAATCTCAAATTTAAAGATTTGCTAAATATGAAGTGGGAATTGAATTCTACATTCTAGCTTCGAAAATGGTCGTGGGGCAGGTTAAACTGCCTCTTGATTTTAACAATGGTATTTATTTTTGAATCGAGTGATTTTGTTTTTGATGATTCATGATTGTCGAAAGTATGAATAATAAGGTTTAGCACATTTTCTACTAAGAATCCACGAGTCCATGATCCTGAAAACATTATTATTGAAATTGAGCAATTAAAACTAAAAAAAAAGGAAGTGAAAAGTGCTCTCAAAAACAACTGAAACATGAATCACTGTCAGAGAAGCAAACAATTAAATGAAACAAAGCCCTTTAGCTCCCAGAATGTAGTGAGGCTCATAATTAATAATATCAAGTTAACCCATGTAAAAGTGGACCTTGATGGCCAAAAAGAAGACACAAACAAGGCCAAAGTAGAGAAGGGAATGAATAATAATGGCTGCACCACTTGTCTGGAAATTACCAAACTCAACACACCTCTGTCTTCCTGGCACTTGAAATAGCAGTCCTGGTGTTAAGAGCACGAACAGCACTACTGCTACAAACACTGGCCCCCAATTCAACATCTTTCTTTTTCTAATTCAAGAACACACAACTTGGAGTAATAGCTACTAGGCTTTAGCGCCAACTGATCAACTACGAAAAGAAAGAGAGTTTGGGATTGGGATTGGGATTGGGATTGCATCTAGCCAATTACTGTTTATATATGTACGTACGTACGTACGACGTAGTTAGGCAGGACTATGAAGTATCTGATCGAGCTCATGAACGTGTAAATACGTAGAGAGAGAAGACTTTGGTGGGAAGGCAAATCAAGATAAAGAGATTGTATTGGACAACAAGTTACTTGGATTCACTTCCACCGTCATCATTATGTTTCAGCTGACACCTGAAAGCTGCTAATAATGTGCATTACTTAGCAATCAGCATTACCTACTTCTTGAAAAGCAACAGTATAACTTGCTTCTTATGCCAAAGCCAACGTTCTAATTAAAACTCTTTTGTTTGTTTATTATTCATTTGTGTTGCCTATTAATACTAACTAGTCAATTGAATTGCTCATTGACCTTGGACTATTAAACATGGAGGGAAGGAAATAAAAAGATTAAAAATAGGTTCTACTTTTCTTTTCTCTTTTTTATATCCCTTTTAAATTTGTAATTTGAAATTTTTATTAATCTAGATAGCATTAATAATTTTTCTTCTTCTTATATACCCTGTCATTATTGTGTCAATAGGCAATTTTTTTTAATTATTATTATTTTTTTTATTCACTCAAATGGACCCCAGTGTACATGATTAGTTTAGATATTTAAAAAAAAAAAAAATTCCCTCAAATGTTTTATACTAGCATCATAATTATATTCCCATGTCAGAAAGATTTGGATTCGATACTTATTTATTCTTTCTTTTTTTAATTTTAACTATCCAAATTTACATAATAAATTAAAATTATTAATAAAAAATAATATTTAATACTTTGATTTAAAATAAATGATTTAAATTTGACAAATATAAACAATAATAAGTAGATAATCCTAATTTATCATAAAATGACCTTCCATATAGCAAACTGTCAAACCCTTTTTTTTTTTTTCCTGAGCAATTTTAACCTACCAAATATTTGTTAGTAGGCTAAAAGCACGTTGAATGATAATGTATAAAATAATAAAATATTATAAATAGTAATGATTAATTTTATTTTATAATAAAAAATAATTTTATAAAATTATTCTTATTTTATTAAATAATATAAATATTTGTTGTAAAAGCTATTTTCGAGAAAATGTATTAAGATGTTAATTCTCCATCATTAACTCTTATATTGAGGCCCGTGATAATCTACTTGTCAGGCCAAGTATAGCCCATAGTAACCTGGACCTGGTGCCTGACTAGTTGGTGCGGCTTTTGTTTTAATGGAACCTCAAAATTGCGATTATTTTGCTATTATGAAATGAAAGATGCTAACAATATATAAATTTTTATATGTATTTATATTTATATTAATTATATTATATAACGTTATAAAATATCTTTGTAATTTAAGAATTTACTCACTTTTTAAAAAAATTTGACCATAACACATTATAATTTAATTGAGTACAAATTTAAATAAATTTAACATTTATCATTATTATCATTAGACTTTGGAGGTTGAGTATGGTTTCCTTTTGTGCCATTGTTTTGTTGCTCAATTACAAATATTTCACTTGAGAAATATTTAAAAAAGTTGAAGAAGAAAAGGAGTAATAAAATGTAGGAAATTTTTTATTCATAATATATTTGTAATAAACATTAAATTATGATATTTATCATTAGTTGCTGTTGCTTGACCATAAAACTATACTTTGTTACGTAGGAAAGGAGAATTTTACAAAGCCTCGTGATGACATACGCAAGAATAGGTAAGCAACCAATACAGTAGCATGTCGCTATCACCAAATCACTAAAATTAATAGTAAGGCAATACTAATTATATTGGTTCAATTCCAAATCATATTGTATCGACCTAAAATAAATAAATAAATAATATTAATTTAAAAAAAAAAAAAAGAGTATTTATATTAGAATATAATTGTGCTTAAGATACTTAAATAAATTAGAGTTTATATTCAACAAAGAAACAAAAAAAATAAAAAATTTAAAATAAAATAAGAGTAAAATCTTTTCACTTTAAATCTCTCTCTCTTTAGTTTCTAGCACTATAAGTCTACAACCAACAATAGAAGTGATCTCAAGATAAGAATCGAGTCCAAAAACTTACAATTTTTAATCATTTTCATATGTTTAAACAAATTCTAAATTTTTATGAAGAAAATAAACATATTCTAATTTTTCTAAATTTTGCTTATTGTTTTTTTTTTTTTTTTTTTTTTATGTATTAAAATTAAGAGATGAAAAAGAGGTTAGAATGAAATCTCAAAAATCCTAAAATTTTGTGTCAATTGTACGTTCTAATAATTTTGAAATAGTTAAGTTCTGAATATTTTTATTGAAAAATATATATATGTTTTCGAGTCTAATGGTTTTTGAATCATTCAAAAATGTTTTATTTTCTAATTTTCGTGAATTTTTTAAGTTAGATCTAAAAATCTAAAATTCTGTAATTTTTATATTAACATCTGAAATAAAAATAGTTTTAGATTCTTTAACCTAGTTATTTTAATCTAAAATTTTAATAATAAATTTAAATATATGTTATTGATTGTTTATGAAAATTTTGAAGCCAAATAAATTTTATAAAATATTCGAGATATTTTTCAATAAGGGGTACTTTGATCAAGAAATTTTCTGATAGATATCGTAAACTGATTTTTGAGTGTGTTTTGAATATAATTACTTTATCATTGAAATCTGTAATTTTTAATGCAAATAGATACATGTGTCTAGTTTGACTCCAATAAATTTTACAAAGAAATTAATTTTTAATGTTTGGTAATAAATCATGTATTGAGACATGTTCAAGTTAGCTTAGATTTTTAGGTTATAATAAGTGTTCTATATTTTACTTTGAATAATCTTCTATGAGTGTAAAGGAAATTTTAAAACTAAATTATTTATCAAAAATATCATAATTTATGAAAATACATGAGGAATATGATTTAAGAACGAATAAAAGAAAAATAGATAGTTATATCCTTATAATTAATATTATAAGTTGATTCTTTTATTTTTGAAAATTATAGAATAATATTGGCTATGCTTAAATCATATGGTATTGTAAAATTTGCAACATATTTGAGGTAAGTAAACTAACACTACTTAAAATATTAAAGATATGTTTATTTGCTTGTTTGGTTATATGTTTGTTTGTTGTTGTAAAAAAGTGCTTGTGTTATGTTATTGTTTGGGGTGAAATAATGTTTTATGAATGTGTATGATCTATTTCTCAAGTTTTCCTTGTACGATTGAGCGTTGTTTGACATATGCATTATTTCATGCATGTCATAATAAGCATAAGTTTTATAAATTTTTTTATTCATATGAAACATTTCAAAAGAAATAAGATCTTTTTAATGAAACTTTTCAAACAAACATATATTTTAATAAGATGCTAAATCTTTCAAATATAAGTTAAATATCTTGGAGTGACACGATATGATAAGTTATGATAAATTTAAGGCTTGTGTGCGGAAAGTGTCTCTCGTGTAAGTTAGGGTACCCAGAGACTAAAGAGTCCTTACCGTTGGTTTGGATGCATATGTGCATGTGAAAATTATGTATAGAATTCCAATTTTGCTAAGTTATAAGTTAAGTCTCACTTGCATATGCCTTTCACACGTGCCAGTTACCGACGGATAACTTATATAAGGCTCTATTATGATAAATTTAAGAGATGATTCATGGTACTCCTAAAAAAATAAATAATAGATTTGAAAAGTGTTTCTAATAAATAGTACTATTTTGCAAGCTTTACCCTATAAACATAAGTATGTTATATAAGAAATAGAAATGCACTTTACTACATAAGCATAATCACATTCTTAATGATACATAAATGCATTACAAGCATTACTTTATATGCATAAGCATGTTATAAGAAAATATTTTTGTTAAATATGATTTTTATGTTATGTTGCTTAATGTTTCAATTACGGTAAATTTACTTACCGAATGATATCACTCATTTAAGTTTTATTCATCACTTTTCAGAAACTTATGAGAAGGATTTGGCAACATTATTGAAAATTATTGGTCTCTTAGGTTGGTTTTAGTCTAGCATGTTAGGTTTAAGAAATTTTGTTCCTAAATTGTATTATTATTGAATTTTGTAAATTTTAAGTTTTAGAATATTAATGTTTTAAATTGACGATATTTTTATTGGTAAATTATTTAAAAAATTTATTTAACATTAATAATTTTTTTTAATTTATTTAAGTATTTAAAAATTTTGATGTTACACTTATCCACTTCAAAATCTAACTAATAACTTTTAGACAGTGATGCTTTATCTATCCATCTTGTTTGTCTGGTTCGTTAAAGAACAATTAGTTTATTATTATTATTATTATTATTATTATTGGTAATAGTAGGGAGTTTTATTTATCTTTATATATTAGTTTTGAACTAAATTTTATAAATATACAATAGTATTTATTATCAATCGAAAATTAATAATTATATAAAATAAGAAGAAAATAAAGTATGTTTTTAAATATAATTTTTAGGTTATTTTTATTATAATAAAGTGAAAAATTGATGTTAAAATTTTTGTAAATCGTTTAGAAAAATACTAATAAAATAAATAATTAACTAATTTGTTAGTAATTTGTGAAAAATAAATATACAATAATAATTATTTTATGAGCAATAAAATCCAAATACGATACAAACATTAGTATTTAACACGATATTTATAAGACTTGCAGAATTTAATTTAATAAATAACTTAAATATAACATAACAAAAAATATGAACTTATTTTATTAATATTTTTATTATTATCTAAGAAGTTAATTTTATATGGACACTATCAAATTTAATAAGTATATTTATATTAGTTAAATATTTTTAATTAATTTGAGATACGATGGCAATATGAAATTATTAGTTCAACACAAACATGATTACAACACGAAATTATTAGTTCAACACAAACATGATCCCATCATAATGAATTGGTCACACTTGATCCACTTATTAATGGAAAATATGCTTTAAAATAATTTATATTAATTAATTATTTTTAATTAATATGAGATATGACATGATCTCGACACAAAAATAATTAATTCATAAATAAATTAATTAAACTCGATCCGCTAATTAAATTTGTAAGCATTTATCATATATTTATAATACAAAATATAACTTCAAAATACAACTATTTATAAGTGTATGATATCTTTACTATATGAGCATTTCAATATTAATTATTGTAAAAAAAAAAAAAAGACGTTTACTGAATAAAACATCAAAGCACAACTATTTATTTTTTTATAACATCTTTATTATATGAGCATTTTATATTTATTGATATATATAAAAAAAAATGATATGCTAAAACTTATTGATAGGGGATAAAAATTGTAATTTACATCGGAACACAACTATTTATAAAAGTATGGCATATTTATTACATAAATATTTTAATATTTATTGATGTAAAATTATAAAAAAAAAATTATAAAAATAAATAAATAAATAAACAACATACTAAAACTCAATGAAAGGAGATAAAAATTGTATTTAAAATAACAAGGATATAATTGTAACTTTTTGGAGGTATATGACAAGCCACCGAAGTAGCAACCTATCTCACTTTTTTATTAATATTAAAATTATAAATAAATGTATATTTATTTTTAATATATTTTATTTAAATATTATATATATCATAATTATATTAAATTATTATTTTAGTTTTAAAACTAAATAAAAATGTTAAATTTTTATAATAATTTAATAATATTTAATAATATATTTTTTATTATTTTGATTATTTAAGTTATGACCGTAAATAAATAAATTTTACTAAAAAATATATCAATTTAAAATTTAAATATTAATATATATTATGTTTTATATATGATAATAATAAAAATTAAATTATAATCTCAATCCAAATCCAAAAAATTTGATCTACCAAAATTTAAATTGATTTAAATTAACTACTGATCAAGTTAGATTTAAATTATAAATCTTTAAATTTATTTTATATTAAATTAAATTAATAAAAAATAAATAAATTTACTAAAAAATATATTAATTTAAAATTTAAATATTAATATATATTATGTTTTATATATGATAATAATAAAAATTAAATTATAAATTCAATCTAAATTCAAAAAATTTGATCGACTTAAATTTAAATTGATTTAAATTAACTACATGATCAAATTAAATTTAAATTATAAATTTTTAAATTTATTTTATATTAAATTAAATTAATAAAAAATAAATAATTTTGAGTCGTTACTCACCTTTATTTAAAAGCATCCCTTTCAAATTATCGGCCTATAGAAGGAGTCATGAAAATGGCCATCTAGTGGTTCTTTTATTTCCCTTCACTGTATTTGCATCATTAATGGTAAAAAAAGAAAAAGGAGAAAAAAAAAAAAAAAAACTATAGTGAATTAAAGTTACAAATAATAATATGTTATAAGTTTGTACCGGCGTCTTAGAGCTGTATTGATTTTGTATCAATTTATTTACGATTTAATTTATATAAACTTAATTTTGATTCAATTTATTTATTAAATAGATCAAAAAATGCAACATCAACCAAACCTATTTAATAAATGGACTGACCTATTTAATCCATTTAAATATATTAAATAATATATATTATATTTTATAATATAAAAAAATTAGAGATATTATATCGAGTATCAATATATATTTATGTAACCTATCAACATAATAAATTCTAATTAATCTCCAAAAATTAAATTAATTTAAACATTATTTTAATAAAAAAGTAAAAATATTAACTAATATAAAATAAAAATAATATCAATAATCATAAATATTATGATACATCAAAACTAATATATTAAAGTCTCAAACAGTAACAAAAAATTCTAACAAAAATATATATAATAAATTCTTTGTAAGTAAAAACTTGTTTTAAGTCTAAAATAAAAAATCAATAATAAAAACATACAAAATTAAACTAAATAACATATTATTATAAATTGATAAAACAAGAAAATAAAATACGAAATGAATTTAAACATCATCTCAATAATATTTCAAAGTATAAAGTATAAACCTACAAAATAATTAAATAAAAAATAATTACTTACATACCTTAATAATTTTAGTTATTTACTTGTGTTACTTATACAGGTTCTAAGTTACTCGATTAATCCATTAAAATTTAATTTTTTAAATAGATTAAATAAGTCGATCTGTTTATAATCAAATCTATATAAATTTAATCTAAATTTAATTATTTTATAAATAAATCATATCGAATTTATAAATTATGTTAAAAATTGTTAACTCTAGGGGCCGCCCCTGTAGGCTTGCTTGTCTAAAGACAAATTTAAATTTTTGATAATTTTTTTTATATTATATATATAATCTGACCATTCATTAAATGAATTAAAATGAAACATATCTTTCGGTCAAAAGATATATATATATATATATATATATATATATAAAACAAAAATCTTGTTCAAATTGAAAAATAAAAAAATAAAACCTCATTTATCACTTTCCATCCTACTCTTTCTTTTACCTATCTTTGGTTCTCTATTTCATTAATTAATCATATTTATTAGTTTCCTTCATTTTATCCTTGAATTATTATATAAGTTATTTTGGTATCTTTTTGTTGTATTATCTTTATAATTTAAAAAATTATAAAAAATAATAATTTTAAAATTTATAATAATAAAAATAATATTTTAATAATATTTTATATTCAATATATAACATTAAACGTTCAATATTAAATATATAATATTGAATAAATTTAAATTTTTATAATTTAATATGAACAACGTTTTATTGAATGAACTTAAAATAAATAAAATAAAAAGCAATGTAGTAATTATATTTTAATTATAAAAGTATATAATTTAAAAATAAAAAGTGTGATTATCTATCCGGTGAATTATAAAGGCAGACAATTACATTTATTGTATATGAACAAAGAGATCTCATAATTAAACTGATTGATGTAAGTAAATTTGAGCGCCATCCTAAACGTGATCTCGGATTTTTCTTGAGTGGCTGCCAGTTTTTAATTCTGAACAACAACAAAAATTGATAAAATTCACAAAAGACAAAGTTTGTATTTGTATGTAATTGTCAATGATTTGTCTGTCTTAAATGGAGTATGATATTTTAGAGAAATCAGTTTGAACTGCGTAAATAAAACATAGAAATTAAATTATAATAAAATGATGTAGCCAAGTTGTAGGATGACTTGTCACAACAATGGAACCATTATTCCCACCGATATATTTACGATTCGTTTATTAAAATCGTTTTATTTTTAATCATTAAAAAATATATATATTATTTTTTTTAAATATAAATTTTTTTTTTATTTGCTTAAGACCGATAAACAAAATTTCCACTACCATCTCTGACTTTGTCGACAACTCTTTTTATGAATGGTTGATTTAATATTCATTAAATAACACATGTCCCCTTCTATATTTATAGCCGTATAAGATCAAATTTCCTCTACCATCTCTGACTTTGTCAACAACTCGTTTTATGAATGATTGATTTAATATTCATCAAACAACACATGACATATCCCCTTCTATATTTATAGCCATATAAGATCAAATTTCCTCTACCATCTCTGACTTTGTCAACAACTCTTTTTATGAATGATTGATTTAACATTCATTAAATAACACATATCCCCTTCTATATTTAGCCAAGGATTACTATTTTCAAACTTAAATTTTATCAACAAATTGTAGAAATATTAAAAATATTGGTAAATTTTTCTTTTTCAAAAAAGCTCAAGAGCACCACTGTTTTGTTAAATATCTTTTATATACCTTAAATCTAACAACTCTTATATTTTAATAAAATAAAATAAATAATTAAAAATTCAATAATTTTTGTATATATTCATGCTATATCAAATTACTTTCTTTTTCTGTTGAATGTAAAAATTATAATTATAATATAATTAAATATAAAAAAAATATTATTATTATTATAATATTTATTTAAGCAATGTAATTACAATAAATAATAATATTAAAATAAAGATTAAAAAATTATAAATGAAGTAAAATTAAAAAGTAAACTTTTTTTATTACCAAAATAGATAAAATGAGCAAAAAAACATAAATGATTATACAAAATGTGAGAAAAATAGAGCATTACAGTATATTTTCAAGGGCTGCAGGGGCAATGAGGATTATTGCTACTGCTGTAATCCAATTACATTTCATTACAAAATATAATCAAACCAAACACAGTAATATCCTGAATAATTCTTATTACGATTACGATTACTGTCAACCAAACATGCCATAAATGTTTACGGACCTTGTGTCCTACTTGATAAATATTTGTATTATTTAACAGGTAACAAAATTGGCATAACTATTTCATAATACAAATATAAAAATTAGATATTTTATTTTTATATTTAATTATAATTTAATGTTTTTATTAGTAGATAAACTTGTTATTAATGAATTAAGATTGTTGGTGTACTAATTTAAATTGTTGCAATATCTCCACTATTTAATTTAAATATGTTTTTATAATAATTGTTAATTATAATTAAAAATAATTTCACTAAAATTTATTAAAAATAATTAAAATTTTCGATAAAAATATGTTTAAAGATGCTTAAATATATTATTAATTAATGATATATTTGCTAATTTTTAATAGAATTTGAAATGTATGAAAAGAATGATTGAATTATAAATGGTTAGAATCAGTAACATGAAAAATTGAAATTAAATATATTTTATATGTCGTTTGCTTATAATATTATGTAATAGAAATAAAAATGATTATTGTATTAAAATGCATTGTTAATACAATAGTAATTATTTTTAAATATGTTTGCTATAATAAAAAATATAAATTTATAATTTGAAAGATAAAAAAAAAAAATAGTAAACATCAAAATTATTGAAAGTTTTAGTAATAAATGATACTCAAATAAAATAATTCATGTTGCATAAAAAGTTCAAGATTTTCGCAGTTTTATTTTAATTGTCTATATATCATTAAAAAATAAAAAATTGTAAATTAAATTCATACGTCTTATTTATAATATATTTTTACATATACAAATAATAGTATTTAAACATATAAATATTATAAATTTTTTTATTGTTATTGTTGTCACTATTTTTATTGTTATTATATGATTTTTTTTTTATCGCTACATGTTAATTCATAATTTGTGCTTAGTGCATAAAGATTTATACGAATTAAATTAATTAATAGATGCATAATTATCTGTATTTAAAATACAAAAATATTTTTTAACTTTTATGTGGTTTAATGATATATATTATTAGTGGACTTTTAAATTATAGGGATAAGATATTAAAATTGTTTTTTTTTTTTTTAATAAAAAAGGAGAGTAAAAGAAGATAAAAGGAGATAAAAAGAAAAAAAAAATAGTATGCTATAATTTCCACATCCTAGATTTTTATTATTAATATTATTATATGAACAATATTATCCTTTTTTTTTATTACATTTTTTACTACATGTTAATTTATAATTTATATTTAGTGCCTAAAGATTTATACGAGATAAAATAATTAATAAAAACATAATTTTTTATATCTAAAATATAAACTATTTGTTAACAAGATAAAATAATTAATTGATGCATAATTTTTTATATCTAAAATATTTGTTAATTTTTATGTGACTTAATGATATATATATTGTTAATGAGTTTTAAAATTGTTCGGATAATATGTTAAATTTTTTTTTTGAAAAAAAGAGAATAAAAGAAGATAAGGAAAAAAAAATACAAAAAAGAAAAAATATCAGAAGAAAAAAATGGTATGCTATAATTACCACATTCTATATTTATTTATTTATTTATTTATTATTATTGTTATTATTTTTATTATTATTATATAAACAATATTATCTTTTTTTGTTACATTTCTTGCTATATGTTAATTTATAATTTGTACTTAGTATTTAAAGATTTATATAAGATAAAATAATCTATTATAATTTTTTATACCCAAATATAAAAATATTTGTTAACTTTTATGTAATTTAATAATATATATTGTTAATGGGCTTTAAAATTGTACGGATAATATGTTAAAGATTTTCTTTATAAAAAAAAAAAAGAAAAAAAAAAGGTAAAGGGGAGAAAAAAGCAACACAAAAATGAAAAATAACAAAAGAAAAAAAAATGGATGTGCTATAATTATATCATTATTTATATTTACTGTTGTTATTTTTATTTTTTTTATATGAATAATATTATCTGTTTTTTTGTTACATTTTTTGCTACATGTTAATTTATAATTTGTACTTAGTGCTAAAGATTTATACGCAAAAAAAAATCAATGAATACATAATTTTTTGTATCTAAAATATAAAATATATATTAACGAGGTAAAATAATTAATATATGCATAATTTATATATCTAAAACATTAAATATTTGTTAACGAGTAAAATAATCAATAAATGCATAATTCTTTATATTTAAAATATAAAAATTATTTATTAGTTTTTATAACCGAATGATATATATTATTAGTGGACTTTAAAATTGTAATGATAACATGTTTAAGATTTTCTTTATAAAAAAATAAAAGAAGATAAAGGGGAGAAAAAATATAAAATATGTGTAATGAGATAAAATAATCAATAGATACATAATTTTTTTATATCTAAAATATAAAAATATTTGTTAATTTTGCCACTCTTTTTATTTACAGATACAAAAAAAAAAAAAAAAAAAAAAGCCTCAATGAAGCGTAAATAAAAAAATGAGCATTCTCTAATTTTTTTTTCTTATTTTACCATTTATTTTTATTTTTTTTTATAGCTTTTAACTTTTTTATTATTTAATTTTTTATATACTATTAAATATAAAAAGGCCCCCACACTAAAATCCCATACTTTTGTATAATTATGTTTGATAGTTTTATAGTGTATTATTTTTACATTGAATAATTATTTTAATCACATATATATTTTTACAGTTATAATCATTCACTCTAAATATAACAAATTATATAATTTATACTTACACATTTAATGAACGAGTTTATATCATAAACAGTAGAAAATTGATGGTTATTATCCTAATTTATTATTCCTAAAATACCCCTAATTCTTTTGACAACTTTTTTAAAAATATTTTTTTGGGTATTTTCCAACTTTTTTTTCCTTTCCATTTTGCCCTCTTTTTCTTTTTTTAGCTTCAATTTTTTTATTATTTAATTATTATTTTATTTTTTACACTATTAAATACAAAAATGTCCCTACACTAATATATCATACTTTAACATAGTTATATTTGATAGTTTTATAATATATATATTTTTACGTTGTTAACATTTAATAATTACTTTAATTATATACATATTTTTTACAATTTTATTCGTTTACTCTAAGTATAACAAATTATGTGATTTATACTTATATATTTAATGAACGAATTTATATTATAAATAGTAGGAGATTGATGGTTATTCTCATACTTTATTATTCCTAAAGTACCTCTAATTCTTTTAGCAACTTTTTTTTAAATATTTTTTTTTGGGTATTTTTAAATAACATATTATATACCCACACATCTATTTAAATTGACGTGATTTAAATTCATGTTATCTTAGCATTCACTTGAAGCTCTCCATATATCTTTGCACAAGCAATATTATCATATAGTAGAATAAGCCATAAATAGTATATGATTATTGTCTAACAGGTTACTATTCCTCTTTTGTTTATTTTTTACATTATTAAATATCAAAATGTCACTAAAACACATACATTATTTATAAATAATTATTTTATTAATTTTATTATATATTGTTCTAATTATTTTTCACTTTTTAGATTTTAATATTTTTTTAATACATTAATCAAAATGTATATAATAAATAAAATTTCTTATAAATTAGTTTTTTTTAACATTAATAAATACCAAAATATATTTATAATAAATACACTTTTTACAAATAGTTATATTCTTAATTTCTTGTACATAAATAAATATCAAAATATTCCAAAAATAAATAACTTGTCATTAATAGTTGATTTGTTAGTTTTATTATGCACTATTTTAGTTATTATTCATTTTTTTAGTACACTAATTAATATTAAAATGCACATACAATAAATACACTTTTTTATAAATAACTTTTTTTTTACATCAATAAATATCAAAATTTCTTTATAATGAATACAATTTTTATGAATAATTGTCTTCTTAGTTTTTTGTACACAAATAAATATCAAAGTCTTTATAAAATAAATACACTTTTAAGGAACAACCATTTTGTTAGTTTTATTATAATCTATTTTGATTATTTATTATTTTTTTATTACATCAATAAATATCAAAATGCATCTATAATAAGTAAATTTTCTTATGAATTGATTTTTTTGTACAATAATAAATATCAAAATATATTTATAATAAATATATTTATTATAAATAATTGATGGCCAACATAAGCAGTATTTTCATTTTTTTTTTCTTCTTATACACCCAATAAATAACAAAATATTTCTATATATTTATCAAATTTGAATAACTGAATTTTGTTTATGTTCTTTTTAAAGTAATATTAATACTTTAAATCAAATATTAAAATTAAAACATTAATACAAATAAAAATAAATATATAATCTAATAAATTATAAATAAATTACATAATGATTTAAATATTTATTTTAAAATAAATAATTTTAAAAATATAATTATATTATATGTAGTAATTTTATTGTGTATATATTCTCTTATATATACATAATTTTTTGCAAAAGATCAGCATCCTTATTTGTTTGTCTCGAACAATACTAGCCCCTACAGCTAATATTAGCCCCTACAGGTAGACGAAAATTTTGTAGTTTTTCATGTATGTCTATTTTATTACTGTTAATAAAGCGCGCGCGCGCGCACGCATTTTTTTTGACCAAAAAAATAAAATAAAGCACATTTGTCCCACAATAATTAAAAAGGTATTTGTTTAGTCGTTAGTTGTGCTTTAGTATTATTATATGATCCAAGCGAGGCCAATCCACAATTTGAATCGGGAGGAAGTGAGGTATCTAAATCTTCTTAGGTCTCGTTTTCCACATTTTGATTAAAAATTACTTTTTTATTTTATTTTAAATTGAAATAATTAAAGCGCTATATTATAATTAGGTAATAAATGTTACCCATCTTCTGCGGTCAATATTATCATCATTCACCACGTGTTAAGTTGGCATATTGACTAGCAATTTAGCATTAAAATAAATAAATTTAAATATTATAAATTTATGATAGATTTATTTAATAGTATAATTAAGTCTATTCAATTATATTAAATAAAATTTTGACAAATAATTTTGTAATATATAATAATATTTAAAAAAAAAATACCATTTTACTAGTGTAATATACTATTATTATGACTTCATTCTTATGTATAAATTTTTTTATTATTTAATTTTTTAATAAAAAATATATATTTATTTATTATCATATTAAAAAAATATAGTAATTTAATTATAAAAAAAATAACATACAGGGCGGATCTATTCAGGGGCTGGACGGGGCTCCGGCCAGATTTTCTAAAAAATTTTTTGTCTGCACCTACGTCGGCGATAGACTCTGTCGTCGATCCTCTCAGAGACTTCGCCAAGGCTCCACTGCAAACAAAGAAAAGGAGGTGGCTTTTGATGGTGGTCATGTCACGGGGGTCGATAGCTCAGAGCTTGGAGATGAAGATAGAATTGGAGCTGAAGAGGGTGGAGAGAGAAGCTGGTTAGGTAACAGATGGCCTCGGGAAGAAACTTTATCTCTGTTAAATGTAAGGGCTGAGATGGACGTTAACTTCAGAGACGCTACCCTCAAAGCACCTCTTTGGGAAGAAATTTCCAGGTGAGTTTAACATTCAACTATGCTATCATTTCTCTGAAAATTTGTCTAGAAATTGGGTAACTGTTGGTTTGCTTTTATGTTTCTGATATTCTTTTGTTTGCTTGAATACCCAGAAGCAAAATTTGAGCCGATGAGTATTTTTTAGTTTGTTATTCCATTTGCACTCAAGTTATTTGCATAAATGTCTAAGAGAATTAATATCAGTTATTTGATGGATGATAAATGCTAATAACACTCAATTTTGCACCCATACTACCTATATGCACCAATTGTTTTCATTTACCATTATTGTATTTGAGTTATGGTATTGTAAAGGATTGCAAGTGAACTTATAGTGAGTAGATGCTTGCATTTGTTAGAGGTAAAGGAGCTCTTGAGTTAAAAATAAAATAAAATATATGAATGTTTAAAATAATTGGCATCAACCTAACTAGGATCTAATAAGAGTCAGGTGGTCCTAGCCTAGCTCAAACAATTTCAGCTTGTAAGTTACACTTAAAAGATCTTTATTTGGCATTTGGGGTTAGCAATTCTGATCTGTCCTTTTCTTTTCTTTTCTTTTCTTTTTTTTCTCCCTACTCTGCTACTGTTCTCTTCTTATTTATGGCGCAGATTTCAAAATTAAGCATGATTCCTGTCGTTTGTGTAATGGAATGGATTATTCACAGCAAACAATACTCAAAGGAAGTTAAAATAGCTGTTATCGTTGTGGTCATAGGCGTTGGTATTTGCACCGTAACTGATGTCAAAGTTAATCTCAAAGGTTTCATATGCGCCTGTGTGGAAGTTTTGTCAACTTCTCTGCAGCAAATTGTAAGTACCACTTAATTTATCCCTTCCTTTTGTATTTGCTGCATAAAAATTGGTCTCAAGCTTAGGTTGTTTTATACTTTTGGCAAAGGGAAGAAGGTAAGAATAGGGAGGTTTTGTGGAAAGAAAATTACAGGTATTTTGAATGTGTTGTATTACTTGATCTTTGTATTTATGCCTCATTTATGTCGACTGCCTCTGCCTCCACCCTGAAAAATCAGCCCTCCCACCAAAAAATTCCTGCCTCCGCCCCTGATAACATATATGTTGAGGAAATTAAAAAGTTAAGTCATGCGAATTGCTTCAAACAGTGCCCGAGTCACGACACTACAGTCATGTCGTCACCCTTTCACTCTGCTTTCCATCTATCTACTTCAGGAGTCGAACTCAGATTTACTAAATCAACCCCAGATCTTCATGTTTTTTAATTTTTAAAATTAATATTATATGTGCTGTATAAATAACCAATAAGGTGACAATTACCCTCCCTCAATGAAATGTTTGTTAGGGCTAAAAAGTAATTTTATTATTAGAGCCGGTTAGGTGAGCATACAAACTTGACTCATTTGAGTCAATTTTTAGAGCACCTCAGCTGCTGCTTAAGATGCAATATGCGGAACGGTGTCCAGTTTGTTTATATCTTTGTTCTAAATTCACTTTTCTTTTTCTTTTACTTTAGTTATATATTTATAATAACAAAAAAAATCATTATCTTAAAAAAAAAAAAAAAAAAAAAGTTGACTACAAATGCTAAATTTAAAAATCATTTATGTTGTGTCAGTTTTCCTTGAACTCGCTGTTTACGATTTCTTGGGCTGCTTCCGATCCCGGTTTCTGACTGTAAACGAGACTAGGCAATAAGTTGTTCTCGAAAATCGTAAGGTACAAACTTCTTTGCTTGCTAGCTCAATTCTCGGATTTTGATTAAACGTGGAGTTTAACGGTTCAAATGAGCTCTAGTCCGAACATTTCTCTGAAATTCTTCTAGTTTTCATTTGTAGCTGGTGGTGGAATTCTGTACGATGCAATCAGGTTAGAAATTACCCGATTCACTTTATTATTCTGACTTTACACTTTTCGTGTCTCAGAGATCAATGATGTTTGTATATTGTGAAGCGTTGAAGGCGCTTCTAAATTAATTTGTGTAATTTGGTAGCAACAAAGGTGTATTTGTTAATTGTTGTTCTTGCATTTAAAGGTTTTCTGTAACTATGTTTTACATTAATTGCAACTTTATAAAGTTATGTACCCTTACGATTAAGTCAAGATTTTGTTTCTTAGTGCAAGTTGTTATGGCAATGGCAGGGAAGTTCTTATAGTTATATAGTTTGACTTGATGCTTTAACCACAACAATGGGCCTCTCATTGAAGGTTTCCTCACTAGAATGTAATTGCAAATTTCTATGGGGTGAGGGACCTTGTTTTTGTGAAAACTACCTTTTTGTTCTCTTACACATTTAGTCCGTGTTTTTCAATTTGGGACACTTAAGTTGAACAATAGTGTTAAAAATTTAATTGAAATATCAAGTGCAAAAAGCACGTGATAATAATTTTGAGGGGAATTTCTATTGATTTTGACTCATATTCATTATCCCTGAAAATGATTATCACGTGAAAACACATGCCGTGTAAATTTTTGACAATATTGTTATATTTGGACTTTATAAATGAATCCCAAATTCAAAAGCATGAGGACGAAATGTGTACTAGTTGAGATAAGGGACTAAAGGGTGTCCCCTTCCCAAACATAAGGTGGCTTCTAGGGTAATTTTACATTTATATTGATAAAGAAAATGTTTAATTGTATTGCATAACTACACTTTATACATAAAGTTTCATTTTTAACCCCCCTTAAGAAAAAGAACATATGTTTATGTTTTTTATAATATAAATGAACAAATATTTTTTAGTATTAGAATAAAATAAACATATGTTTTTTTCACTGAGGAAGATTAAAAATGAAACCAGTTGAATAACTAGGTCATTTATACATGATGGTTTTTTTGTTGATGCAAATTTTTCATAACCCTACCTTAATTTTTATTTTTAATTGAGTACTACTATTCATTGCAAATTTGTAATTATCTCATATGACATGTGCAGAATATTACCTGTTTAAAACTGGTGGGTGAATGCTACATTCAATCAATTTCTAGCTCATCATTTGTGATTCATAACAAATTTGTTTTTTAGATTTTTGTTCTTCTTTTTAGTTAGCAGAAAGTCATTCTTTTGCCATTTTTTGTGTAATCTGCTCAGCCAGCTAAGTATGTATTGTGCTATGATTGACGACATTGGTCGTTCAAAATGCAACCACAATAATTGTGAATTAGAAAGTTCTCATTCACAGCTGTTGATCTCATCACAGGACATGACATCAATTTTCTCTTTCGAGAAGCCCAAATCCGTTGGCTGAAGGCTCCTGAAGTGCTCTTAATATTGCAGAATCATGAAAAGTACCAGCTCACAGAAGAGCCTCCTAAATATCCAAAGAGTAATTTTCCTTATCTTATGTAGTCTATTTTTTATTAAACATTAGGCATTTTCCCTATTGGGTTCCATATGCTTATTAATGTTTTACATACTCTTGACTGGATTTTGTTACAGGTGGGTCGTTGTTTCTTTACAACAAGAGGGTCCTTCGCTTCTTCCGTAACGATGGTCACCGTTGGCGAAAGAAGAAAGATGGGAGAACTGTTGGGGAAGCACATGAGCGCCTTAAGGTGGTTCATAAAAGTCTATTCTTTATATTTATTGGCATACATATTGCAGCATCTTCGTTCTTTACAACTGGTGTGGTTTTATTTGTTTACTGCGATTAATATTGTGTGCAGGTTGGAAATGTTGAAACGTTAAACTGCTATTATGCACATGGAGAGGATAATCCCTATTTCCGGAGGCGTAGTTACTGGGTGCTTGATCCGTGAGTACTCTTGTTCTTATTTGCCAAATGCAAGTACTTTTATGCTGCAAATTTTCTTTATTGTTGGATGGAATAGTTTCTTACATGGTTCTTATGTTTCAGAGCATTTGAGCACATTGTCCTTGTCCACTACAGAGATATAACTGAGGTGAGCTGATACTTGTTTGGATCTCTCTATAGATTGCATTACTTTATAATACTACCCTAGATAATCTTCCATAGATAAACATCTAGATATTGTCTGCACGATTTCTCTTCATTCATCTTACCTTTCTGATGAGTCATGACAGGAGTTAAGGAGTACGTCCTTTCCAAACATGGGTGTTTTCTCTAGTTTGCACAAATGTTCATAAATAATTTATGATTGCAAACTTCTCCATTCATTACTCCTAATTAGTGATATTTGATAACCATCAGCATTACTTTTTTCTATCAATCACATTCTGCTTCTTCTGTGCATGTTTTCATTTTATAAGTGCATTTTGCCTTTGGATTTTGTCTTTGGTTCCACCATGCATTACACCGCTTTTGGTTTTTGTCCTTAGTTCCATGATGCATTACGGGGAAAACCCAGTCCTGGGTCTGCAGCAGTATTACCCCAAGGATCTTCATCATCTTTCAGCCAGAGTCTTAGTCCCAGCACTATTCAAAATCCGGGCTCTATTTCCATTGCTGAGATCTATGAGCCTTATCAGAATTTGACCAGTCCTGCATCTATGGAAGGTAGTTCTGGTGCAGTAATAAAGAAAAATGGGAAGGACAATTTTGACAGAGTAGATAGAACAGAAGATTTGTATCATTCAACAGAGCTTGAGAAGCAGTTAAGTCCCAATGATGATAGGTTCAAGGAGTTAGGTCCAGTTTGCAGTCAAGATGAAGACACAAATGATGCTGATCTTCTGGACTATGAAAGAAAAATCTCCGATGGGGAACAGTTTGCAGAGTTTTTTGTCCAAGAACAGAACATATGGAATCAATGCTATTCTGGAATCAGAGGTAATGGAAACATTCCACTGTTGAGGTTAATGAATATATATGTCTTGTGGTATCTACTTGATGTTTTTGCATGCTTTATGATGGTACTGTAGTTTGTGGTAAAAGCACTATCAAATAATAAAGGGGGAAGTGTTAGTTCGATTTCTAATGGGATATTTTCTTGGTGGACATAATCATGAATTTTTTGGGCATGAATATTCTGATGTAGGAAAAGAATCGTTGGTTTGTAAAGAGGTTATTGAGTCACGTAAGATGTCATACATGCAGAACCAGGAGAAGCATTTAGACATGCCAAATAGCAGTGTGAGTATCATAGTGAACTATATTGTTAATCCATTTCATCGTACCTTACCTTGGTCAGTTTCCAGAATTATTAGTGGTTACAACTTACTGTCTAGGTTTCATTCTAAGTTATAAATACCGTCTAGTTCAGTATGTGAGAACACAAACGTCTAAATAATGTTTATTTGGTTATCATTTTATATTTCTTGAACTATTAACTTCATACAGCTCTTGATTCTTGCAGCTGGAGAAACCACTGCTTTCCTCAGGTTATGAACCTACCAAACCACAGGAACATCATCAATGTCTAACTTCCGGTAGAAACAACTGTTGAAATTCATTTTGAAATAGAAAAGTAAATAAAATATTAATATGGTAGAGATCATTCCCAATATGGTAGAAATGATTATATTTAATTAATATATTTTTCTGTCGTTTTTATTTCTATTATAAATTTGTGTAATTTGTGCAAAGCAATACAATCAAGTGAAATATTCAAACCAAATATTACATTCTTCTTTTCACAACAACATATGTCTAACTTCCAGTAGAAACAACGTTGAGAAGTGTATGATTTCTTTGAATCTTGTATAAAACAATCCTTCATACATTTTCTAGTATCTGTTAAATTAATATCATGCTATAAGCAATTTACTGTTTTCATGTTTTACCAGCATCTTTGTTGTATCCAGAAGTCAGCAGTCTGGTGGGTTCTTCATATTCTTCTATGATTGAAACTTCTGAAACCAATGCGGACTACTTTACAGTGTTGATTGACCAGAGCCAAATTGAACCACTTGAGTCAGAAATGAGTTTGACTGTCTCGCAAGAACAGAAATTTACAATTCAAGAAATATCCCCAGAGTGGGGTTACGCCAATGAGGCTACTAAGGTATGCTTCATGATCAAATAAGGTGCCACTAACCATGACCTCCATCCCTCTATTGTATCTCTTGTTTGAAGAGATATATTTTCTTTTTTGAAATATGCTCAAATTTGAAAGGCAAAATTGGTTTACCTCCCTAGGCAAGTTTTTGAGGCAAGCATCTAGTAATTTAGATTTAAATTTATCATTCAACTTCAGATTATTTATCCACTTCTTGACCACCAATCTTTTACAGAAGCAAACTTCAGAGATCCCTAAATAGCAGAAGAAATAACTTCTATATTTAGTTAATGTTGATGTCTATGCTTCATGTTTCATTGGCTGTGAATTGAGGCTACCAATTATGCAATTATATACCACACAAATATAAAATCATGCAATTAGTGCTCTGGCATCAATTCAGAAATGTGCTTTTTGGCCCCTATCTTTCCATGTATTTACATGTTCTTGCTCCACTCCCCCCAAAAAAAAAAAAGTAAATACATGTTTTTGCGAGGCATGTTTATGTTGGCAAAACTCTTTTTAATACTGTTTGTTGCTGTTATTTTTTTTCTGTATTCAGAGCCTTACATTTCACGCAGGTTGTCATTGTTGGACACTTTCTTTGTGATTTATCAGAATCAAAATGGAATTGTATGTTTGGCAAAGTTGAAGTTCCTGTACAGATAATTCAGACTGGTGTAATTCGTTGTGAAGCCCCTCCTCTCCCTCCAGGAAAGACAACTCTTTGTGTGACTTCTGGCAATCGAGAGTCTTGCAGTGAAGTCAGGGAGTTCGAGTATCGAACTAAGAGTAATAATTCTGCCAATAGCTATTCATCTCCAACAGAAATTGCTAAGAGTCCTCAGGAGTTGTTAATACTTGTGAGATTTGTTCGTATGCTTTTGTCTGATTCCTCTGTGATGAAAAGAGACATAAAAGAATCTGAGAAACCAAGGAGATTAAAAGCTGATGATGACATGTGGGACAATTTAGTTGAGTTTCTTTTAGTTGATGGTGGAACTTCATCTAATACCATTAATTGGCTTTTTGAAGAACTTCTAAAAGACAAGTTACAGCAGTGGATTTTACCTAGGTCCCTGGAGGGACAGGACAAAACAGTTTGTTCCTTATCCAAGAAAGAACAGGGGATAATACACATGATTGCTGCTTTGGGCTTCGAGTGGGCCTTGAACCCAATACTTAGTTCTGGAGTGAGCATAAATTTCCGTGACATTAATGGTTGGACAGCTCTACATTGGGCCGCACAGTTTGGAAGGTACATAAATATCTGAGTGGTAGTATATCATTTTTTATGATTGATTGCTGCAAATCTTTTGTCCATTGCTTATATCATTTTTTTTATGAATAATTGTTGCAAATCTTTTGTCCATTGCATTTGCAGTTAGCTGTATGGGTCCACTAAAACTGCGTTATTTGTTTACAGGGAAAAAATGGTTGCTGCCCTTGTGGCTTCTGGGGCATCAGCTGGGGCAGTGACGGATCCTACTTCACTTGATCCTATGGGTGAAACCCCAGCATCAATAGCAGCCTCCTATGGGCACAAAGGACTTGCTGGTTATCTCTCTGAATTGGCACTAACCAGTCATCTAAAATCCCTTACACTGGAAGAAAGTGAGCTTTCAAGAGGATCTGCTGAGGTTGAAGCAGAACAAATTGTTGATAGCATCTCAAAGCAAAGCTTTTCTGCCAATGAGGATCAACTTTCTTTCTTGGCTGCAGTCCGGAATGCAACTCAGGCTGCTGCACGCATACAGGCTGCTTTCCGTGTATATTCCTTCAGAAAGCGACAACAGAGAGAAGATGTTTCTCGTGTTGATGAGTATGGTATCAGTTCTGAGGATATGCAAGGGATTTTAGCTATGTACAAGCAGCCATTTCGCAACTCACGCGATTACAATGCAGCTGCATTGTCTATCCAGAAAAATTATAAGGGGTGGAAAGGACGCAAGGACTACTTAGCATTGCGGAAGAAAGTTCTCAAAATACAGGTATTGTATATTCTATCAGAATATTGCAAAGGAAATATATTTGCCAAGGCAATTTTCGAAATAAAGAGCCCTATTGATATCAAGTGTTTCAAAATCTTAGTCTATTTGGTATAAAATAGAAGGATAGGTATAGATGCAACCTTGTTAAACACTGAGCTGCATCATTTGTGTCTGATTCTAAAATTTGAAATTTATTTATTTCTTTAAAATAATTATTGGTGAAACTTCTCTGATAAGGTAAATTACTTTCTTATTTGGTCAGGCTTGTGTGAGAATGTACCGAGTCAGAAACTATTTCAAAGAATTCTGTTGGGCTGTTGGAATTCTAGAGAAGGTTATACTCCGGTGGCTTAGGAAAGGAGTTGGTCTGCGTGGTTTTCAACCTGAAACATATTCTATTGATGAGAGTGAAGAGGAAGACATTCTTAAGGTGTTCCGCAAGCTAAAAGTCAAAGTAGCTATTGAAGAGGCAGTTTCAAGGGTGCTGTCAATGGTGGATTCCCCAGAGGCACGTCAGCAATATCATCGAATGCTTGAAAAATATCGTCAAGCTAAAGTGAGTAAAATTTGATATCAACATTAAAGAAATATTTGATAATAATAGTAAGCCAAGCTAACTTCTTGTTTACATGACTACTATCGCAGACTGAACTTGGTGGTGCAAGCAGTGAAGAAACCTTATACACTCATCCTGCTGACCTGTCCAGTATGGAAGTTGGGGATGGGTATCAGTTTCCGTTACAGCAATGACTAATCACTCTTAACTTTTTAGATTTTACGATTTTGAGGTTTCTGCATTGTACATGGTGACCTGAACTAGATAATTGCTGTAGAGTTTCTGGGTTGATGACTGATTGTTTTAGTTTTCTTTTTTGTTTTCCTTCTCCTTTCAGCTGTAAATCTCGTTTAAAGGATTTGTATGGTTTTCTGAGCTTGGTTTAAAAACAAACACTACGTGCTTAGTTAAACGACGAAATATCCTTTTCTTTTTTACATTTACTATATGAAAAAGTGTAATTGTCAGTCTCCCTTAGTTTGAGAAAACACTTGAAATTCTTAACAAGTTTATTTTTTTTCCTTTTATTTGTTTGTCTTCTCAAGCTTTAGATTTAGTACTATATCATAGTTTCTGAACTACATAATCTTGGGGAACACTGAACACATTAATTTTCACTTTAAGTCGTCATCGAAGGAGGCCATTGACAGAAAGTCGGGGTGAATTTTCAATGGAAAAGGAAAGAAAAAAAAAATTAATACCTAATTATTTAACTAGTTATGTCAGGGTGTAATATGTTATTTTTAGAAAGAAAAAAAATATATGACTCAATTGTCATCGACAATTTCCAGTGTGTGCACATTCGCATGAATGGATAAAGTCCAACCTGACCTTAAGCAGATGCTATGAAAATCATTATGTAATGCGGACCAGATCAAAATCAATAAAGTTCTATTAAGTAACCTAATTTTATAGACACAAATTCTAATAAAGTCTATCCTGTGATAAGAACAAAACACAAAGAAAATAATAATTTTATCTTGCATCCTTATGAGTTTACAAATGCGATTCAGATTTGATCCCAACTCACGATAGTCATCCATGAGTTCCATTCTAAAAACTGCATAAAATTAAATATATATTTGTACGATTACTAAAGGAGAAGCAGAATTAGAGATTAAGAATCAATGAAACCAAGTTGAGGGTTTTTTATTTAAATTTTCGAGTTATACACAACAAGATTAACCACAGGTCTAATTGTAGATGTGTATACTCATTGAATTCCTACAAGCTAACAATAAAATGCAAATGAAAAGCAAGACAAGAAGCAATCCGATGCCATTCTCTCAAAACCACGAGTTCAATTATGCCATGCCTCCACTTGTAGCCGTCCTAATTATCTGAAAAAGTGCTGTTTCAACAAACAAACAAAAAATTAACAATTAGATCAGTCGTTTTTATCAAAATTCTCAGATTCAGATTAAACAATGAATTCAATCTAATTGCTTAGAAATGCTAACATTACATACAGAAGTTGCAAATTGCAAAAGGAATCTGAACCTAATTATGTTTAATTTCTTCAATAAACCCAAGCAAGCTTAAAAGAATTAAAAAACAAATTGAAAAGATGCAGTAAAATGGAAACAGAGGAATAGGAACTTACACGATCCAATGACGACAAAAATGAAAAAACCAAGTAGAATAGGACCAACGGGATAGTCCTTTCCTTTCTTAGTAGTAGTCTCAGGCACAGCTCCTCTTTTTGTTATGTTCTTATCGAACCTCTCCACTTTCCTATCAGCAAGACGCCTAGATGTTGTCTGTACAAACCACAAACATTACGTTTTAAAAGCAAGTCCTATTGTCTATGATTCCTCAAAGCAAAGAAGATATAGAATAACAACAGAATCCTACATTTGGTGCTTAAACACAAAACAGATCAAATTGAAAGTAGAATATGGGCGGATTTGAGATCTAAGGAAACAAAATGACACGTTATGATCTGTAATGCAATTATCTATTCAATTTGCAATTCTAAAATTACGAACATATAATGAAATCGTCATAGAAAAGTAGCCAATAAAAAATCATTCTTCTCAAATTATAACGATTAAGAACCAGATGAGCAGAGAAAATTATAGATCGGATCAAACTAAATTCGTCAACTTCACAATAAATATCAAATATTATTAATTAAAAAAAAATCACAGAAGATCGGATCAATAAAAACAACCGTAAAAATTAGAAGAACGAAACAGAAAAGATGTTACTGAGCATTTAAAATTGAAATTACCATGGTTGAGGGAAGATCTGGTTGATTCAGGGAACACGAGAGCTTTATCTCAGGCGAATTCAACTTCCCTCGTCTCGCTTCTTATTTTCTGATCTGATCATTAGTAGAGTGATAGGATCGCTGAATCTGGAGTCACAGCCTTGACCGTCATTTTTGCTCACCACGTAGAGTTTGTGATGTGTACTGATATAATTGGGTGTGCGTATACACGTAGTAATTGTTACGAAACAGACTCATTCTTAATAACACCATAAATTACTAAATATCAACATATGTTATATATCTAATTTTAATGAAATTTATTAATGGTCAAATATGTATCTTTAACATCAAATATAAAATTTTGGATGACGTTTACTAAAAAAATTAATCTAGAGTCAGAATACAAATTAATAAGAATGAAAAAAAAAAATAAAAAAATATATATTATTCTATTTTTTTATATATTTATTAAAAATTATAATAAATTAGCATGAAAATATTATAATAAATATCATTACTTAAATATTATGTAGAGTCTTTGTTTTATTTCCTCGATATTTTTAAAAAATAAAAATAACTTCCTTTTCACTCATTCATTTTTCGTGTCAGTTAGTAGACAAACCCTACAGTCGAATGAGAGTCGGCCATTTGCTTTTCTCCTCCGTCCTCTTTTCATTCTTCACCCAAAATTCACCAAATTTTCTATCACTTTCATGAAATTTCAATCTCATCTCTTAATCTCAACAAAATTCATGGTTTTAGTATTTCTAAATTCAGATTAGAAAATAAGGAGATGTGGTATTGTTGATTTGGGGATTGTGAGAAGGTGGTGAATATCGTCTGATCTTTTTTGATTCATGTGAGTTTCTCTCTGCTCCCCTTCTGTTCATGCTTGTTTTTCAATTTCCACCACCGCTTTTGATTCCTCTACTTTTAATTTTTAGTATCAATAAATTCTCGCTTCTCTTTATTGTTTTGTTCGATTTCTTTATCAATAATTCTCCTAGAGTTTCATTCTCTTCGGACTCACTTTTCTAGTCTTGTGTTGGTAGTTTCTTTCCACTTATCTCGTCTCTAGATTGAATCTATTAGAGCACTATTTTGGTGTAGTGGTCATAAAAGTTTATGATAAGAATAGAGACAGTGTTGAGGTACCTGATCAGACTGAGCTTTGGAATGATCTATGCAAGAACTAAGCATGACTTGAGTTTGAAGTTTGGTGATGTTTGGATTATACTGTCATTTTATTGTTCTTTTATAACTAGTCTATGTTGAGTTAAAAGAGCAATTGCATATGTGTTATACCTATTAGTTTGATTTGATTTGAGTAGTGGCTTCGAAGCTGATACTGTGGTTCGTTACTTTCACTCGTGGTTGATTATTATTCTTTGTTGTTTTGCACCTCTTCAATTATGATGCTCTTGCGATAAGAGATTGATAATGATGTTTCCAATAATTTAGAATTGAGTTTTGTGGAGGACATTAAGATGAGAAGGATGGTATTGTGCTCAACATATATGATTTACTTCAATAAAGCTCTTATGGTTGCACCTTTGAATTACAACAGGTTTAACTATGTGCAAAGGCTAATCACATTAGGGGTTACTAGATATAAAATGTTATATTTTTTCTTTATTAATTTTTTTGTTTTTTGTTTTTTGTTTTTAGTCTTTGTCTAATGCTTAGTGTATTGGTGTTGTCTTAACTCTAAAAGAGCTTTACATCAATGTTACTTTTTCCATATTGGATAACGCGGTTTAATATTGATTTACTCTCTAAGAGCTTATGCCTAGCTAATATTACTAGCATACTTGACAACTGTGGTTCCTTTAGGCTACTTCGTGTAGTTGAAGTTGGAACCATTAGGATTGTGGGATTGTATTGTGCCTTTTCTTTTCTTTCCAATTTAGGTTAGGTCTCTTATTGTAATAATTTATGTCTTAAATGACTCTTCTCTTTTGAATAAACAAAAAAAATGTATCTTCACCTATAGAGCTATGTAGAATTATTTTATAAAAAAAATATTCATTAATTCAAGGCTCTAAACGATTTTTTTTTTATCAAACTAATATATTAATTCAAATTAATAACAGTAAACAATAAAAATAAGTGAGATATATCACATATAAAATTTGTATATTTTTTCACTCTACCCCTTCTCTCCATATTAAAAGTTAAAAAAAAAAAAAATTAAAAATGAATTTTTTTATTGTTTAAAGTAGAGAGCTAATTAACAGTTATATGATGTTTGATCGATAATAATAAAAAATAATAATAAGAATAATTTTGAATATTTATGTGATTGGTTTAATTATTAATATATAATATAATGCAAAATATTTAAATAGTAGCATAAATGCTAATTTTTTTATACCTCTGTAAATTTATAATGTTTTTTTTTTTTTTTTTACATATTTGAATAATTATATAATAATTTTTTCTCACTTGATTTTATTTAGAAGTAAAAAAAAAAGTTTATTTTTTAATTTTATTTTAATATTATCGTTATTTTGACTCTATTGCTTTAACAAGTATCATAATAATAAGAAAAAATGGTATTAGAAGTAGACTAATTATAATTAAAAGATACAAAAGTTTAATAATTATTAAAAAAATATTATAAATTTTAAAATTGTTATAAATTTATCCTAATATTTTTAATTATAGCTATAGTTAGTAAATTTTTAATGTTTTTTATCTTAATAATAATATCATTTTATTGAATTGAATTTATACTATTATTTATATTTAATTTTACCTACTTTAGATTGGTAGAATAAAACTTTTACTTCGTGGAAATGTATCTGTTGACCGTGTAAGATTTAAGTAAAAGTCTAATTTAATTAAAATTGATTTATTACGAGAATTTCCAAAAATAAAAGCAAAAGCAAATTTTTTTTTTTTTATTTAGTCAATACTCCAATAAAGTTAATGTTCAAGTCAAATTATGATATGATAAAAACAAATAGACAACATGGGTATTTTTTTTTACGAGAGTTGATAGATTAAATAAACATTCAAAAAAATTACGTGAAAATTAATTAGTGTTCGCTTAAATATTTCAAACCGGATGGGCTGCATTTATAGTTATCATAATTAGGTCGACAGGAAGATAGATTCATAATAAGTGAGGTATATATGACTTGTTTAATGCCTAAAAATTCTTTAGTTAAGTAAGGAAGAGTAGTTTAGTCGATATTTATTTTTGTAGTTAAGTTATTTTATTTGAAAAAAATGACAGTTTAATGAAAAATGATTAAGTATATCATTTTATTTATTTATTTATTTTCATATATTTTTTTTAACTATTATTGAGATATTAATTTTATAAATTATCTTTAGTATTTACAATAATGACTACAAAATTGATAAAAAATAAATAAATTTAAAATTTGATTATTTTTTATTGTGCTCACTTTTTTATAGCAAAAAATTAAACAGCTACAAAAATTAATAAAAATATGAAAGTGTTCTAACTAACATAAGAAAGAGATATTAGGTGCATTTTTCTCTAATTCTTAATTATGGATGTGTAATTTGTATTATTTTTCTTTTAATCGAAGAAAAACAATCTGATCACAACTTCTAAATTAAAATGAAAAATAAACATATATACTATTCTTTTTTTCAAACATTAATATTTTATTATGTTAATAAAAGATTACAAGCTGGTATGTTCCACGTTTAACAAAAAGAACTATAGCTTGAAGAGTATAGATCAATAACACCTATACAACAATACTGTCAATACATAACAATAAAAGATGACAAAATGCAACATGAAATTTTAGCAAAACAATACAAATTTTAAAAGAACATTAAAATCATGAAAACATTTCAATCACCTTGTAAGATCTATAGATACATAGTACACAAAATCACTGCAACAAGAGATATGGATTAAATCTTGGGCAATTAATTCTCAACATGACCCACAAACTTGACATAAATATGTGGCTTTTAGACATTTAAATTTATTATTATTATCAAGTTAGAACAAGTCAACTCGCTTAGACTTGTTTATTGAACAGGTAAAGACAAGTTAATCGGGTTAACCCGTGACCCATTTAATAACCAAATAATTAAATAGTTCAATGAGGATCAAATTTGTAATTTAGTCAGAGTATATAAATATATCCTAAACTACACATTCCCTAACCCTAACTCATTTATCTTTTTTCCCAATTTGTCTGTCAGCTCTCGCCTCTCCCCATGACCCTTACCTTTTGCGCTTGGCTCTCTCCAAATCTCAAACTCTTCTCAACTCATGCCAGCCTCTACCCCACGGTCAACAAGTCCCTCAATGTTGCCTGAGTAACGAATCAACACAACGGGCCACTAATTGCACTACTATTTAACACACAATCACCCCCTTCCCAATTACGTTGCTCATGTTGCTCGTGGCTAGACAACCACATCCTCAAGCTTCATGTTCGGATTAAATGGTTCTTGTTTTTGAAACAACATTCACCAAATTTATGAAGCTTTCTTTTCAAACTCCTTTTATTAGTTGATTTCTTTCACATAAGTGATATATATCCAATTCAAGAAAAAGAAGAAAAAAAACATGTACTGTTAAATAAATCATATGTATAAACAATCTCTTAGAAAAGAGAAAAAAACACATGACTCGTGATTTTTTCTTAAAAAAAAGACATTCATATAATTCAAGTTTTTGATTTATTTACGAACATTTGTCATTATCATTTAGTTTTTTAATAATAAAACATTGTCTTCGTCTAGTCTTGCGTAGCTATACAACTTCCTAATTCCTCTATAATTCTTTGATCATATGAATTTTTATAGGAAAATTACCAAAACTAGCACCCCTAAAATTTATAGTAATAAAACTAACACCCTCTTGTATTCAATTAGAATTGAACGTTTAATATTGAACGTTCAATATTCAATTTGAACGTAAAATAATTTGAACGTAAAATATTGAACGTTCAATATTAAACGGGTATAATTGTCGTCATTCAATTCTAATTGAACGGATAATATTGAATGGGTTTAAATTATCGTCGTTCAATTTTAATTAGACATAAAGGTGCTAATTTTGTTATTATAAATTTAAGGGTGCTAGTTTTGTTATTTTCTGTACTTGATGATTTCAAACAATCTTTCTTACAAAGTGTCATTTTAGAGTATAAATATATATCGACAGATGAACAACTACTCCTTTTTCTTCGGTTCCCGACAATAAAGTTAGTATTTAAATTATTGAAATTATATTATATAAATAATATTTTAATAAATATGTAGTTTCTTTTTTTGTTTAATCAATTTTACAATATACATTCATTCACTATAAGTTGGGAGGGAGTCAAGAGCTAATGGATATATTTGTAGTTAGGATATACATAACTGAGTTATTGTAATTATTTGTGTATTAGAACTTCTCTTCTCAAAATTGAGAAACGAATTTAGGATTAAATTGTCTATCCAATAACGAAAAATTGATAAGTAATTTAGTTTAGTCACAATAATAATTCAAAGCCTCATGCAATACACGTGCACTTTGCACGTGTATTAACTGTATTAAATATTTCTAATAATTAATTGTGATATCTTGTAATGAAAAGCATGTTTTTTTGAATTGCAAGTTAATTGTTTTAAAACATATATATTTGTTGTATGATCGAATTTCTAAAATTTAAATCAAGTTGATTTGGTGTAATAAAGTTATAAAATTAAGAAAGAAAAAAATTCTGCCAACTCCCACCGATGAATTGATGAACACGTATCTATCAACAAAGACAGTGGGGGCTTGGTAGTCCCCTAGCCATTTAGTGCACAAATTCTCTCATTAATTTAAAAATAAATTTGCTGTTTTGGACACAATTTTATTTAAAAAAAATAATAAAATTAATACCTTAAAAATTCATAATAATAAAAATAATTTTTTTAGTGTTAAAATTATATATTTTTTATAATTAAAAAAATAATTATTGTATCATTTTTTCTTTAAATAATAGTTAAATTTGAGTTCGTTCAACTTGAACGATGGTAATTTAGATCCGTTTAATATTAAATATTTAACATTAAAAGCCGTTTAATATTATTAAAATGTTAATTTTATTATTATAAATTTTAAGGGTATTATTTTTAATAATTTTTTTTTGTTATCGAAAAAAATGCTATTTATCAATTAAAATTTTCCATTTTCATAACGTAAAGTGATTAAATTAATTTTATAGTATAAAGTGATTAAATTAATTAGTATTATTTAAAATTATAAATCCTTTAACACATAAATTTTCCCATTTTTTTTATCCATCTAATGGTCAATCTCTTGCCATGTGTGAATCTGTATATTATAGTTATTGGTAGCACTAAGCGCCTTATAAGTTAGAATGCTAGCTAGAACTACAAGTAATTTAATATCTAAACGACTAAACACGTGATACTTTGAAAGGGAGAAAATATAGATTGTATTTTGGTGCTCTACTTGAAAAAGCTTTAAGAGATAAAAAGGGCTTTATTTTGTGTTTATTTAATAATCATGCCCCTCATTTAAGCACATTAACGATATATTTGGTGTAATATATCGAATAGATTAAATATAAACATATTTAATTAAATTATATTATAATTAATTTATACAATATTTAATAAAAAGTTGTAAAATATAGTCAAATTAAATTGATTATATATATATATTACTAAAATAATTTATATTTAAAATATTTTTTATTATAAAATTTATTTAAAATAATTTTTAATTCATTTTTATATTTTTATTATATTTTTTTAAAAAATATTATTTTTAATTTAAAATAATAATAAAAAAGTTAAATATATAATTTTATAATTAAAAATTTTGATAGACTAATTTGATTGTCCCATACAGTTTAGACCCATATTTTCTAGTCCTACAAAATTTCTACATAATCATATTATTTTTATATTTTTATACTGTATGATATGATCTAATTTCATAATCAAAATATAATTGTATATAAATTATATAACTAAAATATTTAATATGATGTAATAAATATGTCGTAAATTATTTTTTTAAAGAAGTAAACCTCTTTTGCTTTTAAATAAAATATTTTCACTAAAAATAATGGGATCTATTTAAAAGATTATAATATTGAAGTAATGTTTCTTTACTTTTTCACCAAACTCGATATTGTTTTCCTATAAAACCGATTATAGAAATAAAATTAATGCTTCTTCAAAATCGCTTCAATTATTTGACCCAAAAAAAAAAAAAAAAATTCGCTTCAATTAAGGTGTGCAAAATTGACTGAAACTAACCTAATGCATACTACCTAATTCAAATCAATCTAACATTTTCGATTTTTGATTTTTATGGTTGGTGTTAGTTCTTATTATTATATGACTCATTTATATTAGTTTATTCAATTTTTCACTTTTTTCAATTTTATAAAACCTAAACTAATTCAATTTATTTATTTTTTATTCATATTTTTATTTTATATAATGCTTTTTATACTATTTTTTTGTTGAATGTGATAATCATCATTTGATTAGAATCCTTATTAGACTCCTTGTTCCTTTATCATATTTAGAGTCTTTATTAAAATAATATTTAAAATTTTTATTAGATGTGATAATTATCATATATTTAGGATTCTTATTAGATGTAACTATTATTTTATTATCATGTTTAAAATTTTTATGTAATGTGATAGTAGATTTTAAAATAGCAATTAATATCAATAATTAAAAATATATAAATAATTTTGTCAAAAAAATATTAAGTGTGATTTAGACTTTTATATATAGTATAGATATAAATATATATATATATATATATATATATATATATATATATGGATAATAAATCATTAGTGGCATTTGTCTTTAGGGCATTTAGAACTATTCTAATTTTAAAATTTTAATTACTTGAATTTAAAGATGTTAAGTAAGTGATTGAATTTTAAAATATTTAAATTAAAAATTACATTTAAATTATATTTAAACTTTAAAAGCTATAATACAAGAGTTATATATATCTATATACATAAACAAAATGGATTAGCTAAAGAGAGGATCAAATTTAATAAAATTACTTGACCTAATTCAAATTAAACTAAAAACTAAATTCAAGTTGGATTAATTTTTTAAATTTATTAATTTAGATTGGTTCTTATTTTTCAAAAATTATTCATATTAATTCAAAATTTTGATTTTGGTTTAAACCCAAGTATAATCGTGTAATGTTTTAACTAAATGCCTAGTGGCATGATCAATGCCAACGATTGTAAATTATGTCTTTTATTACAATAATGAATGAAACTATTCATAAAATCGTGCACCGTGTAAAATGTTGATCATTATTGTTTTTAATTGAGACTTGAGTAAAGCTCCATTTTAGAACCTTGTGAGATTAGGCGTAAATCATCTAGATGTTCGTGTATCTCGTTGGGATCAAATAAGCATTAAAAGGAAAGAAGTGGCTTAAGCACAATGTATGCCATATACTTGAGTAACAAAAAAAAGAAGAAGCGAGATTGTACCTATTTTTCAGGCCAACATAAGGTTATTGCGAAAGATCAAGTGAACCAGATACATAAAATACTAAACTTCAATTTCAACTTTTTAAAAGTGGATATAAATGTGCTTGGTTACTAGATACTTGACCTAAAATAATAACGATCTTATATCTATTTAAAACATAAATTACTTTTGCTTCTTGTTATAAAAAAATTATTTTTGCTTGTTTGATAATAGATAATTGCTCAAAGATTATGTAGAAATCAGATGCATATTTTAGAACTTGAAACCCTAATTCTTTTTGTTGACGACAGCATCTTATATACGAGCTTTTTGGTTTGTGTGCGTGGGTAAAATGCCATAGTCTATGACGCGTTGTTCCAGTTTTCTCTTTATCCTTATTTATCTATAAAAAAAAATACTCTTTATTTTTTTCAAACATTTGTTAATTTTAAGCGTGAGAGAATGATTTGCTTGATTTTATTATTTTTGGTGCTTCGTGAATTTTTAAAACTTACCATTCCTTTGCTTGTTTATTAATGCTGAAAATATACACCCTTTTATCAAATTTTCATATTTCTAGGGTGTGTTTTTTATTTTTTCAAGTAATTTTTCAATTAAGTATATTTAGTAACAATTTATAATTTTAATTTTTATATTGGTAAGAAATCACTACTAAAATATAAGATGATTTGTAAATCTTTGAAAATAAGATTTTTGAATTATATTTCTAATCTTTTTTCATTTCCCTAAACATTTTTCTTAGATAGTAAATCAAGTATTTGTTATAATTTGAATATCAAATCTTGAATATGTTATATCTATCTTATGGTTAGATTTATTTTAAATGAATATTTATCTATATTGTATCATAAATTTGTATTTAATTGGAGATAATTAGATATTCAATATCTATCATATCTTATATTCGAAATTCATATTGTATCTCGTAAACCCTATAAATAGAGTCTTTAGCAGTGTTTTATGATATAACAATAAATGAGAATTACTTATGCTATTTGCTTTCTCTCTACTTTTCTTCTCTTACTTTCTTTAATTTTATAACAGTATTATAATTTTTTATGTAAAAATAATAGAAAAAAATATTAAAAACTTGAAATTTATAAATAAAAAAAATAATTTCTTTATTTTTAAATTTATGAAAAAACAAAAAAAAAAAAGTATTATCAAACAATTTGTAAGTAAAAAAAAATTTAATCACAAAGTATAAATTATTATTAAATATATTGATAATTATATTTATAAAAGAAACATAAATTATAAAATTAATTATTTAATTATAAATTAAAATTATTATTAGATCTAAATAAAACACCCCATAAATAATTAACTTTCTAAATTTTAAAATTTTATGTTAAAAGAAAATTGTAACAATATCCAATGGAACATTTTTGCAAATAAATTAATATAAATAGAAGGTTTTAAAAATTAAAAAAATTATTTGTGATTTATTTTTAAAATAAGAAACAAATGTTGGACAGGTTCACAACTTATTATAGTTATAATACTTATGTTTAGTAATTTGTTTCTGTGGTAGTTTATTACATTAGTTTTAAAAAAGTGAAAGTTTAGTCTAAATAATGAATTTTTTTTATGTTTTTTAAAAATTATATTTTTTTAATTTTTTTAATTGCATTTGAAAATTAAAATATTAACATGAATAATTATTAAAATAATTTTTTAAAATAAAAATAAAGAAAAATTTACAATTTACAATTTGGACTTGGCTATTATTATTATTTTTTAAATTATTGTACTAAATTGTTATTAAAAAAATTAATAAACTTAAGTTTAAGTGATCTACTTACAAAAAAAAAAAAATCTAATCACCTGCCATAAAAATAAAACAGTTAGCTCATTGGATGACATGACATAAATTTTTGTAACGAGAACCAATCAAATTAAAAATAAACATAAATTAAAATAGAACAAAAATAAAAATAAAAATAAAATTTATTTTTTATTTATATTTATTAAATAATTCTAAATAATTAGAATAAAATTATTAATTGAATTAAATTTCATATTACTTTACTAATCTATTTACTAATCCGTGAATCAATCCAGATAGAAATAAACTTATAATGAAGGAAAAATAAAATTTATTTATGTTTATTAAATAATTTTAAAAAATTGGAATAAAATTATTAATTAATTTAAATATTATTTTAAAAATAATAAGAAAAAATATAAAATAAAATAAAATATTAAAATAAAGGATATCATTTTTATAATGGTATGAGGTTTTAATAATGTATTTTTTATTATCAAGTCCTCATAGAAAAAATATGCAACCAATTATTGATTGGTAACAAATTAACATCAATATATTATATTTTTATATTTTAAAAGTTAAAAAAAATTATTTTTTTATATAATACTAACATATGAAATAGATAGAGAATATGAGTTCAAATTTATATAGCATTTTTATTAATATTTTTTTTAGCAAAAGTAATATTAATATTATATAAATTTATATTTTTTTTTATATACAAATTATTAATAACATAATATTTGATAAAATTATTTTAAAAATACAAAAATAATTTATTTGTTATATATTGTTATCACTTATCACGATATAAATAATTTATATGCAAAAATAGATAAAAAAATAAATGTAAATTTTTTATATAATATTAGCATTTTTCTCTTTAGCAATCCTAAAGTGGGAAAAATTTAAGAGTGATAAATTTTGGCAATTAATTATGTTTGCATCTCATATTACTATGTAGTATTTTAAAATTAATTGTATTATATTAACGTGTTTGTGAATACATGAAAATTTTTATTACAAAATTTTATTTCATATTACCCATATAAAAAAATAACAAGTTTTTTATAAACATAAAAAAAAAAAAAAAATTATCAATTAAAACAACTTTTTATTAGACTTTATTGTATTTTTTATTTTATGCCTATACTTTATTGTATTTTCGTGTCTTGTGATTATCACCCTTGAAAAATTCATTGTTACTTTGTAAGGTAGGGGAAGTAGTCCTTTGTACACGTGGGAGAAAGATCATCTACGTTTTTAAAATTGGCGTTCCCACAACACGTAGCAAAGTAAAAGCCATTATGAACATTACACGATGGATGTTTCTATTGGTTGAGTCTTTAAATACATCTATGTAGTGTCAGACTCAGGAAAGCTCCCAAAAAGAAGTTAATATTAGTTAGGGCCCAATCACATCTTGACAGGCCTTGATTGAAGAGCTTTTGTCATTGACATTGTCTTTCAATAAAATTACTCATTTGCCACCAATGTTTTCTAACGGCTTTCCACTGCTCCTTTACTTTTTGAATAGGATTAATAGTTTTTTGTTTTTTTTTTTCTCCATCAAACTACAATCTAAAAAAAAAAATGTTACTAAATTTTAAATTATTATAAAACTATAACTTTCATTTTAATTATTGTTGTTGTATACGTATTATTAATTTATTATCATTAATTTTTCAATACACGGAATTCTTTTACACTAATAGTACTTATGTATTTTTTAATTTTTAACAAATTTTAATGAAAATTATAATTATGTAACAATATCTTAAATTTTAATCGTATTTTTTACAACAATTTTTAATAGTAGTAAAAATTCTATTTATCATTTTCAATATTTTTATTGTGAAAACTTTTGGAGCACTATTATACGACTCAATATTATTTGCATGTTAAAAATCTTGTGCCTTCATATTTTAATGAATTGGCGCTAAATAAAATTACTTTTTTATGTTACCCTTGAATTAGGTTTTTATTCAATGTTAGATGTAATATTCCTTATCCTTGTTTCCCACCTTCTAGCATTAGCATTGTTCTTGTAAGTAAAAGAAATTTGATAATAGGTCATTAGCATTCTATTATTTTGGGATCATATGATAGAGAAGAGATTGCTGCAAAGTTGGTTACAACTTACAATAATGTGAAAATTATTTATTAATTTTAAATAAGTGATAATAGTATTATAAATTAATAAAATTTAAAATTAATTCATTTTTTTTATAAAATATAAGTATTCAATAAATGAAAATGAGAAAAAGTAATATAATTAATAAAATATATATTTTAAAAGTAATAAATAATATCACTGATGATAATATAAAGATAATAAATATAGTAAGAAAGAGAATGAATAAATATTAAATTATTATGAAAGGAAAAAAGTATGTAAATTTAAAAAAAAATATAAGGTTAAAATAATTTGAGTCAATTTTTTTAATAAATTATATCCGATATTTACATGGAAGGAAACTTTTTTTTTTCCTTATACGACTTAAAAAAAAGTTACTTTATTATTGGATAAGGTTGACCTTTTCTCTACTTTTGCTTTATTAAAATAGTCACACTTATTTTTGATATGAACTGTTTTGTTTTCTTCATAAGAGTTTAATTGTTTTATAAAATTTTCTATATTGTAAGATTTTTTTTTCTTTCTTTTTGAGTAAATGATTTGTGAATTTCTCACGAAATAAATTTCTTATGGAAGACTTTAAGGATGAGTCAATTGGTGAAAATTTAATGCCTTATCGAAATTCATGGGATTCAAGGAGAATATTGGACGTGTTTTTTTAGATGTAATTTTTAAATAAAATAGTTTTATTTAAGTGTTTGGGATAAATTTTTTTCATCTCAAATTTTAGTCCTTTTAAAAAGTACTCCTTATCAAATGCTATGACAATCACATTATAATATTTGATAAAAGTTAAATTTTAAAAAAAATAAATTTGTACTTAATTTAATTGACTTAAAATATTATATCAATAATATTTAAAGAATAAAAAATAAAAGTATTATTTATTAATCATCAAATAAGATAATATATTGGTCCATATAAATTAAAATTAAAATAAAAATAGGGATGATTGAGAGAAGGAGAAAATATTTGTAAATTTTTTTCCATCTTCATACCTCCTCTAATAGTTAATTTTTCTATCAAATGCTAATGGGTAGAAAGCTAGATGTTTCATCATAAAAATGTTGATTAAAGTAAGGGTTTTTTTTTTTATTTTTTATTTTTTTTAAAGAATGTTAATCATATCGTATTAATTATATTTATATTATATTTATTTTGTATTATTTATGTCATATTTTGACATTAATTATGTAAAAAAAAAATTGAAAGGTAAAAATTTACTTGAATTTTATATTATTTATTATAATGATGAAAAATAATAATTTTTTTTAATAGAAAATTTACAGCCTTAATTAAAGTTCAACTGCATAGTTTCAAAGAGTAGGCGATTTTTTTTTTTTTTTTTTGAAGAAACAGAGAAGGCGTTTTTATCCGAGTTAACGACTTGGCGTGTAGAATTTGTCCACCGGTAGTCTAGCATTAAAGAGATAAGAAAATAAATTGTGATTACAAAGAAGTAAAATTATAATATTATGTAAATTTGTATATATTTATATTATATTATGTATTAAAATTATTTTTAAAATATTTTTTATAAAATAATATTAATATATGAATAAAAATAAGTATAAATTTATATATTATTAATTTTTTTAATAATGTGATTTTTTGTTGTAAGAATATTTTTTATTTTAAGTAATATATTTTAATTATATTAATTTATTTCATATATAAAAGAGAGAGAATAAAATGTGTAAAAATTTACATATATTTTATTAAATTAATTAAAAATATGTATTTTATATTATTTTAGTTAATTTTTATATTATATTTAAAATAAATATGAAATTAATTTTTAAATTTTTTTAAATTAATTATAAAAAGTAAAATGATATTTAGAGTTTTTATTAGATAGATAATACTATATTATTAAAAATTTTATTTGATATAATTTTTATTTTATTATCATATTTAAAATTTATATTTAAATGTAAATTTTATTTTAATATTATATTTTAAATTTTTATTTAATGTAATAATATATAATAAAAAAATAATTATTACCTAATTTTGTTAAAAATAAATTATTAGACATCATTCGTGATTTTTATATATAATATAAATATAATTAATTAATTATATTTTTATTTTATTTTCATTAATTAAGTTATGAGTTTTTTTTTTTAAACTTTATTACATACGGGTGGATAGAGATGTCTTGTGCCAGCAGACATTTATATTTCTACCACCATAAAGGTTTATTTTTCCTTCACAGATTCTTCTTTATTAACCTCGATGAATTTGCTCTTGTAGCTATTGTTTTCCTTTACGGTCTGCTTCTTTGCACAGATCTTCACAAGGGTTCTGTAGTAATACTGAACCCACACTTCGATTTCTGCTTGGTTTGATTTGTGGAATTTAAGAATTCCTGTGCATTAGATTTTCTGTCTGATTCTTTGTTGGGAGGTTGAATTTCTGCTTTGATAGCTTAATTGAGAATCTTGGTTGCTCAGTTCGGTCCATTTCTTGTTCTGGGTTTTGGTTAGTAGCTAACATGATAAACTCGAACTCTGCTTGAATTAGAAACCCGAATCTTGAGATTCGTTGATTCTTCTTCTCGGTTTGTAATTTATTAACATTTAATCTTGGGTTTCTTTTGCATCCTCTTATTAATGTTCTTTTAGTGGATAAGTTAGCATGTTTCCACGCCCAAATATCCTTTCCAATCTACTTGGCTATGGTGACTTTGGAAGTGGCTGAGCTCTGTTCTTCTTCGTTTCTTTTGCCTCCTCATCAGCCAAGTTTAAATTTATTTCCCTCAAGTGTTGGGTTTGACTTGACATCCCCTGTAGATTATTTGATAGTGGGTCTCTCTCTTTCTCTCTCTCTCTCTCTCACACACACACACACACAGGCACGAAACCCACAAATATACCAAATATTACCTCCAGGAATCAGATCAGACCCACTTCATACTAGTACTGTTACTAGTTAGCTTGAGTTGGTTACTACAGTTGATGAGTTTGCTTCATTTATTTGGGTTTGGTTTAAAGGTGGGACATCTTCTTTGGATGCTATGTTGTTGGATTGCATCTGTCATTTACATGAATTGGTTCCTCAGTGGTGGAATAGTAGACAAGAAGATTGGTTTGCTGGGTGATGGTGGAAAAATGTGCCTTAAATGGTGGGAGAGGATCTCTGTGACCTGTTATAGGATTCACCAACACTATTGCCAGTATATAGGGTCCAAAAGAGTCAAAGAAAAATGGTGGAAAAGGCTTTTAATTACATGGGCACTTGGCTGGACTTTGGCCTCCTTGTGGATTTTTTGGTACATGAAATCACATGCTACTGAGAAGAGGAAAGATACTCTTGCTAGTATGTGTGATGAGAGGGCCAGGATGTTGCAGGATCAGTTTAATGTTAGTATGAATCATATTCAGGCTATGTCCATTTTGATTTCAACCTTCCATCATGCCAAGAATCCATCTGCAATAGATCAGGTAACAAGATCTTCCATGTATGTTTCAGCAAATTAGATTACCTAATTTCTAGTCTACTGGGTTAGTACCATTTGATCTTACTTTTAATGGATTAATAAAGGATACTTAGTCATATAGTTGGCTGTTCATCTACTTCTTTGAGTACTAGCTTTAAGGGAGCCATCCTTTTTCAATTGGAGATTTAACCCAGTATGTTTAACTTGCATAATTTTGTGTGTATTTATGTTCCAAATGTTATTTAATTCCTTTAGTGTAATTTAAAACCAGGTCTGAATTATTTTACCTATGGTACTAGTGTAATTTTAACTAAACAGCCTAACTTTCAGAATATGTAGAGAACTTTTGCTAGGTACACAGAAAGAACTGCATTCGAGAGGCCTCTCACCAGTGGTGTAGCATATGCTGTAAGGGTGCCTCACTCGGAAAGGGAACAGTTCGAGAAACAACAAGGTTGGACTATTAAAAGGATGGATACCTTTGAACAAAACCCAGTTCATAAGGATGACTATGCCCCTGAAGCACTAGAGCCCTCCCCAGTTCAGGAAGAGTATGCTCCTGTCATCTTTGCTCAAGATACTATTTCACATGTGGTCTCTCTTGATGTGCTGTCAGGGCAGGTAGGCTCGTAAATTTTTCCAGGTTTGTTGTAATATGGAAGACATTAAGATTGCATGATACCATAGTTTGACCTTCCCCATAGGCTTGACAATGCTGGTTTTAACTGACGAACTTAACAATTCTATAAAATAATGGTTCTCCATCATAATCTTTACTCCTGTGTTTGACAGGAAGACCGTAAAAATGTGTTGCGTGCAAGAGCATCAGGGAAAGGGGTTCTAACTGCTCCTTTCCGGTTGCTTAAAACAAACCGCCTTGGAGTTATATTGACCTTTGCTGTCTATAAGCAAGGTCTTCCCTCAAATGCATCTCCAAATGAGAGAATTGAGGCAACTGATGGGTATGTACTCTCAAAGAGTGTAAACATTTTGAAGTGTTTCTTCCTTTGACTTATTATCATGTTAAATTTAGTAAGGTATTTTCTGAAAGGGAAGCACCAACTCCTTCTTTTAATCAAATAATAAAAGTAGAACTGTAAAGACCATGACATATGACAGTAATTTTTTTTTTAATTTTAATCATATCAGGCCTTTTATTTTTGGAGATCCTAATTTGTATATCATAACAAAAAGGCCTTCCATTATTAATAATACGTCTGCTGGAAAGCAGGTACCTTGGTGGAGTGTTTGACATTGAGTCCCTTGTGGAGAAGTTACTTCACCAACTTGCAAGCAAGCAAACTATCCTTGTAAACGTGTATGATGTCACCAATTATTCAATTTCAATCAGCATGTATGGTTCAAATGTGACAGATGATGGTTTGCGGCATGTTAGCACCCTGAACTTTGGAGACCCTTTCAGGAAGCATGAAATGCATTGCAGGTAAACTTGCTTTTCTTCTTCTCAACAAATACTTCTACGTTGAGCAACCATGACATACATGCTTCTTCCCTTGGTTATTGCCACGATGTGCTACCGAGGTCGGTAAAAGTTTTAAACAAGTTTACATAAGCTGGTAATGTTGTAATACTGGTTTCATTTTGTGTTTTTATACTAATTTGTACCTTGATGTTTCTAGTTTTGTATGAATTTAATTTTTTTATATTTTATTGCTTGAAATATGATATAGTGGAGGTGACTTTAAAACGGAACTTTTTTCCTAACCCAGATTCAAGCATAAGCCACCCTGGCCATGGTTGGCAATAGCTACTTCGATTGGTGTCCTTGTGATTGCTTTGCTTGTTGAGCATATATTCAATGCAACTGTAAATCGAATAGCCAAAGTGGAAGATGATTACCATCAAATGATGAAACTCAAAAAACGGGCTGAAGCAGCTGATGTGGCCAAATCCCAGGTATGAGGTGTCCATTACTTTTATATTATCTAAATAATTTCACTTTTATTGAAAGGTACCTATTGATTTTTGTCATGCAATATAAATATGATTCATTATGGGACAAAATATAAATATTAGGTCTCTACTATGCACTTACCTAATTAGATTCAAAATCTATCTGCAGTTCCTTGCAACTGTGTCCCATGAGATCAGAACCCCAATGAATGGAGTGCTTGGTGAGTTTGCCAGACCATTTTTTGTTTGTTTGTCATTTCCATGCTTTCCATTTATGGAATAAAAGTCCATTCATTTAGAAAAGCTTGATAAACAATTAATTTTTGCCTGTAATCATTTTAGGAATGTTGCATATGCTTATGGACACTGATTTGGACGTAACTCAACAAGATTATGTCAGAACTGCCCAAGCTAGTGGAAAGGCTCTGGTCTCACTCATAAATGAGGTCCTGGACAGGGCAAAGATTGAATCTGGTAAGCTTGAGCTAGAGGAGGTGCAGTTTGATCTGCGAGCAATTCTGGATGATGTTTTGTCACTCTTTTCTGGGAAGTCCCAGGAAAAGGGGGTAGAGGTAATACATGTTTCCAAGAATTATTTAGCTTCTATGATCTGTCCCTTCATTCCCCCTCTCCTCCTTAATTTGAGAACATCTTCTGTTTTAAATCTCTGTCAAATATCTTGACTTCTCGAATTTGCATCATGGACTTTCTCTGAAAGAGCAGCTGGCAGTTTACATCTCAGATCGGGTTCCTGAAATGCTAATTGGTGATCCAGGAAGGTTTCGGCAAATTATTACCAATCTCATGGGGAACTCAATCAAAGTAAGTTTTGATTGGATTCTCAAATTTATTAAGAATGTATAGGCTTTCAAGTCTGGTGCATGGTGCATTAAAAATTTCCCTTCTTTTTGAGGGAAAAAGATAAGAATGGTGGAACTGAAATAACTTACTTGTCATGGGAATTCTTAAATGTTTATCTGTACTTCAGTCGAGATGGTATTCTAAAACTTACTAAGTGGAAGAGAATTCAATGTACTTGCATTTCAGCTAAAATTTGGTGCCAGCTTTCTGCAGAGCAAATTATAACTTGCTGTTTAATTTGCAGTTTACAGAGAAAGGACACATCTTCGTCACCATTCACCTTGTTGAAGAGGTGATAAACTCTATAGAAGTTGAGGCAGAAACATCACCAGAACACACCTTAAGTGGTCTTCCTGTTGCAGACAAACGTTTTAGCTGGGAAGGATTTAAAGCTTTCAGTCAAGAAGGGCCTGTTAGTTCTTGTCCTTCATCTTCATCTGGAGTCAATCTCATTGTCTCTGTTGAGGATACAGGAGTAGGAATTCCTTTAGAAGCTCAGCCTCGTATTTTCACTCCTTTTATGCAAGTTGGGCCATCAATCTCCCGTACACATGGTGGAACAGGTATTGGACTGAGCATAAGCAAATGCTTGGTTGGCCTCATGAGAGGAGAAATTGGGTTTGTGAGCATCCCAAAGATTGGATCGACCTTTACATTTACTGCTGTTTTTACAAATGGCTGTTATTTAAATGAATGCAAAAGTATGAAAATCAACAACCATCCTAACGCTGCATCCTTAGAATTTCAGGGTATGATTGCATTAGTTGTGGATCCCAGGCCTGTTAGGGCCAAGGTGTCAAGATATCATATCCAACGACTTGGTATTGGTGTAGAAGTTATTTCTGATCTTAACCAATGTTTTTCGATTTTAAGTAGTGGGAATAAAGTAGTCAATATGGTACTTGTGGAACAGGAGGTCTGGGATAAGGATACGGCCACAACTCCTCTTGTTAAAAAAAATTTAAGAAAAACTGACCAAGGGATCCACCCAAAATTCTTTATTCTGACTATTTCTATTAGTTCTCCCAGATCTGGTGCCACAGCATCAGGTTTATATACACCAACTGTCATAATGAAGCCCCTAAGGGCAAGTATGCTTGCTGCTTCTCTTCAACGAGCCATGGGTGTTGGTAACAAGGGTAATCCCCAAAATGTGGAGCTTCCCACTCTGTCTCTCCGAAAACTTCTTCTTGGGAGGAAAATTCTCATTGTAGACGATAATAATGTGAACCTGAGGGTTGCTGCTGGTGCTTTGAAAAAATACGGGGCAGATGTGGTTTGTGAGGATGGTGGAGAGAAGGCTGTTAAACTGCTTAAGCCACCCCACCATTTTGATGCCTGCTTTATGGATATCCAGATGCCAGAGATGGATGGGTATGTGATCTGTCATTTTCATTTGGGCATGTGCAACTTCATTTACAAATTTTGAATTCCTGGCAGAAATGTAGAATGACTTCTCCACACCACACCTCTCTTCTACGCTCTCCAATTGTTATGTCCCTTTTATGTCATTATAAACCTAGGACTGCTGCTTTTTTACTACTACGATATTTTTCTTTATCCACGTGCAATTGCTAATTTATTCCATGAAATGAGACATCCGAACTCCTTTGTTTGCAGGTTTGAAGCTACGAGGAGGATTCGTCAACAAGAAGAAAATTTTAACATTAGTATTCAATGTGGAGAAATTTATTTGGAAGGGTATGAAAACATTTCAACCTGGCACGTGCCTATTTTGGCTATGACTGCAGATGTAATACAGGCCACACCCGAGGCATGCTCAAGGTGTGGAATGGACGGATATGTCTCAAAACCATTTGAAGCTGAGCAGCTTTATCGTGAGGTTTCACGTTTTTTCCAGTCTGCTTCAAATGCAATCAGTAGACAGGACTGAAGTTGATGATTGCTGATACCTCAAACATTGAGTGCATATTCTCCATCAAGCTTTGGGAATGCTTTGACTCGAAACATTTTCTCCCTAGTAAGCTCTTGAATTTTAAGTTCCTTTTCTTTTTTTTCGTTTTACATTTATGTTGTCTTAAGCATTATCAAACCCTTGGAAAATAATAATAATAATAATAATAATAATATGATGGACATTGAACTGAAACTTCCATTAACAAGTAGTTGACATTTTTGCATGATTGTTGAATTTTTCCCAGGAGAATATTTGCTCTATGGAAGAGCATATCTAACAGCTCCGCTTGGTGGTTGGAATTTGAGTTTCTGTTATTTTCAATGGGCTAGGTGCCGTGCAGGAGCAGATTCTTTCCCTTGTAAGGTCATAGGTCTCGAAGCTTTATACAGAAGTCGGTAGAGGGCTTGGGTTATATTTTAGCAAGAGCTATCTAGAATTATATTTTTGAATTGACTGAGAAATACAGCGTCTTGGGTAGATGGATCGAGTTTTCGTTCCGTCTGTGGTATGATAATAAGAATTCTAAACCATTGAAGAGATGTTAGCAGTAGAGTGTACAATAGAGATTGATTCAGTGAAAGGAACGACATATAGCCTCTGAAGCATGTGGATAATTCAACTTGTACATTATTATATTACCAATAAATAAATTTTAGTCATTAATTCAAAGCACTTTTATGTTTTGCTTTCATTATTAATGTCTTCAAAACTTTGTATTGATATCGAATTGATGAACTTACAACACTGTAGTATGATTGTTGTCTGATTTGTACATTTTCTGAGAAAGCTAATTATGATCCTCAAACGGTTGTTTTCTTCTTCTTTTCATAGTTAAAGGGAATTCAAGTTGTTCTATTTGCTGTAAGTGGTAGATACTTAAGGAAATGGAGTTGTTCAATTCTGATCTTTATCTCATTAAGAGCTTGGAGATACCTTTCATCTTAAAAGGTCACATATAGCCTTTGTAAATAACAAGTTACTGTATGTATTTTATCATTATAATTTCTCATGTTTTTAGCATTGCTAGATCCTTTTATTTTATTTTTTGGTAAACAAATATATTTATTTCTCTAGTAATGTATTAAATAAAGTGAGATGAAAGAATTGGTATTGTGGGGCGATAGTAATCGGATTATCTCTGAAAAAACGCAAAGCATTTAATATTCATTTTTCTACCCTCATAAAATCTACTTTATATACATAATACACACCTATTGCTATTAGTGTACTAACTACTAAAACATGTGCAGGAGAAGTTACCTAGTGTCCAATTCTCATTTTTGTTGTACTTTTTTTTTTAAATAAAAATTATAGTTAGCAGTTTTCAGTGAGTGCATCGAGACATCTCAACTAAGTTGGTATCTCCTTAGCACCTCATTTTTGTTGTATTTAATTGCATTTATAGTATACAAAGGAAAACACTAACATTGGCATATTTTGCAAGAAGACAGCTGCTGCTCCATGACCATTAAGAGAAAAGAAGACGACGACATTCGTCAAGAAAACAAAAGAGCATAATTTTTTTTTCCTCCTTATTTTAAAAAAAAATTGGAAACCAAAAATTCCTTTAAATTAGATTAAAATATATAAGCAGGCAGCGTTGTATATAAGCAAGAGGTCCAAACCGTCCGATTCCCGTAATAATATATTCGATCCGAGTCGATAATTTTTCATTTATTCCTTAATGAATGTATAAAATATAAAATGTACCTGTCCGTCCCTTCCTTCACAGTCTTACGACTCTCACCCTCGCAGTTTTGTCTACTGGTTCTTGTCTTTGTTGTTGGGATTTTTTTTAGGGCAAAGGCTTCAATAAAGGTGGTCCAGTGCGGCGGAGATGGATCCAGACCAGGTGGCTAAGGCATTCGTGGAGCACTACTATTCGACCTTCGATGCTAGCCGTGCTGGCTTGGCCAATCTCTATCAGGAAGGTTCCATGTTGACCTTTGAGGGTCAAAAGATCCAAGGCTCTCAAAACATCGTCGCTAAGCTTACTAGCCTCCCTTTCCAGCAGTGCCAGCACAGCATCACCACCGTCGATTGTCAGCCCTCTGGTCCTGCCGGTGGTATGCTCGTCTTTGTCAGCGGCAATCTCCAGCTGGCTGGCGAGCAACACGCTCTCAAGTTTAGCCAGGTATCTTACTCTTTCTTATTATTTCCTTTGAATCTGATTATTCCCTTGTCTTAGGATAACATCTCTTATTCGGTTATTTTGTGTAGTTAGGGTTTTAGTTTTTCGAATTGATTATCAGTTGATCTGGTTTTAGTTCCGTGAGACCTTCCAACTTTTTGTTGTTTCGAGGAAAATTCTGTATGTCAATAATGAGTTTGATTGATTAATTATTTACTTGTGAACACTGAATTTATGATGGGTGCAGCATTGACCGATGGGTGTGATGGTTTGTATTTCAGATTGTTTTACGAGAAAAAAGAATTTATGATTTTCCAGCTGAGTTTTAGCGCTCTAGCTACTTGAAATGGAAATAAGTACTCGATTTTGAATGCTGAAACTTCTCTGATTGATTCGTGTTTTGTTCAATTTTCTTCTATGTTGCACTTCTGCTTAGTAACTAACAGGTTATCCCTTTTTCCATACTTTGTTAATGTTTTTGGATCCTATAATTGTTTCCGTTGTTACATCCATTCATTTTATTTTGTACGAAGTGTGAACTAATAATTTGAGATGGTAGCTATGGATGACTATGATTAGCTGAAACGTTTTGATGGTTGATCTTTTTGGACAATGTTTTGATGATTAATCTGATATTGATGAATTGCACATGTTTTATATGCTAGAGTTTTCCTTTCAAGTTTCAACTCCTTAATACAGTATACTTAGTCTCTTTGATTTTAGGTAAAGGAAAAATACTTTAGGGTCCACTAAGTTAGACTAATGGCACACTTTATTCCACTATCTTTTATATTGTATTCTAGACGTCCACCACCTTTCAAAATTAGTATATCATCAGTCCATCTTCTATATTTCTGTTAATTTTAACACTTAATTTATTATATAAGGGGTGATTATTGTCTCTCTCTCTCTTTTTTTTATAGTTCAAAAAGATAATTTATGATATTAGAAGAGGAGAGAGGAGAAGGGAAAGGCGAGATAAAACAAGCGCGCAAATCCAATCACTAAGACTTTCTATATACACCCCAGCTGTGATTAAGGGTCAAGTCAGAACTCAAAAACCTATGATTAATTAGGCTAATGGGATTATATCCATTCTAACCATATGAAACTGAAGCCAACAAAGGCTATGAATAATTAGCCTTAATATCATTCGTTTATTACAGCATAAAGATGAAGCTAAAAGGTATCTAATGGTAACGGTGGACGGCTAAAGATTGTGCATGAATTGCAGGGTTGTCTCGATTGGTAGTGGTAGTTTAATTTATAAACTCTATTAATTGATTAAAATGTCCTCATATAATTTTTTCAATTTCATAATCTCCACCTTCACATGTCACTTCTGTTTATTTTAACATAAAATTAACCAAAAATTTAACAAATGGACTGATAGCGTACTATTTTTAATAAGTAATAGATTTATAGGATACCATGTAAAATATAATGGACTAAAGTGTACTACTAAACAAAGATAGTGGACCTATGCTAGATTGATCCACTAGCTTTAAAAAGTTGGGCACTTGTATAATTATGTAGCTGTATTAGTTTCCTTTTCATCTGCCGCTTTATGCTTGTAATTGTATATTGATAAGCTTGTCACTGTATGTTGAAATCATAACCAACATTTGGCGTTTTGGATTTCTATTCTCTAGTGGCAAAATGACTAGCTGCTTGAAGTGACATTAAGAATGTTGGATTTGGTTTTACCAGCTGGGCACTGCTTTCTCTTTGCAGATGAATATTGTACCGAGGATTGATTTTTTTTTTTGTTGTTGCTAAAATTGTTAAATCACTTCTGCTGAGTCAATTATCTCATTGCCAATAACAGATATTTTATACTTATGACATATAGTGTACCCTCCTTGACTTTTGATCCATATACTTGTCATTAGAATGAATTGTTGGCCAGATGTGTCAATCCTAACATGAACACGCTCATGATGTGACCAAAATACGATTGAATTATAATTTATCACTAATTATTTTATAAAGGGTGGAGAGCTAAAATGGTCTATTTTTTTAGGCACTAGGTGTCATTTAGTTTTTTAACTTATAAAAGTTGTCTTTAAGTCTTTTTACTTATGAAAAATGTCTTTTGAAATCCATTTACTTGTAAAAAATGTGTCAGATAAGGACAAAATTAATTTTTTATTCAATTTTTGGTTAAATCTAACGGAATAGTACATGTATTACATGCATGTTTATATTTTTCGATATATATATATATATATATATATATATATATCAAATTAAATAATTTTTAAATAAAAAGTTACTCTAATTTTTTAATAATTTCTTGCGATTAAACTTAAATAAAATTTTTATTGTCTAACTTGTGATTTTAGATATAATGTAATAAAAATTTTATTTAAGTTTTTTTGAAAATTAAAAAAATTGAGTAATTTTTTAATTAAATATTATTTTTTTATGTATATATCTATCGAAAAATATAAACATGCATGTGATATATGTACTATTCTGTTAGATTTGATGAAAAATTAATTTTGTCCTTGCATGACACATTTTTTACAAGTAGAAGGACTTCAAAACACATTTTTCATAAGTAAAGAGACTTAAAGACATATTTTAGAGGACTAAATGACACTTTACAAAATATAAAGACCTCTATGACAATTTTTTCTTTTATAAATTTGATGAAAAATTAATTTTTTTCCTTACCTGACACATTTTTTGTAAGTAAAGAGAATTAAACACACCTTTTAGAGGACTAAATGACATTTTAAGTAAAAGGACCTCCATTGACGCTTTTCTCTTTTATAAATTTAAAGGTCTTATTATGCCTTACTATTAAATTTATTTTAAAAAAAATTCTAAATTTTGTATTGTGACAACCAACATGAAACGACATGATTGCCGCTCTTACTTTTGACAAGGATATTTTGCAATATGTCTGCTCTGCAGCCTATAATGTACACTTTTAAACCCATCAATAAACTTACTTAATACTTAACTTTTGAAGGCAAGTGTTGGTGTCAGGTACATTTCTCAGAGTATGAAGCTTGCATTTTCTATAGGAAAGTTCACAAATCATGGCTTTGCAACTATGGTGCCCTTCAAAGGGCCTGTAAAATATAACGAGAAACATAGTGCATTTTCATTTATGATTGCACTCTTAATTGCTTTAGAAACAAGTTTTTGGCCATTATGACATTGATGTTTCATGTTCTTTGCGAAAGTGCTCTAGAAAAAGGTTTTATTTTGGGATTTCTTGCAAGCTATCAGTTCGGTTATATGTTTATGTGATTTTATTAATGCTGCTCAAGTATTGCATCTCTATCTCACACATTCTACACATTCTGTGAGGCACATGTCTTTCCTTCAGATTAGATGCATTAATATATAGTTTTGTTTAAGTCTTCCAGACTGTAAAGCCTAACTTCCCTTATTTTATCTTGCTGTTGGGCAATAAGAGCTTGGCTTTTCTGCCATTATCCAAAATATTTTTTTGAATTTATATCCACGTGTACAAGATTCATTGTCATTTTTGTTACTTTGAGATGGAATGTTGAAGTAGTTTTTCCTTCTCTTCAGCAAAATAAAAAATAGGTGGGTTTTAGTGCAAGTTATTCCTTATAACGTAAGCTGAATGTTTAAATTCCTGTGCTTTCATTCCGAGGATTGTAGGAATCTTGAACTACATTTGTTTTTGGCACCTTACTCATTACCCTTGGACCTTCTGATTCTATTTGTTTTCAGATGTTTCATTTGATGCCAACAGCCCAAGGTAGCTTTTACGTGTTCAATGACATTTTCCGGTTGAACTATGCATGAAGATACTTATGCGTTCATGCTCAAGAAAGCGAGAAATTTTTATGGTCAGAATGCCCAGGCTCAGAACCTCTGATTATCACTATTGCAACTAAGTACTTCAAATGGAACGTGAATTTTTTCTGTGGTTGATCATGTTTAGTGTTTCGATATGGCTTTTTTCTATTTCCTAGATTGAGATTTAATGGTTGTGATTGCTTGAACTGATGAATGGTATCTTCCTGGAATTTATGGAAAACATTAGCTCTTGATAACTTTAAACTTCATTTGCTGCATCTTGTCTTGTTTCGTAAGAGTATCGATACTTACGTTATCATGCTGTTTTTTGTTATTGGGACTCGTTGCAGGCTATGTACGGTTGTGCTAAATTGCATATTTTCTTTATCTTGTTTTTTAAATCGAACCGGAGATTTTAAAAACGGAATCTGTGATATAAGAGCACAAAGTGTCAATGTTAGGCTTTCTAGTATGCAAATCTTTAGCTCTTAGCCACAGATTGTGTTCTGTAGGAAAGATGTTTACTGCTTGCACATATATCATAATTATTTCTCCGGCATTAACTTGTCCGGTTAAATCAAATATGGACATGAAACAGGGTCTAGACTCTTTTCCTTTTTGAAGTCAGATTCGAAGATTTGAGTTTGATCTTAAAAAGACGCTGCTGTGGACCTGTAATGTTTGCAAACTTAAAGAGGTCAACACATGCTTCTATTCGATAACCTCCTAGGAGAATCAACTTTTAGACAAATGATAAAAGCGAGTACAATTGTTTTCGTTCAGTCAAAAATATCAAATACAACTTGAATAGGAGAGCAGGTTTTAGAATTAATTACTCGGAGAAAAATTAACTTTTTTATTGTATTTTAATAAAATTTAAATTGTATTTTTAACCTTCGAGTCTTTTAAGTTTAAAAATTTAAATGTAATATTTATATACAAATTAAATCTGAATGTAACCCTTACATATAATAAAAATATATTATAAAATGACAAAAATCATAAAAAATCAAACGAAAAATCAAGAAATAATAAAAATAGAGATACAAGATATTTCAGAATCTTAAAATTTTTTAATGTAATGCGTACATTCACATTTATTTTTGTATGTAAATTATACATTCAAATTTTTTATTCTGATTACTGCTGCTGTTTTTATAATAGGTTAACTTAAAATTTCTTAATGTAATGCGTACATTCACATTTATTTTTGCATGTAAACTGTACATTCAAATTTTGCTAAATTTTTTTATTCTAATTACTTTGATGTTTTATGTATTCTTTACCTTGGATTATAATGTACATTGAAGTTGATCAAGAATCACATTGTAGTGAATTTTTTTCTCTTATATTAGATTAAAATGTTCATGTATTGACATATTTTAATGTAATAACTAAATTAAAATCAGCAAAGATACATAAAAATTGAATTATCATGACTTTTGTAAGCCGTACAAAATTTTCAAAAAAATATTATAAACTTTATATACTTATAAATTAAAAGAATGAATAAAAGAACATTTTGATAAAAATTGTATCTACTATCTAATTAAAACTTGCCATTTTATTACTTAAATTTACTATTTAGATAAAATTGTCATATCCTCCTTGCTATATAGGTAAAAAAACTCCAGGTTTTATCCACGAATGATGCTTCACAGCCCAGGGTCAAGGATAGATTAATTAGAGGCAAATAAAAGAATTTCACTGTTGAGAAGCCTCTAAAACTTTGCTAAAATTTCATTTGTAAAGTCGAAAATCGGAAACTACATTTTGCCTATGAAACATACAACTTTAAATTTTCCAAGGTACAAATCCTAGCACAAGAAAAGAGTTACATATTTACGTTTCCTTTTTTTTCAACAAAAAAGGTAATCAAGCTTCTTTGATGCATCATAAATGTTTTGCTTTTCAAATATCCAACCAAAGTATAATCCAAAACAAAGGAAAAACAAGTACAAACCAAATAAACCCAAGAGGAAAGTAAATTCACACTTTAATTTCCTTCTAATTAAACCAAAAACAACCCAAGCAAGCTAAGTATGTCGAAGAATTAAAACTTGATTTTATTTTCATTTGAAAACAAGGATAATATCTTGCCAAAAAGAAAATGAAACAGAGATCTGTTGAGGGATGTCAATGTTTATCTTCACTTCTACTTAGCTGTGGCATTTTGAAGGAAGGAAGTGAAAGAGCTTCAAGCTGTTGGCTTGATTTTTCTTCTTCTTCTTCCTGACCTGTCATAGCTGGGCCTCTCAACATCCCCGTGAACATACCTCCAAGGCATCTAAATGGATTGCTCAATCCATTCTTGACTTTCCAAAGCAGTGAAACCTCAGATATTTGCCAAGCTACAGTTAGAACAATCACGACTGAGAGAAGCCAATGAGTAATTGAATTCTGTCTTTTAACCTTCTTAAGTTCTTTAACAATATCTTCTGTGTCAACATCAACATCAATACCAACGTCTGATTGATCGACATTTTCAATCTCTGATGGCACTGATTTATCTATATCATTCTCTCCACTTGGTTGAGGTTCCTTTGCAACTTCAGGTTGCTGAACTGCTGTGTCACTTTTTAAAGATTCCAACTGTGATAGAAAAATGGCTAAGGGAAACATAAATTGTTCTACCTTGTGAATTAATTACTTTGATATGAGAATACTTTTTAAATCATAAATTTGAACAGACCAGTCAATGGGTAGCAATGTTACTCGATTCCAATTTCAATAGTTTATAGTTACTTTAACATGTGTTTATGAGCAAGGAACCAGACTTAAATGAAAATGAAATTGCCATTTTGCAAATTTTTACTTCTCAAGGGTGAGAGAACCTTAGCAAAGAAAACGATTACGGCTAAAAACCCGAACGATTCATACAAACTAAGTACTTGATAGGAAGAAACATTAAGAACGCTAATGCAAGTCTAAAAGAATTACAAAACGTTGAGATGTTGGACAAGAACATTGAATTACTGACTCTTTTTATAGTGAACATTGAGTTGTAGAAATAAAAAAAAAAAAAAAAAAAAAGGAGTTCTTAGAGAAAAGAAATTAAAAAAAGAAAAAGAAAAAAATCAGTACTGCGTGTAGAAAAGGCTGAGTAAGAGCAAGTTAAACTACAACTTTCAATCCTAATCTAATTACATTCAAATTTAGACCGATGTAAAACATACAAGTATGATTAATGCAATTCAAGAAAAATTAAAAGGGGTTTCATGAAAAACCTGAGAGAGCAACCGAGAGAGGAGTAGCTGATCGTCGTCGTCGTCTTCGATAAAGTTATCACCGAGTTCTTCTCTATTTTTCCTCTCCTCTAGCAGTTTCTGAATAGCGACGTTAATGAGCTCCAGGTTTTGTTTTTTGGTATCCATGGATGTAATTGTTTAAGAGGTGGGCTTTAATTTATTATTGTCATTAGTAATGACTAAGTATCTTCTGTATTATTCGTGAGTTCATAAAAATTGAGTTTTAAACACGTATTTAATAGACTTAATTCCACAATTTTAAATATCTTACTTTTGTAAAATAAATACAAACTTTTAACTACAAACCCGTCGGTATTATTTGAGAGTTATTGAAGCCCATGAATCGAGACTGCAATTCCAAATAAATTTTGAGTAATATATTAAATTATATGTTAATTATTAATTAAATATAAAATAAAATAATAATTATATAATTTTTTATTAATAATTAATTATTTATATTATATTATGTAAATTGATATATATTATAAAAAGTATTATTCATAAATTTTTGAGTTTTTTGTATGCGTCAGACACGTCGCTTATCATAATATCATTCCAAGTTTCCAACCAGAGATGGTAATGTATCTAGAAAAATATTTATTACTTTTAATTAAATTAGTTAAAAACACATATAAATAAATTATTTTATTTATTTTTATTTTTTAATTAATTTTTATAATATAGTTAAATAAATATAATATTAATTTTTTTAAATTAATTATGAAAGTAAAATAATATTTAGAGTCATTTTTTCTTTTGATAAGAATTTAAAGTTTTTATTGAATATGGTAAATTATAGTTTTTATTAAATGTGATTTTTAATCCATTATCATGTTTAGAGTTCTTATTTAATATGATTTTCTTATTTTTTAAATTAATAATAAATATAAATTAATATTTAAAGTTCTTATTGGATGTAATAAATTAAAATTTTTATTAGATGTGATTCTTAATCTATTATTATATTTAGAGTATTTATTTAATGTGATAATAGATTTTAAAAAGTAACTAATATTAATAGCTTAAAATAGGAATAATTTTATCCCAAAAAAATATGAAACTTAATTGAAAATTTTATAAATAGTATAAATAGATATACTTCAACTTTTATTAACTTTTTTTTATTAATAATATAATTTAATTAAAGAAATTATTAAACTTTGTAAGAGCAAATTTTAATTTAATTACTTGATCTCTTCTAAAATTATAAAATGATAATATTATAAATTTTTAAATACATAGTTTTAAAAATTTTAGGAAATATTTTTTAGATCAAAACTTTTAATTTAAAAAAAAAATATTTTTAAATTGATCTAAGTTTTAATTTAATCTAATTTATGAATCAATAAATTTTCAATTTAATCTAATTAATATCATGATTCAGTTTGATTTGAAAATAATTTATTTTAATTTGATTCAAATCAAATCAAGTGGGATTTAATGATTTTTTTTTTATCATCCCTAATTCTAATAACTTGTTCACTATTTTGGCGGTCCAACACAACCACACGATATCAAAAAATCTGTCGTTTCTAGTAAAATTAGGACTTATAATATGAAAAACCTGTCAATATATTCCGGCAAAATCCTATAAAACCAGTTTAGAGGATGTTTGTATAATCAAAGTGGGATTTCATACTTTCGGAAGAACTTGATTTGAAAGGGAAAAAAAATTTCACTAAAATTGATAAATGCTTGGTACAATTCCCTATTAAATTTCCCTTTTTCCTCATAGGATAAACATTAGTCTATTAAAAAAAAACAAGGGCATATTTCTTCAGGTGGAGACCCTTTTGCGGTATATCTGATAAATTTAGTATTATATACCAAAGTTGCAGCAATATAAGGGATTGCCAGAACATTTGACCATCAAATGCTTAGGAAGCTCCTTATAATTTTCCAAGATTACTGACAAATATTTTGAGTTTTGTGTGGTTTCTATTTGTCTTCTAGCTGTGTGAAGTTCGTGTATAAGAATTGCTCAATAGCTTCTTCGGCTTTTGTCATTTTCTAGAGGAAACGGTTCAGATTTCTTGGAATTTATGGTACAATTTAACCCCAAAAAGGCTCACAGACAAGTCAGCATTCCAAACCATCTTCATGACCAGCACAATAGCAAGAGTTGCCCCCCAACCACTCAGTTGAGTTGATAATAGGAGTGCCCCACAGCATAGAAGTTGTGGGTTTAAACCTCATGTGAGGCATAAATTGAAATTTGTTCTACTTCCCCTCAAAATGAGGTAGTTTAAGTGGTGACTTTAGAATTCCCCTCCCCATTCTCCCTAGACTAAGGAGTAACTGTAATCGGGCAAAAAAAATACTTGCAATAGTTTGTACATGAAAAGGAGATTCCTCCTCAAACATCAGTGTTATCATGTCTAAGTAATCAACACTACAATGAAAATTGGGCTGGAAGCATTCACGTTAAAGCTTTCAGCCTAACTATTACACAGTATCAGAGTAGATGAGTAAAACAATCATCTTTTAAGATGTCAACACGGAGAACAGGAAAGGCCAACTAAGCCACAGCAGTCAAGCATGGTTGAAAAGAGGTGCCACACGCAATCCATTGCCGCTTCCTCTCACTTGGCACCATGCACCCAGGAACCTTCAGCCATTCCCTGCTCAACATATTGTATGTAACCAGTCGGTTCATTTGTCTCGATCTCAAGGATAGCATGAGCAAGCCTTTGTTGCCCAAGCAAGTCATTCTCACGTGCTTTCCATAAAACTCCAAGCACCATATGTTTGGCATTCTGTCCACCTCCTTCCACAATAGCATCATCTTTTGTAGCTCCCAAATGCAAACGCATGTCGCAGCATTCTTTGTCAGCAACCCCACCAGTATGATCTGACCTCCACACTCGGCCAATGAGTGGTCAGTCAAATGGAGAGGGGAAGGAATTATATATTGCTTCCATGCACTTTTTACCATATCATACGACACAATCCCTTCAGGATCTGATCGCATGAAGAACAGTTCGCTGCCAATGGAAACTGCATGTGACCGGAAGTTCAGAGATAACGGTAGCTTAATGCTTGGAGGTATAATTCCTGGACGGCTCCAAGAATTCTTCATAGAGTCATAAACTTCATACTCCCCATTGCACCCCACCCAGAGGATCTTGTAGACACTGCTTGTTGAACTACCGTTAGTTGTCATCCCAACAGCAACACGAGACCAAACCTTAACTGACCTGGCTGGCAACTCTTTGAAAGATTGATTGAGGGGGTTGCACACATAGAAGTTCCTATGTCCAATATCAAGAAAGCACACTAGGCCCCCAGCTGAAGCTACTGGTAAAATTATCACCTTCTTTGGCAGAGATGAAATAGTAGGATGGTGCCATTTCTTCAAGGAGGGGTCATATATGGCCCCAGAATTCACGTTGTCATGAGTTATCGTGTAAAACCAGGGATTAGCTTGTTGAACTCGAGCACAATGCCAAGAAAAACTTTGAGAACTCAGCAAGGAATTCCATACTTGGCATACAGATCGAAAACGGAAAAAGGTTGCAATGGGAAGTCTGGCAATCACAGCTTCAAAAAGGTCTTCAGGGAAATCTTTCCAAATTTCTTGTTCCATAACCTCAGTTGCACTGGTAGTTCCCGATAATTTCCCCAGGCTACGTTCCTTTCGTGATTTCTTAGTAGGTGGAGGCTTGTAGGGCTCCAACATCTTGAAGCTCCCAGACTTTTCAGCACCCATTATAAAACTATAGCAATCATCTCTAGACTTGTTGTCAACATTAAGGGCACACCAACTGTATGAAGAGCAAGCAAAAATCAATAAGTTCTCCCCAGCTTGAGGAAATCTGACACATTTGCCAAGTATATGTTGCAAACAAGGTAAAGAAGAAAACTTAGCAAAAAAATGTGTGCAAAAAATATTCAATTGCAGGCATGAACATTGTATAGAATTTAACATGCCGTGAACCATTCAGCATTCATTTAAATATGACAGCAAGGAGAGACTAATACTTGAAAAATCTTTTCCTTGATTTATCTTCCTAAATTCTTTAGAAAACAATCATCTTGATGATAGTTTTTGTCAATTGGATAATGGTAGACAATGCAAGATACCAGGACAAAACCTAAGAATGACTTATAAAGCATACATAAGAACATCTCTTGATTTCATCAAACAAGTTCAAAAGGCACCATACCTGGCAACACAAATAATTTGTCAAGAAAATATTTTACCAGACAATAAAAATTACTTACCAAATACTTCCACGGCATTTGAGGAAGAATGGAGGTTAGGGCGATTGATGTTTCAATGGTAATTTTAACTACATAACTAGACTATAAGTCATTCAAACTTAGGTACTAATTAATAGAAAGGTCCATCAAATAGGGATGCTCTTGTTTTTATGTACCACAGCTATAGATTCCAGCCTTCTGGCAGTAATTTCCTACTCACTTTCTTCAACATATTTCATTATCCAACTCCTCAAATGATTTTAAGGAAGGCTACCAGAGACTAGAATTGGCAACAATTTCTGTGCACTTGACAGCCATAGTAACTCTTGGCCAAACAAAAATTAAAAAACCAACTGACGTCTCACCAAGTTTATAAACCACATAATAAAAAAGCTACAATACACTGTCGGCTATTTGACAGTCTGACCTCCGAAGTTTTCTCTACACTAATTGTAAATACTCTATCAAAGAGATTTTCTGACTGAATCAAGCAGATCAAATAAACTTATCCTAAAATAACTCAATTGTAAGGAAAGCTATTCTTCTCTAAGAAGCTATAGATAATCAACACCGTTTATTTTCACTCTAGGAGCTTTTAAGCAAATATTTAAACACTGATTCAATCAAATTATGAGTGAAATTCTTAATTTTAGTTATATATAGTACAACCGCAAATAGCAATATTAGACAGCCAATAGCTATAATTTTTGTCATGGTGGGAAAGGGGCATGTAAAATTGTAGAACTTTCATGATCATAAAATCTATATGTTATATGCTATACTGGGCAATTTTTTTTCTAAAGAACACAGAGTGAACATAAATTAACATGTGACAACTTGTTAGTTGTTACCATACTTATCATTTATCAAATTTTCAGGAAATATGACAATGACAGCATCTTAATGGTGTTAAGAGGCTGACCCCCTGTGTCCTGCTAAAAAACATATCTGAACACTAGTACATGAAACTTTATGTGTGATCATGAAGAAGTTTCAACCACATATAGACTACAATTTCCAATTTCATAAAGTGTCCTTGCATTTGTATTTCAAACATATTATTAGTGGGAAGGGTCAAATTTTCACACTTTGTCAATAATATTCTACATGATAAGCTGAATACTTAAGCCGTAACAAGGCATAAACTCTGGAAGCTGTTGACAGTTTGCTGCCAGCTATGTATAATATAACGAGGTGCCTAAATGTATTACTGTATATGCAAAAGTGCTTCTGCAAGCACAGTGGATGGCATGCAATGAAACAAATACTAAACTTCATGAAAATGAGTAACCGATGAGTGGTATTTATTAGTCTATTTTCAAATGATCAAAATTTGTTACAGAATATGGCTAACGACTTTCCCCACCTAATAGTGCATGGTATCTCCAGAACACCTCTCCCCTAAAGTAATAAATGGTAATACAAAACTTGCTTTTTTTTTTCATATATCTTTTCAAATAGTCATCCAATTCCTAATAGAAGACAAAAGAAAAGTTACTAAGGTGATTAGTAAAGTAGTGATGAAAGCAAAAGCAAAAGTTTATCCATAAATATAAATAAAGCATGATCATAGTGAGAAATTCTATCACAGTAGCTCCTTACTTCCATCACAAAATACTCTTTTTTCTTCTTTTAAATGGTTATATTTTTCACAATTCATCTAAGGCCCTGTCTTCATCCTATTAAATTAAAAAAGTGTTTTGGAACAAAGCAATTATAAGCTCCTCGTACTTCTCTTTGGATCTGCGTAGAATCGATCACCCATGCGTTTGGAAGAATTATGACATACTAGAATTAAAAACAACAAGCCCAATACCCCCAAAATGTTGGTCATGTGAACCGAAAAGAATGGGAATAAAATAGAACGAAGAAACAAAAATCAAAATAAAAGCACAATGTAAAGTTGAATAGAAGTCCAATTTCACCAGTATTCAATTAAGTAAGACAAAATTAAGCAAACAAGACTAGATATGAGTATATGACACATTGTAAGTAAAGAGAAGAAGAAAAAAACCTAAAACCCCTGCACAACCGACCAAATAAAAGGTAAAAAGGGGGCTATACCAACAAATGTAATATACTGGAAGGCGGGAGCCATTAGACCTAAATTCTGGTATCCAAATCAAAGAATATGCTTCTAGTCAAATGGAGTTCCCAAATGCAAAACGTAATTTAAGAATCTATAATTCAAGCAAACATCAAATAAATTCAAAGGTAATAAAAACTAAACAGTAACACGAAACGAAAAACGAACAAAACCAAATAAACTGCGCGGAAAACAAATGAAAAGACAGCAAACCCAACATTCAATAGGAAAAGACCGGTATATTAAACAAGCAAATTTCAGAAGCCAAGATCGATTGGTAGAGAGACCTGTTGAGATGGTGAGCAGTAGAAGAAGAAGAAGAAGAAAAGGGAAGATGGTGAAGAAAATGAGGATGAGAGCCGTAAAGGTCGAGAAGCTCCTGAAGCTGACCGACCACCTGCCTCAGCATCGTTACTCCTTCCATTTTCCACTCCCCCGCCCCGTTTTGGCATGTTCTCTACTTCTTTCCATAAAAGCAACAACCATAATTGATAATATTAAAATTAAAAATATCTCCCCCCTTTAACCACTCTTATTTTCACACGTATGTATGTAAAATTGGCGGGTTAAGCACGAATATTTGACTTCGGATTGAGGTTTTGATAGGATGTGAATTTGTGCTGTACCTTTATCGATTGATTTAAACCTAAATCAAAAAATTTGAACCTAATATAAATTAAATTTTATGTTAGTTTTAAATCAGTTCAATTAACTTTAAAAAAAAAATGTTAAATTAGGGTAAGTTTATTAATTCTAAATAAAATAAAATAAATATTTAATTTTAAATAAAAATACATTAAAAAAATATTATATTAAAATTAAAATAATATTTCATTTATTTTAGTCTTTATTTTTTATGATATATTAATTATTATTATTTTCTTTTTTTTTTTTTAAATAAAATGATAATGAATAACATTACATAGTTGTAATTTATTTATTTTATCACATTATTATGTTATATTCTTTGATGTTAATATTTTTAGGATTCAAATCTACTTATCTCTTTAATCAAAAAATATACTCATTTTTATTTTCAATTAGTACTATAAATTTTATATCTTTAAATCAATTAGGCATTAGTGTTTGTAAAAAATTTCAAACATTTATCAATCTGTATTATGCTATTTTATTTTTAACTAGTTTATTGTTCGAATAATCATGTATTATATAATAGTCAAAACTGTGTTCTTATGTGACATTTTAAGTTATTTAAATTTTTTATATTTCGATAAATATATGTGTCTAATAGTATGTATAGAAAATTTATTAACAATATGTGCTAATTTTGACCTTTTGGACTAGCTTATTTGCATTTAATTTGAATTTAGGCTCACATTTGTTAACTTCAATTAAATTCAATTTTAATTATTATTAGACTAATTTAATGTAAGATAATTCGGGCAACTCAAATTAATCATGTAAATTGTCACTTTTAGGTTTAGAATAGGCTTTCGTGCAATAAATAGTTAAATAAATATATATATATATCCTTATTCATTACCTAATTTATTATACCATCATTTTTTTTATAATTAAGATTTGAAAAAAATATATGAAAAATAAATATATTTTCCTAAATTTTAAACCTTAAAAATTAATAATATAAAAATATATATAATAAATTATATCTCATAATTTTATCTTATATAATTAAGCCAAATAAGTTTTATTTATTGATAAAATTGAAGCATAAAAGGCAATTTTAAATTATTTAAGTAGATTCGTACATAAGTTTTTAAATTTTTTGGCATTATGAGTCAAAGGTTATATATATAATAAATATTAAACTCATAAAATTTATAACAACAAATATAATTTTTTTATTATTAACCCAATGCTAATTCTTATTTTCAAATTTAAAACAATAATGTTATTTTTATTATCATAAAATTTAAAATATATTATTTTACATTATTTACCCAAAATATTTGATACCTAATTTTAAACTTACATGAACTTTGGGCCAAATCGTATAACATCAAATTATTTGGATTTTAAAATTTTATATCAAACAATTTTAAAAAAAATTTCTTTAAATTTAAACCACTATAAAATAAATAATTTCATATTTTTATTTAAGATAATCATTTTTAAATGATGTTATTCAAAGTGTATAGATAATTATTTTGTGCTTAGGTTAAGGTTGACATAATAATCGATAAATTAACATATTTGACTGAAATCAAGCTGAGTTGAGTCGAATTGATTTTTATGTTTTATAAGTCCACATAGGTTAATTTTAATTTTAAAAATACAAAAATTGACTTGTGTCTGATCAGTTAAGATTTTAAAGTTTGTAAACCGATATTTAACACAACTATATATTATTAATACACATAATTATTTTTTAATTTTATATATTTATAGCACGTGTTATATATATATATATATATATTAAGAACATAAAGCAATTTATATTATTTTTCTCTAGTGTTATCTTCTATAAATATTTAATATATTTAATAAAATTTAATTTATTTATTTTCTTAAAATTTAAATATTTTACTTATTTTAAAGAGTTGTTTTCTATATGAACTAGGTGCACAATTCTAACTTAAAAGTATAATTTTTTTTTGGCTTAAATTGTTAATTGAATATTAAATTATTTATTAATTTAATATTAATATATTATCAATATAATTTTAAAATAAGTAGCTTATCAAATTAATAAATAGATTGATTTGATATTTTCTAATTTATATTTTATAAATTAATTTTAAATATTAATTTATCGATATATATTAATTTGATTAATATTTAAGATAAAAATCGATCAAAATTTGATTCATGTACACCCCTGTCTAGGCTTCTTAACTTTAGCTGTATAAGACTTCCATCGGTAGGTTTTTATATATGTCTTCTTGTTTGAATAAATTTACATCGGTATTTGAACTCGAAAATTTCACTAATTTTTTTTTATTTATTATAATTTAATATATATAATTTAATTATTATTAATAATAAATTTTATAATTATTTAATCATCATATATTTTTAATTTTATATTTAATTAATAAATAACATAATTCTTTAATATATTTTGCAACTTATATATTCAATATAGCTTTACTCTTTCTGAAAGCAAGGCTTCATCATGGGTCAAGAAGACCAAGAACTTTTGGGAAACGGAATGGGCCCCTTTTTTAAATCAACGGCTGTTATAAAATATCTCTAGTCTCTTTGCTTTCTGTCCTTGTTCCACGCACAGAGCATGATTGTCCCAACCACTTTTCCATTTTTATGATGATTTGGTTAGAATTACGGAAGTACCTACTTGGTTCCTTGTTCTCCTCGTCAATTCCATTATTGCCCTCTCAGTGCTTTTTTTTCCCTCTCTAATACAGAATTGTTATTTTTTTTTATGAAATAAATTTGTATACACCCACATTTCTTGTATTTATTTTTTAAGTAAAATGTTAATTGATTTGTTTCGAACATAATTTGAAGCTTTAAACAATAACTACAAAATAACCTCAATTTGTACCCCTTTTTTTTCAAATATCATTTAGGAAGATGTAATCAATAATGATTTTGATAGATTTGTAAATAGTTACATATTTAAAATATTTTTGAAAAAATAACAAAAATAACACCTTTTTAAACTTGTAATAATAAAACTAGCAACCCTTGTGTTCAAACTTATATTTTTACGATTAAAAAATGATTAATATGTCTTTTTGTTTTTTAAACTCATTTAATTAAAATTGAACGACGACAATTTAGACTCGTTCAATATTAAACATTCAATATTTTACGTTTAAATTGAACCTTTAATATTATTTGAATGCTAATTTTATCATTATAAATTTTAAGGGTGTTATTTTTTGTAATTAATTATTGTACATTTTATTTGAATCTTATAGATTATATTTAATTTTATTTCATAAACTTTTATATTATAATGGACTTTATGGTAATAGTTATTAAAAGAAAAGATAGAAACAAAAAGTTCTAAAAAATTCTTATAGATCTTTGAATTGCGAGAATAATGATTGCAAATTTTTTATATTTAATTTTAATTAAAAAGTCTATTAAAATTTATTAGTTTTTTAAATATTTTAAAATTAATAATTATTTTAATACACTGTAGTTTTTATAGTGTGTTTATAGAATAGAATGAGATATGCTTCACTTAGTTGTACTGTCACCCCAGTGACGATAATGATGTATTATGTTTTACCCATAAGCCAAAACACTGTAAACAGACACACAGTTTACCCATGAACTAAAACAATGCAAAGAGACAGAAAAAACAAACTTAGCGAATTTGAAAATAAAGTTAATATAAAAAAATTTATAAAAGCATCCATAACTGAAGTGAAAAGTACCAGAGAGTCCAGACTACCAGCTAGCAACTGCATGCTTGTGTTAGAGACTTAGAGCAGTCATTTATATTTACACTAAAAGCAGATATAAAAAATATATATACCGATTTGGACATTTAGGTACATGTCAAATAAAATGAAGATGAAGATTCAGTAAACGTAACTTTCTTCATTATGCACTATTATTATGAAACGGATATCTTTACCGGTGGATGTGACACGTACAGGCATACTCTGTATTTTGTTTAAATTATTTACTCCTTTTCTTACTTCAAATATAAAAGTTAATGAGCATTTTAAGCACTTAAAAAAAAATAACTCAGAAGTTTATAATATATATTATGATGTGTAATTCATTTTAATTATTTACTTAACTTATTTTTTATATTTTTTTAATATAATTTTTTATATTGTATTCAATAATTTTATTTTGAATGAAAATATATTGAATTTTTTACCTCAATAGTGCCATAGTATTAAGGTTAAGTAATTTAAATGTATTTTATAAATAGACATTTATATTTTATTGAGTTAAAAAAATAATAAAAAATAGCAAAAATTTTTTTTTTTGACACAACTTAATCAAATTTTGATAATTTAAATGAGTATAAAATAATATTATATAATTTATATTATGATTTAACATGAGAAGTCACCGTTTAGACTTGGCCCACATAAGTAGCCTACAAGAGTTTACTTTTACATTGCGGATCCACCATTTCTGCACCTTCACAAAACAAATTCTTACCGTATACAAGGGACTTAATTATTTAATTAATTTTATTTTTAATTATTTAAATAAAAAAATATTTATTTTATTGTAACATTAAAAAATATAAATTTATTTATTTTATAAAAAAAATAAATATATAATTTTTTCTCTAATGGGGATTAAAGACAAAACTTAATGTATAAAAATAGATTATATCATACAATTAAATCAATGTTCATTACGCTATAATTTTGATACCATTTGTAGAAATTAAAAAAACACTATAAAAATAGAAGAAAAGGCTATGGTTATTCCTCTTAAAATTAAATAAAATCCATACAAATGAAGAGTTTATATAGGATTGCACAATAATACTAAATATAATAAAATATTCTAATTAATCTGACAATCATAAGTAAATTTAAAAATCTTCAATCACATTAAAACAATAAATAATTGTTTATCCCTAAAATTGTTATTATACTTAATTTAATTTAATTTTATTGATATAAGGTATCATAATATTATTATTATGAATGGTAATAATAATTTATTAATTTTAAATTGTATAAAAATTAATTAACTTTCGAGTGTTGCACTACAAATTTATTAATTATTTAAAAGTGAATTAGAAGACTAAAACTTTTTAAAAATGTTAGTATTTTGTCTATATGACATGCAACTAGTGGATTTATGTAAACAATTCTCGTGACATTTTTTAAAATTTTAGATTTTTAGTCTATTTTCAATAACTTGTAAATTTGTAGTATTTTGTTTAAAAAATGATATTTTTTTTGTATATTTTAATCATATTTAGTGAATTATTCATTAAAAAGAAGTTTCTTATAATATTTATTAACAATGAATAATAAGTAGTTCTATTTTTAAAGTAAAAAATATTTATATTATAATAATATTATTATTTTTAGAAACATGAATGAAAATTTTAGATCATTTAATTGTTTTTTCTTCTAAAAATAGCAAGACGAATTTGTATTATTAATATTAGAAGGGAATAACATGAGAGAATGAGAGTTACGTAAAGCAGCAGAAATAGGAAAACAGGGCAATGAAATTTTAAAGTTACAACTAACAAGTACAACAAAAAAGTTAGCGTTCCATTAAAAATAAGATAAAAATGCATGGTATTAATTTTATAAAAATATGAATTAAAAATAAATTATATTATTTTAATATTATTATTTTTTATAAGTAATTAAATGAGATTAAAACATATTATTAATTATCACTATTTTATTTTAATTTTTAATAAAAATTAAAATATATATTTAAATAAATATATATTTTAATATTATTATTATTATTGATTTTTTAAATAATTTTATATTAAATTTATTTTATTATTTTAAAATTTTTTATTTTAATTGAGTATTAATTATTTTAAAAATAATATTTTAATATAAAAATTATTAAAATAATAAAATTTATTTTTCATTAATATTTTTTATAAAATCAAATAATTGTACGATATAATTTTTAATTTTTAATTTAAAATTTTAAATAATTTAATTTTAAAAAAATTATGGTACTTCACCTGAAAAATAATTAGAAGTATTGAGTAAGAGAAAGTGGGGGTAATTGAATGAATGTACTTTGAGAGGAAGAGTGGGAGAATTTGAGGATAGAGGAGTAATGATGAGGTGGGGAGGCTAAAGTTAAGGTAAGAGTGAAGGTTTTCAATAATAATGATTAGGATTTAGGGGGTTTGTCAAAACCAAGGGATGGTAAGATGCGGTGGGTAATCATTTCATTTGTCTAGGGAACACAAGTTTTTGGGCATAAATTTTTTAAATCATTTTCATTATGATCATCTTAATCTTGAAAAAATATTTATTATATTTTAAATTAATAATAATATTATATTTTAAATTAATAAAATTTAAAATTAATATCAATATATATATTTTTTAAAAATATAAATATTTAATAAATAATAAATAATAAATAATAATAATATAATTAATAAAATATATATTTTAAAAATAATGAATAATTCCTTTTCTTGCTACCCTTCTTTAACGTGTGAGTTGCTTTAAGTATACAGCCGTGTGATTTGGTTTGTGTTCAATGCTTTGAATGTACTTTCACTTAGGGTAACACTCACTCGAACACTATTGCTATAACAAAACTTATCTAAATATTAAATTATTGATAATAACATATTAAAATTATTTTTATTCTTATCAAGATAAAAATATATAAAATATTTATTTTATTTTTAGTGTTAATTACATATTATTTCATTATTATTAAATAAAATATGTTAATAAATTATTAGTGTTAGCAATAACGACACCTAAATTATTATATAATATTAAAATATTCATTAGTTTTTTTTGTCCTTCTAAAAAGTAATTATTCGTTTGTTGTACTTTAATGAGCTTTATATTTCATTCCTAAAAATTAGCTTCTGTTAAGTTTGTAAAAACTACGCAGCACCCAAATATTCAAAACTACATCAAAACATGATATTTTATTATTAAAATTATATTTTTATTAAAAAATATACTTAATATTTGTGAATCCTACATAATTTAAAAGCAAAATTTATATTTTAAAATAAATATAAAATTAATATATTAGTTAAATTTGTGCATTAATAAAGATAAATATAATTATTCATTAGAATAAAAAACTACATTCAAGAGTCCTGAAGCAACAGTGACAACCCAATCCAGCAGTTTATGATGTTGGATGTAAACTCGGGTGGGTAGCTAATTAGCTATTAAAACTTTGAGTTAAGGCTAAGTTAAAAAAGAGTTGACTGGCTAAATATGCTACGCTCATCCTTAGTTGGTGAGTGCTGTATGGACACGAAGTAGACATAATTTTTAGAATTAGTATATTTGGTGTATCGTATTAAATATATTCATACTAAATTAAATTGTATTAAATTATATTATAATTAATTTGTATAATTATTTATGACAGCTGTATAATATAGTTTGAAAAATTAATTATAAAATATTTTAATAAAATAATTTATGTTTAAAATAATATTTTAATAATATTGAAGGCAAAAACTAAGCAAACCAAAAAATAAAGGCCAAATTAATTGACCAGAAAATGGAAAAATCACCAATTTGCATCCATCAACTGATTTATTCCCCCATACATAGAAACAGATAATGCTAGAATTATAAGTGAATAATGTGACAGTTTACAAAAAGGAAACCTTTTAATTTAAGACCTTGTCACTAGCTTCCCAATGTATAAAAAAAATGAATGCCAAATATATAAAATAAATTACAGTTGCCAGAGTCAAGAGGCACCAGACAAAGAAGATAACTAAACTAAAAATTGTTCCTTAATACAGAACCACCCTGGGACTCGTGCTGTTATCCATAAAGTATTGATATGTTACCTGGATCTGGAGGTCTATTGCCATTGCCAGCAGAATTAGCTTCGTTTCATACTCAGCATCTTCAAAGAAATTTTCCTTAAATAATCTGGCTGCAAGATGATAAAAAAGAAGAAAGATTAAAAAGATATCAATGGCAATGAACAGAACCATATGGGAACATATTAATCAACCCTTTTGCTTCACGTCACATAAATGTTATAAAAGACTATCTATTAATGCAATAACATGTAGACATAGATAAACTAATAACCTAGGAAAAAATCCCAAGAAATATTGAAGTACCTGGCTTGTAGCAGAAGCATAAATCTTTTCCTCAAACCTTACAGCAATTTTCCTTAGTTCATGCAGTCCGTCTTGACCAGAGAAAGGAAGGTGCTTCTTCAATGAATCCATTCTTTACAACATAATCATATTACATTATGTAAGTGACTGACTATGAAACCTCTACAACTATTTTCCAAGAGTGAACTAACTCTTCGTTTATGAAATCAAAATGAATAAACAAAACAAACATATTATACATAATTTAGAATCTACTTTAAAAGTGAACAAAGATACAAAGAACAGTTATCAGAATGTGTTTAGAGGGTCAACAAAAAGGCATACAACTGTTTTAAAGACACAAATTTAAGAAAATAAAGCCTCATATAAACCTAATTGATTCCTTAGGCATCAAAAACAAAGTAAAAGGATTTACCAACCTGGTTACATGCTAACATGCAAAACCAAACCTACGCATGTCGGCATTTGTATGTGTACATTAGTTAAAAATTCAAGTTTTAATTTCTCTGTTTATGAAAAAATAACTCAGTAGTCAACAAACATTTACCTTAGCCTTCGTAATGTATTTCTATCAAGCATGCACTGACAATTGCACTCACTACTGTACTATTAACTACATTATTCTTAGTCAAAATATAATGCTAGTAAAACGTCGTTTCAATATTAGAATTACTTCCTATTAACGCCATAGTTTTACCACCAACTTTCCAAAGCAACGGAAAAGACCAAGAGAAAGCTGCCCTGTTTTCAACATCCAAGAGCTCCTCCTTAAAGAGCCCATTTCTTCTTGGTAGAAAAACTAAGAAAAATGAAGGATTGGAGCCAAGTTTTATGAAAAAAGAAAATTACATGGAGAACCAAACTACCCCTTGAGTGCATACATGTAAGAAAAAAAGAAGAAGTATTCTCATGCATGGGAACAAAAACTCCATAATGAAGCTTGGAGCATATATATATATAGATATGCTTAAGTTCAGTACTTCAGGCTGTTTACCCCTCTAGATTTCTACAACAGTACAACCTAGAAGTTTAGAAACTGTTAAGCTTAACATTTAACATATACTTCTTTTATTACACAAATATTCAGGAGAAACTTACATCCTGTTGATAATCCGTTGCCGACCATCTGGCTGCAGACTATCCCTCCAATTATTTATGTCCATTGAGGGTTCACCTCCCACAACAGTCCAATTATTGTTGTCCATTGAATCTAACCAACTTTACTGTCATGAGAAAAGCCAGCAAAAAATAGTTAAAAGGAAGACAGATGATTGCATCAAAAATTAAGAAAACATTTCATCAATATGTAACAACAATACGTAAATTTTGCTTAACACCTCAAGGTTTCAATAAGCCTCAAAGTCATTCTGAATTTTGAGAAATCCCAAACAAAGCCCCTCTGTAACTGTGCAGCATGCCTTTGCAATTGGACCCCTTGAGAAATTAACCAAAAACATTCTTAAAGACTAAATTTCCCTTCCCTATACATGCCAAATCACATTTAACAAAGTAATTGACATTTTTACAATAATTAAAATCTTCACGTATACGAAGGAAAAAAAATAAAGCTAAAAAATTAAAATATTGAGGTGTAAAAAATTAAAACCATTAAGACACCTTCACCATTATCCTTAATCTTTCCCTACTCTATAGCTACTCTTTATTTTTGCACAATCCTATAATAAAATTTAATAAAAGATGCAATTAGTAAGTTCTGAAAAATATCTAGCACGTGTTGCTTATCTATAACTTCTGGATCAATTATATACTCATTCACCTCTCATCTTCAAGAAAGCTCAACTAGAATCCTCATAGAAACTAAGACATAGGGAAGCCTTAGGTCCTCAAGCATAAAAAGGCATTAGATTAAGAGCAAAGAAGGAATAATAGAGTTTACAAGTATAGTAGAACAAATTCTGTTCTGAAGAAAGATGGGGGACTTCCTAGCACTAGACTTCAAACCATGGACAAAGTGAAAGAAGTAAGGTCTATGGCTTTATTATTTATCCCTGTAGAAGGGGAAAAAAAAAAACGAGAATGCTATCATCATGTATACTCTTCCCCACAAAGAACCGAAATTCACTAAGCCTAGAAAGCAATAAGTCGGTAACTCCCCCCAATATCACTCTTGAATTCCTCATCCTTCTACCCTTCTATCTTTCCTGTCAATTTATGATGTACCAATTTTACCATTTCACACTACGGCTTGTCAAAAGCAAGTTGCTCCTAACGCATGAATGTTCGGCGTCAACAATGACCATCATCCAGACAGCTTGGTCATCAACACAATCAAATTTCCCCCCACCTTAAATAGAAGATTAGAAGGGTTTGCACCAAACTCTATATGCATTAAAAGAACTTGTAACAGCCCACTTTCTCTCAACATCCTATAGAACTCCACTCTGCATTTGATTGTATGGAATAAGGGAGAATAGAACATAACACTCTTTTCTCAAGTCACATCACAAGCAATTATATACTTATTAACTTATGGGGAGAGAATTTAACTTTAAAGCTCAAGCCCGAATGATACAAACATAAAAGAGAAACCAGTTGATTTTACAAAAACTTAAAAACAATAAAGAGAAATCAATAGCAATTAGCGAATACGATTAAAAAATTCTTAAAAAACCAATAGCCCTCGATACCATAAAATATTTAACAGTATCCATTGCCTCCAATTTGTTAACAGACGAACATGCATAACTTACTCTTACATAAATAAAAAATATCGGAGTGTTGTAGTTATACACTTATACTCTTTATACTTATATTTATTTACGGGCATTTTGATATTTCTTAAGTTTATGAAGGTTAATTTTGTCTTAATGTGAAATTAGAAGGAGAAAAAATAGCATCAAGAAAAAAAATCGAGAAATAGGAATGAAGTTTGACTTTTATTTTATAATCATAATAAATTAGAGTTATTTTTTTTCTTCTTTTTATAAAAAAAATTAAAATAAACAAACTAAATTACAATCGATTCGTTACTTCATTCACATTTCTCCTTCATATTAAAGCCTTCTCATCAAAAAATTAATTCGATTACAAATTATATTAATTAAGCTATCATAATTCGTAATCGAATTAATTTATATGATTTAAATTGAACTGGTTTAATTTAATTTAATTAATATTAATAGAACAGTGTAATTTAATTAAGTAAATTTATTTAAAAAGTGGACCTAAACAGACCACAAATACCCATAATCATAAGGCTATATTTGACCTAATGCTGAACAATGTAGCTGCATTGTTGACTTACTCACAGACCTAAGAAAGGCAATGACAGATCATAGAGAAACTCAGTTGGATTCATTCTCCTTGATTTGACAATCAAATTTATTGATCTGAAACCTGTCTAGCACACAACCCAAAAACACCCCGGCTAAATTGTTGTCCAAAGCCAATATGTTGAACAAATATTTGAAGCATCATATATATATATATATATATATATATATATATATATAATTTAAGGACTTATATAACTTTAAAAAGTTGAAAATTGAAATGTTTATTAAGTTACAAAAGAAACACCGTATCTCTTCTTTGAAAGTGAGAATCAAATAACACTTCCTACTTAATTGGAATTTGCTGAAGCTAGCTAGGATAGAGTCATAGAGATGTTTAAATGACAAAAACTCAAAAGAGAATGAAGGATAAGAAATAGGAAATTATGTGACCACAATTGTAGCAAGTTATAAAAAATTTTGTGATTAAACTACCAAATCAAACTTCTTAAAAGAATGATGAGAAAGCTTTTTACAAGATACTTATAAAAAAAAAAAAAAAAAAGGAGATGTGTCATACTCAATTGTAACAAGCTATAAAAAATTTAAGTTAGTCCAATTTGGAATTAAATTATCAAAATTAACTTTAAAAAAAAATGATGAGAAAACTTTTAAAAGATACTTATAAAAAAGATATGTGTCATATACCATATACCTAAGCTACATAGTTAACTTAAAGAGTGCTTATTTTTATCAAAAGTGAATATGTGTATTAACTTTTAACGCATAATAAGATAAGTTTGGATGTTAATAACGGAATTAATTGTTACATTCACTGTGATAGAGACAAATAGAGTAAATTGCACAATTGGAACTGCTTTTACTTTCTGTTACGATCTGCCCAATTTCAGTAAAAGGTTAAATCTGAAAATGTTTAGTGTGATTTTCTAGTTTTAATACAACAATCCCTCGTCATGTAACACCAACATTTAAAACGGTAAATAAATTAACGAGAACTGAGACTTATAATAATAAAGATAATCTCTCAATAACATTAGAATAAATCTGAATTGACGTAATTTGAATTTTAGATACAAATTAAAATTCTAAAATGACTAACGTACGAAACAGGGATTTGAATCCACATAAAAAAAAAAAAAAAAAAAAAGACGTTACATCTAAAAAAAGAGAAGAATACTGGTTTGGATGCGTAGTTTGTGGTTCAGGACCTGTGCATGTTGGATGGATACCAACAAATGTACCTCAGTGAAGGATCGAATTGATTTTCAAGGAACATTTAATTGTTATTAATGCCAACATATTTATTTATTTATCTTGCTGGTGACCAGCATATTTAATTTGGTAGTTGTTTTCCTTAGCAAGTAATTCTAACACGTAGGTTGTAAAGGATTTTCTTCACTAAAATACTTCTAAAATGTTAGAAAAACAACAAAATTAGCACCTTTTAGATTTATAATAACAAAAGTAGCACTTCTTATGTTCAAATTTATATTTTTATAATTAAAAAAAATAATTAATATGTTATTTTTCTTTGAACACTCATTCAATTAGAATTGAACGATGACAATTTAGACCCGTTCAATATTGAACGTTCAATATTATTGAGAGTACTACTTTTGTTACTATAAATTTTATGGGTGTTATTTTTGTTAAATTTTCTAAAATGTTCTGATTTCATGAAATTAATTACTAAAGCTCATACCCATTAATTTAATGACAAGTGTAATGAAAGTGTTATTTATTATTTTTAGAGTGCATTTTCCACTAATTATATTATTATTTTTTATATTATTTATTAAATATTTGTGTTATTTAAAAAAAAAATTGCTCTAATTTTGAATTATATTGATCTTGAATATTATATTATCATTTATTCAGGAGTAATAATAATTGCTCAATGTAATGTCCGATTATATTATGTATGTGAATTTGAGTATTAATTGAAATATGGTTGTAATTTATCACACTAATAATAATGGATTAATGTCTTTAAAAATCTGTCCCCATTATTCTTAGATAAATAGAATAAAATCTCACCAAAAAGTTATGATTTTTTTTTTATCAGAACAAGAAGTCATGAATTTGTTATCTATTAAATATTAATATTTTACTTGACCATAAATACATCTATTAACTAAAATAATAGTGCTACATGCTTGAATATATTATTAAATAAATGTAAAATTTAAGATATAAGTTAATAAAATTAGTATTATTAATGGGACGTGGCCAAGGACTATTCCTCCATCCCCAGTTCACAAGTCGTAAAAGTCTCCCAATCCCCTTAAAAATACCCCACGAAGGAGGTTTTGGGAAATCCCATGGGTAATATGGAATATCCTTTGAAAATGAGGATCCAATTTATTATATGGTTATCATTTTTAATAAAATATTTAATCGATTTGTGTGTTTTCATTATCTACTGGTTATTAAGGAATCATATATAAAACAATATACTCATTTTTATTGAATTTGATAAATGATTCAATTAACCACACACACACACACAAAAAAAAAAAAAAGTATATTAACTGTACAAATAATAAATAAATATAAGTTTAGTTAATATAATAAGTTATTGTATTCAATTAAAAATCCATCCATAACATTAACGTTCCAAAATATTGAAAATATATTAGTTAAATATGTAATAATAAGAAGAACAAAATTTGAGGAAAAAAAACTCAACAATAAAATTAGATCAATATATATATATGAACATAAAAAAGAAGAAGAAAATCTTAGCAACTTTTAGTTCAATAGGGGCTGAGGAAGATGATTAAAAAACAAGTAAAAAGCCAATCTTAATGGGATGGTGGTATTGATAATGGTATAGCTATCGGCTATATATTTAAGAGAGGCATATGAGAGAATAGAGAAAAGATAAATTTTTTGACATATTTGATAAAGAGAGTGATTGTAGGGTTTTTGATATTCAAATTTTATATAAATAATATTTAGATATATTTTAGAATCGAAAATGAAAGAAAAGATTGGGCTAAAATTTCTTTATTTGGTATCTAAGTTTTGAATAATGTATGGCTGAAAATGAATAGTTTTATTTCTTATATCTTAAAACTAAAATAAAATAGTGCCTTAGTGGTGACTTGTACAAATTGTCTAGTTCGACTCTCAGGGTGGATGAATTAAGACAATATATATATCAGAATTCAGAAGGAACACATTCGGGGCGGCTATGGGGTGAGGACCTGAACCCGGACCTTGCTCCTGCTCCGAGTTAATTAAGTGGTTTTTTTTTTTTTTCCATATTTGTTACCCGCCTTGCAACAGTAGCTCCGAAACTTGTCCTGATTGGATGATATTAGATGATAACTTGACCCGTCATGTTAAATCGATAATTTTGGTGAAATAATTGTGAATTTTTTTATTAATAGAAATTAATTAAATTATATTATATATAAATTAATTTATAATAAAAATTATTTTAACTTCAAAATCGCTGTGTCAACTGTCAATGTCAATGAAAAAAACGCCGGGGAAATAAACACGGTTTACTTTTTCCCAACTAACAAAGAAACAAAAGAGAACAGAACATGCTCACGTGGCCATTGTCATTTGAACGTCAACTATAGTTAATGTTTTAAAAATGAATATATTTTAGAAAAAATATAGATTTAAATTTTTGGACAATTTACTTATATTTTTTTTTCTCTTATATTAATTCTTTTTATTTTATTTTATTATATCTATAATTTTTATTTATTCATAATATATATAAAAAAAATCTCAATTTAGAATAACAATTTAATTTATGATTTATGATTTATGATTAAATAGTTAATATTGTAATTTTTGATTTTTTTATAAAAATAATGATAAATATATTTGATAACAATTTTTATTTAATAATTTTTATAAAAAAAAAATCAAAAATTACCAACTTGTTGATCAACTGGGCCAACTTGTTGATGAGCAACACATTCCTAAGTCTATACTTGGTTTTTAAGTAGTTGATAAAAGCATCGTAGTGAAAAGACCCCGTAACTTTATCTTATAAATTATAAACACATGAACTTCTGCTTTCAAAACATTTCTCATAGTTCAATAAAAAAGGTTCTCCTTAAACCAAAACATTCTTGCTTTACTTGTCTCCTCAGAGGCTCATGTTAATCACACCACTGACTACAAACATATAGACTTTATTGGATACATAAGATATATATCACAGCTTTGGACATTATAACTTTTGAAAGAAAATTAATTAGTTCAAGTATAAAAATTGGTGCAATGTACGAAGCATATAGGATATGAGGAGGAAATAAATAAAAATTAAATAATTATCCACATTAAATAATAATTGTAATAATTTTATAAAATATAAAATTTATCTTAAAATATTGGAAGTGAAAATATTCAAAATCTATTTCGATAACAAAACGTAGTAGACAGTAAGTTATGACCTGCTGATATTTTCATTGATTAATAGAAAAATAATTTTTATATATTATATTTACATTAATTAATTAAAAAAAAATACATGTATTAATCCATGAGCTATGGATTTTATATTTTTAATAGATAGAATCCACGAGCTACGTTAATGTCATTCACAATTATCTTTCATTTTCACTCTCACATTTTTGCAATAACACGTGGCATTGATTTTATTTTTAACTTTTTTTACATGATTTCATTTAATATTTATTATCAATAAAACATTAATTACAAAACTGTCATATATTTTTAATTGCAAAACTACTATCTCCTTTTAATTACAAATTTGCCTCTTCTTTATCTAATCAACACAGACATATTGAAGATTTGTTTTCATAAGGTAGAGATGAGAGAAACAACCTATTAATTTTTTTGTACTCATATGAAAAATAAAAGATACTTTTAATTTCATAAAATAGAGTAACATTAAGTGCAATTAATTAAAACTTTGAGTACATTTCTATTATATTCATGTCATACAAATTCAATATTTCTCAAAGCATTAAAATAAAAAAATAAAAATTTCTTAACTCTGACAATAAGAAGTTTACCTTGTAATTTTTTTTATACATCTTTTGCATATAATAATATTAGAAATATGTGAACAATAAAAATCATAGTAATGTTTTCATGACGTTTCAATGAAATTGGAAGACCCCACAAAGTTATCACTTACATCAAAATAAAAGGGAGGTTTAATATGTGAAAAAAAATAAATAAATAAAAATTGAGATGATGAAATAAAAACCCACTATTTTAAGAAGAATTTTTTTTTTTTTAAAATAATGAGTAGATAAAATAAATTATTTTTGTGGATAACAAATTTAAGATGAAAAATACTGCTGAGAAGAAGGCAAATGAGTGAAAGTTGAAGAGTTTAAACGTGAGACCCTTCTTGTTTTTTCTTTTTCTTTTTCTTCTTCTAATTAACTCTTCTTGTTTTTTTTTTTTTTTAAATAAAAGGCGATACTCTTCAATTTCAAGATAACTATTAAAAGAATAAAACAATTTTATAATTAATGTTTATTAAATGATAAATATTGAATGTAGAATGTATGAAAAAAAGTCAAAAAGACAAATGTTACATGTTATTAAAAATAAAAATAATATCTATTACAAATAAAATGTTAAAATTTTGTTAACCAAAAAAATTTAAATAAGACTCCTATTAAATCAGTGACCAATTTCATTATACTATATTGTTTATAATATTATAAATTTTATGATATTTAGCACTATTTCATTAAAAATATACTAGAGTAAAAATAAAAATTTAATTAAAAAAAAAATATTATTTATTACTATTAAATTGAGTAATGTAATAAAATTTGATTGAATATATATCATTAAATGTCATTACATATTTATTATTTGCTTTTGTGACCCTATCATAATTTATTAATTCACATAATATAATTTAAAATTATTTTATTATTTTACATTTTTAATTTTATATTAATAATATATTATTTAATATATATAATAATTTATTATATATAACATTAAACATGCTTTTATAGCCCTTAAAAGTTGTAATTTCTAAGAGAAATAAGGACTCACGTCACCATATTTCACAGCTCCTCTAAATTTTGGATATAAAATGATAAATAGAGATAAAAATAAGAATAATATACTTCATCAATTAATAATACCACTCTTTATTTTTAATAATATATTTATTATTTTAAAAATATTATTTATTATAAATTTATAATTATTATAACTAAGATATTAATATTATATTGACCAAAATAAAATTTATATAAATAATTGTTAACTTAGTAATATTATATATTTTATGTATGATGTCATAATTTTTTATTTATTTTTTATGCTTAACACTACTTATTTTTAATGAAAAGTGATAATATTTGGATGATACAAATTGATATCATGTTTTGCCAAATAGGCATAAGTAGGACAATTAAAAAAAAATAAAAAAAATTAACACAACTATTTATAATATAACTAAAAATAATATGACAAAATCATGAAACAATATGTTTGATGTGAGACATATTTAAGATAATTATTGCTTACACGAACTATTTATGTATTTTTAAATGAAAAGTGAAAAGAATACAAGGAAAAAAAAATTGTACTTTATTATGCGACTTACATAGCATGTTTTAAAAATTAATCTTTATATCCGTTTTATTCTCAATTAGTGTAAATGATACATGTTAATACAAATAAGTATTTAATAAAATTTTATATTATATTCATATTTAATTAACAAATGAGTGTATATATATATAAACACTAGAAAAATGAGATGTGGGTGAGATAAAGAAGATTAAAAGTAAAAATAATATTTGATAGGATATTATATACTTCTATTAAATAAAACATCATTAAAAAAAGCACTGTATTTTTTTTAACAGAAGTTATTGACTATACCTTTGTAAGAGTAGTCCTAAATATTAAAAAATTGTGCATTGCAAAGTTACTCGTATAAAATTTTCTTAAAAATAATATGCATATTTAAAAAATTATAAATATTTTTTTATTTCAATTTCATAAAAACACATTTATTTACATCACACAATTCAATTAATTATTAATATTAAATAATCTAATAAATAATTTTAATTTCATATTTTAATTTTTACATTAAATTATGGATGACAATATTACCATAGTTTAATTTATTATTGTCACAACAACAATAATTTTTTAATAATTATTTTATCTAATATTAATAATATTAAAATATAATTAATAATAAAAATAAAATAAATATTTATTATTATTATTATAAAAATATTATTATCTTAAATTATTATTTAATATATAAAACAACTACAATATAATTATAATTATAATTTGTGCGTTATTTACGTTCCTTCGCTCTGTAAAAGCTAATTGATTCCACGTGTTTAATTGACATAGTGAGAAAGAGAAAAGCAGAGAGCTACCACTCACTCTGTTTCTGCAGAACACAAAGTGCGTGGGAGCAAAGTGGTGGTACGTTAAAACCACGCGTTTCTTTTAAGCAGTGAAATGAACACAATCACAGTGAAAACAAAACCACACAAATTGCCTTTCAATTTCCTAATCTTGCCCTTTTAATTATTCGCTCCCCCCAAATCGAGTAAGCCCTCTCTCATCTTCTTCCCTTCTTCCGTTAATCGCCAAAACCATAAACTCGAATCAATTTTATGATTAAAGTCTCTCTGTGTTTCTCTGCCAGACTTTACTTTGATTCTTCCTTTTCTTCTTTCTTCTTTCCCATATTTAGCTAAACCGGAAAGGTTTTCATCATTGCTTGTAAATCGTTATTTTAGTCCATTTTTTGCTCTGCTTCTTTTTTCCAATTTTAAGTTGCTTTCATTTGAACTTGAACTTGATTAGTGGATCTGGGCATTTCGAAAGCAAACAACTCAGTGGTTTTCACTTTTCATTTATTATTATTTTGCATCTTTTGGAGCTGATTTTTTTATTTTCTCCCTAGTTTCGGCTAGAAATTTTCATTTTTGAGCATTAATAGGAATGTTATTTTCCTCCATTGAGAGGTTGGACTTTAGGTGTGTTAGTGTAGAAAAAAAGGTTGATGATTTTTTGTTACTTGGTCAATTCTCTCGGGAAAATGCAAAGGAACAACTCATACACTATTCCCTCTGCAAAAATTAAAAATGAGAAAACTCGCCTCCATTCGTGGCTAGTCTCAGTGCCATAGAACAAAAAATTTTAGGATGGGGACCGAGACTTATCTTAAAATATTTGGTTTCCATGATTTTGGTTAATTTCCATGATAGCCTTTTAATTTTTACTTCTTTTAATTTTACTGGGAAAAATGTTAATTCTCTTTTCATTTTCATTCAGAAAGTAATAAAAGTTGTTAATAAGGTCCATTAAGTTTAAAAATTACTTTTTTATGTTAAGCTTTTATTTAAATCCTTGAATGCAACAATTATTTATCAAAAATTGTTTTTGGGTTAATTTTGGTTTATGATTAGGTGTGAAGGACGTGCTGTAGATGTGGATTTCTAGCGACTGATGGGGAGCTGGGGTTATTGTTTCTCGATCGATTAAAATTGGTTGTTAGGCCTCTCTTACCTTATTCGATGAGTAGCTGTTTCCTGCCATTTATTGCGAATTATTGGAGGGTGGTGCTTGTGAGTTTGAAGCTTTAGAGCTCTGACGACACCAGTAACCAGTAAAAGGTGGAGACAGCAAGTGTTGAAGTTTTAAAGATGGTAAATATCAAGTGGGTTGGAGTGTAACTGTAAGTTTTTTTTATTACTAGGAATTATTGCATAGAAATAACTTCTAGTGTTGCAGGGAAACGGGGAACACTTACCATATTTACCTGGGGCTTTTAAGTTGGTTTGTATTTTGTGAATGTCAAGTAGTTGTCAGGTACCAAACTGACAGAACCATGGTTGGTGACCAAAGGGTACATCTTTGGAACTATCAACTATGTTACTAGTTTCTCTGTTTTGCTCTTAAGACCCAAATTGGGGGGGGGGGGGAGGGGGAGTTTTATCTGACTTTTAACATCTGATTTGCCTCTGTAGTCCGTCGGGTTTGCTGGGACTGTAAACGCCCGATTCAATTGCTCGGGGGGTTTTATTTCTCCAAATCTGTGCTTGGTTTATTCCTTTTTGTTGAAATTCTGAGTTTCATTAACTCCAAACTTTGGGCATAATAGTTGCCAGATCCAGCAGCCTCCTCGTTTCTGAAAGTATAATTCAGTATTTGCTTTCTTTCACTATATGTTAGTCTGAAAAGAAATGCTTGGCCACTCCTTAACGTTAAGTTTATAGGTAAATGTTTGAGGTTCAATCACTCTGCAACCTGTTAATATTCTAGTTGTTTTTAATATATTTTTCTCGAGTATATTAAGATGATAATAAAAAAAGACATGAATCTATGTTAAGGTTGTCTTTGCAGTGTCTAAGGCGACTTGATCTTTTGTATTTATTCTCCAGAGTAAATTGCTTGTATGTCATTTTGTGAGTTTTGCTGCTGATGGAGTGGAATACAAAACCTTCTCTATTGTGGGATTTGGAGAACCTTTTCGAGTTTGATGCAAAAGCAGCTGAAAATCCCAAAAAACTTGTACTAACAGACTGCTCCATTGAAGGTGATCAATTTGTTGGCTCTGGATCTTTCTATTCAGTTGAGGATGGTGGAGGTAGCAGAGGAACCGGTGGTTCTGGCTCTGAATTAGGACATACCTCATCTAAAAGCTCAAAGTCAGCTTCCATGTATTCTTCATCAATTGAGGAGAGTAAAACAACCAAATTTACTCTCGAATCATCTGAAGGATTGCATTGGGTTAATAGTGGTAAAAAGGACTCACACAAAGTGAAACCCCTTGGTTCTTCTCCAACACTTGAGATTTCAGCTGGCTCTGGTGAACCACTACTTAGCCTAAAGTTAGGCAAGCGGATGTACTTTGAAGATATAAGTGCAGGACATAATATGAAGCCCTCTGCCCTTTCTGCTCTTCCCGTCTCATCTGCAACAACAGGTAAAAAATGCAAGCCTGCCAGTCAGAGCAGCACTCTTAACCCGCTCTGCCAAGTTGAAGGCTGTAACATAGACCTCTCATCAGCAAAAGATTACCATCGTAAACACAGAATTTGTGAGAGCCATTCCAAATCTCCCCGGGTGGTTGTAGCTGGTGCAGAACTCCGGTTTTGCCAGCAGTGTAGCAGGTAAATCTTTTTGCCGAGTCTATATCCTAATGTGTTTCTTAGCCTGCAGATCAGACTTAACTAACGATGACTTGGAGGTTTTGTGGCTGTTTATATCAAGTAAATTGATTTATTTCTTTGATATCAAAGGTTCCATGGTCTGGCTGAATTTGATGATGAGAAACGGAGCTGTCGCAAGCGTCTTTCTGATCACAATGCAAGGCGCCGTAAACCACAGCCAGAGGCAGTCAGGCTAAATCCTACAAGACTCTCTTCACTGTATGGTATGGGTTCCAGACTCAAGGCTTTTAAATTCTTTTAATCCAGCTTATGCATAGCTCATATGTACAACATTATTATAAGCAGAATTTGATACACTGATGTTTAACTTCATGCCTAGTTCATGTGAGCAAAAATTTTAAGTTGGTGTGGAGTGAAGATTTTTATTTGGTGTGCTCGCTCTTTTTCATCAAATTTCTCCTGTTTCATATGGAATGTGTGAATCAGGTGAGAGGCAACCTATGAACTTCATCTTTGACCAAGCCCCAACTCCTTTCACAAGGCAGAATGCTAATCTTAATTGGGATGTCACAGAAAGTTCCTATTTTGGACATACAAGGGAATATATGTCGAAACCTACTAAAGCAGGGGGTTCTCCTGGACAGCTGTGTTTTCCCAATAGCAAGATGTCACGTACTGGTACGGTGCTTTACCATGATTTCAATAGGACATCACCATCTAAAGGCACTTCATCTGAGGTTCTGAACCCAGGTTTGTTTTCTTCTCACATGGATTAGATATCCTGACCACAGAATTAAGCTTTAAAGTATTCAGTGTATTGTTATTAAGCGTCATCATCCTCGTTCCAAATGTGAAGCAAATCTCATTACTTAATTTTTTTTTCCCAACGACCTTCTATTCAGTAACTAGTAACAATTATAAACATAATTGTTTTATTTTTTCTAGTTGTCTCTTCAAGAGTATAAATTCTTGCTTATCATCTTTGTGCCGAGTGAGTATAAGTGTTACCAACATGTTGCTTCCATTACTTTCTTCTCATCGTGTTCTATCAGACATTTTGCTGTAATAGAACAAAAGTTTTGAGTGGTTTTATCATTTCAATTTGACAACCATAGTGCATGAGAACTTGTCAGTTTAAGAGGTAAAAGATTATGCAAAGGTGTTTTTAGTTACAAAAAATCCCCTGTAGATGGAATGAATAAGAACAGTAGTTCTGCTATTAGAAATTTAGAAGTAGTATGGAGTAATAGCAGCTCTGAGTATTATTAGCTACTAACTGGAGCAAACTTAACAGAGGAGTTCTTTTTTGTATTTCTGGCTTATTTGCAGCAGAAATAAGACATGTCTTCTTCTGGCATTATATCTTTGTGATGCTGGTTTCAGCGCACTTAAATATTGTATATTTAGACACTGGTTCAGAGGTGGTCTCTGATGTATTGGCTGGCAACTTGCGCAACAACTGTGCAGTCTCTAGCATAGAAATACATATAAAGTCATGCAGAGTTTCAAGTGCTATGTGAGTGGGCACCTTAGTAAAGCTACCCAGTTAGGAGGAACATAAGATATTGATATGAAAATTTAAGCCTATAAAATATTTCTTACACTTGTACCATAGAAATAATATTTCTTCATGCTAATTTATACATGCATTGAAGAACCCTCTTGCCAATAGATCATTCCTTTATTTTTGAAACTTAATGTGTACCTTTTCGCAGGTTTGGAGGATCATGGGATCTCTTCCAACCTGAATGCAAATCAGGATCTCAATCGTGCTCTCTCTCTTCTGTCAACTAGCTCTTGGGTTTCATGTGAGACAAAGCCTGTTTCGGTTGATGTCCGCAGCGTTACACAACAAGCCAACGTGCCTCAGCCTGCACTAAATGCAATGACCCAAGGCTTACCACTTGCATCCGGTTACTGGCAGGCTCAACAACTGCCTGTTGATAACTCCATGCATATTCCCCACTCTCGCAGTGACGGTGGCAGCCACTTTCAAGATCTCAATTTTTTCAGAACTCCCTATGACTCTGGTTTGTTTTCCAGCCAGTTCAATTGACCCTTGGATGAGGCGTTTAGACCAGGTGTTACCATTTTATTAACAGATTGTTAATTTGGATTGTTTTCTGTTCTCATGGTACCACCACTTTTACCTCTATTGAACTGTAAACAACTAAACATCATGCATAACTTGTTTTGTTTCCATGATCATCATCTCCTTTTATGGTCAGGTGGAAATCGTTCGGGGTTTATGTAAAAAGTTCTGTAGATCAATGATAAGCTATGCGTGTCTGTTTATTTACACATTTACCCATGCTTTTATCATATGCTTTGTTTGATATACGTTAAACTAGTTTATGTGGATAAATCCTTTTTCAACCTGAGTAATGCACCTTACTTTCCCAATATATTATTTGATGATTAATAACCTTATATGCTACTTTTTTTTAAAAAAATATCGACAATTTTTTGCATCAGTATTTTTTCATGCATGATAATATTACAAATATAATTTCCCAGCAACCGCAAGGTGTAATAATCTTCGTCTTCATTTTTTTCCTTTGCGTTGCCCTCTGGTGGGTGGGCTGTCAGTTTGTTAGGACATAACTAAGAAATTCTTTAAATAATAAAAGAAAAAGAAACTTATTGTTCACCGACCAAAATAAATTGACTGGCAAATATCAATGGTGTCAGTTTTGAAGACGACGTGTATTCTTCAATAGTCCAATATCAATATTTTAGACTAACAATGTATAAACGTTAATAGGAAATAATAAGTAGAAAAAAAAAATCCCATATTTTCTAAATTTTTGTTAGTTTGGATCAATACATCATTATTATTTATTAGTTTAGGAGCGATGTATAATTTTGGCTCCTTTGTATTTTGAAATTAAAATACTAATACTTCAAAATTTATAACAAAAAATATTATATTATTTCTCTTACTTCACTCAATTTAAAAAAAAAAAAAAAAAAAAGGTTATTTTTTTTATTATAATTTTTTTTGGGTATTATTTTATACAATTTTTTCTCTATGTAATAAAATTATAAAGACAGTTATTATTATAATAATTATCTAATATTCTAACCATAATAATAAACTAACTATCAATATAATATTTAACTTTATCACGAGTGATATAAACTCAAATATTTTTGCTATTTATCAATTCTTCTCACTTCTATATAAATATAATTCTTTATAATTTTTTCTTCAAGATAATAGTAATACATTGTACATAGATTAAATTTTTTATATTTTTTAATGATTTAACTGATTTTACTTTATGAGAAATTTTTTTATAGTATGAGAAAAATACATATTACACATAAAAATATATATATAATTTTGCATTTTATATATATAAATAAAAAAACATATGTGCAATGGACTTAATATTTTAATATTGTTTCAAATAACAGTTATTTACAATAATGGATTTCGAATTCAAACATTTTCAATACTTGTAAGATACATTACTGCACTATTTGATAAATTAGTTAGTGTTTTAATACCACAATTAATTCACTATTTGAAAGTCACTAGTTAGGATTTAATCAACAACATTTTTAACCAATACCTCCATTAATTATAAAAAAATAATAATAGTATTGTTATATTATCATTATAATTAATTGCAAATTATTGTCACTTTTGTTACATAAAATTGCCATTATTAAAAAATAATTGTGACAATAATAATTTAAATTATGAGAATATAATTTTTTTTTTGAATTATGGGTATATTTATTATAAAAAAAAATTGAGAATTGATGAAAATTGAGCCATTCTTATCCTCTTGTTTACTTTATAAAAATAAAATAAGAACTCCATAAATTCATTCGAGAGTAATTCCATTTTTATTCTCCCCTTATTTATTCATTTTTCAAATTTATAATATTTACTTACAAAATTCTCTCTTATTTTAATATTTTATATTATTACTTTTAGAATAATATTTTAGTAAAATAATATTTTTATTTCAGTTCCTTACAGTTTCGTAATAAACATAAATTTGATTTATATTTATTAGTATTTTGATTGATTTTAATATAAATGAGTAAATATATTAAGGGCTTGTTTATTAAAGGAGGATTGTGAATGAAGGAACGAGTCGATTGCAATTTAGTTTATTTACTTTAATTTTTTTCATAGAAAAAAGAAAAGGAATAACTCTAATTTATTATGATTAAAAAATAAAAGTCAAACTTCATTCCACTCGAATGGTATTTCTTGATGCTATTTTTTTCTCGTTCTAATTTCACATTAAGACAAAATTAACCTTCATAAACTTAAGAAATATCAAAATGCCGGTAAATAAGGATAAGTTTGAGGAGTATAAGTGTATAACTATAGCACTCCAATATTTTACATATATAAAGAAATTATTTAAATATTTTATTGATTAAAATTTTTTAATATAATTAATTACAATTTATTAAAAATAAATTAAAATATTATTAAAACATTAAATATTAAATATCAAGTGATATTAAAGCTAAAATCTTTATATGTAAAAAAAAGACTCGTAAAAAGTTCAGTTACTTATTAAAGTTTATAATTTATTTGATAGAAAAAATAAATAATTTAATCTTAAGGAACTAATACCCTTCCTCAAATATTACCAAATATTTATCATGGTGTCCCTGAAAATACGAAGAGAGACTTGAAGTGAGTAAAATCATTCGATAAGTGAATTTACTTTACTTGAAACATTAAACATACACGACACATATTTGCACAAGTAACTATGATATGCCTATGCTTATGAAATAGTGCTTGTAATGCACATATCTAAAAAAAAACATACAAAATCACATATTAGTTAAATAATTTAAATTATTTACTTAAAAATTTATCATAGTAGAGTCTAGTACAAGTTATCCGTTGGTGACTGGCACATATAAAAAGCATGTACTTGTGAGACTTAACTTATAATTTAGCACAATTAAAATTTCATACATAATTATCACAAGATTATATGAGTCCAAACCAAAAGTAATAACTTTTTTGTTCGTGAGTATCGTAATTTATACGAGAGATACATTTCGCACGCTGCTTTAACTTATTGTTGTGTACCGAACTTATTATATTGCTACTACGAAACATAAAATTTTTATAATGATGATTTAAGTATCACGTAAAATATATCATATAAAATTTATTGAATTAAATCTTGCATAAAATTTATTATTCTTCAAAAGCTTAGCATAAAGAAAATACTTTTAAATTTTGTATTTGTAATAACGTGATTAAATGATGCACATGTTATACTATTAATAACCATATAATTGTAAGTACACTTAATTCATTTAGATGAATATAATATCACATATTATATAATCATGACACATGAATATTCATTTAGCACATACCACATATACATACGAACATGATAGCACACTATTAATTTAGCAAACAATCACTAAACAAAACATACATACATACATACATATATATATATATATATATATATATACAAACGTTCATGCACAAAACAAACAATGTTTAATATTAAAAATAGGATTAGTGTACTTATCTAAAATAAATAACTAACATAGTTAAAAATTACGTGTTAATTCACTTGAAATTTAACATAAAAAAACTATAATTTAATAAATATTAAACTCTCGTACTTTTAAAAATTATATACTTTTTATAATTTAATTAAAATAATCAAATAGCATTATTTTAATACTTAGATTCAACCATTATTTTAGATATAATACTTTTTTTTTCCAAAAATTTCATTTTTTTTATCATAAAGTCATTCATTGTTTTAACTCTTAGCAAAAACTATATAAATTATTTTGAAATTATTTGTTGTCATAAAATTATCAAATTTTATTGAATTTTTATAGAGATATACTAAAATGTCTAATAATTTCTTTAATTAAAACTAAATACTTAATAATTATAAAAATATTTTTTATTGCTAACTTTTAGAACTGTCGGTATAAGAAATTAGCAATTCTATTAAAATTAAACATTTTTAAAAAAATATCGATAAATTATTTTAAAATAAAATTTTTACAATACTTCAATAACTTAAATTCTATTATATATAAATATTTTCAATCCATTTTTATGGGTAAAACGCGTTTTAAAATTAGTTCAATAAATTTGCTGGATTTTTTTTTTTTAACAATCTATGTATTTAAATAAAAAATTTATAAAATATTCATATTTAATATAAAAATTACCAAAGTTTAACAAACCATAAATAATACATATATAATACATTATAAAAATTTTCACTTATTTTTTAACATTTATAAAATCATGAACTAATTCCATAATTTTCATACTAATATGTCAATGTTTTTATTTTCAGCAGAAAACTTAACATTCGTAAAATTTTTAGAAAATTAAATACATAGAGTTTATTAATGATTTTAAGCCCAAATTTTTATCTTTGTGTCTAGTTACAAAGATACAAAATTCATATTCGAATTGTAATTAAAAAATATATAAAACAACCTAAAATTTAAGTTGTTCAGAAACTGACAAATTCAAAACACAAACTTCAAAATTCATAACAAATTTAATATATTTTAATTTTTTTCCAAATAAATATTATTTGAACTGTCACGAAGTATATTTTGATATAAAAATAATTTAAAGTTTTATTAATCAGTATAAGGATTCAAAAATAATTTGTTTTCATGTTTTTACATGATTTTTTTGTAATCAATTGTCTTATAATTTTTTTTATAAAAAAATCATAAAATTATTATTAGTATTAATTTTTTGATGACAATTACCGAAAATAGCATTCTTGAATTATTATTCTTAATTAATTGAAGCAAAAATTGAATATAATTTAAATATAATTAAATAGGGGAACATTACATTTGATGTAATCATTTTCGAGTAAGAAAAATTACACTTTGATCAATGGAGCAAATTATGGACGAAAAATAAATCTTTTTTTGATGTTTTGTTTTCTTTCTATGTTGTAAGAGGGTGGAGATATGGATAGGATAGAATAAGTTTTCAAATAAATGCTAAAATCTTATTACTCTATTTAACTACATAATATTTTTTAGTATATAAATTTTATTTAAAAAAAAGATGATTTTCTTTTTATAAATTCGGTGACTCTTTGCACCGAATGTATTTTTTTTTACATTTAATCTTTAACACAATAAAAATTTGCTCAATTTTTTTTTTTATAGGAATTTTAAATTATAACATTTCAACTTACAAACAATCATTCTTCAATTATACTTCTTATTTATTTCAAATTCACTGTTAAGATATTATTTTATTTTATTTTATTTAATATTATTTTTTTCTCATTTTTATAACTTTTTAATATATATAAAATACGTATTTTCTTATCCTTATCTTTATTTAGATCCACGAACAAAACATGTCAAAATTCTAATTTACTTTAGCATATATTTTTATTTAACAAAAAAATTTACTCTTAAATTTAAGATATTATATTATTAACATTATTACAAATTTATTTTATTAAATGTCTATTAATCTTAACTAGAGTTGTTAATTTTTTTCGAATGGGTGGTAGACCATGAAAAATATCCATATTTTTTTACCGATGGAGATAATTTGAATAGAAAAATATCGTTATGGGGTAGGGTTGTGATCACACTCTCCGCACTATTAATCTTCCAACAATTTTATACAATTTTTTTAATATTTATTTTTATAAATTTAATTATTTTCAATTAAAAATAAATTTTATTTTAACTATTAATAACAAAACCAAAACAAGTTTTGCTAATATATGTATCCAAAATATAATATTTTTAACATTAATTACAATTTTTTTTCATTTTACATTAAAAAATTTAATTTTAAGCATATTAACTATAAGTAACAAACATACAATTTTTTTGGTTGAGAATCTACAAATCTCTATATATACCCAAAATTTCGATGGAATATCCCCTTCTTGCCGTGCCTTGCCCTAATAGCAACAATAATCTTAACCATACTTTTTGATACATTCCTAATTATTAACAAATTAATTTTCAAAGATAATTTGGTAAAGTTATTGTTTTTTAGGCTTAATTATTTTATTAATCTTCAAATTTTAACTAAATACACATTTAGGTTATCAAACTTTTAAATTATATAATTTAGTTATCAAATTTTTAAAATTTTACATATAAATTCCTGAAATTTTAAATTATACAATCTAGTTAACAAATTTTTAAAAATTTACACATAGATCCAATATTGGGTTAAAATTTTAAGACTTATGTGTAAATTTTTAAAAATTTAGAAACTAAATTATAGTATTTAAAAAAATGAAAACTAAATATAAATTTAATTAAATTTAAGGACTAATAATATAATTTAGCCTGTTTTTATTCGAATTTATCATGTTTACTTTATAGATAGAGGAAAAAAATGTTAGTAAATAGCATAAAAGATAATGAATCCAATTTTTATTATTATTATTTTTTTTTTTTATATCTTTACATTCTATTAATTCTGAATTTAATTATGTAATTTTTTTTTTAATTCATAAACGCACTTTTAAGAGTTTGATGGTACCTATAATAGAAAAAATGGATTAATTGCATAGAAAGAAGAGAGAATAGATATAAATATTGTTTTGACATGATGTGATAGTAATTTCTTTTTAAAGGGATGTGATGCAGTGTGCCTACACATAATTTATATTATTTGCATTTTTATGAGAGCCTAAAATTATTAAATGGGATAATATGATGCAGTATATTTATATACATCTCATATTATTTAAAAAATTAAGTAATAATATGCTTATAAATGATAAATATTTTTAAAATAATAAGACGTGTTTTAAAATTAATTAAAAAACGAAGCCTTAATGGTATCTTGAACACCCTTTTATAATATAAAAGGAATAATATTATGTAATATAAAGTGAGTCTTATCTTATTGTATGCGTAGGAATCCACTCTCCTGGATGAAAATGAAAAAGTAGCATAGGGCTAGGGCTATACGTATATTTAGTCTGTAAAAGATGCATGCTGATTGTAATTTTATCAAATTAAAGGCTTCGGATTGTATATTAGTAATTAAAAAAAAAATTATAGAATGAATAGTAATAAATCCTTTTCTTTTTCGATAGAGATTTCACGCAACTTATACACAAAAATTTAGAGATAATATAAATAAATGACTGGTGGCCTTTGAACGAGTAAAGGAAGATATATATACCACGACCACGAGAGGAAAAACCATCTTTATTTCGCCTCGACAAAACTGGTGGGACGGCTGACCCTTCTTCGTCGATTAGCCCGTGCTTTCGAAGGTGGGCGGACAATTCTTCTCCATTGTTCTATTGTCATCTATTTGTTTTATTTTTAAGTTATATGTTTTTATTTAATTTGGAAAATTGGGTATGATCTGGACAATGCAAAATTTGGGCATTCTAGGGTTCTTGGCGCTTTGAATGATGGGTAATTGATAAAATTTTTGTAATTGCCAAATTGGGTATGATATGGACAATGCAAAAGTGGGAGATTCTAGGTTTCTGATGCGAATTTATGCTCTTAACCCATCAATTTTCTTTTAGTTATATTTCTTAATGTTGGTTTTGATCTCTCTTTTTTTTTTAATAGTTGAGTCTGATTCAATTTCTGTTGCCCATAGAGTAGAAGAAAACTAAATTTTAAATGTTATAAATTCGGGTTTGTTGTTTGCGTTAGTTTGGTCTCTGGAATTTCAATAATTTTGGGTTATTTTTGTGGAAAAAAACTTCATTTAGGTTCTTTATGCTAGTTCTATTTTTTATTTATGTAAGCGTAAGTTATGCATGTTCGTCTGTTAACAAATTGGAGGCAATGGATACTGTTAAATATTTTATGGTATCGAGGGCTATTGGTTTTTTAAGAATTTTTTAATTGTATTCGCTAATTGCTATTGATTTCTCTTTATTGTTTTTAAGTTTTTGTAAAAACAACTGGTTTCTCTTTTATGTTTGTATCATTCGGGCTTGAGCTTTAAAGTTAAATTCTCTCCCCATAAGTTAATAAGTATATAATTGCTTGTGATGTGACTTGAGAAAAGAGTGTTATGTTCTATTCTCCCTTGTTCCATACAATCAAATGCAGAGTGGAGTTCTATAGGATGTTGAGAGAAAGTGGGCTGTTACAAGTTCTTTTAATGCATATAGAGTTTGGCGCAAACCCTTCTAATCTTCTATTTAAGGTGGGGGGAAATTTGATTGTGTTGATGACCAAGCTGTCTGGATGATGGTCATTGTTGACGCCGAACATTCATGCGTTAGGAGCAACTTGCTTTTGACAAGCCGTAGTGTGAAATGGTAAAATTGGTACATCATAAATTGACAGGCAAGATAGAAGGGTAGAAGGATGAGGAATTCAAGAGTAATATTGGGGGGAGTTACCGACTTATTGCTTTCTAGGCTTAGTGAATTTCGGTTCTTTGTGGGGAAGAGTATACATGATGATAGCATTCTCGTTTTTTTTTTTCGTTCTACAAGGATAAATAGTGAAGCCATAGACCTTACTTCTTTCACTTTGCCCATGGTTTGAAGTCTAGTGCTAGGAAGTCCCCCATCTTGCTTCAGAACAGAATTTGTTCTACTATACTTGTAAACTCTATTATTCCTTCTTTGCTCTTAATTTAATGCCTTTTTATGCTGGAGGACCTGAGGCTTCCCTATGTCTTGGTTTCTATGAGGATTCTAGTTGAGCTTTCTTGAAGATGAGAGGTGAATGAGTATATAATTGATCCAGAAGTTATAGATAAGCAACACGTGCTAGATATTTTTCAGAACTTACTAATTGCATCTCTTATTAAATTTTATTATAGGATTGTGCAAAAATAAAGTGTAGCTATAGAGTAGGGAAAGATTAAGGATAATGGTGAAGGTGTCTTAATGGTTTTAATTTTTTACACCTCAATATTTTAATTTTTTAGCTTCATTTTTTTTTCTTCGTATACGTGAAGATTTTAATTATTGTAAAAATGTCAATTACTTTGTTAAATGTGATTTTGGCATGTATAGGGAAGGGAAATGTAGTCTTTAAGAATGTTTTTGGTTAATTTCTCAAGGGGTCCAACTGCAAAGGCATGCTGCACAGTCACAGAGGGGCTTTGTTTGGGATTTCTCAAAATTCAGGATTTTCCAAAATTCAGAATGACTTTGAGGTTTATTGAAACCTTGGGGTGTTGAGCGAAATTTACTTATTACTGTTGTTACATATTGATGAAGTATTTTCTTAATTTTTGATGCAATCATCTCTCTTCCTTTTAACTATTTTTTGCTGGCTTTTCTCACGACAGTAAAGTTGGTTAGATTCAATGGACAACAATAATTGGAGGGATAGTCTGCAGCCAGATTCTCGGCCACGGATTATTAACAAGATGTAAGTTTCTCCTGAATGATTGTTTATTAAAAGAACTATATGTTACATGTTAAGCTTAACAGTTTCTAAACTTCTAGGTTGTACTGTTGTAGAAATTTAGAGGGGTAAACAGCCTGAAGTACTGAACTTAAGCATATCTAGATATATATGCTCCAAGCTTCATTATGGAGTTTTTGTTCCCACGCATGAGAATACTTCTTCTTTTTTTCTTACATGTATGCACTCAAGGGGTAGTTTGGTTCTCCATGTAATTTTCTATTTTCATCCAATCCTTCATTTTTCTTAGTTTTTCTACCAAGAAGAAATGGGCTCTTTAAGGAGGAGCTCTTGGATGTTGAAAACAGGGCAGCTTTCTCTTAGTCTTTTCCGTTGCTTTGGAAAGTTGGTGGTAAAACTATTGCGTTAATAGGAAGTAATTCTAATATTGAAATGACGTTTTACAAGCATTATATTTTGACCAAGAATAATGTAGTTAATAGTACAGTAGTGAGTGCAATTGTTAACGCATGCTTGATAGAAATACATTAAGAAGGCTAAGGTAAATGTCAGTTGACTGCTGAGTGATTTTTTCATAAACAGAGAAATTAGAACTTGAATTTTTAACTAATGTATACATACACATGCCGACATGCGTAGGTTTGGTTTTGCATGTTAGCATGTAACCAGGTTGGTAAATCCTTGTACTTTATTTTTGATGCGTAAGGAATCAATCAGGTTTATATGAGGCTTTATTTTCTTAAATTTGTGTCTTTAAAACAGTTTTATGCCTTGTTGTTGACACTCTAAACACATTCTGATAACAGTTCTCTCTATGTTTGTTCACTTTTAAAGTAGATTCTAAATTATGTATAATATGTTTGTTTTGTTTATTCATTTTGATTTCATAAACGAAGAGTTAGTTCACTCTTGGAAAATAGTCGTAGAGGCTTCATAGTCAGTCACTTACATAATGAATATGATTACGTTGTAAAGAATGGATACATTGAAGAAGCACCTTCCTTTCTCTGGTCAAGACGGACTGCATGAACTAAGGAAAATTGCTGTAAGGTTTGAGGAAGAGATGTATTTTGCTGCTACAAGCCAGGTACTTCAATATTTCTTGGGATTTTTTCCTAGGTTATTAGTTTATCTATGTCTACATGTTATTGCATTAATAGATAGTGTTTTATAACATTTATGTGGCGTGAAGCAAAAGGGTTGATTAATATGTTCCCATATGGTTCTGTTCATTGTCATTGATATCTTTTTAATCTTTCTTCTTTTTTATCATCTTGCAGCCAGAATATTTAAGGAAAATTTCTTTGAAGATGCTGAGTATGGAGACTCAGTCTCAGACAACGATAGCTAATTCTGTTGGCAATGGCAATAGACCTCCTGATCCAGGTAACATATCAATACTTTATGGATAACAGCACAAGTCCCAGGGTTGTTCTGTATTAAGGAACAATTTTTAGTTTAGTTATCTTCTTTGTCTTGTGCCTTTTGACTCTAACAACTGTAATTTATTTTATATATTTGGCATTCATTTTTTTTTATACATTGGGAAACTAGTGACAAGGTCTAATTGGAGGGATAGTTTGCAGCCAGATTGTCGGCAACGGATTATCAACAAGATGTAAGTTTCTCCTGAATGATTGTTTAATTAAAGAACTATATGTTACATATTAAGCTTAACAGTTTCTAAACTTCTTGGTTGTATTGTTGTAGAAATCTAGAGGGGTAAACAGCCTGAAGTACTGAACTTAAGCATATCTAGATATATATGCTCCAAGCTTTCATTATGAAGTTTTTGTTCCCATGCATGAGAATACTTCTTTTTTTCTTACATGTATGCACTCAAGGGGTAGTTTGGTTCTCCATGTAAGTTTCTTTTTTCATAAAACTTGGCTCCAATCCTTCATTTTTCTTAGTTTTTCTACCAAGAAGAAATGGGCTCTTTAAGGAGGAGCTCTTGGATGTTGAAAACAGGGCAGCTTTCTCTTGGTCTTTTCCGTTGCTTTGGAAAGTTGGTGGTAAAACTATGGCGTTAATAGGAAGTAATTCTAATATTGAAACGACGTTTTACAAGCATTATATTTTGACTAAGAATAATGTAGTTAATAGTACAGTAGTGAGTGCAATTGTCAGTGCATGCTTGATAGAAATACATTACGAAGGCTAAGGTAAATGTTTGTTGACTACTGAGTTATTTTTTCATAAACAGAGAAATTAAAACTTGAATTTTTAACTAATGTACACATACAAATGCCGACATGCGTAGGTTTGGTTTTGCATGTTAGCATGTAACCAGGTTGGTAAATCCTTTTACTTTGTTTTTGATGCCTAAGGAATCAATTAGGTTTATATGAGGCTTTATTTTCTTAAATTTGTGTCTTTAAAACAGTTGTATGCCTTTTTGTTGACCCTCTAAACACATTCTGATAACTGTTCTTTGTATCTTTGTTCACTTTTAAAGTAGATTCTAAATTATGTATAATATGTTTGTTTTGTTTATTCATTTTGATTTCATAAACGAAGAGTTAGTTCACTCTTGGAAAATAGTTGTAGAGGTTTCATAGTCAGTCACTTACATAATGTAATATGATTATGTTGTAAAGAATGGATACATTGAAGAAGCACCTTCCTTTCTCTGGTCAAGACGGACTGCATGAACTAAGGAAAATTGCTGTAAGGTTTGAGGAAAAGATTTATGCTTCTGCTACAAGCCAGGTACTTCAATATTTCTTGGGATTTTTTCCTAGGTTATTAGTTTATCTATGTCTACATGTTATTGCATTAATAGATAGTGTTTTATAACATTTATGTGGCGTGAAGCAAAAGGGTTGATTAATATGTTCCCATATGGTTCTGTTCATTGTCATTGATATCTTTTTAATCTTTCTTCTTTTTTATCATCTTGCAGCCAGAATATTTAAGGAAAATTTCTTTGAAGATGCTGAGTATGGAGCCTCAGTCTCAGACAACGATAGCTAATTCTGTTGGCAATGGCAAGGTCTAAAATTAAAAGGTTTCCTTTTTGTAAACTGTCACATTGTTCACTTATAATTCTAGCATTATCTGTTTCTATTGTTTGGCGTATGGGGGAATAGATTCCAGCCAGTTCAATTGTCCCTTGGCTGAGGCGTTTAGACCAGGTGTTACCATTTTATTAACAGATTGTTAATTTGGATTGTTTTCTGTTCTCATGGTACCACCACTTTTACCTCTATTGAACTGTAAACAACTAAACATCATGCATAACTTGTTTTGTTTCCATGATCATCATCTCCTTTTATGGTCAGGAGGAAATCGTTCGGGGTTTTATGTAAAAAGTTCTGTAGATCAATGATAAGCTATGCGTGTCTGTTTATTTACACATTTACCCGTGCTTTTATCATATGCTTTGTTTGATATACGTTAAACTAGTTTATGTGGATAAATCCTTTTTCAACCTGAGTAATGCACCTTACTTTCCCAATATATTATTTGATGATTAATAACCTTATATGCTACTTTTTTTTAAAAAAATATCGACAATTTTTTGCAATCAGTTTTTTTTCATGCATGATAATATTACAAATATAATTTCCCAGCAACCGCAAGGTGTAATAATCTTCATCTTCATTTTTTTCCTTTGCGTTGCCCTCTGGTGGGTGGGCTGTCAGTTTGTTAGGACATAACTAAGAAATTCTTTAAATAATAAAAGAAAAAGAAACTTATTGTTCACCGACCAAAATAAATTGACTGGCAAATATCAGTGGTGTCAGTTTTGAAGACGACGTATATTCTTCAATAGTCCAATATCAATATTTTAGACTATCAATGTATAAACGTTAATAGGAAATAATAAGTAGAAAAAAAAATCCCATATTTTCTAAATTTTTGTTAGTTTGGATCAATACCATTATTATTTATTAGTTTAGGAGCGATGTATAATTTTGGCTCCTTTGTATTTTGAAATTAAAATACTAATACTTCAAATTTATAACAAAAAATATTATATTATTTCTCTTACTTCACTCAATTTAAGAGAAAAAAAAAAGTTATTTTTTTATTATAATTTTTTTGGGGTATTATTTTATACAATTTTTTCTCTATATAACAAAATTATAAAGATAGGCATTATCTTTTAAATATAAAGCAGAATGAAATATATATATATGAAAGAATGAATATGGAAGCTAAAATAATAGATAATCAAAATAGGTTAATAATATAATCAAAAAGTCAAATAAATGCATTATAATTTTCTTTCATTATAATACTAAAAGATTACACTGATATTTATAGAGATAAAAAACTAAAATTCTAAACAAGACTCGTAAACTAATAGGAAAATATTATAATAATTATCTAATATTCTAACCATAATAGTAAAATAACTATTAATCTAATATTCAATTTTATTATGAGTGATATAAACTCAAATATTTTAGCTATTTATCAATTCTTCTCACTTCTATATAAATATAATTCTTTATAATTTTTTCTTCAAGATAATAGTAATACATTGTACATAGATTAAATTTTTTATATTTATCAATGATTTAATTATTTAACTGATTTTACTTTATGAAAAATTTGTTTATAGTATGAAAAAATACATATTACACATAAAAATATATATATAATTTTGCATTTTATATATATAAATAAATGAAACATATGTGCAATGGACTTAATATTTTAATATTGTTTCAAATAACAGTTATTTACAATAATGGATTTGGAATTCAAACATTTTCAATACTTGTAAGATACATTACTGCACTATTTGATAAAATTAGTTAGTGTTTTAATACCACAATTAATATTGAATCCCACAAATATAAAATTGAAAGTCACTAGTTAGGATTTAATCAACAACATTTTTAACCAATACCTCCATTAATTATAAAAAAATAATAATAGTGTTGTTATATTATCATTATAATTAATTGCAAATTATTGTCACTTTTGTTACATAAAATTGCCATTATTAAAAAATAATTGTGATAATAATAATTTAAATTATGACAATATAAAAAAAATTGAATTATGGGTATATTTATTATAAAAAAAATTGAGAATTGATGGAAATTGAGCCATTCTCATCCTCTTGTTTACTTAATAAAAATAAAATAAGAACTCCGTAAATTCATTCGGGAGTAATTCCATTTCTATTCTCCCCTTATTTATTCATTTTTCAAATTTATAATATTTAATTACAAAATTCTCTCTTATTTTAATATTTTATATTATCACTTTTAGAATAATATTTTAGTAAAATAATATTTTTATTTCAGTTCCTTACAGTTTCGTAATAAACACAAATTTGATTTATATTTATTAGTATTTTGATTGATTTTAATATAAATGGATAAATATATTAAGGGCTTGTTTATTAAAGGAGGAATGTGAATGAAGGAACGAGTCGATTGCAATGTAGTTTGTTTACTTTAATTTTTTTCATAGAAAAAAGAAAAGGAATAACTCTAATTTATTATGATTATAAAATAAAAGTCAAACTTCATTCCACTCGAATGGTATTTCTTGATTTTCTTTCTTGATACTATTTTTTTCTCGTTCTAATTTCACATTAAGACAAAATTAACCTTCATAAACTTAAGAAATATCAAAATGCCGATAAATAAGGATAAGTATGAGGAGTATGAGTGTATAATAGAGGTGTCAAAAAGGACGGGCCGGCCCGGCACGGCCCAGCCCGTCAAATTAGCGTGCCGTGTCGGCCCTTGTCCCGTTAATTAGCGTGCCGTGCCGGCCCTTGGCCCTTATATGGGCCGTGCCGTGCCTCAGTTCTTGGCTCGTGGGCCTTAACGTGCCGTGCCCGGCCCGTTAGGCTGTTCTTAACGGGCCGGCACGGCCCGTGACCCCTTTATTTCATTTTTTTTATATATTTATTTAATTATTTAGTTAAAAATTATTAATAATGCTTTAAAAAATTAAAAGTAAGAGTCGAACTCTTAACCTCTCATTTTATAGATCGTTAGAAATTCATTAAATTATATCTAATTTTATTTAAATGTAAAAAAAATTATTTATTTATTGGTACTTTTTTAAAATTAATTTTTAAAATAATAAAATTTCGCGTGCCGTGCCGACCCGGCCCAGCACGTTAAGGGCCAAGGGCCAAGGGCCGTGCCGTGCTACTCATTTTGGCTAACGGGCCGTGCCGTGCAGTGCCGAATTTTCGATGGGCCGTGCCGTGCCAGCTCGGTGGGCCAACGGGTCAAATGTTTAACGGGCCGTGCTGTGCCGTGCCGGCCCGTTTGACACCCCTAGTGTATAACTATAGCACTCCAATATTTTACATATATAAAGAGATTATTTAAATATTTTATTGATTAAAAATTCTTAATATAATTAATTACAATTTATTAAAAATAAATTAAAATATTATTGAAACATTAAATATTAAATATCAAGTGATATTAAAGCTAAAATCTTTATATGTAAAATAAAACTCGTAAAATTACTTATTAAAGTTTATAATTTATTTGATAGAAAAAATAAATAATTTAATCTTAAGGAATTAATACCCCTTCCTTAAATATTACCAAATATTCACCATGGTGTCCCTGGGAGGCTTGAGGTGAGTAAAATCACTTGATAAGTGAATTTACTTTACTTAAAACATTAAGTATACACGACACATGTTTGCACAAGTAACTATGATATGCCTATACTTATGAAATAGTGCTTGTAATGCACATATCTTAAAAAAACATACAAAATCTTATATTAGTTAAATAATTTGAACCATTCATTTAAAAACTTATCATAACAGAGTCTTGCAAAAGTTATCCGTCGGTGACTGGCACATATAAAAAGTATGTACGAGTGAGACTTAACTTATAATTTAGTACAATTAGAATTTCATACATAATTATCACATCACATGAGTCCAAACCAAAAGTAATAACTTTTTTGTTCCCGAGTACCGTAATTTTTATGAGAGATACATTTCGCACACTGCCTTAACTTATTGTTGTGTACCGAAATTATCATATTGCTACTACAAAACATAAAATTTTATAATGATGATTTAAGTATCACGTAAAATATATCATATAAAATTTACTGATTTAACCTTGCATAAAATTTATTATTCTTCAAAAGCTTAGCATAAAGAAAATACTTTTAAATTTTTTATTTGTAATAACGTGATTAAATGATGCACATGTCATGCTATTAATAACCATATAATTGTAAGTACATTTAATTCATTTAGATGAACATAATATTATATATCATATAATCATGGCATATAAACATTCATTTAGCACATACCACATATACATAAGAACATGATAGCACACTATTAATTTAGCAATAACAATCACTAAACAAAACACACACACATATATATAAACATTCGTGCCCAAAGCAAATAATATTTAATATTAAAAATAAGATTAGTATACTTATCTAAAATGAATAACTAATATAGTTAAAAATTGCGAGTTAATTCACTTGAAATTTAACATAAAAAAAAACTATAATTTAATAAATATTAGACTCCCATACTTTTTAAAGTTATATTCCTTTTATAATTTAATTAAAATAATCAAATAGCTTTATTTTAATACTTAGATTCAACTCTTATTTTATATATAATACTTTTTTTTTCCTAAAATTTTATTTTTTTATCATAAAGTCATTCACTGTTTTAACTCTTAGCAAAAACTATATAAATTATTTTGAAATTATTTGTTGTCATAAAATTACCAAATTTTACTGAATTTTTATAGAGATATACTAAAATGTCTAATAATTTCTTTAATTAAAACTAAATGCTTAATAATTATAAAAATATTTTTTATTACTAACTTTTAAAACTGTCGGTATAATAAATTAGCAATTCTATTAAAGTTAAACATTTTTAGAAAAATATCGATAAATTATTTTAAATTAAAATTTTTACAATACCTCAATAACTTAAATTCTATTATATATAAAAATTTTCAATCCATTTTTATGGGTAAAACACGTTTTAAAATTAGTTCAATAAATCTGCTGAAATTTTTTTTTAACAATGTATATATTGAAATAAAAAATTTATAAAATATTCATATTTAATCTAAAAATTACCAAAGTTTAACAAACCCTAAATAAGACATATACATACATTATAAAAATTTTCACTTATTTTTTAACATTTATAAAATCATGAACTAATTCCATAATTTTCATACTAATATGTCAATATTTTTATTTTCAGTAGAAAACTTAACATTCGTAAAATTATAGAAAATTAAATACATACAGTTTATTAACGATTTTAAACCCAAATTTTTATCTTTGTGTCTAGTTACAAAGATACAAATTTCATATTCGAATTGTAATTAAAAAATATATAAAATAACCTAAAATTCAAGTTGTTCAGAAACTGACATATTCAAAATACAAACTTCAAAATTCATAACAAATTTAATATATTTTAATTTTTTTCCAAATAAATATTCGTTGAACTGTCACGATGTATATTTTGATATAAAAATAATTTAAAGTTTTATTAATCAGTATAAGGGTTTAAAAATAATTTGTTTTCATGTTTCTACATGATTTTTTGCAATCAACTGTCTTGTAATTTTTTTTATAAAAAATCATAAAATTATTAGTAGTATTAATTTTTTGATGACAATTACCCAAAATAGCATTCTTGAATTATTATTCTTAATTAATTTAAACAATATAATTTAAATACAATTAAAGAGGGAAACATTACATTTGATATAATCATTTTCGAGTAAGAAAAATTACACTTTGATCAATGGAGCAAATTATGGATGAAAAATAAATCTTTTTTTGTTGTTTTGTTGTCTTTCTATGTTGTAAGAGGGTGGAGATATGGATAGGATAGAATAAGTTTGCAAATAAATGCTAAAATCTTATTACTCTATTTAACTACATAGTATTATTTAGGATATAAATTTTATTTAAAAAAAGATGATTTTTTTTTGGATAAATTCGGTGACTCTTTGCACCGAATGTATTTTTTTTTCCATTTAATCTTTAACACAATAAAGATTTGCTCAATTTTTTTTTTTTTAAGAATTTTAAATTATAACATTTTAACTTACAAACAATCATTTTTCAATTATACTTTTTATTTATTTCAAATTCTCAATTAATATATTATTTTATTTTATTTAATACTATATTTTTCTTGTTTTTATAACTTTTTGATATATATGAAATACGTATTTTCTTATCCTTATCTTTATTTAGATCCACGTATATATAAGACTTTTAATACATGTCAAAATTTTAATTTACTACAGAATATATTTTTATTTAACAAAAAAATTTACTCCTAAATTTAAGATATTACAATAACCATTCATCCGCACTCTATACAACAACAACAATTATCATTATTAACGTTATTACAAATCTATTTTATTAAATGTCTATTACTCTTAACTAGAGTTGTTAATTTTTTTCGAATGGTTGATTGACCATGAAAAATATCCGTATTTTTTTACCGATGAAGATAATTTAAATAGAAAATTGTCGTTATGGGGTAGGGTTGTGATCACACTCTCCGCACCATTAATCTTCCAACAATTTTATACATTTTTTTAAAATATTTTTTTTAATAAATTTAATTATTTTTAATTAAAAATAAATTTTATTTTGACTATTAATAACAAAACAAAACAATTTTTGCTAATATATGTATCCAAAATATAATATTTTTAACATTAATTACAATTTTTGTTTTCATTTTACATTAAAAAATTTAATTTTGAGCATATTAACTATAAGTAACAAACATACAATTTTTTTGGTTGAGAATCTACAAATTTCCATATATATCCAAAATTTCGATGAAATATCCCTTCTTGCCGTGCCTTGCCCTAATAGTAACACTAATCTTAACCATACTTTTTGATACTTTCCTAGTTATTAACAAATTAATTTTCAAGGGTAATTTGGTAAAGTTATTGTTTTTATTGTTTTTTAGGTTTAATTATTTTATTAATCTCCAAATTTTAACTAAATATATATTTAGGTTATCAAACTTTTAATTTTTATAATTTAGTTATCAAATTTTTAAAATTTTACATATACATTCATGAAATTTTAAATTATACAATCTAATTAACAAATTTTTAAAAATTTACACATAGATCCTATATTGGGGGTACTAAAATATATGGTTTTAAATTAAAATTTTAAGACTTATATGTAAATTTTTAAAAATTTAGAAACTAAATTATAGTATTTAAAAAATTGAGAACTAAATATAAATTTAATTAAAATTTAATGACTAATAATATAATTTAGTGTATTTTTATTTAAATTTATCATGTTTACTTTATAGATAGAGGAAAAAAATGTTAGTAAATAGCATAAAAGTTAATGAATCCAATTTTTTTTTTTATATCTTTACATTCCATTAATTCTGAATTTGATTATGTAGTTTTTTTTAATTAATAAACGCACCTTTTAAGAGTTTGGTGGTACCTATAATAGGAAAAATGGAATAATTGCATAGAAAGAAGAGAGAATAAATGTAAATATTGCTTTGGCATGATGTGATTGTAATTTTTTTTTAAAGGGACGTGATGCAGTGTGACTTCACATATTTTATATTATTTGCATTTTTATTGGAACGTAAAATTATTAAGTGGGGTAATATGATACAGTATATTTATACATATATCATATTATTTAAAAAATTAAGTAATAACATGTTTATAAATGATAAATATTTTTAAAATAATAGGACGCATTTTTAAATTAATTAAAAAACAAAGCCTTAATGGTATCTTGAACACCTTTTTATAATATAAAAAGAATAATATTATGTCATATAAAGTGAATGTTATCTTATTATATGCGTAGGAATCCACTCTCTTGGATGAAAATGAAAAAGTAGCATAGGGCTAGGGCTATACGTATATTTAGTCTGTAAAAGATGCATGCTGATTGTAATTTTATCAAATCAAAGGCTTCGGGTTGTATATTAGTAAAAAAAAAAAAAAAAATTATAGAATGAATAGTAATAAATCCTGCTCTTTTTCGATAGAGATTTCACGCAACTTATACATAAAAATTTAGAGATAATATAAATAAATAACTGGGGGCCTTTGAACGAGTAAAGGAAGATATATATACCACGACCACGAGAGGAAAAACCATCTTTATTTCGCCTCGACAAAACTGGTGGGACGGCTGACCCTTCTTCGTCGATTAGCCCGTGCTTTCGAAGGTGGGCGGACAATTCTTCTCCATTGTTCTATTGTCATCTATTTGTTTTATTTTTAAGTTATATGTTTTTATTTAATTTGCAAAATTGGGTATGATCTGGACAATGCAAAAGTTGGGTATTCTAGGGTTCTTGGCGCTTTGGATGATGGGTAATTGATAAAATTTTTGTAATTGCCAAATTGGGTATGATATGGACAATGCAAAAGTGGGAGATTCTAGGTTTCTGATGCGAATTTGTGCTCTTAACCCATCAATTTTCTTTTAGTTATATTTCTTAATGTTGGTTTTGATCTCTCTGTTTTTTTTTTTAATAGTTGAGTCTGATTCAATTTCTGTTGGCCATAGAGTAGAAGAAAACTAAATTTTAAATGTTATAAATTCGGGTTTGTTGTTTGCATTAGTTTGGTCTCTGGAATTTCAAGTAATTTTGGGTTATTTTTGTGGAAAAAAAACTTCATTTAGGTTCTTTATGCTAGTTCTATTTTTTATTTATGTAAGAGTAAGTTATGCATGTTCGTCTGTTAACAAATTGGAGGCCATGGATACTGTTAAATATTTTATGGTATCGAGGGCTATTGGTTTTTTAAGAATTTTTTAATTGTATTCGCTAATTGCTATTGATTTCTCTTTATTGTTTTTAAGTTTTTGTAAAAACAACTGGTTTCTCTTTTATGTTTGTATCATTCGGGCTTGAGCTTTAAAGTTAAATTCTCTCCCCATAAGTTAATAAGTATATAATTGCTTGTGATGTGACTTGAGAAAAGAGTGTTATGTTCTATTCTCCCTTATTCCATACAATCAAATGCAGAGTGGAGTTCTATAGGATGTTGAGAGAAAGTGGGCTGTTACAAGTTCTTTTAATGCATATAGAGTTTGGTGCAAACCCTTCTAATCTTCTATTTAAGGTGGGGGGAAATTTGATTGTGTTGATGGCCAAGCTGTCTGGATGATGGTCATTGTTGACGCCGAACATTCATGCGTTAGGAGCAACTTGCTTTTGACAAGCCGTAGTGTGAAATGGTAAAATTGGTACATCATAAATTGACAGGCAAGATAGAAGGGTAGAAGGATGAGGAATTCAAGAGTAATATTGGGGGGAGTTACCGACTTATTGCTTTCTAGGCTTAGTGAATTTCGGTTCTTTGTGGGGAAGAGTATACATGATGATAGCATTCTCGTTTTTTTTTTTTTTCCTTCTACAAGGATAAATAGTAAAGCCATAGACCTTACTTCTTTTACTTTGCCCATGGTTTGAAGTCTAGTGCTAGGAAGTCCCCCATCTTTCTTCAGAACAGAATTTGTTCTACTATACTTGTAAACTCTATTATGCCTTCTTTGCTCTTAATCTAATGCCTTTTTATGCTGGAGGACCTGAGGCTTCCCTATGTCTTAGTTTCTATGAGGATTCTAGTTGAGCTTTCTTGAAGATGAGAGGTGAATGAGTATATAATTGATCCAGAAGTTATAGATAAGCAACACGTGCTAGATATTTTTCAGAACTTACTAATTGCATCTCTTATTAAATTTTATTATAGGATTGTGCAAAAATAAAGAGTAGCTATAGACAACGACGGAACTAAGCAGTGGCTGTACTAGGCTTGAGCCCGGGCAGCCATTTCAAATTTTTTTTAATTAATATTAATAATATAAATATAATCTAATATATTATATTACAATTATATATATATATATATATATATTTTTAAATAAAAATATTAAATATTTAAAATATTTATGTTTCAATTTACACTCATATCTATAGTTATGAATTATATATTCCTAAAAATTATAACTTTTAAACTTTTAATTGATAAATATTGTTTAATTATTAATTTAAGTGTGTATTTAGGTATAAATTTATATGTATTTAACACTCTTTTTTTATAATAATTTACTATTATTTCATTAAATATTTTTTTCCTTCTTTAAATTATTAATTAGAGTTATTTATTTTAAAATATATATTATCTCATTGTTATATTAGAACATAAAATTTATTTTAAATTTCTATACTTATCAATTACTATTAATAGGTGAAAAAATTATTAGTCATATAACTTATTTATCGATTCTTTAATTCTTTGATTATTTTAATTTTTTGTTTATTTGTTGTTAGGTCTATTTAAATTTGTAATTTGTAATTTGTAATTTGTAATTTGTATATTTTAATTTACATTAAATACTTTTATTGTAGGTTATAGTGGATAAATCTCACAAAAATTCTAAATTATTTAAAACTTTTCATTTATTCTTTAAGAAAATAGATAACCAACAATCAACCAAAAATACTTTTTTGAAGTTACCAATAAAAAAAGTAAGCAATCCCAAGAAACACTTGTTGAAGTTTGCAGAATAAATTGAATCTGAATTGATAATTATGACTTTTATGCTCTAAAGCATCGTCGGTATAACTTAAATAAATATTTTTGTTTTTTTAAGTTTATATTAATTTTTCAATGTTAGCTATAAATCTTGATATTATAAATAAAAAAAATAAATTAGCCCTCCTAAGAAAATATTTCTGGTTACGTCCCTGGCTATAGAGGAGGAAAAGATTAAGGATAATGGTGAAGGTGTCCTAATGGTTTTAATTTTTTACACCTCAATATTTTAATTTTTTAGGTTTATTTTTTTTCTTCGTATACGTGAAGATTTTAATTATTGTAAAAATGTCAATTACTTTGTTAAATGTGATTTGGCATGTATAGGGAAGGAAAATTTAGTCTTTCAGAATGTTTTTGGTTAATTTCTCAAGGGGTCCAACTGCAAAGGCATGCTGCACAGTCACAGAGGGGCTTTGTTTGGGATTTCTCAAAATTCAGAATGACTTTGAGGCTTATTGAAACCTTGGGGTGTTAAGCGAAATTTACTTATTACTGTTGTTACATATTGATGAAATGTTTTCTTAATTTTTGATGCAATCATCTGTCTTCCTTTTAACTATTTTTTGCTGGCTTTTCTCACGACAGTAAAGTTGGTTAGATTCAATGGACAAGAATAATTGGACTGTTCAGGGAGGTGAACCCTCAATAGACATAAATAATTGGAGGGATACTCTGCTACAAGATTCTCGGCAACGGATTATCAACAAGATGTAAGTTTCTCCTGAATGATTGTTTAATAAAAGAACTATATGTTACATGTTAAGCTTAACAGTTTCTAAACTTCTAGGTTGTACTGTTGTAGAAATCTAGAGGGGTAAACAACCTGAAGTACTGAACTTAAGCATATCTAGATATATATGCTCCAAGCTTCGTTATGGAGTTTTTGTTCCCATGCATGAGAATACTTCTTCTTTTTTCCTTACATGTATGCACTAAAGGGGTAGTTTGGTTCTCCATGTAATTTTCTTTTTTCATAAAACTTGGCTCCAATCTTTCATTTTTCTTAGTTTTTCTACCAAGAAGAAATGGGCTCTTTAAGGAGGAGCCCTTGGATGTTGAAAACGGGGCAGCTTTCTCTTAGTCTTTCCGTTGCTTTGGAAAGTTGGTGGTAAAACTATGGCGTTAATAGGAAGTAATTCTAATATTGAAATGACGTTTTACAAGCATTATATTTTGACTAAGAATAATGTAGTTAATATTACAGTAGTGAGTGCAATTGTCAGCGCATGCTTGATAGAAATACATTACGAAGGCTAAGGTAAATGTCAGTTGATTGCTGAGTGATTTTTCATAAACAGAGAAATTAGAACTTGAATTTTTAACTAATGTACACATACAAATGCCGACATGCGTAGGTTTGGTTTTGCATGTTAGCATGTAACCAGGTTGGTAAATCCTTGTACTTTGTTTTTGATGCCTAAGGAATCAATCTGGTTTATATGAGGCTTTATTTTCTTAAATTTGTGTCTTTAAAACAGTTGTATGCCTTTTTGTTGACCCTCTAAACCCATTCTGATAACTGTTCTCTGTATCTTTGTTCACTTTTAAAGTAGATTATAAATTATGTATAATATGTTTGTTTTGTTTATTCATTTTGATTTCATAAACGAAGAGTTAGTTCACTCTTGGAAAATAGTTGTAGAGGTTTCATAGTCAGTCACTTACATAATGTAATATGATTATGTTGTAAAGAATGGATACATTGAAGAAGCACCTTCCTTTCTCTGGTCAAGACGGACTGCATGAACTAAAGAAAATTGCTATAAGGTTTGAGGAAAAGATTTATGCTTCTGCTACAAGCCAGGTACTTCAATATTTCTTGGGATTTTTTCCCAGGTTATGAGTTTATTATCTATGTCTACATGTTATTGCATTAATAGATAGTCTTTTATAACATTTATGTGACGTGAAGCAAAAGGGTTGATTAATATGTTCCCATATGGTTCTGTTCATTGTCTTTGATATCTTTTTAATCTTTCTTCTTTTTTATCATCTTGCAGCCAGATTATTTAAGGAAAATTTCTTTGAAGATGCTGAGTATGGAGACTAAGTCTCAGACAACGATAGCTAATTCTGTTGGCAATGGCAATAGACCTCCTGATGCAGGTAACATATCAATACTTTATGGATAACAGCACAAGTGCCAGGGTTGTTCTGTATTAAGGAACAATTTTTAGTTTAGTTATCTTCTTTGTCTTGTGCCTCTTGACTCTGACAACTGTAATTTATTTTATATATTTGGCATTCATTTTTTTTTATACATTGGGAAGCTTGTGACAAGGTCTAAAATTAAAAGGTTTCCTTTTTGTAAACTGTCACATTGTTCACTTATAATTCTAGCATTATCTGTGTCTATTGTTTGGTGTATGGGGGAATAGATCAGTTGATGGATGCAAATTGGTGATTGTTCCATTTTCTGGTCAATTAATTTCGTCTTTATTTTTTTGTTTGCTTAGTTTTTGCCTTGAATACTTGTTTTTTCTAACCAAGTGTCCATTTTGGCAATTTTGGTTTTAGTAGCATCTCTTGGCATGCCAACCCAAGTTCAAAACCAAGGGCAATCAATTCCTATGCAATTGGCAGCGAATCCAACTCAACGCCAGCAATTATTATCTCAAAACATTCACAATGCTGCTGGAGTTCAAAGTTCCTCTACCTTATCGTCTGCATTGCCTCCTGCCTCCAACTTAACTCAGACTTCTATTCCAAGTACTGTTGGACAAAATTCAAACATGCAGAATATGTCTGGTACTACTCAGAACTCAGGAGGAAATTCTATGGGTCAAGGGCTTTCTTCCAATATGTTTGCTAACTCTCAGAGGCAAATACAAGGAAGGCAACAGGTTGTTCCTCAACAACAACAGCAGCAATCACAAAATAATCAGCAGTATCTATATCAACAACATATGCAACATCAGCTTTTGAATCCGAAATTTCAGCAGGGGAATATTCCGCAATCAATGATGCAAAATCATATCCAACAACAGCAGCAGCCTCAGCAGCAAAACCTTTTACAACAGAGTCAGTTGCAATCTTCTCAGCAAACGGTTATGTCAGCATCATCTGCAATGCAACCATCTCTGTCTAATCTTCAGCAAAATCAGCAGTCATCTGTTCAACAAACAACAAAATCCATGCTTCAGCAACACCCACAATCAATGCTTAGGCAGCCTCAGCAGGCGGCTGTTGTTCATCAACAGCAAACAACAGTGCCACAGCAGTCAATGATGCTCTCACAAGAGCAGCAGCAACAGCAAATTATGGGTCAACAATCAAATTCTGCAAACATGCAGCAGAATCACTTAATTGGACCACAAAACAATGTTGGGGACATGCAGCAGCAACAACAACGAAGGTTGTTAAGCCAGCAAAATAATCTCCCAAATCTTCCCCAGCAGCAGCAGCAGCAACAGCAACAGCAACAGCAACAGCATTTGGTTACTCAACAAAACAACTTATCGAATATGCATCAACAACAGTTGGGTTCTCAAAGTAATGTTACTGGATTGCAACAGCAGCTGCTTGGAACTCAGCCCGGTAACTCAAGCATGCAAAATAATGAGCACTCTATGCACATGTTGCAACAATCCAAAACTTCATCGCAGCAACAATCATTGCATAATGCATCTAGTTTGTTACCGACCCAGGGACAGCAGCCACAACCACAACCACAACCTTCACAGCAGCAGTTGTTGTCACAAATGCAATCGCAGTCAACACAGATGCAGCAGCAACCAAATCAACTGCAACGTGACGTGCAACAAAGGCTGCTAGTGCCAGGTCAAGCATCGAGCCCTTTGATTCAACAACAGAACGTATCTGATCAGCAAAAGCAGTTGTATCAATCACAAATAGCTATCCCAGAGACGTCATCAAGTATGTATATCTTGTGGTGCTCGTCTTGTTTCTAATGGTCCTTTTGGGTAGCACTTGATTTCATTATGAGTTACATTTGTACCATGCCTTTCTTTTTAGGATGCTGGGCACCAAAGGTCCTATAATTATTTGATTTAAGTAGTTGGTCTCATAATTATTATATTGGGCACCAGATGTTCCATAATTTTTGAAAAAATGTTACAATAGTCCTATTATTATGTACAAATGAGTATTTTAGTCCTCTAACTTTTAAATGGGGCACCTATAGTCCCTTTATTTATGAAAGTAAGGTACTATAAATCCTTAGTTTTAATATTTTTGTTGAATTAGAAGTGCTCATTTTAATTTAACTAAATGACTAAAATTATTTACTTTTTATAATAACAGAATTTGTAGTGCCTAACTCATAAATTACAGGATTATTGTGTTAATATTGAAAAATTATGAGACCTCTAATGCCTAACCCAATAATTACGGGGATAATGTGTTTATTTGATAAAAATTATGGGACTTGTAGGACCTTTTTCCCTTTCTTTTAATATCAATATTCTTTTATCAGATTTGTATGTGCTAATATTCATTACACAAATTTTGCAGCATCTCTGGATTCAACTGCTCAGACAGGAGGTGATTGGCAAGAGGAGATCTTTCAAAAGGTAATTTGACATGACTGGTCAATGAGGCTGATATCCCATTGGAGGAATGACTTCTGTCTTTTGGAGTTTGGAAATAGTTTGTATGTGCACTTTACTAGACGCTACAAAATGTACTCTGGAATTATTTGAAAAACAATCAACATATCCTGTTATGCTCATTTTGATTATTTTAAATCTTATTGAAGTTGAAAAGGCTTTACAACTGTTTATATCAATGATAGTTTACTGGAATAAAAATGCAAGAGATTATATAAGTGCAATGTGACAATATTGTGGATACTATTGAATGTTCCATTGAAAAAAAAAAAGAACTAAATGGGGGTTACTCTTAACTTACAGGAGGATTTAAGGTATAATATCCTTTCGTTTTGAACCTTTAGATTTTTTTAAATTAATCTTCTCCATTAAGTTTTATTTGATAAAAAATATTTAATTTGGTAACTACCCACCAAACAGGGGGTAGTGGGATGTAATATAGATCCTCTATAAGAAAGAATTTTCTAACTAAATGGTACTAAATAACCTGATAATACATTTTCCAGTGCTGATGATGGGGAATTACTCTAGTTGTATTACTAAATAACATGATAATACGTTTTCCAGTGTTGATGAAGGGCTACTCTAGTTAAGATATTTTTTTAAGCTTCATATGTTTTGAATTTAGAGCAATACATGGTTGCACGAGTGAATTATTCTGTTTCCTTTTGTTTCTAACATTCCATATAGATACTAATAACAGTGTATTAGATATATAGCAAGATAAAAATAAAAGTCAGTCAATTTAATTATTTTCTACAAAAATGTAGATACCAATTTTTCCCTCAAAACCATTGACTTGCAGGGAGATTAGATTGTAATTATTTGTTTTTGTTTGCACTTTGCAGATGAAAGCCATGAGGGAGATGTACTTACCTGATCTTAATGATGTTTACCAAAGAATTGCTGCTAAACTCAGGGAGGTATGTTGCTACCAAGGATTACATATCCATATGTTGATTTTACTGCAATCTGTCGTGATGACAAGCTTTGCTTCCGAATGACATTTTGTTAAATTGGGGCAGTCTATACATTTTACTCCTTTTCCAATGCTCCTTAACCATACGTTACACCTGCATTTTCTCTCTCAAGTAAAAGTAGAAAAAGAAGTGCCTATAAAGAATAATGAATAATGAGAGAAAATGATGAAATGCATCTTTATCAGCAATATTTTCTATAATTTACACAATAAAACATATATCAGTCATGCTATTTTTATGCACTGACCTGATATAAATTTGATATTCTCTGTTTTCCAGCACGATTCTGTTCCAGGACAACCAAAGACAGAGCAGCTTGAGAAGCTTCGAGCATTTAAGGCTATAATGGAACGAACTATACAATTCTTGCAGGTTCCCAAAAGTAGCATTCTGCCTGGTTTTAAGGAGAGATTGGCTTCCTGTGAGAAGCAGATAATAAATTTTATTACTACAAATAGGCCCAGAAGGTCTGGTTCAATGCAGCAGCAAGGACAGCTCCCCCCAAGTCATATGCACTCCATGCAGCAGCCACCATCTCAAATTAACCAAGTCCAATCTCATGAAAACCAAGTAAACTCCCAGTTGCATTCTGTTAATCCACAAGGCTCTGTAGCAACAATGCAGCAAAACAACATGACTAGTTTGCAGCAAAGCTCCACCTCTTCTTTATCTGGGGTTTCTGCAACACAGCAGAACATGATGAATTCACTGCAGCCATCTCCAAATATGGATTCGGCTCATGGGCTCAACTCGTTGCAGCAAATTGCTGTGGGATCTATGCAACAAAATCATGTTGGTGCTCCCCAACAGGCCAACATTAGTTCCATGTCATCCCAGAATGGGGTCAATGTGTTGCAGCCGAACATGAGTTCCCTCCAGTCAAATTCTGGTATGCTTCAACAAAATCTTAAACATCAACCAGAACATCAAATGATGCACTCGCAACAGTTCAAAAATCTGCATCATCAAAGGATGATGATACAGAAACAGCAGATACTTCAACAGCAGCAGCAGCAGCAGCAACAACAACAGCATCATCAGCAGCCCCCACAATTGTCACAGCAAGCAAAGCAACAGCTACCTGCTCAATTACAGACCAACCAACACCAGATGTCACAGCTCCATCAAAATAGTGACGCAAGTGACCTAAAGATAAGACCAAGTATGGGTGTCAGGCCAGGGGTATTTCAGCAACAATTCTCAGCTGGTCAGCGTTCTGCGTTATCCCAACAACAGCTTAAATCTGGATCGCAATTTCCAATGTCTTCAAATCAACTCCTGCAGGCTACTTCTCCTCAAATTTTGCAACATTCTTCTCCTCAAGTTGATCAGTCAAACCTGCTGCCATCTCTCACAAAACCTGTAACTCCGTTGCAATCTGCTAACTCACCTTTTGTTGTCCCATCTCCTCCAACTCCTTTAGCACCATCTCCTATGCCTGGGGATCCTGAGAAACCTGCTTCAGGGATTTCGTCACTTTCAAATGCTGCTAATGTTGGACAGCAACAAACATCTAGTGTTGTTGCACCAGCTCAGTCCCTTGCCATTGGCACTCCAGGAATATCAGCCTCCCCTTTGCTTGCAGAGTTTATTAGTCCAGATGGAGTTCATGGTAACTCGCTAGCATCTATTTCTGGAAAGTCAAGCGCTACAGAGCATCCTCTTGAACGTTTAATTAAATCGGTTAGTTTAGATGATTTTATTTCCCTTGCAATTGATTTAATTTATTGCATGAACAAAAATGCTGCTTAAGGTTTCTCTATGGTCATTAATTTTTTCTTTCATTGTTGAAGTTGCTTTGTTTCCATTGAATGATATACAATATAATGTAAATGTAATTTTCAGGTGAAATCAATGTCTCCAAAGGCATTAAGTGCCTCTGTCAGTGACATAGGCTCAGTTGTGAGCATGACTGATAGAATTGCAGGATCAGCACCTGGTAATGGATCTAGAGCTGCAGTTGGCGAGGATTTGGTAGCCATGACAAAGTGTCGTCTGCAAGCAAAAAATTTCATGACACAAGATGGAGCAAATGGGACAAGAAAAATGAGGCGCTACACAAGCGCCATGCCTTTAAATGTTGTATTGTCAGCTGGCAGCAGGAATGATAGTTTTAAGAATTTGAATGGTTCAGAAGCATCTGATCTGGAGTCAACTGCAACATCTGGCATCAAGAGGCCGAGGATTGAGGTATACCTAGAAACTTTAGAAGGCCAACTTTGTTTAAAACTTTCATTCATTCTGAGGAAACTGACACTTATATGTGATAAGCATTTTATAAAAATTGATGTTCCATTCTTATCTTATGAAACTTTAATAGTTTCCATGAACATGGAAATAATTAGTGAATGTTTAGGTGCTTCAGAAGGTTGTTTAGGTTTCAGATGCTGTAATGCAAGAACATGCATTTTCTTATGACATTTTTCTGTCAAAAATGTTTGAGTTGCATTGTAGTTTACCTTTTCGAGCAATAATTGTTTTTAGGTAATTTATTCAGTTCATGGCTTACCCTTCCCTGCTTAATTCTACTGATGAAATTGTGCTGGTCATGCTGCAGGCTAAACATGCCCTTGTTGAAGAAATAAAGGAAATAAATCAGCGGCTGATAGACACAGTTCTTGAAATTAGCGATCAAGATGTCAATTCAAGTCTAGCAGCTGGACCTGTAGGTGGTGAAGGGACCATTGTTAAATGCTCTTTCAGTGCTGTTGCTCTTAGTCCCAATCTAAAATCACAGTATTCTTCGGCACAAATGGTGAGTTTTTAAGCCATGGGAGATGATTTCTTTAGGGTGAAGGGCACTGGATTCTCTGGCTTTGGTTTGAGGGACATCTCTTTATAGCATTGGGACACTTTAGTCCCTTACCTATTCTAGGGACAAGTAAAGTTCAAAATAATAGTGAATTGGTAAAAAATGATGTTATGCCCATGCAACAATCACTTGAACTAGTTCATTGGGGGGCACTCAATGTCAATGAAAAGCCAATTACTTTTTTGGCGTTATTTTCATTTGTGCAACGATGTCATTTTTAAAACTAGTTTACTGTTCATTTTGGAACCATGTCCTTGGTAAGAAATTTTAAGGTCTAAATTTTCCTAGGTATGTAGGCTAAGGGGCTAAACTGAAGTGTTCAAATTTAAAGCTAAGGAATTAAAGTGTCCCTCAAAACCAAGAGGATTGTAGTGCACTTTCCCATTCTTTTATCCCATCTTCTATTTATTATGAAATTACTTTCTTTGTATTGTGCAGTCACCAATTCAGCCTTTAAGATTGCTTGTTCCGACAAACTATCCCAATTGTTCCCCGATACTCTTAGATAAATTTCCAGTTGAAGTCAGGTGAGAGATAGCCTCCATATTTCTGTATATTTATCAGCGTTGCATGGACCATTTAACTGTAATTTGGAAACAGTACGAGTTTAATTGTAAATAAATTTAAAAAGGCTTTATCATATTCCACCTTAATTTAATATCATATGTGACAGTAAATTCTGGATAAATTAATTTCTAAAACTATTTAAAAAAAAAAAAAAACAGAGTTGGATTTAAAATTTTCTGTCCTACTTTTCATTCACATTAACTTGTATGCTATAGTATTATTGTTGGTCTATTGGCTGATGACTTTGAAGGTGATTAGGATAAGTAATATAGTCTCTGCTTATATGTTGGATTTTTATTACGTTATGACTTAGGAGTCTGATTGGAAGGAAATTGGATTTTTCAAGTTTTGCTTGCATGCGGTAAATTGATAATTTTTGTCGTTGAAATGTCAACTTAAATTACGTGCAACCATTAGGAACCTGCCATGCAAATTGCTACGTGAATATTTTAATTATGAAATTGATGATAGTTTCCTTGTCTATAATCTGTGAACTTATCAATTTCCTTTTATATTTTATATTGAAAGGTCCTTTTCAGTGGTCGTATCCAAATAGCCTCTTGTGGTTTTAGATGAGAATGTACCTTTTTTATTTGGTTCTCTTGTCGGCACAACAGAAATGTCTTACCATCACACAAACTGTTTTACGTGTTCTATTATTGCTTGCATTTACGCACATTCAAGACACCACTATTATTGCAAAAATAACACGATTTTGTATTCACTTGGACAGTAAGGAGTATGAAGATCTATCTGTAAAAGCAAAATCAAAGTTCAGCATATCACTAAGAAGCCTTTCGCAGCCCATGTCACTAGGAGAGATAGCAAGGACCTGGGATGTCTGTGCTCGTGTTGTTCTATCTGAGTATGCCCAGCAGAGTGGTGGAGGCAGCTTCAGCTCAAAATATGGAACATGGGAACACTGCTTGAGTGCTGCATAATAGATAATATTTTCTGCCTTAACTGATCTAAACAGAGAGGTGGATTATTAAAAATGTTTATTTTTGTGGCTGTTGTTTTGTGGTCAACTCGACTGATAGGCATGCTGAGAGAAATATGCCTGCAGGATCTGAGTTTAAAAATTTGCAGAAGTGAAAATTCTAAGTTTGCTATTTAGTTAATTATATCTGAATAATTTGTTTGTAGCTACGGTGCATCACCATCTTGTACATTTTCTGTAACATATTATGTCAAATTTGGATGCGAACATTCTGGACATAGTAGGACTGTTAGTGATATATGTTCACGTTTAATTAGCGTCTATTAAGGAAACAAAACTGGGTTTGTTGTGCAATTCGGCTGTGTCTAAATTGCTTTGTTGGGGACGAAAGAGACAACGGTGTCTTTTCATCTACTGTTATAAAGAATCATTTGATTAATGATGAGTGTTTTTGTTATTAGAAATACTGTATATGGTCTAGGTCAAATTTGACAAGCATTCTAATTTATAATTAAGAAAAGTAAAATATTATTTAATAATTTATTTCTAATTTTGATTTTGAAAGGTGGAAATTAAAAATTAAATAGAATGTATTGAAAGTTAATAAACAACTTTTAATTTATTAAGCTTTTAATTTTAATTTAAAACTTTTTTTGCTAAACAATTTTAAATTTAAACATATTTTCATTAAGTTTAGCTCTTTATATGGAGCATTCAAGAGGGCTGCAATCACCCCGGTAAAAAATAAATTTTAAATAATATTGTATTATTAATAAATAAAATTAGATCCACGTAAAGTTATTAACGGAATGGAATAGGGCCTGAGACCTCTCATTGTTTCCCGTTCTTGATTTAAATTTGTCCCTAATTCCGCTTAAATTCTTCTTGAGATATATATCGAGATCCCTTCGAAGAATGAGAATTGAAGTAATTTTATAAATATTATTTTTTATATTTTTTTGAGTAATTTAATTTTATTATAATAAAACTATTAACTAATAAATATTTTATGACGAGAAAAAAAAGAAAAATTTGAATCAATAAATTATATTTATATGATAAGAAAAAAAAAATATTTATAAAAATAAATCAAGTACACGAATTTAAGAGATCTATAACTTTCCGACTTAACCTGTAAGTTGTCAGTATCATTATAAGAAAATGCAGTGAAATAATAAAATGGTGAATGAAGAGGGATGCATGCTCAATTTCTTATAATCCTAAACCGTAATCTGTTAGGAATCCAAAATTAAAAAGAAAAGTACTCCACACCATTTGAGAGAATGACATAATATCTTATTGAATGAACTTGGCTATTATATAGCCCTTTAAAGTCCTAATTGAATTCAAAGATGCAACCCACGTTTACCTCTAACTAATGTGGTAAATAAAACAGAAAAAGTCAAAGCAATAATCATGTATCCTAATCAATAGGGCTTATTGAACAGAAAGTAATATAAAATATCTAACAGAACCCACTACTTTCTCATCATTCCCTCCCTTAAACTAGTTTATCTTTGGTACTTCACACATTCCCAGCAGATTATGAAACCTCTGAAATGCCTCCAAAGTGAGCTATTTTGTCATGACATCAGCTAGCTACTCTTGAGTTCCACAATAAATCAGTTCGATTGTCCCTTCTCTTGTAAGATCACGAAGAAAGTGAACACACATTAATATGCTTGCTTTTACCATGTAGCACAAGATTCTTTGACAATTTAATAGTAGAATTATTATCACAGTAAATTGGAGTGCACTTACTTTCTTCTAGACTCAATTTCTCAATAATTCTTTTTATTCAAACTGCTCGACTTGCAGTGGAAGCTGTAGGTACAAATTTTGCCTCTATAGTTGAAAGTGTGACAATTGGTTGTTTTCGTGAAGATCAGGCAACAGCTCTAGACCTCAACATGAAAACATAGTCGGAAGTGGTTTTTCTGCCTTCAAGACCTCTAGCATAGTTGCTATCAGCATAACCAATTAAGCTATCACACCCTCCCTTCTTGCAGAAGATCCCAAGTCTAGTTGTTCCCTTTATATATCTCAAAATTCTCTTGACCGCAAACAAGTGTAGTTTAGTAGGCTTTGCCATGTACCTACTAATTAAGCTTACTACAAACATCATATCAGGCCTTGTTGCCGTCAGGTACATAAGGCTTCCTACCATCTACTTGAAGAGAGTTTCATCCACATGTACACCATTCTCATCTTTATAAATTCTACAACCTGGAACAATAAGATTTTGAACCGAATTGTTGCTCTCCATATTAAACCTCTTCAGTACTTCCAATGCATACTTTTTCTGATTAGTATAAATTCCATTCGACCTCGGCAATACTTTTATCCCAAGGAAGATTCTCATTTTTCCCAAATCACTCATATCAAACTCCCTCATCATGGAGTTCTTAAACTTAGCAAACATTAATTCATCATTGCCAGTAAATATTAAATCATCTACGTATAAATTGACAATAAGATTTTTACCTCCTTTATTTGTTTTAATGAACAAGGTATCTTCAGTATAACACTTCTTGAAGCCCTCTTTCATAAAATGTGCCTCAATACGACTGAACCAAGCTTGAGGAGCTTGTTTCAGTTCATAGAGCGCCTTCTTCAATTTGTAGACTTTCTGAGGACAGTTCTTTAGCTCATATCCCTTAGGCTGTTTCACGTACACTTCTTCTTCGAGTTCTCCATGTAAAAAGGCAGATTTCACGTCAAGCTAAAATAAAGTCCATCATTTCTAAGCTACAAGAGCAATAATCATTCTTATAGTGTCCATTCGTGCAATAGGGGCAAACACTTCCTTATAATCTATTCCTTGTTCTTGAACATAGCCTTTAGCCACTAAATGAGCATTGTACTTATCCACTTCTCCATTCTCCTTCAATTTGGTTTTGTAAACCCATTTAACCCCTATTTGTTTAGCACCTGCAGGTAAGTCTGTAAATTCCTAAGTACTGTTTTTCTCTATGGCCTTCATCTCCAAATCCATGGTTGCCCTCCATTTCTCATGTCTCACAGCTTCCTCAAAATGAAAGGGATCAACAGAGGCAAACAAAGCTAGGTTGACATCGGTCTCTTCTTTTGAAAGTCCTTCTCTGGTCTCATAATCCTTCATCCACGCAGGAGGCCTTCTATCTCTTTCTTCATCAGAGTTAGATGGTGCTTCTCTATTGACAACAGTTTGTAGACTTTCTTTAGTTGCTTCCTCTTCTTCTAATAGTGCTTCTCTATTGTCAACAATTTGTAGGCTTTCTTCAGTTACTTCCTCTTCTTCTGCCTCGCTCACAGTATTATCATTTTCTGCATCTCCCCACTCTAACTCAGCCATCACTTGATCTTTATAGCTTTTATCCCAATTCCAAGATTTAGTTTCCTCAAACACCACATCTCGACTAATCACAATTTTCTTTGCAACATGGTCATAAAGTTTGTAAGCTTTTGACTCCTCATTCAATCCCAAAAGCATGCTGGTGAAGCTCTTTGCATCCAACTTAGTTCTTCTCACATCAGGAACATGCACATGTGCCACACATTCGAATACTTTGAAATGCTCAACTGAAGGCTTCTTCAAGTGTTATGTTCTTCACGACTAATGTGGGTCTCCGGTTCAGGACATGAGTTGTCCAATTCACTGCTTCTGGCCAAAAGGTCTTAGGAATTTGCTTTTCAGACAACATACATCGAACCCTGTTCATCATAATTCGATTCTTCCTCTAAGCTACTCCGTTTTGTTGTGGAGTATATGTAGCAGTCAGTTGCCTCCTAATACCATGCTTTTTACAAAACTCACTAAATTTAAAAGATGTAAACTCTCCTCCTCTATCAGTCCTAACACATTTGATATATCCACCTATTTCTTTCTCAACACAATTTTTGAAATGCTTGAAAGTGACTAGAACTTTTAACTTTTCTACCAAAAAGTAAATCCAAGCCTTTCTAGTAAAATCATCAATAAAGCATATGAGATACCTCTTTTTACTATTGAAGACAGGAAAGATAGGACTGCAAATGTTTGCGTGAACCAGTTGCAACTTCTTTGTAGCTCTCCAATTGCTTTTCTTCGAGATTGGATCTTGATGTTGTTTGCCAACCATGCAGTCTGTGCATATTGTTGATGGGCCTTGAATTGAGGAATACCATGCACCATCCTTTTATACTGCAAGGTTCTCAGTTCTTTGTGACTCAGGTGGCCAGACCCGTAGTGCCACAATTGAACTAAGTCTTGTGTAGAAGTGTGGAAACATGTTGGTTTTTGAGGCAGTACAGTTGCTGGTAACGTGAACATCCTATTTGTGGTCATTTTTGTCTGTATAATTAACCCCTTACCTCGATGATATATTTTGCACTTCCCATTTTGAATAAGGATTGCCAAACCTTTCTCTTGCAACTGACCAATACTAAGCAAATTGTTCTTCAAATCAGGTACAAAAAATACCTCAGTGACCATATGGTTGAAACCTTTCACTTTCAATCTCACACTTCCCTTTCCCATAACAGACATCCTCATATTGTTCCCTAACTTTACCATTTTTCGAAATTCCTCATTTAAATCACAAAACATGCTCTTATCACCACAAATATGGTTACTGCATCCAGAATCTAGGAACCATACATCTTCTCTTCAAGCCTCGTTCATCTCTACATAGGACATGAGAATCATTTCTTCTTATCCTTTAATAGAAATGTAGTTGGCCTCTTTAACCCAAGTTGGACATTCATATTGAAAATGTCCAAGCTTGTGGCATCGATAACACTCCACAATTGCCTTATTGAAAGCTGTTTGACTTTTCCCTCTCCCTCTTTCTCTATAAGTACCACGGCTACGACCTCTTCCTCCTTCATGTCACTTTCAGGGCCCGCTCTTCACTATTATGTCTATGGAACTTTTGTTCATGCACAATTAATGAGCTCTGTAGCTCGTCAATAGAGAGAGAATTGATGTCCTTTGACTCCTCAATATAGCAGACAACATAATTGAACTTCACACTGATGCACAAAAACTTGATAGTCAAATTTTGTATTTTATAAAAAGCTCGCAAGTGCACGAATCACTTGTAATGAGTGATAAGTATACTTCCAAGATCGTCTCTCAAGGAATTGCGATGGTTCTAAAACATTATTTATTTTCTTATTCAGTCGAACAAACAATCCTAAACATTCTAACAATTGTCGGTTGAAGAACAGATTGTAAATTCGGAATTAAATCAAAAACTAAAATAAAATGGAAATAAAAGTAATCACAACCAAGGGGAGGATGATGGATGTAAATGGAAATTTTAGTTCGCTATCCATTCATGGCAAAAACAAATTAAGCATTCAATTAAAAGTTGGATTTAATGATTTTTCCACTAAACCTAGAAAATCACAAATCAATGGCAATTTTCACTACGATCAACTAATTACATCTTTGATCCGGATCATTAACTAATCAATCGAAATTAGCTCAAGGAAATAATTCTAACCACCTAAACTAACACAAATCAATGCAATCAATTTAGGCTCTTGTTTATAATGCACAATTAAGCAAAGATGATGTTTTTAATGCCTAATTCTAAAATATTCTTTCTAACTACAAACTAAGGTTTGGTTCACCATTAATTCACAATCAGAAAATAATACGAACATGAACAAGAAATAAATCCAAAACTTAAATATTATTGAATTACAAAATTGTTCTTCCAATCATTGGAAGCAATACTAAAATCTCAAATACATAAATTAGCCAACCATAACTAAATTGGTGTCAATCAATTTAGTCAAGGAGGCAAACCACAAAATCAGAGAAGAAAAAGATATTACACTAAAAATACCCCAATGAATCCTCTAGCTCCAATTCTTTGAACTTGGTTGATCTCCTTTCTCAAATCCTTAGAGTAGCTTCAACAATGGAGGGTCTCCTCTTGATTTTGGATTGATTTTGGGTGAAAAACCCTTGCTGCAGTAGCAGCTAAGATGGGAAAGAAATTGGCTGTCAAAACTTGTGTTTGGGAGAGGTATAATGTGGTATTTATAGGAGGAATGAAGTGGAATACGCGTTTTAGGATTTTTGGGCAGTTTTGGTACGCTCGCCTCGGCGCAGGTTTTTGCCCGCCGCGGCGCGCGTTGAATTTTGGTTCCATGGTAGAAAACAGAAACCTCCCCACCGCGGCGCAAGTTTTTCATGCTTAGGCGCGCGTTTCTTTTGTCTTGTATGTAACCCTTACATAGTTTTTGACTTCTTATGTAAGCCTTACATTTTCTGGCTTTTATTACTCCATTTTCTCTCTTTTTGTGTTATTTCAATCCAATATTCTTCAAGAGTCCAAAAACCTACAAAACACATAAATACCTTCCAAAACACGAAAATAATAAAATAAAACATAAAATAAATGCTTAAAAACATAACAAAATATAGGTCAAAATTGTGTTCATCACACACTTAAAGAGCTTAGGATTTTCTCCACAACTTTAACATCCTATATCTCCTCTCCATAAACTCGCATCTTGTTTGCCATTGCCATTACCCTCGAGAAGTAATTTGACACTTCTTCACCGGATTTTATCTCTAGGGTTTCAAACTCTCGTCGGAGAGCTTGGAGATGTGATCTCATGGCTATTGCACTCTGATGTGCAAATTATAGTACTCGTAAGTGTATGAATTAATTGTAGCAAGTGATAAGCAAACATTCGAGGTCGATCTCTCAAGAAATTGCAATGGATTTAAACGACCTTTTTCTTAAACTAATTAGAGTCCTAAAACAACTAAAACACTAATTAAATAGAATTTTAGTAACACTAAAATTTTAAATAATTAGAATCCTAAATCTAATAAAACTGCAAACAAAGTGGATTTATGAGCAAGATTAATGGTGTCAAACAATTACACAAATTTTAAATTAACTCAAGAGATTTCAAATATCAATAAAGGATGTATGGACGTTTAGTTTGATTGGTCATGTTTGCATCGAAAAATTATGATGAATTAACATGAACGTTCTAATAAACAAATATTATGGGCTTTCCTTTTAATTACGAAAATTTCTACGATCAGATAATTCTCTTTGTTGATTAATTAAACAATATCCTACAATTGGATATATCAATTAGCAATCAAATTATGCATAAGAAAAAATATGCATATCAAACTAATGCCATGACTAGGTCATCAATTTAAAATTTTGATTAAATTTTTCAAAGTAAAGTTAAGGTGACGTTACTAAAACCAAACTCTAATATTTTTCAACCTAATTATGAATTTCAAATTGGCCCATGAAAATCTACAATTAAATATCTAAACATGCTCTTAATCAAAAGGTAATTTCATTTATTTCAAAGCATTAAAAATATTCACCACAACAGTTCTAGCAAACATGGCAACGCAAACTAAACATCCATAATAAAATTAGCCACTCATGTTCATATTAATATTCATAGACAAATTTAATTTGAACATACGCTCAAGGAAGTAACAAGAAGAAAAGTAAATTCTATAACAAGAAGAAACCCTAGATCTAAATACCATAATTGGATTGGATGACGTTCTTTTCCAAAAACTTGATCGTCGATCTTCAATGATTTTTTGGATCCTTAGAATTACTTCTCTTGCTCCTTTGAGTGTGGAAAAACTCCTAAAATCTGGTTGAGTCTCTTGTTGGTTCGCAAAATTGAAATGTATGTAAAAGGAACTTTTAAGGGAGTATTTATAGGTGTAAGGGTTATATAGAATCCTGATTGATTCAGGAATAGGCACGCCGCGACACAACAATTTTTCTGCCCCAGCACAACAATAAAAGTGAAACAATGGTTAAAACGCGAGAGGTGCTCGCCGCGGCACACATATTTCTTGCCGCGGCGCGTGTTGTCTTCAGATTCTTCACATGTACCCTTTACATATGTGCTGACTCATTATGTACGGCTTATATAATTTGACTCATGTTGCCCGTAAATTGTGATCCGAGCGCCGTAAGTGTTCCGTCTTTGCGTGTTTGCATTATTCAACTTATTTGACGCTAAAAATACTTGAAATACACTACAACATATCCGTGATTCCGAATTGATAGATTTATAAAAATAATCATATAAACGAGATATAACAAATCTAATTTTTAACAATTAAGCACAATAAATCACGAAATATTAGTGCTTGACTTCCTTCGAATTTTTTCTTCATGGCGTCCCAGATTTGTTTGGCAGTATCCATATTGAGAATGGTTTCAAGAATTGTTCAATCTATGGCTTGGAAGAGATAATTTTTGACTTTTAGGTCCTTTAGCTTCATCTCATCTACCTTTCGTTGCTCTTCTGTCACCCGTGCTCCAGTTTCTGGCTCAACATATCCTATCTTTACAAGGCTCCAATACTTCTTCGATCTCAAAATTTTTTCCATCAACATGCTCCAATGATCGTAGTGACCATCAAAACGTGGGATGGATGGTTGCACGAAACTTCCTTCACTAGTCATCTCCTTTGCTGCTGCAAACTACAAAGATTGTTGTTTTGTTTGTCAGGCCTAGTGTGGGGTCTGATACCAGAATGTTTGGAATCCAAAATTGAAAAGAAAAGAACTCCACACAATCTGAGAGAATGACACAATATATAGCCTTTTACGGTCCTAATTGAATTCAAAGATGCAACCCACATTTACCTCTAAGTAACATGGTAAATAAAATAGAAAAAGTCAACGCACTAATCATGTATCCCAGTTAACAGGGCTTATTGAACAGAAAGTCAAATAAAATCTCTAATAGAAGCTACTACTTTCTCATCATAATCAACATAAGCAGTGATTATAAAACATACCTACTATGCGACAAAGGGAGAGAGAGAGAGAAAAAACGCAATCCTAAAAAATCCACAAAAAATTAGTCCAAGAGAATACGGAAGAATTCTTATTTATAGTAGAGTGATAAAATATTGAATTATTTAAAAATTATTGACTTTTTGAATAATTTTTATAAATATTTAAAAATTATTAATTGAATATATCTTAACTTTTTGCAAATTTTTTTAAATTCTTAAAAAAAAAATTAATTGTATATCTCTAATTTTAGTAGACTTTTTAAAGGTATAAATTGAATACCCCTATCCAAATATTATCTCCCTTTTCGTTCCGATTAAAATTAAAATCTTTAAATAAGATAAAAGAAATCGAGTGTAACTGTCTAATACCATACTAAAAAAATTGCACAGATAAGAGAATCTAAAATACCAAATATTGTATCAGTCGTCTGTCCCTTTGGTATGAATCTTTCCAGTCCTTGGGAGAAAGGATGCGTACAGTACACTGACGGTGCATATTAGCAAAATTGATATCTAAAAGTGACTAAAACCAGCAGATTGGCTCATGTTAGCAACTTAGGGGATCTCAAAAATTCATAACCTCCCAACACCTTTGATCAAGTACTTCCTACACAGGAACTCCTCCGCGAAAGGCTTTTCAACCCTCCGATCAACATCATGCAAAAACACGTGCGCCACATCCGATCCTTTTCGATTCCTTGCCATCACTGCCGCCGAGAAATCTTGCTCTGATACCATTCAAACCTTGACACACCAAAAAATGAATGTTAGTCTATACCCTTCAACAATCCAAATTGATTGTCTATAATTGACTAACGTTAAAAGACAACGTGACGGTTAGTAATATCAAGGTTGAATGGCATCAAGACTCTCAATTTGAGAAAAAGCTAACTGTCACGTTACCTTTTAACAGTAGTCTATAATTACTTTATATTTATATCGAAGATCTTAAGTCATGGCAATAAGTCAGTAGTTATCTAAATTGAAGGCAGCTTTCTAACTTTGCAATTAATATAAATGTGGCTGCACATTTAAATAACAGAAGTGTTGGCACCAACTTCGACATCCAAGATCCTAGAGATAACACTTCCAGGTGAAAAAAATATATTTTATTTTATAATTGTAATTCATGTGTGGATACAAATAATCTCTTTATTTATAAAAATAAAATATTTTAGTATAAAAAATCACTTTAATTTTAAGACTGATGTGCATGATTTTAAATAATTATGGAATAAAGTTCTTGTTTATAATAATAATGGAGATTAAATATATATGCTTTTTTAATAACAGAATTTGTATTACTTAATTTAATATTTACGAAACTAAAATAATTCATTTTACATAAAAAAAAATAAAATAAAAAGGGACTATTTGTACCCCTTACCCCAAGCTTCTCTGATGATGCTATCTTCAGTTCTTCACTGATGCTTCTTCAGCAGCACCAACTTCGAAAGCAATAATCTATAACACCATTATCTAAAAAAATTTGGTCAAAATGAAAAAAAATTAGAAATTTAAAATCTGATTCAAAAATTTTTTTTTCAAAAATTTATGAATCATCCTATATTTTGGTAATAATTCTTTAAAATTATAAAAATTAAAATAAAAAATCGTTACTAAATATATTTGATTAAAAAATTACTTCAAAAAAATTAAAAATTAAGAATCAAAATCATTATCTAGTAAGCCTTTAGTTGTGTCTCTGATTTTATTTACTCATTGGTTTTTTCACCGGACCTTTTACGACATCTAATTTTCTATTACTTATGTTGTCTTCTTCTTCTATTTTTTTTAGGGTGAGATTATGATTGGATTTGAATTACCATATGTTTTTCGTTTTAACAATGTTATATATCAAGGAAATTATGTGGGTGTAGGGTTCTTAATTTTTTCTTAATGAGTAAATCTTTGTTAAAATTATTTAGGTATAAGAATTAAAATAATAAAATGGGGAATGAATAATGAAGAATATAGATCTGTATTTTATAATATGAGTCAAACAAGAACGAAAATTGCATTTTTTACTCTATTTTCTAAAATCATATACCTTATTTTAATAAATATATAAATTTATTCATGTTTTCTATTTTTAATAAATTTAATAACGTAAAAATTAAACTAATCATAAACAATGTATTATATATTTTAGATAAAAATGTTGCACATGTCTTTTACTTTTATAATAAAAACTATTAACTTATTAAATGAATAGTAAAATTCATCATCCTTTGGTATCTTTTACGAAATGTGATGTGAACCCATGCATATAAACCTTGAAACGAGTGTAACTGTCTAATACCATACTAAAAAAATTGCACAGATAAGAGAATCTAAAATACCAAATATTGTATCAGTCGTCTGTCCCTTTGGTATGAATCTTTCCAGTCCTTGGGAGAAAGGATGCGTACAGTACACTGACGGTGCATATTAGCAAAATTGATATCTAAAAGTGACTAAAACCAGCAGATTGGCTCATGTTAGCAACTTAGGGGATCTCAAAAATTCATAACCTCCCAACACCTTTGATCAAGTACTTCCTACACAGGAACTCCTCCGCGAAAGGCTTTTCAACCCTCCGATCAACATCATGCAAAAACACGTGCGCCACATCCGATCCTTTTCGATTCCTTGCCATCACTGCCGCCGAGAAATCTTGCTCTGATACCATTCAAACCTTGACACACCAAAAAATGAATGTTAGTCTATACCCTTCAACAATCCAAATTGATTGTCTATAATTGACTAACGTTAAAAGACAACGTGACGGTTAGTAATATCAAGGTTGAATGGCATCAAGACTCTCAATTTGAGAAAAAGCTAACTGTCACGTTACCTTTTAACAGTAGTCTATAATTACTTTATATTTATATCGAAGATCTTAAGTCATGGCAATAAGTCAGTAGTTATCTAAATTGAAGGCAGCTTTCTAACTTTGCAATTAATATAAATGTGGCTGCACATTTAAATAACAGAAGTGTTGGCACCAACTTCGACATCCAAGATCCTAGAGATAACACTTCCAGGTGAAAAAAATATATTTTATTTTATAATTGTAATTCATGTGTGGATACAAATAATCTCTTTATTTATAAAAATAAAATATTTTAGTATAAAAAATCACTTTAATTTTAAGATTGATGTGCATGATTTTAAATAATTATGGAATAAAGTTCTTGTTTATAATAATAATGGAGATTAAATATATATGCTTTTTTAATAACAGAATTTGTATTACTTAATTTAATATTTACGAAACTAAAATAATTCATTTTACATAAAAAAAAATAAAATAAAAAGGGACTATTTGTACCCCTTACCCCAAGCTTCTCTGATGATGCTATCTTCAGTTCTTCACTGATGCTTCTTCAGCAGCACCAACTTCGAAAGCAATAATCTATAACACCATTATCTAAAAAAATTTGATCAAAATGAAAAAAAATTAGAAATTTAAAATCTGATTCAAAAATTTTTTTTTCAAAAATTTATGAATCATCCTATATTTTGGTAATAATTCTTTAAAATTATAAAAATTAAAATAAAAAATCGTTACTAAATATATTTGATTAAAAAATTACTTCAAAAAAATTAAAAATTAAGAATCAAAATCATTATCTAGTAAGCCTTTAGTTGTGTCTCTGATTTTATTTACTCATTGGTTTTTTCACCGGACCTTTTACGACATCTAATTTTCTATTACTTATGTTGTCTTCTTCTTCTATTTTTTTTAGGGTGAGATTATGATTGGATTTGAATTACCATATGTTTTTCGTTTTAACAATGTTATATATCAAGGAAATTATGTGGGTGTAGGGTTCTTAATTTTTTCTTAATGAGTAAATCTTTGTTAAAATTATTTAGGTATAAGAATTAAAATAATAAAATGGGGAATGAATAATGAAGAATATAGATCTGTATTTTATAATATGAGTCAAACAAGAACGAAAATTGCATTTTTTACTCTATTTTCCAAAATCATATACCTTATTTTAATAAATATATAAATTTATTCATGTTTTCTATTTTTAATAAATTTAATAACGTAAAAATTAAACTAATCATAAACAATGTATTATATATTTTAGATAAAAATGTTGCACGTCTTTTACTTTTATAATAAAAACTATTAACTTATTAAATGAATAGTAAAATTCATCATCCTTTGGTATCTTTTACGAAATGTGATGTGAACCCATGCATATAAACCTTGAAACCCACGAATAATTACGCACTTAAAAATCCCTAGAGAACGGCTAAAGACTCAACATTAAATTAAAATCGATAAAAAGAATTGATTTTTAGATCAATTACAGACACCTTAATTCTATAAAAATTACGCACCACAAATTTATGTGTAAAGAAGTTACAAGGGTTACAAATTTTTGATAAGTCATGTTGAAAGAGGAACAAAAGAGGCTAAAAGCTCTAAAATATTATCAAAATTATTATTAATCAAATTATTTCATATGTCTGAATTATTTACTTAGATTTAACCTTATATAGGTTAAATAAGGAAAATAAACTTGCTAATAAGATAATTATAAAATTTTAAGAGATATTTGAAAAAAAAATTATTTTCTAAGATAATTAAATCCTAAAACAATAGTTATTTGCTGAAAATAAAAGACAAAAAACGTAGCCCAAATGATACACCTCAAGGAGTCTTATTGCACATAAACTATCTAGATTTATTGGTCCATTTTGCAAACCATTTTTCTCACAGTAAATGTCTGAACTGAAAAAAAATTATATTTCTGAAACGATTGTTTCCCATTATCAATTTTCTATTCCAATTTGAATCACCTTAATCGGATATCAAATGACAAAGATACATTAAAAATATTGATAGCTGTATGGAACAAAATTGGACTAAAAACAACACAAATTCGAGAGCACCATGCCCCGACACACATTTTTTCGTGCCGCAATGTGCTCTGTTTTGCTTGACACTCCTTACTGATTTTGTTGCTTGGATCAGGCAGAGTCTTGTGCACCAAAATATGTGCAAATAAGCTCGTTATGTGATTCTTTAAATAATAGGTATTATAAAAAAATAATGGATTAAATGATACATTTTGTAAGATAAGAGACTAACTAACACAAATTTCCTAATAATAGGGATCATTATGACACCTCATCCTATAATATATATGAGAAATTTTAAAGGAATATATTTGAGTGAAAGATATCAGAAGTCCAATAAATATAACTAAACGGGCACAAAAGTTTAACTTTTGGGTGGGATACTAGAAGTTCAATAATTATTAAAGAAGGCATTAGAAGTCCAAAATTTTTAAAATTGTCAAAATTTTATCCATGTGGTGCCACTTATTGTATACCACGTGAATAAATTTATCATAATTTTAGAAGTTTTGAATTTATAGTACATTTTTTAATCATTATTAGACTTCTAGTACCAATCCAAAAGTTAGTAAATTTTTATACATTTAAGTAAGTGGACTTCTAATACTTTTTTTTCTTTCACGTTTTTAATGTAAGGCATACACTTTAATTTTTTAAAAGCACCTTTCATATAATTTAAACAAAAAGTAATACAATAAGGCTACTAATTATATTCAAAATATAGAAAAGTTGTCTACTAAATTTTTTAATGGGGTACTAAAAGTCCAATAATTATTAAAAAGAGCACTAAAAGTTTAAAATTTTTAAAATTATCAGAATTTTATTCACGTGGCTCCTTGTTGATAAATTTACATGCTATATGGACAAATTTTTGACGATTTTAGAAGTTTTTTACTTTTGTGTTTGTTTTAATAATTATTAAAATTCTAATATCTTCTTCAAAAATTAATAAATTTTTGTGTATTTTAATTATAATTAGTGAACTTCTATCATCTTTCACCCTAATTTAGAATACTCAAAACTTTTCAAGGCACACTAACATTATTGAGGTAAATTTTCTAAAATATCTAATATGGATAGGTTATAAAAAATTATTTTAGAAAAATTGAAAAATTAACACCGTTAAAATTTATAATAACAAAAATAACGTCGTATAACATTAATTTATATTCCTCACAATTTAAGGCATGGGTGCTATTTTTATTTTATAAATTTTAGGGGTATTATTTTAAGTAATTTTTTAATTATTTTTAACCATGTCTTAAATACTTATTAAAAAACAAACATCTTTGTAAAGAAATTAGAAAAAATCTAAACATAATATGAAGCTATAATGCAATTTTTTTAGTTCTTAGTTCTAAAGCTTTCGAAGTTGAGCCACCAATTTTTTCCTCTCTTTGATGAACCATCATTATGTAGTTTAGAGAAATATCTTGACCTTTTTGCAAAAAATCCAAAATTCGAAGAACTTATAAATCGTATTTATCGTATCTTATACTTTAAAATTCTGATTTGTTTGTTTAGAAAGGTTGGATTTATGTTATTGAGTTAGTGATTAATATAGTATAATAATATATAAAATAATAAAAGTAACAAAATTATATAAAATAGCAAAAGTTAGTATTAAAATACGTAACTTTATTCTATAATTAAAAAAGACTTTAAAAAATTATTTTTGCTTTATTAACATTTTTACAAATTATTTTTAGTAAAATGTACTTGTACCTTAAGAATTAGCATTATTTTATTATCGTACATTATAAAAGTAACTCTTAAAGTTTTTGTCTTACGACTATGTAATTATAAGAAAATTGTAAGGACATAAGAATTAGCATGTAGTAGCATGCAATTATAATACACAACGGTAAAAAATTATCGTTTGTATGTAATTATTTTACAAGTAAATTAAAAAAAAAAAAAAAGTGATTTAGAATGAAGAAATTTAAAAGTGATTTTAAAATATTAGAAGTGATTTTTATTGACACTTTAGTAATAACTTTAAGATAAAAATATGCATTCAAATTTACTTATTTTAAAAATAAGTATTATTTCTTTTGAAAGTACAAATAGTATTTCTCAAAACCTTCAAAAAAAAAAAAATTATTTCTCATAAAAATTATCAAATATATTTAAAAGTGCTTTGAACCATTTAAAAACATTTTCAATTAAAAAAATAAACGGTTTCAAACAGATAAAAAAAAAAAAAAAAATTATGTTACTTATTTAATTATAATAGGATATGTACATTGAATCAAATCTCACACCTTGAATTACTATTTTTTCAAATATAAAAAAGTCTCATTTGAGAATTTAGCATCTCATACATCATATCCGTTTCTTCACCCTCTTCTCCAATGTTTTTCTCGTTTTATTTTTGGTTGGGGTCGGCTTTTTAGTTCAATAAGAGCACCTAAAAGATCAAGTGCTCCACGATTACCTTTCATAGTTGCTATCATGAATAAAATATAAAAACACATGCATGACTAACTGTAAATGGGTTAAGAAAATCTAACAAGCTAGAAAATTTGGAATATTGGTATTCTGTACATAATAAAAAGGAAAATCATATTACAAAAAGTATTTCATCCGATCATCTCTCCTCATCGCATTATATACTGCTTGAACCTGGAAACGACCACAAAAATATACTTAATTTGGTAATAAAATGAATATAGTTTACCAGAAAATTCTTTTATTGATAATAACATGAAACCTTAAAAATTTCATGCTAGGGACAAGTGAATCTCAATGTTTTTTTTATTCAAAAAAAAAAAAAAAAAAACCATTTTTTATCTATAATTAGTTTGGCTATAAAATGAGCTGATTGCATTGACAGAAAAATGAAGACAAGGGAAAATGAACTTAACATAACCATATGTGCAGCAGGAGATGGATAGAGATACCTGTTCACTGGAAACGACCTTGATAGGTCCAATGTTTACAGAAACGTATTTGCCCCTTGATGATAACTTCAGCTTTACACGGCCCTGAAATATGTACATATAAAAACAATGGGCAATTTAGATGAGTTGTCTCCTAGAGTGATGAGCTACTCGTAAATGAAATGACCCTCAAATTAGTAATAAACGACACTAATTCAAAGATGGCACTTGGGGTAAACGGTAAACCCATTCTCGTTTGTAAAATAAAGTTGGACTTTATGTCAAAAACATCAAAGTGCATTCTAACCCCTTGATTTTGCCGTCATACGTAGGATTTGCTCGTCATTTTAATCAAACATAGGATTTAAGTACCGAGTTATTTTCCTCCGACAAGGCGAGGTATAAGCCTCAAACTTTTATTTAATATTTTATTACATATAAATATGAATAAAACGGGTGGGAGTTGAACCCCTGCCCAAATAGGGGAGGGGTTCCCTGGGTAGGAGAAACCACTGGGCTTGTAGGTTGATTCCCAAAATTGAAAATCAATTGAGATTATCCCGCTACGATACTTCTAAGGTGGGATTCAAAGGTTTTTTAACCACTAGATCAACTTTACAAAATCTATCTTTGAAAGTTTTTTTTTTTTCGTAAAATTATCTATTTCAATTCCTACAATAAAACAACTGAACGAGGACATACCTTAGGAATGGGTCTTTGAATTACAGATTCAACAGCAACCACCATAGCTTGCACAAAATCATCCCCTCCAGTACCAATTGCCGTGAAGTCTCTAACCGATGGGTATGAGTTCACCTACAAAGGAAGCAAATTTATACCAGAATGAATTTAATGGGAATACGTCAAACAACATTAAATTGAAGCAAAAAAGCTATGGCAAGTATATTGCAGAAAAAAAAGAAAAGAAAAGACAATCACTTTAATACCTTTTGATCCAACTTGAGCCATTCATTGGAAGAATCATCTGTGACCGTACCTCCAATAACCACATTCGTAGTTTGCCCGACCCTTCCTTCTGTTTTAGACACCTCTGCATTCACCATTAACGATAAGTCCAAGCAAACAAAATTGAAGATGAATATAAAAGTTTCAGAGACAAAACCAGAAATTGCTTTCAGAACAGCTTCTTGAGGAGGACCCTGATCGTCCTGAGATGAAGACGACGGTGTTCCATTGTTGGAGCAATTGAGCTGACTCCTTTTGGCTGAGTAAAATTCTCGAACCCTAATGTTGGTCCCCAATTTGCCACTAAGCCTCGGCGATGGATTTATTCGGGCTCGGAGAGAAACGCAAATGGAGGTTTGATTCAGATGAACGGGTCGCCATGGTTCAACAGAGAGAACGAAACGGAGGGCACTTCTATTAGCCATTCTAGTCCTCTTCAGATTGAAAAGAATGGTCAAGTTTTGTTTTCTCTGGTTATTAATTTACTGCGTAACACAAAGTGTACGTAAGTTTGCACCTAAAATAATTTTATTGCAATAAATGGCGAGTTTTTTAAAAAATAATTATTCATATTTATATATTTTTTAAATAATTAGTTAAAAACATGTACTTATAAATTATTTTATTTTATTTATTATTTTTTTTATAATATATTTAAAATAAATACAAAATTACATTTATTTTATAAATCTATATTAATTTTAAAAATAAAATAATATTTAAAATCTTATTTAAATTTATTATTTGATTTAATAATATAATATAAAATTAATTTTTTTATGCTTCAAAATTAATGTTTAAAGTTTTTATTAGATATAATAATTATCGTATTATTAGAATGTAACTTTTATTCCATTATTATGTTTAAAATATTTATTTAATATGATAATATATCTTAAATAGAAAATTAATGTCAATAATTTAAAATATAAAATTAATTTTATTAAAAAAATAAAATTTAATTTATGTAATCTTACTTATATCTTTATTTTGTTTATCTATTACTAATTTTCTATTATATTTGCTTACAAAACGGACTATTTATAGAGATTTTTACCGCCATAAGGATTTTTGTTTTTTTTCCAGCCAATCGATTGAAGGATGAAGTTGATGAAGAAGAATTATAAATTTACCCTTTATCTTAGTACTACTTGAGAGGTCTGCACGCCGCACGAGGGCTTAATTGTCTTTGGAAAACTCTAATACGATAATTAGCACCAGAGAGATTAGAGTGTTTCTAAAGGAGTTTTTTTACCAATATGGCAAGGATTTGAGGATAAGTAATTTTTGTATCTAAATAGCATTTTTTTTTAGGTTGAAACGGTGAGTTTCAATTAGATAGTGGATACATTTTTTACAAAAATGTTATTTTGTTCATTTTTTTAATTTATAAATATGTAAAACTTGTAATATTTTTTGAAAATTTTTGTAAGGCTTACAAAAGTTCTGATATTTCAATTTTTATATACTTAAGTTGATTTTAATTTAATTATTAATTTAAATTTATTTTTTATATTTATGGCTCTTATACCAATCTCTGTGCATTATACATTTTTAATTATCTTTTGTATTTGAGTATTTTTAAGGAAGTGTTTCTAAATATTGTATAATTTTGAGAAATAAATTTATTTTATATATATATTCTAAAAAATTACAATTTCGATCATAATATTCATTATGTAAATTATTTTGTTCGAATCCTGAAGATACAAGTTGTTCTTTAAAATATTGGACTTCCCTTTGATTTGTTAAATCTATTAATTCTAATCTTGTTATAAGTTTTTGAATATTATCTCTCATCATTCTTAATTAACTTTTATCTACCTATATGTTCTTTAAATAAATAAAATTCAAAGATTAAATTATCAAATTCTGTATCAGTTACTCGAACAAAATATTGCATGAAATAATTCCTTAAAATTATTCCTACAGGGTGATCTATTAAATATAAAATACTAGAGATATAATCAGTATAAAAATCTAAAATTGTATCAAATCTTTTGAAATTTTCCAGACAGGTTTCATAGTATTCACCATCAAAATATTGTTCTAAATTTTGCATAAATTTCTTTCAAATAATATTATAGTAGCCATGATTTTCTGTTATGAATTTATAAATAAGCTGTAAACAAATATTTGAACATTCAAGATCTTTAATTAGCTAGAGATTATAATTACCATACCTGAACTTACTGGGTCCACCACGATCTTTCTTTCCTCTGTTCGTCTCCTTTTATTATCCAGAATATGCCTCAGCTTGCTTCAATCTTCAAAAACCCACCTGGTTATAGAGAAGCCCTTGCATCCGTACATATCTAATAGGTATAAAATTTAACTTACAGAAAAATGAGAAAAGAGTGACTTCACTCCATTTTATTCATGATACAACCTAAAGCTAACTAAAAACCTTAAAAGAGTGCTTAGCCGCTTATTTCTGAAAAATACATAATTTTTAGATAATACATATGAAATTTAAGAGTGCTCTTCAGAGAATTCTGAGAGTTAACTTGAGAGAGTGTAGAGTGTTGAAGGTGTGTCTTGAGATGGGAGATAAGAGTTCCTTTTATAGATGAAGGAATCTCCTTTACAATAATTATTCAATTACTTTTAACTGTTCCTTGGCATGTGCTGCCAGCTAATTGTGGGTCCTACATCTTGATTTTTGTTATCTGCTTTCCTGCCCATAGGCCTCCTTCATTATTCGTCTTTTTCTGTCGACAGTTTTGATGACATAGGTGATAACGTTTCTTCATCTTCTCTATCTTTTATGCAGTAAATACATTTATGATCATTGGTAAATTTTTTAGCGTAGAAACAAAAAACTTTTCTTGTTTCTTGACTGGCTTCTAGATTGTTGGAATTAAAATTGGCTTCAAACCTGCTAATCTTTTCACCATCTTCTTCAGTAATAGCCATACTACTGTAGGAAATGATGATTACTTTATTTATGGAATAATTTACTCTGATTTTAGTAGAATTGACAATTTTCCTGATTTCATAGTAAATTGTCCTAACTTTTGTCCTCTGGATATACAGAATTCTTCTGCATTAAACTCCTTTTCTGGCAATGCTTTTGGTTTGGGTACTTCTCTATTTGTATTGGCAATATCTATCTTGATAAAATCATAAGGACTGGTACAACCCTCATCATTCCAATCCATTAAAGAACTAAAAAATTTAAGATAAACAGGCTTATCACCTACCCTGATTTTCTTTCTAAAATTTTTTATGAATTTTTTGAAGTTTTCAAGAAAATAATTTAATTCACTTAAATTAATTCCTGGGTAAAGATTTTCGATTAAACCTGCAAGATATACTTTGTCTACAAAAATAGGATCTGCTTCTTCGAGGATGTTGAATTTGCTTCCAGCTGGATAATCTTTTCCTACAGTGTAGAACTTCATATCTTCTATATGCTCTTGAGTATATTTTCTAGCTAGATTGTATAAACTCAACCATTGAGCCTTACTGAGGTTTTTATACTGATCTTTTTCTTCTTTAAATTCTGAAACTTGTCTAGGTGTTATCTCTCTGAATATAACTGGTGGTCTGACCACTTTTCCTAGAGTTCGCAATTTACTGATTGGAGCTGGTTGTTGTTGTAATACTGTGGAATAATTCTTTACAATTTCTTCTAGATTGATAAGTTTTGGAGTTTTGTAATTAGCATAACTTCCTTCTGCTTCTATTCGATTAATAAAGGCTCTGTGAGTTACTCCACTAATCTCAACAAATGCTTTGCTTACATCTGCCCAATTACAGTAAATTACAGGGTTTGGTCCATTGTAGACTACATAGACTTTCTTTTGTTCAAATTTTTCAACTTCATCAGCCCAATTAAAATTTTCTTTTCCTTTATCAGAAATTTTTGATCTGTTAGGTTCTTCCATTTTAATATGAACTTTTTCTTCAAAAAAAATTTCATAATTTTTTAGTTCTGATAATTGCTTTGAGTAATTTAGTTCTTCCTTTACATTATATGTCTCTATAAGAGCTTTTTCAAGTTTTAAAATTTCAAGTTGATCTTCAAGGATTTTTATCTCTTTTTCTTTTATTTTGATCTTCAAATTGATTTGCTCAATTCCTGCAATCATAAAAATAATTATTGGTGCCAATTTTCTCGTTAATGTGTCTGCTAAACTATTTTTGGTTCCTTGCAAATTCTCTACATCAAACTTGTAATAAGTAAACCATTGTTGCATCTGATGAGTCTTCCTTGCTTGTAATCTCCTGCAATATTAGTTCTTAAAAAATATCTAAAGTTTTTATTATCAGTTCTTTCTATAAATCTTGAACTTATAACATATATTGTAAATTTTTTAATAGCCATTTTTACAGCTAAATATTCTTTTTCATTACTATGATAATTTAGTTCTGGGCCTTGAAAATATCCTGAAGTAAATCTACAAAGGTATTCATCTTTGTCCTTACCTTTTGCCTTTAATACTGCTCCCCAATATTCATGTGAAGCATATGTTTCAATTATCATTTTATCATCTGGTCTTGGATGATATAATGCTGGTAAATCTTTTACTTGTGATTTTACCTTTTTCATATATTTAGTATCTTGATCAGTCCATTGCCAAACGTAGTTTTTTTTTAAGCTTTGTTTGTAATGATTTTCTCATTTCTGCTAACTTTTTTATATAAGCTTCTGCATACGTTAAACATTCTAAAAATATTTGTAATTGATTTTTATCTTTAATTATACTAGAAAAATTTTGTATATTATTTAAAATATGAGGTTGTGATAAGTGCTCGAAAAATACTAATATTTTGTGATTTATTGTGCTTAATTGTTTAAAAATAGATTCGTTATTATTATTTATTTGACTATTTTTCATAAATTTATTAATTCAAAATCACGGGTATATTTTAGTGTATTTAAGGTATTTTTAGCGTTAAATGAGTTGAATAATGCAAACACGCAAAAATGGAACACTTACGGCACTCGGATCACGAGTTACGGGCAAAACGAGTCAAATATGTAAGCCGTACATAACGGGCCGGCACATATGTAAGGGGGTACATGTGAAGAAATGAAAGGCAACGCGCATCGAGGCGAGAAAATTGTATGCCGCGGCGGAGACCTCTCGGGTTTCAACCATTATTTCCAGATTTTGTGTTGCGCCGCGGTGGGAAAAATGTATGTCGCAGCCCGCCTATTCTTATTGCAATCAAGATTTGTGTAAACCCTTACATCTATAAATACCCCCTCTAGAATCCTCTTTACATACAATTTTTACACACTACAATTTTGCGAGCAAACAAGAGATTCAATTAGTTTTAGGAGCTTTGCCACACTTAACGAAGCTTGGGAATTCATTCTAAGAATCCAAGAAAGCCATTGAGGATCGAAGATCAAGCTTTTGGAGAAGAACGCTATCCAATCCACTAGCGGTATTTAGATCTAGGATTTCCTTCTTGTTATGAACATGAGCGGCTAATTTCATTATGGATGTTTAGTTTGTGTTGCCATGTTTGCTAGAACTGTTTTGGTGAATGTTTTATTGCTTTGAAATAAATTAATTTACCTTTTGATTAAGAGCATGTATAGATATTTAATTGTGAATTTTCATGGGCCAATTTGAGATTCATAGTTAGGTTGAAAAATCTGAGAATCTAGTTTTAGGAACGTCACCTTAACTTTATTTTGAAATACTTAATCAAAGCTTCAAATTAGTGACTAAGTCATAGCATTAGTTTAATTAGAATATATTTCCTTGCGCATAATTTGATTGCTATTTGATATACCCGATCGTAGGATATTAATTAGTTAATCAACAAAGAGAATTACTCGATCGTAAGAATGGCCAACCAAACTAAACGTCCATACATCCTCCATTGATTTTCAAATCTACTTGAATTAATTGTGAATTTGTGATATTATTTTCATTAATTGTTTGCTACCATTGATCTCGTTACAAACTACACTCTTTTTACAGTTTTACTAGGTTTAAAACTCTAGTTACTTAGAGTTTTAGTTTCACTAGAACTCTATTTAATTAGTGTTTTACTTACTTTAGGACTCTATTTAGATTAAGAAAAATGTTATTTAGAACCATTGCAATTCCTTGAGAGACCGACCTCGAAGGTTTGCTTGTCATTTTCTACGAGTGATTCGTACACTTGCGAGTACTATAATTTGCACATCAAGTTGCAAGTGGTGTTTTTCGTTTTCAATTTCTAGTCCTAAATATTTTATTTTTTTGTTGAGCTATTACTGCCTTCTTTTCAAATAATATTATCCCTAATTTTATACATTCTTGTAAAATATTAACAATATCTAAGTAGTGTTTTTGTAGATTATCACTATATATTAGTACGTCATCTATATAGACACAACAAAACTCGTGAAATTTTTTAAATACATTATCCATATCTTTGAAAAATTCCTAGTGCTTGTTTTAAACCAAATGGAACAACTGTCCATTGAAATTGGCCTAGTGGACAACTGAAAACTGTTAATTTTTGAGATTCTTCATCAAGTCTTATCTGCCAAAATTCACTTTTACAATCAAAACTTGAAAATACTTTTCCCCTTTGATAAATAATAAAAGTTCTTCTTTCTTTGAAATAAAATAACCATTATTTATGGTTTCTTTATTTAAAGTTTTGAAATTTATGACCATTCTTTTCTTATTTCTACGTTTTTCAGCTTCTTTTTCTACTAAAAAGGCTAGACTTGAATGAGGTGAATTACTGGAAATAATAACTTTTAACTCCAAAAATTCTTGAATTTGTTTTTCAAATTCTTTCCTATCTTATGGGGTATAAATCATAGATTTTACTCTGATGACTTTTAGGGGGTCTTTTAATTTTATAGTTGCTATTTTATTTGATTTATTTATAATTAGATCTAAAGGATTCTCTAAACATACTCTTTTTAATAATGTTCTCACTCCTGTTAAAGATTTAGTTTCTTGTATTTCATTTAGGAAAGGGTTTTAGTTAACCTCTATATATAAAGAAATATTTTCTAAATATGGTTTTTGGTGCTCTAAATTCTCACCACATTTTTGCTTTTTATGTTGTGACATAAAAGTGGGTGATAAAACAGTTAAAACTTTTCGAATTTTTAAAACATATATATTTTCACCTTCTAAGGTTGTTAAACTGATTCTGTCTACGTATTGTGTAAATGGTTGATATATATTTAAAAAATTATTTCCTAAGAGGATATCAACTCCTGTTTCTTGTTGATATATGTAGGTATATGAAATATTTCTCTTCTTATTAATATATCTGTATCTTTTAAGACTTTATTAAGATTTATTGTAGTATTGTATGCAATTCTAACTATTAGTTCTTTTGGTGATTGTTTCCAAAGTTCTTCTGAAAATATATTTTTATTGGCTACACACATATTTGCTCATGTATCAATATATGCATGTAAATGATAATTATTATATCCTTTAAATTTTAAGCCAATTTTTATGTAAGTGCTATTTGGATTGGTTATACTAAATAACTCATTCATTATTCAGAATCAAATTCTGAATCAGAGTCATATGTTTTTGAATCTGTTATTTTTTCTTCTGTTTCTTCTAATAGATAGATACTACACGTATCATCTATATCAGATTCTTCTATTTGTTCTAATTCCATTCTAAAAGCTTCTTCTAAAATTTTTTCCTTTTGTAGAAATTCTCTTTTAAATTCTTTTTTATGTTGAAGTCTATTAGGACATTCATTTGCATAATGTCATTCCTCATTACATATCAAATGTCTACATTTTTTCTTTCTTGAAGGGCAATAATTTTTCTTCTCTGGTATATTATATCTTTTTCTTCTAAAATATCTTTGTCTATAAGGTTTCTTATAATATCTTCTTTTATATTTTTGAAAATTTTATTTTTTAAATTTATATCTTTTGAATTTTTTTATATTTTTTATGTTTTTTGTATTTATTATTAGGTTTTATAGTGCATCCATATTCTTTTGGTATTCTAAAATCTTTTGTATTACAACAAATTTTATCATTTTCTCTGACCTGTTTATATTCTTTCTTTTCTTGACATTTAAAATTATTAAGTTCTTAAAACTCTATTATTATTCCATCCTTCTGTCATTATTTTATGTAATGTTCCAGGTAATTTTTGAAAAAACATTTCTTTATAAGTTTGTTGCATAAAGAGTGGTAGTTTGTGGTAATATATCTCATATTCACATATAAATGAATCTATATAACACATATTACATATCTCCATATTGTTTAAATGTCATTTGGCCTCATTTATCTCATTCTCACTAAATTCAGTGATACGTCTACCATTATCTTCTTTTATGAATTCTTTATATATTTCATTCACTACAGTTTCTAAGTATTCTCTTCCAGTAGATGCATTCCCTATCATCAATAAATGTTGTCTTTCTGTTAGATTTGTAAGCCATACTTTTATGTTTCCTGTCATTTTATGAGCTACTAATACTCTACAAGTGGAAGGGTTTGTTTGTGTGGTTGTAGAAGTTTGTATAATTACACTCATTTCACTAGCCCATTCATCTAAAACTTTTATTCTACCTCTTATACAATCTATGTCTAAAATATCAGATTTATAACTTTCATGTGGCCTAAATTTTAGTCGGATACTACTCCTAGTTCTCCGATGTAAACTTTCTTCCATTTTAGGTAGATGTCTTCTTCTATTTAAAGGCTTAGTTTCTTCATGTCTTTGTCTATATCTTTCTTCCCTATATGAGTCAGATGTTTCTCCTCTTTCTGGGTTTGGTGGATTTGGTCTTCTAGGGGCTGTTAATACTGGTTCCATGTGTATTTTTGGATTTATATTTTCTTCTTCAAATTCACTGATTACAGTCCTCTTCTTTATTAGTACAGATTCTTTCTTCATAATGTTTTTCCAGTTCTTTGTCTGTTAATGTTAAAAGACTAATTAATTTTCCTATATCCTTATTTTCAAGATCTATAAATTGTTCTTCTAATTTTCTTCTATATATATTGAAATTATGTCTTTTTCTTTGGATATCTTTTCATCTTTTCTTTTATTATTTTTAGGAATCATTGCATCAGGTCTCCTAGGAGGTTCTTCTTTTAATCATTTTAAAGGGTCAAATCTTAATGCAGTAGTTTTAGGTATATTGTTAACATCTTTTCTTAATTATATTATTTCATTATGTATTTCTAATTGTTTTCTAGTATAATTATATTCTCTTATTTCTTCAAGAATTTCTTTTTGCATATCATTTATATTCTGTAAATATTTTATATTTGATTCACAAGTTGCATTTACTTCTTCAATTAAAAGAATTAAGGCTTTCATTATAGTTTTTATACTTCTATTTATATTTCCATTTCCTTCTAACTCTATTTCTTATAATTTTGATTTTAACATTATCTAGTCCCCTATTATTTCATGTATTAATAAATTTTTAATTTTCTTAACCTCTTATTTTAATTCTTTTATTTCTTCTTGTTCTTCCCATTCAGATTTACTAACCTTTGCATTATCTTCAACAAATTTTATTTTAGGAATACTACTTTTTCTACCTGGTATAAGAGATTTTTCTTTAACATCTAATTTCTATTCTTCTGGTATTTCAAAATCTGTCATTAATTCTGGTTTTATTACTTTTCATATTTTTTTGAAAAGTTTTTTCTATATCTATGAATTCATTATGACCATATATTGAACTGTTATAACTGTTGGTTAATGAATATCATACTATATAATGTATTGAAAATGGATGATTTTCTTCTTTCATTAGATTTTCTCTTTCAAATTCATATGCTAAACTTAATACTTGATTTAAATTTTTATCATTAATTAATGTTGACAGCAAATCTAAGATGTATTGTGAATATTAATTTTTGGTATCCTAAATTTTCATGTATCATTCCTAACATAGCATTTTTTCTATTTATTATTCTATTATCTAATAATGCTAGTTTTATAGGTGTATCAATTTCTTCTCTAAAATTAAAATTTGTATTCTTCCGAGATGAATATATCCTATTTTTTCTTTATCTTTTCGTGAAATTTTTGATAATTTATCTATAATTGTTTCTTTATCAATTAATGGTATATTAAGTCTCCCTTTTGCATCTGTTATAATTATACTCATTTCTTTATTACTTACACCATAATAAGTTAATCTTTTCTTGGAAACATTTTTCTTATTTTTGAAAAAGATGATTTTTTAAATCTATCACTTTCTTTAAGGTTTAATTCTGTTTTTTGAATTTGTTCAAATTTTTTTTTACTAAAAATTATTTCTTGAGAAAAACATCCTGAAATATCCTGTGTCTCCATTTTCATTATTTCTTGATTTTGTGTTTGTTTTTCTATGATTTCTGTCATTTTACAATATATTTTTATTGTATGTACGGGTTATATTCAAGTTTAATTTATATATACACCTTACATTCAAGTTTGTTAACTTTAAAAAATTTGAAAGTTAAAAGTGTCATTTGTACCTTATTAAAACACGATCGTCTTGCAGACAAAAAGTTAATTTTTACCATACATGTGCTATCACAGGAATTAATACTTTCTAAAGTACCTCACATTATTAGTAAGGTGAGTCCACAAGACCACAACAGGTGGAGTAACTTAGATGAAATGTGAGCTAATTTAGTAGAACTCGAGACTAAGTATCTAAAAACAAAATAATAAAGTCAGTCAAAGATATCAAAACCCTAATCAAAATTCGAAGTGCTGATTTTAAACCAGGAAAAAAAAAAATTCCCAAGCGCTCATCAACCTGTTACTGCACGGCTCAATCGCTATGTACGGATCCGATAAAGTTTCCGGCAATGCAGAAGTCGAACGAACCGCTTTCAGAAAAGCAGAAAAGAAGTACAAGTTCTACTATGACCCGACAATCTCCAAGAAGTAATTCCTTTTCCCGAAATTACATGGATTTTTTCTCGAATTTCAAATAATGCTTAACTCTTTTGTTTGAACCTCTTTCTAATTCATTTCAGGAAAAAACAATCCAAATATGTCGACTTATCCGAGGTACTAGATTTCAAGTTCATTTCAAAATCATACAATGAGAAAGGTGATCTTCCCCCGGGTGTCTCTGTTCCTCGATTGGATTTCGATCGGCCCGTGTTCTGCTTGGAGAATCGCCCCGGTATAGACTTATTTATTCCCAATTTATTTATGTTATAGACTTCAAGCAAAGACTATGCAATTGATTAAAATAAGTTTGATTTTTATGGACATCGTTGTTAATACATTAATTAGTAGTAGTACAAGTAATTGTGGCACGAGCTAGTGACTGCCTTGTCTTATAAGTTGAATGGTGGTATTGATGGCAATTATTACGATGTGGGTAGTACTAGAGCTTGTTTTGCTTGCTTAGTGCTTAGTGCATAATCTAACTCTTACTGATTCATTTGTATTTCCGTGTTTGTATATCAGTTAATATCTTATTGAAAATTGATGATTTTTTTTTTTTTTTTTTTGCCTTTTGTGGTCTTCATGTTCCTTTCATTTGATGTTTGGGAGAAACTATCCTATTTATAAAATGGAAAATGGTCTCATTACTCCTTTTGTCTTGATAAAAGTCCCTTAGTTATTTACGGTTACATGAAAAACAAAGATACAACTAAGTGGGTGATATCACCAAAAACTATTGAGCCAAATTAGGTCAATTTCCCCATATGCATTGCAATTGAATTAAGGAAAAGGATAAATATGTCATTTTGTCACCCAAAGCAGCACATAAAATAGAAAGAAAAAAAAAAACATTGAAAAGAGGAGGGGAGAGATGAGGGGAGAGATAGAGATGAACAAGAAACAGGAGAAAAAATAAGTGAGAAAATTGTGGTAAATAACATAAAAAATAAAAGAAAAAAAAATTATAAATGACATTTACCAACCCTTCTTTTGTAGCTCACATGAGATACATGTGTCGAATAAGTTACAGTCTCCAAATAATAAGTGCACATTGAATCTGCATCTTTTCAAGAACAAAGGGACCTGTTGGACCCTTATAAAACTTCACTTCTTAGTTTAGTGTCTGTGACTTCTATATTTTGTGCCTTTACAGGAGGGGTAAAATTTTCACTTTTGATTCATAATGCAGGGTTATATTTCATTCCTGGAGCCTTAAGTATACAAGAACAATATCACTGGATAAAGGAAAGCTTAATCAGTTTCCCACAGCCTCCGAACAGAACAAATCACAATGCATTTTATGGGCCTTTACATGACTTATTTACAGCAGCCATGGAGAGGAAAGTTTTGGTTGAGGGAGGGAATTCTCCTAGTTTAGGTCCTGAAGATCTCAGTAATGGGGATGCTAAAGGATGGAAACTCTATGATGAGCATGAAGTGTCTTCTAGAAGAAATACATGCAAATCTATTTCAGCTTCTGTTCTTCTACACAAATTACGCTGGAGCACCCTTGGTCTGCAATTTGATTGGTCCAAGGCAGGTATTTTTAAATTTTTATTTTCTCTTTGGTTCGTGTGTTTCAAGCTTTATCTTCATCTAGCCTCTCGTAAATTTATAATTTTAGATTGGCTTTACCAATATATGTAATATGTTTATAAATTTGTAAGGCCAATGGAGAGCCTAGTATTTAAATTGTTTCGAAAGCAATTTGTGCTCTACTAAAAAATTAATAAGGTAGTTAAGAAGACTTTGGGAAGTCTGCCTACTTTGTTATCACTCTTAATAAGTTTGTATTCTTGCCGTAGCGGAACTATGATGTGTCTCTTCCACATAACAAAATTCCGGATGGTCTCTGTGAGCTTTCTAAAAGAATGGCAGCACCAGCAATGCCTCTGGGTGAAGAATTCCAGCCAGAAGCTGCAATAGTGAACTATTTTGGGCTCGGTATTCCCTGGACAAATAACTTCTCCTATTACTATTCATCAACTTAGATGCAATTCTTTTTCTTATTTGGTTAAAGTTAAATGAATATTTTACCTTTTGTATATATCAAGGTGATATGCTTGGTGGCCACCTTGATGACATGGAAAAGGACTGGAGTAAGCCTATAGTAAGCATGAGGTATCTTGCTTTTTCAGTGCTTTGATTCTTTGTTAAAAAATAACATGAAAAAAAATAGAGCTTTATTACATGACCACGGTGTTTACTGCATCTTTATCTCTCCCCAGTTTGGGCTGCAAAGCCATTTTCCTTTTGGGGGGAAAGTCTAGAGAGGATCCACCATTTGCAATGTTCCTTCGGAGTGGTGATGTAGTACTTATGGCTGGAGAAGCAAGGGAATGCTTTCATGGTAAGTACCTTCAAAATTGCAGCACTTGTACCTTTCGAATACTGGATGTTCACTGTTTTATCAACATTACAGTGTGAGAGAGCGATGGAAGATCGCTACCCGATCATCATTATAAATGGTTTAGTGAGCTGATTTAATTTATGATAAGAAGGTCTTTGCTTATGCACTTTATTGGTAGTAATACCTTCCTCTCTTTAAGGAAATAATATCTACTGACACCAAATACTAATATGAGTTACTTGACGTGGTGAGCATCTATTGGCATCTCTAATGAATATGCTGATAATTTGAACAAATCATATTAACTTAATTGACTATATTGATGAGATTGTCTCTTGAAGTGGCCTTTGGTGCTGAAGAGCTCTGTTTTATTATTTTGTAGTAATGCTTAACTATTTGTTTCTTTTTTTGTAGTTATGATATGTTTAAGTATCTACCTTCAACCAAACAAGTTGTCCACCAACTTATTTTTCTGCTTCTCCAACATTCTCAAAATTTTGTTCTCTCGTGTTGCAGGTGTGCCCCGTATTTTCACAGACAAAGAAAATGCAGAAATTGCTGCTCTTGAATTGCAATTCTCTCACGAGGATGATCAAAAAATTTTAGAATACATCCAGAATTCTAGAATCAACATCAACATTAGACAAGTTTTTTGAGATTATTGTGGCAAAAAAAAAAAAGGTACTTGTGGTATGAAGGGTTAATAATCTGTTCAGTAGTATTTAAAATGCTACCATACATGGACTGAAGCTTGAAGGCTGGCGAAACTACAGTAGTTTACCAAGGATACCTTGTATAACCATGTTGAATGCTCATATAAAGCCAAGAAAAGTAAAAGGGAAGGTGGGTCAGAATGATACCAGAAGACGATTACAATCGGTAGTCAATCTAGTCCAGCTTGAGGCTTTAACTTTTTTAGCTTGCCAAAGTTCTTACTAGATTTTTCTGTTGATTTTTTTTATTTTGAGGACAGCTTGGTTGTGAAAATTACTGCTGCTGGCTTCATTTTTCTAAACTTCGAAGCTAGTTCCTATTTTCTTCCTGCTAAAGACTTTTGAACTCTACTTTCTCATCCCATATTCCCAATCAAAGCATTGCAATTTCCAGTCTACTCGTGAACAGAGCATGACGGAGCCACAATCTGTAATGTTGCCCTCATCTTTTTAGCTTTGCACTTTTGTGGAGGATTGCCGTTTGTGACAACATTACCAAAATTGAACTAGAAAACGTTGTGTAAAGCATAGTTAGTTTAGACATTCATAAAAGAACAGGAAAAAGTTCGTATGTTATGTAACAAATAAACAAAACAAAATAAAAATTGCATCTGGAGAATGAGAATTGAACACTGCCCTTAACGACCCAAAATTCAAATCTGGTGCCTTTGACTTGGACACGGCACATTGACAAATCGTGTTCATTTATACTCCGGCAGCTTATAAAGGTTAGTAGCATTTGTTTTTTTTTTTTTTACTTGAAGTTCATTTTGTTGAAGTCGGTGACTACTGTCCGTGACAGACCGATTGACATCATCTTCATTGAGGAGATTCATAAAAAAGAAAGTTAAATATTGAGCTAAATTGGACGCACTAAGTTTACAAAAAAAAAAATCAAATACACAAAAATCATTTAGCCAATGCAGAAAATCTTGAGGAAAAAAAATTGTATCAAGTACAAAAGAATTTACATATTTGACAATAACATCGTTGAAGTTAATGTTATATTCGATTGTAATTGATCCTTCGTAAGAAAAAGAGTAGGATAAAAAACATGTGGGTAGTGTATATTTTTCCTTGCAAACCATTTAAATTCTAAATTCTCTTTCTGAACAAAAAAAAAAAAATCTAGTCAAGACATTTCAATATCATGTAGATAATTTTAACATCATGAATCAAGATTGCCCATACTTTCTGGACAGTGGTACGAGTTTTTCAGCCTCAAGGTTGGCCCAAAAACTCAATAATAATAAAAAAGGGTTGGCCCGAAAACAAAACAAAAACATAGAATACTCTTCAGAATATGCAGAGAATTATTTTTCACCAATCTACCATGATGTTTCAATTATATTATCTTGAAAATCTAAATTCTAAACAGTTTGTACTCATTTATGTTTGGTTCTGATAATAGTTTGTACTCAAATTTATAACAAATGATTTGTTTAGTTAGCAAATAAATCTGATTAGTTAGGAGTATACATATCATTAACAACCAAAAACATCGACAAAGTTGTAAATAAGTATGTTTAGCAACAACAAAAAAAGTTGTAAATAAGTATGAAAACTAAAGAATCAAAGTATGAGCCCACTAGATACCCATCGCTTAAATAAACAAAAAGATGATTAATGATTTCACTAATCAGATGATTAAGATTTTTCAGAAGTAAGGTAGAAAATATCATCTTAATAAGATTTACTGAGACATAATTATAGACGATTTACTCATTTCACAAGATAAAAGTAGCGACCATGAGATTTAGTTTGGTGGAAACTAAAAAAAAAAAGGCCTTTAAGGAAGCAATAGTTGTTAGCATAAATCTGTCTAATGTGATTAGTGCGTGTTTGTGGTCTACCAACAATATCAAAGCATGTTCAGCAATCCTTGATGTGAAAGAAGAGCGAGCGTGGTTAATTCTTGTGTTTCCTTTATTAATTGTTTTTGGGTCACTTTGGATTCCTCACTAGCTCTATATTTCATTTTACGCAATTAAGCATGTGCTTGCTATTAGTACTACAATTATGTACCAAAAATATTATAGCCGAAAACACTCACTTATTAATTATGTCTCACAAATCTCCTACTCTTTATAATTCTTTGAAAAAAGTGGGAAAATAAGTCGTCTTTTTTTTTTTTTTTTTGGCGTAGAATGTATGGGGTTTTGTGGTTCTTATGATTATGTATCCTTAGACCTTAGTTGCGGAGTCAACAAGCTAAGACTCAGTCCTTGGCATCATTGACTCCCAAGAAAGAGATTTTTTCTAATATCCTTAGACTTATATTTTTAGAATATTTTAATTTTTAAATATTATATTTATATCTTACTTAAAAAAATATTTATATAATTTAATCTAAATTTTAAATACTAAAATATCTTATCTTAATAAAATTTAAGGACTAAAATATTTAAAATAATAATAATGTAAGAACTTATTTTTATACACAATACCAATTAAAATGTTCTAAAGACATAAATTTAGAGCAGTTACTTTTTCATTTTTTCAAACTCTCAAAGTAGTAAATTATGAAGCATTATTTTCCAATAGTTGGGTCCCAAGAGTTATGATGTTGTTATTCCGTTTGAGTTCACAATTAACTCCGTTCATCATATAGTTTCACATGCCATTAGAATTATTTAGTTATTTTTTCTCAAAATAATTAATTAACTTTAATAATTTATTGTCATTTATGTTGTATAAAATTATTATTAATGAATAATTGTTATGATATTACCAATTTTGAGTTCTAATAATATCAACAACAAAAAAGTTGCCTAAGTTAATATTTGGTTTAATTGCATGACATAATCTCCTTCATAGATATAATTTCATTTTTAGTTCCCTCCGATAAAAAAAAAAAAACATAAAGAAACATTTTTTTAGAAGGAATAAAAAATAAAACTATGTAAATAATTAGATTATGTATGAACTAGAGTGTAAATATTTACTAGTTTATGTAATGAGTTCATTTTTTTTTTGGCTAAGAGTAAGGAGTTTGGATTGACAATAGAAGGGGTAGTCTTAACTCTTAAGTGTAGAAATGGTTTGAGCTATAATGTTGTCTCATCTAAAGACCAGCCTTAAATTAACAGTTGGTATTATTTTATTTTTTATGATTTCTATAAGTTACATGTATTTTATTTGAAAAATATATTAAGCTCAGTGGATTTCAAGATTCAAGAGTATATTTGATTGAGAAATAACAAGTCAAAGTTTTAAGTGGGACGATTATTTCTTAAAAACAATGAATGGTTTTCACACTTTGAGAAATTGGATACAGCATTATTGCCCATCTGACAATAATTATTTACTAATTATGGAATATTAACTTTGTAAGCAGATCTTTTCCTTTATAATTTGCAGTACTTTATTTATGCCTTCAAATTCTGAAATCATATTTCATTTATCTCCTACAACATCGCTATTTGTAATGATGGCCTAAGAAACAACTCTTGTCTTAAAATATTGTATCCATATTGTAAGGTTTATATTTATTGGCAATTTTTGTGAACAAAATATCAAATGTAATCTAGCATAGGGGTCACCGTTCGATCAATTGATACACGACTAATGAACTCTTCGAACGTGCAATATTCATCAGGTAAAACATTTCATCATGCATACACACTCACACAATTGAACACTACAATTAGTTTGGATTGTATCGAAAGAATATATTGTGCACACCATGTTCGATCGATCGAGGGTATGGTTAGATCGATCGATCGAGCCTGGATCAACTTCGATCTAGGTTCTCTCTGTTTGGATTAGATCGATCGAGAAATTTGATCGATCGATCGAACCATGTTCGATCGATCGAGACTGGATCAACTTCGATCTAAGTCCTCTCTGTTTGGACTGGATCGATCGATCGAACCCTGTTCGATCGATCGAGTATAGAACAACTTCGATCCAGGTTCTCTCTGTTTGAGTTAGATCGATCGAGTTCTGTGTATCGATCGATCGAGAAGGTCTCAATCGATCGAGACGGCCTGTCGATCGATCGAGCCGGTATTATAATCCTACTCAAACTCTATTTGTATGCTCGATCCAAATGCTACTTTTACCTATTAGACCCCATTTATTGTCAATAACTGAATCCTTGGTTGAGGTTAATTGTGGTAATTATAAATCCTGATTAGTGTAGAGTTATGACTTGTTACAAATCCTGTTTGAGCGTGAATTGGACTCTATATATATGAGAGGTGCTTGTGCTTAATTTTCAACTACACAGAAATAAATTTTCATAACTCTGATTGCGCTTTAAAAACTTCTTCTCTTCATCTTTCAATTTTAAGCGCTTTGATCTTTTTAATTGTTCGAACATATAGTGTGGTTATGTTTGAATAATTCATGCGCTTAATTGTTTCTTCGTGATATTTGTTTTGCATGTTCTAGAGTTTGCCTGCTGATCTATTTTTGCATCTTTTGCTATTGAATCTGCTCTAGGACACGTTTTGCATTTGTGCTACTTGTGCTAATCTTTCAGGTACTGTCGGTGACGTGTTCGGTGTTTCGTGTGACTCGAAACTACCGAACTTGACGGGTTCGATTGTTCTTGTGTGACTCAAGAAGATTGGAACGTTGGTCCGGATCCAGACATTTAGCTATTGGAGGCTGTGAAAGGAGCGACGGCTCGTAAGTAAATTACATAGGAGGGCTTTATCTGTGACGGGTAGTTTAAGACCTAGCCTTGTAATTGAACATTATTTTCATAGTGGATAGTTAGGTGGTCCGGTAGACCGGTGGTTTTCCTCTTAGGTCATTGTTGTGGCCTAGGTTGTTTCCACCTAAAAATTTCTTGTGTCCTTTATTAATTCCGCATTTTAATTTCATACGTGATTGCATGTGAAGCCGTTGTGTTTAGGTAATATAATTAAAAAAGTTATTAAATCTGAAAATAACCTATTCACCCCCCCTCTAGGCTTATTTGGTCCGTAACTAAAACTTTCATTTGGTATCAGAGCGGGTCACTAGATATACTTAGTGTTTGCCTAGGACCTTGTTATGGATCATTTGAGAGAGGGTTCTTCTACAACCCGTCCACCTTACTTTGATGGGTCTAACTACCCATATTGGAAGGCTCGTATGAGAGCCTTTCTGCGCTCCTTAGATGAATGTGTGTGAAATTCTGTGCTATATGGTTGGGAGCCACCTAAGGTTACCAAGGATGGTGTAGTCACACTTAAACCTAGGAATGACTGGACCATTGAAGATAAAACTGGTAGTGGTTGGAATCAAAAGGGGATCAATGCTATTTTTAGTGCTGTATCTCCTGATGAATTTCGACGTATTTCGGATGTTGAAACTGCTAAGGCTGCTTGGGACACTTTAGAGGTTGCTCATGAAGGCACGTCCCAAGTTAAACGAACAAAACTGCGCATGCTAGCTACAAAATTAGAAAATCTTAGAATGGAGGAAGATGAAACTTTTTCTGAATTCTATGCAAAATTATGTGATATTGCTAACTCATCTTCAAATCTTGGAGAGAAAATTGATGAACGCAGGTTGGTTCGTAAGGTCTTGTGCTCCCTACCAGATCGATTCCAAGTGAAAGTCACTGCAATTGAGGAAAGCAAAGACATTGACACCATCAAAATTGAGGAACTTGTTGGATCAATCCAAACCTTTGAGATGAATCTGCGAACACCAAAAAGGAACAAGGGAGTGGCATTCAAGACAATGAACAAAGATGGTGATAACAGTGATGGTTCCATGGATGATGAAGAACTTGTCTATTTGGCCAGAAAATTCAAAAAGATGTTCAACAGGAGAAATCTGCAAAATAAAAATCAATCCATTCGCACCAAAGAATACAAGTCAAAAGAATTTAAGCCCATTAATTCTGATGGTAAGAAACCTAAACTCACTGGACCTCAATGTTTTGCATGCAATGGTATTGGACACTTTGCAGCTGAGTGCGCAAATAAGAAGAAGAAAACTGGTAAGGCCTTCAATGCTACTCTTAGTGATTCAGAAAGTGATCAAGCAAGTGATTCAGATGCTGGTGACACCAACTACCGAGCCTTTATTGCAACTATTGATGGATACTCCAATAAATCTGATTCTGACAATGAGGGAAGTAAATCTAACTCTATCCTCTCTAAATTTAATGCTAATAGTTTTGAGGAATTATTTCTTGATTTGATTAATTGCAAGAAAGAAAAAGATAAACTTCTTATATCTATCACAAAACTAAATGACAAAATCAAATCTCAAGACATTAATTTATCAATTCTGGAAAAAGAGAAAGGTGAACTGTCTGAGCATATTAATCAGTTGAGTTTAAGTCTTGCAGGGATCAAACAAGAAAATTCACAGCTTGTGCAGGAATTACAGCAGTCAAAGGAAACTGTGAAAAAGCTGACAATTGGAGCTGAAAGATTAAACAAAGTACTTGATCTCGGAAAGCCCTTTGGAGACAAGAGAGGATTAGGCTATGTGGATGAGAACACTACACCATCATCATCAAAAACAGAGTTTGTTAAATCATCTAAACCTTCATCTTCACAAAATGTCCACATGACACAAGCACCTATAGTTAAATTTATTCCTATCTGTCATCATTGTGGTAGAAAGGGACACATTAGACCTAAGTGCAGAATACTGTTGAGTTCTAATTGGAATTATCATAACATGCATGGATCATACTATAGGAATTATAACTATGCTCACTTATATAGATCACGAACCAAGCATATGAGAACACAGTTTGATCCCTCTAGGACACGTGAATTAGAAACATCAATACCCCCCCAAATAAAACAAGCCAAAATTAAGAAGGGTTGGGTCAAGAAATCTGAAATACACTGTTTTGTAGCTCACATAGCATTTAAGGCTAAATCTACCACTGCATGGTACTTTGATAGTGGATGCTCTAGACACATGACAGGTGATCGTTCCCTTTTTAAAACATTTGAAGATTATAATGAAGGAACAGTTACTTTTGGTGATGGTAAAAAATCTAAAATTTTGGGAAAAGGAACAATACAAGTAGATGGCATACCTGAACTAGATAATGTTTTATTTGTTGATGGACTTAAAGCAAACCTAATAAGCATCAGTCAAATTTGTGATAAAAACTATAGTGTGCAGTTTACCAACAACCATTGCATTGTAACTGATCTTAATGGTAATTGCTTGCTTAGAGGAACTAGATCTCATGACAATTGTTATTGCATTGATATATCACCCACTGTTACTTGCAATCTTGCTCATAATGATTCTATAACTGTTTGGCACCAAAAGATGGGACATATAAATTTCAGTGATTTGGTGAATTTCAGTAAAAAGGAAATTGTGCGTGGGATACCTAAGCTTTCTGAAAATGACAAAATATTTTGTGGACCATGCCAACTTGGCAAACAGACTCGTAATCCTCATAAGAAACTTAAAGGAATTAATACAAGCAGGATACTTGAGTTGATTCATATTGACTTAATGGGTCCTATGAGAACCGAAAGTTTGGGTGGTAAGAAATACATCATTGTTACTGTTGATGATCATTCACGTTACACTTGGGTAAATTTTCTGAGAGAAAAATCTGATGCATTTGATGTCTTTAGTTCTTTTTGTCTCAAAGTACAGGTTGAAGCAGGAAATCATATAACCAACATCATGAGACTAAGGACCGATCATGGAAAGGAATTTGAAAATACCAAGTTTGCTGAATTTTGCAAGGAGCATGGAATCAATCATGAATTTTCGGCACCAATCACCCCTCAACAAAATGGTGTAGTTGAAAGAAAGAATAGAGTGATACAAGAGATGGCTCGTGTTCTTCTACATGCAAAGGAAATCTCGAAGAAATTCTGGGCTGAAGCAGTAAGTACTGCATGCTATCTCATGAATCGTGTCTATCTACGCCCAGGTACGAATAAAACTCCGTATGAGATATGGAAAGGTAAGAAACCAAACTTAAAACATCTGCATGTATTTGGTAGTAATTGTTACATTCTCAGAGATCGTGAACAATTAGGTAAGTTCGATACTAGGAGTGACGAAGGTATATTTCTTGGTTACTCTTTGACTAGTCGTGCTTTTAGAGTCTTTAACTTGAGAACTAACACAATGATGGAATCTATTAATGTGACTATTGATGATGCAGGTACTACTAATCAATTGGAAACTATGCAGGATGAAAAATTAGATATTGAAGTACCTAATGACCAACAAAAAGATGAAACTACCAAAACAGATATTAAGTGCACTGATTTAAAGGATGAAACAATTTCAAATGATCTCATACAAAGACCAACACGTACCTCCAAGAACCATCCTGTTGAAAACATCATTGGTGACCCTAATGCGAGCATGGTAACTAGAAGACGTCAGGTAAGTGAGATAACCTATCTTTGTTATATTTCACAAATAGAGCCTAAGAATGTGGATGATGCATTAAAAGATGAGTATTGGATAAATGCCATGCAGGAAGAATTATTGCAATTTACAAAAAATGATGTATGGACTTTAGTGCCTAGACCACATGACAAAAACATCATAGGAACCAAATGGGTTTTCAAAAACAAATCTGATGAACATGATGTAGTAATTAGAAACAAAGCTAGGTTAGTTGCTCAAGGATACAAACAAGTTGAAGGAATCGATTTTGATGAAATTTTTGCTCCCGTAGCTAGATTAGAATCAATAAGGATCCTACTTGCCATTGCTTGTTACATGAAATTCAAACTTTATCAAATGGATGTAAAATTTGCGTTTCTAAATGGTTTTTTGAATGAAGAGGTATTTGTGGAACAACCTAAAGGCTTTATCGATCCAAATTTTCCAAAGCATGTTTATAAACTCAATAAGGCTCTCTATGGTCTAAAACAAGCTCTAAAGCTCTCTATGGTCTAAAGCTCCTAGACCTTGGTATGAGAGGCTTACAACTTACCTCTTAGACAATGATTTTGTTCGAGGGGGAGGTGATAAAACTCTCTTTATTAAGGTGCCAAGGAGGATATTTTCATAGCTCAAATATATGTGGACGATATAGTGTTCGGGTCAACATCCACATCACTTGTTGAAAACTTTGTTCATGTAATGTCTTCTGAATTTGAAATGTCTATGATGGGTGAACTTACATATTTTCTTGGTTTGCAAATTAATCAAACACACGATGGAATTTTTATCTCTCAAACCAAGTATGCATGTAACTTGATTAAGAAATTCGGACTTGAGTCAAGTAAACACCTGAGAACTCCAATAAGTACAAGCACAAAAATTTCAAAGGATGAATCAGGTAAAAGCGTTGACCAAACACTCTATAGGAGCATGATAGGGAGTTTACTATATCTCACAGCTAGTAGACCAGATATTTGTTATAGTGTTTGTGTGTGTGCACGTTATCAATCCGATCCTAAGGAATCACACATAGAACATGTTAAAAGGATTATCAGGTATATCTCTGGAACTAAAAACTTTGAAATATGGTTTACTAATGACACAACTTGTGAGATCAGTGGATATACAGATGCAGATTGGGCAGGAAGCCAAGATGAAAGAAAAAGCACCTCAGGTGGTTGCTTTTACATTGGCAATAACCTCGTATCCTGGCACAGCAAGAAACAAAACTCAATATCCTTATCCACTGCTGAGGCTGAATATATCGCAGCAGGTAGCTCATGCATACAACTTCTATGGATGAAAAATATACTACATGAGTACGGTTTTAAGCAAGGTATCATTCCTCTATACTGTGATAACACGAGTGCCATTTGCATATCTAAGAATCATGTACTTCATTCCCGAACAAAGCACATAGACATCAGACTCATTTTATTAGAGAACTTGTTGAGGAAAAGGTTTTAACACTTGAATTTCTCCCCACTGAAAGACAATTGGCTGACATGTTCACTAAGGCACTTGACACACAAAGATTTGAAACACTTAGAAATGCCTTAAGAATTTGTCAAATAGAGTAATTTTTTTTTAAAAAAAAAATAGATTCATGTAATACTCACACACACAACCTATTTTTAACTTCATCTTTACTCTATCATTCTAACATGTTAACACATCTTCTTTATTCACTTATAATGATCATGTTGCATGAACTTATTCACACACTCACTGAACACACATGCATGTTATATTTGAGATCTATGATAAACTTTGAAAAACTCGTATCGTAAAAATTAACCAGTTATGAGAGGGCTACCTACTGTGATGTGTGCAGCTACCGTAGTGAGCGGAAAGGGCTACCTCACAACTAGTGTGAAAGTCATCATACTAGGTTTATGGCTTGTGCAAAATAAAAATAACTATCTCTGCACAAAAAGAATTAGCCAAAAGAAAAAAAAAAAAAAAAGGAAAACAAAACAAACAAAAAATTATTCAGTTCTTTTTCTTTTGATATGATTTCTCTCATGTTCCATCATAGATACCTTATTTAACTTACTTGTGGAGTTTCAATATTCAAATCATTCTAAGTGCATCTAACATATCATTATCAGTATTAAAGCGTTTGTGTTATTTTTTTTTATTTATTTATTTATTTTAACTATTTTTAGTTGATTATTTGTTGTGTGTTTACTGATTATTATGTGAGTTTATTTAAAAAAAAAAAAAAAAAAAGGGGGCTTGAATGTCGATCGATCGACAACGAACTCGATCAATCTATGTTGAATATCGATCGATCGAGGTAATATTCGATCGATCGACTGTGTTCAGTTTAAATACCCCCACGTTTTCTTCCCCCCCACTTTCACGAACTCAACCGTTTCTCTCGCCATTTTTTCAAAAAATCGATCAAAATCGCTCCTTTTTGCTCCCATAGCATTCCAAACTTGATTTACAACAACAATCCAGCATCAAACTTCATCAAAAATCCATCTTTTTCAAAAACAAAAATTCAAATTTCAAAAATTTTCCTTTCCCACCAACCAAACACTCCTTCCAACCTTTTTTAGTGAAAATGGCATCCCGAAGACGCGCTCTTCCACATGGTGCACCAACATCATACAGTTCCCAATGGTGGACCAAGGAATCACAAGTAAGGTATCGTAACACATTTTCTAAACGCCCCATTTTACTTGAGCGTGGTGTAAACTGGAATGATGTGCATGAAGTAGGGGTTACTAGGGTGATACGAAATCTCGGGTGGGAGTCTTTATTTACTCCGAAAAAAATGTGCTGTCCTGCTTTAGTTAGAGAACTATATGCCAATGTGGATTTGGGTATTAGAAATACTGGACCAATGAGCTATAAAGTGTTCATTCAAAATAAGATTTTAGATATCACTCCTGACTCAATCGATGAATTTCTTGGAATTACTAATTTGGGTGAATCTGATTTTGATTTTGAGAAGTTTGACGTATCTAATGAGGACTTATTGACTGAATTGACGGGGTCACCTGATTCCGGGATAAATCTCAAAGGTCTTTATATACCCAGTGAATTCAAGCCGTTCTACCGCATCCTAAATAGAATGGTGTGTACCAACTTACTCCCTACCAACCACCCTGCTGAAATTGGTTATCAGCACGCCAAAATCCTCTACTGTATTGGCAAAGGGATTGCTTTTGATGTTGGCATCATTATCTTGGATGAGTTTTTGACCCAAGCTGCGATTACAAATCCTAGGATCGGGTTACCCTATGGTTGTCTGCTGACTAATCTGGTTATATCTATTGGGGTTGAACCGACACCGGATAATGCAACGGTTAAGCATATGGGAGATATAGGTAGAGGTACAGTCTCTCGGTCTTCGGCTCACACTGCGAAGAAACACAAGAGATCAGAGGCTGGAACAAGCGGGGCTACTGTGGCAGAATTATTGGGGGATGACGACATTGAACCCCCTACTGAACCATCTCTTTCCCGTCAGGAAGTGTTTGAAAATGACATGGTCACGAGAATGGAAGCTCTTTCCAACCAAATGGGTGCCATGCATACCCTCTACGAGGGATTGAGCCATAGGGTCAATGAGATGGATGAAAGGCAACATGGCATACGCACCGACGTCACTGCCATCCTTACTATGGTTCGGGATCTACACAATCAACAACAGCCTCCTCCCAATGAGGACGACCAGTAGTCCAACCCCGAGAATTCCTGTTTTCATTTTTTATTTTTTTCTGTTTTCATTTTTTTTTGGTTATGTTATCTGGATGTTTTATGATCTTTAAGTGTTTTTGGATTCTAATGGCATATTTTTACTAACACGCTTTTGTGTTTGTCCTTTTCGTATGTCAAAAAGGGGGAGAAAAAGCGACATGAGACATGAGTATGATACAAACGGTAATGTCATGTTTAGGGGGAGCTTTGTTTTCATAAATTTTCATTACATACACTCAACTAACATACTGACAATGGGTCTTGAGCCCAAGCTGCTTGATTATTTTTGTTTCTTTTTCAGTGTATTAATCATACAAGCTGGCTCCACCGGATCATAGATAGCTCCACTATTGAATTTTTAAAAAATTGTAATTTATGAGCATTTTGAGAGTTATGTAGTGAGCGACGAATTTTGTCACACGAAAATGCCAAAGGGGGAGATTGTAAGGTTTATATTTATTGGCAATTTTCGTGAACAAAATATCAAATGTAATCTAGCATAGGGGTCACCGTTCGATCAATTGATACACGACTACTGAACTCTTCGAACGTGCAATATTCATCAGGTAAAACATTTCATCATGCATACACACTCACACAATTGAACACTACAATTAGTTTGGATTGTATCGAAAGAATATATTGTGCACACCATGTTCGATCGATCGAGGGTATGGTTAGATCGATCGAGACATGTTCGATCGATCGAGCCTGGATCAACTTCGATCTAGGTTCTCTCTGTTTGGATTAGATCGATCGAGAAATTTGATCGTTCGATCGATCGAGACTGGATCAACTTCGATCTAAGTCCTCTCTGTTTGGACTGGATCGATCGATCGAACCCTGTTCGATCGATCGAGTATAGAACAACTTCGATCCAGGTTCTCTCTGTTTGAGTTAGATCGATCGAGTTCTGTGTATCGATCGATCGAGAAGGTCTCGATCGATCGAGACGGCCTGTCGATCGATCGAGCCGGTATTATAATCCTACTCAAACTCTATTTGTATGTTCGATCCAAATGCTACTTTTACCTATTAGACCCCATTTATTGTCAATAATTGAATCCTTGGTTGAGGTTAATTGTGGTAATTGTAAATCTTGATTAGTGTAGAGTTATGACTTGTTACAAATCCTGTTTGAGCGTGAATTGGACTCTATATATATGAGAGGTGCTTGTGCTTAATTTTCAACTACACAGAAATAAATTTTCATAACTCTGATTGCGCTTTAAAAACTTCTTCTCTTCATCTTTCAATTTTAAGTGCTTTGATCTTTTTAATTGTTCGAACATATAGTGTGGTTATGTTTGAATAATTCATGCGTTTAATTGTTTCTTCGTGATATTTGTTTTGCATGTTCTAGAGTTTGCCTGCTGATCTATTTTTGCATCTTTTGCTATTGAATCTGCTCTAAGACACGTTTTGCATTTGTACTACTTGTGCTAATCTTTCAGGTACTGTCGGTGACGTGTTCGGTGTTTCGTGTGACTCGAAACTACCGAACTTGACGGGTTCGATTGTTCTTGTGTGACTCAAGAAGATCGGAACGTTGGTCCGGATCCAGACATCTAGCTATTGGAGGCTGTGAAAGGAGCGACGGCTCGTAAGTAAATTACATAGGGGGGCTTTATCTGTGACGGGTAGTTTAAGACCTAGCCTTGTAATTGAACATTATTTTCATAGTGGATAGTTAGGTGGTCCGGTAGACCGGTGGTTTTTCTCTTAGGTCATTGTTGTGGCCTAGGTTGTTTCCACCTAAAAATTTCTTGTGTCGTTTATTAATTCCGCATTTTAATTTCATACGTGATTGCATGTGAAGCCGTTGTGTTTAGGTAATATAATTAAAAAAGTTATTAAATCTGAAAATAACCTATTCATCCCCCTCTAGGCTTATTTGGTCCGTAACTAAAACTTTCACATATCTATTTAATGTTGAATTTGAGCATAAAATATTACATTATAAGACAATTAATACATACACTAAGTAACTAATTTTCTGCTTCTTACATCCTCCAGGCTCCTACCATAGAAAAAGACTAAAATTAAGAGTAGTTAGTCTGCGCTCTCTCTAGTTATTGCTCTATCAAAACTACTTTTAGTCCCTTCAACTACTCTTTTGCCAAAGTTGTGGCTATCCATTAATCTCCGGCGCATTTAGCACCAACCTTTAAGACCTAAATATAAAAGATTAAATTTGGTAGGTTAGATCGATGGATGAGATAATCCTAGTTTTTTTTTTTTTAACTTAAGCCAGACACTTGTCTGATTTTCATATTACGAGCCGGACCAGGCTGTTTGCAACCCAATAACTCATCATCTCCTCAACCCAAGCTGGAACCGGAACAGGAACTATTCACCAAAAAAGTAAAATATAAAAGCCAAAATTGATTTTTGAACAGTTACACATATATACTAATGAATTTCGAACTCATTTCTTCTCAATATAAAAAATGATACAAGTCAATTGATATTTAAGTAATTAAGATTAGACACCGACCAAGCATCAATATTTTGTTTGTATACAAGTATTGATGAGACAAATATTTCCAATTAATAGCTACATAGATGAATAATCCACCTAATCGATATCCTCCTCTCCCAATCTACACACATTAATAAACGCATGCCGATGTCATTGAATTTTATTTAATATTCTTCCGTTTAAAATATATATATATATATATATATATATATATATATATATATATATATATATATATATATATATATATATATGATTAGTAAATGTTTGTTATCTCTTCATAAAATTTTCCCACCAATGCATATACATATATGAATCACTATAATAAGCATATGCTTTTTCTTTTTTTCAGAAGAACTACTTAAAAGTAAAACTCAATAGAATATGTTATGCAATTAAATCTAAAATTTTCTTGTTCAAATTCATATCGCGTAAAATATTATGAAATATAGCTTAATATATCAATCAGGTGTGTTACATTTCGGAGTAGTGCTATCTATTTCAATTTGAGATGCATCCTAAGTTTAGGCACGAACTATGTTAATATATTATTCATGGGACCTTAAAATTTTGAATAGGTCCACCTTACGGGCCAATTATTATAAGACATGTGATTTGAGATCTCTCGCAACTTAGAATGATAAAAAAAAAAAAAAAAATTCTTGGTTGATTATAAATTAAAATAGTGACTAAAGATCAATTAACACAGAGGAGAGAGTATTAAAAGAGAAGAATTACAAATTTTCTATACGTTTTCTACTTCTCATTATCCTCTTTCTCTAATGTACTACGTAGTTGTTCTTCTTCACCACTACATCAGCCTAACTTCTGAATAATTGATAAATTTTATTTCTTATATTTTGGTAAACGACGATTGCTATATATATATATTCCTCATAATATTATTTGTAAAGTCAAAAAGATTAGATAAAAAAAAAATCAAAAAAAGTTGGATAAAACGGAGCTCTCAAATCCTCATGAGTCATGACATCAAAATAGTACTACACCAGCCCTCAATATGCATGCATATAGTACAAAATGAAAGTCCGCAACACAAAGCTAAATGAAACAAGATACACTTTTTTGTACTCATTTTAAATTTCATTTTATAGTCGTCATATGATTTTTGGGTTTAATTTTATCTATTAAATTTGAATTTCATTCAAGTTTAGGTTGGAATCTAAGCTTATCTTACGTGAAATGACGTGGATTTGCAACAAAACAATTTTGTATATGTAGCAATTTGTTTTTTTGCTGATTATCTCTAGAAGCAGTTACATCAAATGAACTGATGATAACTAAATATAAATTAATGTTCTTTCTAATTAACTTCCAGCATACAGGCTAATTAACATTAAAACCTTTAAATTTAATTGAGTTAATCTCAACTATTCTATTCATTTACCTAATAAGTATAATTATATTGATATATATCCGATATATATAGATAGGGTAGTATGTAATATAGGGGACTGCAACTTAAAATTTTCCCTAAATTAAACTTATCAACAACTATATATTTATATAATTTATCTTGATCGATATAATTGGAGCCCAATTAATTAATCAACGATTGAGAATGTAATAAAACATTTAGGAGTATCTAAGAACTAAAACAAATTGAATTAAATAGAAAAATTGGACCGAATCAGCTCGGTCCAAACGGTTATGTAAGTCAACTGATTCGGCCTGATTTATATTTTTTTAAATCATTTTTTAAATTATTCGATCTGATTTTCTAAATTTTTTAATCATTTAAACCGGACAAAATCGTTATATATTATATATTTTAAAATATATATATTTTTAAAAATATATTATATTATTTATTATTAAAAATTAAATATTACAATTAAAATTTTTATTATAATTTCAGCTCTTTATTATATAGATTGCAGATTTCAGTTGCATGTAATTTATAAAGATTTTACCCTTTAAAATTTTTATTAACTTAATTGTTGATTTATGTGAGATATTATATGATTTATATTTGTAACATATATAAAGTAATTTGGTTAAATCTAACATTTTTTCTCATATTAATTTCAAGTTTGAATAACATGGTTTGGAGGAAAAAAATTTAAATAATTAAAAAATTATAGAAAACAAACTGTTAATTAAATTCCACTGAATATAAACGTTTAATTTCAATAATTTTATTAATCAAATAGTTCAATCTTATTTAATTTAAGTCATGTAAATTATTCATTTTGGTTAATTTTTATTGCTAAAAATTGGAGCTTATTAGATCATGACACTCCTATAAACGTTATACCTGGTTTATACATATATATTAATTGGGATTAAACATGCCGTAACGTTTTTTTGTAACTTTTGTTTGGAGTCTTTCGATCTTACCATATTACTCTGGGAGAGAGAGAGAGAGAAATCAATGGTGGCGCCGCGCCTGACTTAATTAACTAACTTGATAGCTAAAATGGCTTTTGGGTAGACTTATTAGTGATTAGCTCGAAGATATTATTATTTTCTGTCTTATTTATATATTCTTTATTTTCTCATTTATTTTGTGTAGTTTGGTTTTGTCTAATAATGATTGTATTACAGTACTACTTATATATATATATATATATATATATATTGCGTCCATAATTTTGACCTGTAACTCAAATATAATAGTTATCAGATGTTCTAATATTTTCTACTTTTGCAATTTAACAAATTTGTAAAATGCACTTTTGTTTCCTTTTCATTTTTATCATTTCTTTGATAAAGAATTATATATGGCGTTAAATTAATGGCCCAAAAGAAAGACTTTAATTCTAACCACTACAATTGTAAAGGGTATTAAAAGGACACAACAAATTTATAACATAAATAAAGGAATTAGATTTGCTCTTTAACTGCTGCAATTAAACAAGTAGTGCAATCAAACTATTCTCCTCTGTTTGTATGTGAAAATAGTAAGGTAGTTGTATCAGATAACTAGGTAAAAAAAAATTAAAAATAAAAATAAAAAAATAGTTATGTCAATTTTGCAGAATTCATAAGCATTATAGCCACCTAATTTTAAAAGATTGAGAGGCTGCTTTGTATTAATGTATTAAATATTAATTTAGAGGATTAATAAATAATCCTATAGTAAATATCTAGTGCTTTTGGGATGTCGATAAGTGTCACCTGTAAAGCTAAGGTCAACTCAACTTACCATGCAAGTAAAGTGTGTCCATGGACTAGCAGGCACTTAGAAACCTGCTACGGTACATTGTTTCTCAGATTATTAATTGTACTTAAACCTTCAAAAATGAATATCTACCGTTAAGTATTCGATTTCGTCGACATCAGCACAACCCAAGTTACGCCGCTTCTTGCACAATAATATCATATCTTAATCCATCCTTTGTGATAAAGTTTTATCGTATATGTCACGTTATAAAATAGATAATTTTTAACTATTAATTTTTAAAAAATAAAAATAAATATTAAATACAAGTACAATATCAACGACTCGAATTTATAGGGACATACAATATGTTATATATAATAATTTATCTTCCTTTGCATAAATGACCCAATGATTCAATTAGTTTTATTTTTAATTCATTCAATAAAAAAATATATGTTTATTTTCTTAAAACACTATAAAATGTATATTTATTTATGTTATAAAAAAATAAATATATATTTTTTAAAAAATAAAATTAAAAATAAAATTTTATATATTAAATAAAATTTGACTGTACAATTAAATCAATATTAATTTCTTCCTCTTTCCGAATTACTTGAGCACCACAGTTCACGTACGTGTTACTAATTTACTACACACTATAATTTTTGTTTTATTTTATATATATATATATATATATAGCACACAGGTAATAAATGAAACTCAAACTTTATGCCTATAATTTGTTAGAATGAAGGAAGATGTAAATTTGAAGGACTACCTGCGTTGCATTTATTAATTTATTTATCATGCGTAGACTATGTAGTACATACTTGTTTTATCTTTTAACAAGTTTGGACTCACATCTATCTATTAGATGAACCTTACAAAGTATTGTGTGAGTGATATATAGTACATGAAATGGGACTACTGAAATTAATATTTTAAAAATATGCCATTGCACTATTAATTGAAGCCTGAGGATAAGCTTGAGGCTTTTTATTTTTATTCATGATGAGGAAGCATTAGTGGTTTTAGGTGGCCTAAAGGTCCCCCGGATGATATAGCTTTGTCTGCTTGGTTTTGACCAGCACAAGACTTATAATGTACGGAGTTAAAAGCCTTAATTAATAATGCATGTGTTCGTAAACTAGTAATGTAAAACTGTAAAAGCAATGGGAACCTTCACTTTCCCCATTGTAAATAAGATAAAGTTGGGCACTTGGACTTGTGAATGCATATATATTAACGAAGAATATATATATATAATTTACAAGGTGGGAAAAAAAAAAAAGAACTAGAAACTTCGAAATCACTCAAACATTAGGCCAAAACGTGTGCACGCTCACTGGGATATTGCACAGCAAACGAGAAGAGAAAAAAAATAAGAAATAGACATGACTTAAAAGGGCCAACCCAAAAGCAAAATAAATAAAATAAAAAGATACCAAATGGGTCAAGCAATGTATTTAATTCCCTATTCCTTAATCCCCCATTTATAGTTCGTTACGCTAAATTCTCACAAATCCCCATTCATTTATTTCGTATTCTGAATATTTGGGGCGAGTATTATCGAATTTTACTCTACCTTGAGCTGCCATTTGCTTCTTATTTGTTTTATTATTTTCTTTACACACACACATATATATATATATATATATATATATTTATTTATTTATTTATTTTGGTCAATATATATATATATATATATATATATATATATATATATATATATATATTTATATTTATTTATTTATTTATTTTGGTCAAAAAATGACTCACTAAGGTATAGGGAGGATAGAACCGCAGTCACACATCACCACACTACCAATGGTTATCGTTGGATGCCTGAGTGGACCTCAAGCTTATTTGGGTTTTTTACCAACCACCAGAGTGCCTAAGACCGTGTTCAGGCTCGACATTGGGATCCCGATCTCAAGCTTCGAACTCACATTCTAGCTGTCTAGCGGGGCCACAACCTTACGCACAGTACCCAACCAACTGAGCTACCAGCTTATGGTCTTTAATGTATATATATGGTCATGCCAATTTTTATCCACATAAATCATGGATTCAATCATCTTTTTTTGTGAATTTGAGAATGAACTGAACGAATATATATACGAAAAATATGATCCATCTGTTTTGTGATAGACTTATTTTATTAAAAGAGTTATCCATTTTTTAAAATGTTAACCTCCAAAGTAGTTAAATCTCATGATTATTTATAAACTTTACATTAATATCATGTTCAATACCTCTAATATCTTCTTCAAAATGTGGGTCTTTAGTTTTGGTAAAATTCATCACTTTATATTTTTAACTTATTTTATTATATTTTATTCTATTTGGGTCAATTTTTTTTATTTTGAAAGGCCCATTTTTTTTTGCGAGACAAGGCTTAAAATATTTAGTATATTGATCAATTGAAGCTTTGATACCATATAAATTTTATATAATGTATAAGCAACATGAGACATCTACTCCTTAAAAGGTTAACCTTCAAGGTAGCTAAATCTTATTATTACTTATAAACCTTACATTAGTACCACACTTAAGCAATATGAAACAATATTTCAAAATATTTCTGTTAGATAATTAGAAAATAGTCATTATTCATTTATTTGCTTGATGTTTATCCAATTAATTATACTCATTTAATGACTCGGTACTAACTAAACTAGTCTATAGGTCACACATGTTAACTAAAATTACTCATATTGTGTTATTTAGTATGAATTAATTTACATCTAACAATACATAGATAGTAAAATACTATCCTATCCTACGTGCACACACTTCCTAAGAAATATTAGAGTACAAATTAATAATACGGTAGATCTTAACATGTTACAATATATATATATATATATATATGAAAAAGTATTATAAAAGTTCTTTTATTTTTATAAAAAGTGGTATTTAGTCCTTTAAGTTATAAAAAATGTTTTTAAATCTCTTTGTTTTTGAAAAATGTATTTTTAAGTCACTCTATTTATAAAAAAAATGTGTCAAGTAAGGATAAAGTTAATTTTTCATTTAATCTAACAGAATAGTGTCACATGCATATTTATATTTTTCAATATATATAAAAAAAATTAATATTTAATTAAAAAATTACTTAATTTTTTTTAGTTTAAAAAAAATATAATAAAATTTTCAATGTAATTTAAATATAATTTTTAATAAATTTTAAATAAAATTTTAATTATCTAATATTTAAGTTTGATTGAATTCAATAAAATTTAAATAGAATTTTCATTGTTTAATATCTAAAATCATAAATTAGACAATGAAAATTTTATTTAAGTTTAATAGAAAGAAATTGTAAAAAATTAGAGTAATTTTTTAACTAAAAATTATTTAATTTGATATATATCAACTGAAAAATATAAAAATGTATGTAACATATATATTATTCTGTTAGATTTAACGAAAAATTGGATGAAAAATTAATTTTATCATTGTTTGACACCTTTGTTGCAAGTAAAGGGACTTCAGAACACATTTTTTAATAAGTAAATGAATTTAAAGATACATTTTATAAGTTAGAAGACTAAATGATACTTATTACATAAATAAATTGACCATTTTAGCTCTTCATTCATATATTTATGGTTGCAAACTTGCAATGCAAGATAATAATTGTTTTTAAAGATATTTAAGAATAAAATGAAATTTTAATATTTTTTTTTTTTTTGGAATAAACATGGGGTGTTGAATGTTGATGTTGTTTCCTAGCTGTTAATGCACTTAACTTACGGATGGATAATAAAAACGTGAACAATAAGACAACAGTTGTTAGGACGGTGGCAGTGGCATGTCATATTGCTATCTATATTACAGTTACTGACGCTTCTCTCAACGTGTTTAGTTAGATTTAAAGAAATTATACTCTGTGGAATTAACCTTGTCTTAGTTTAAGATCTCATAAAACCAGGGGCCAGTACTCGTGTAGTCAACGGGTAGTGAAAATGAGAATTCTCCACCAAACGTTCGGAGTTTTTTTGAAGATTCGAAAATTTCCTACTAAGAAAAATATTAATTTAGTTATTGTTCATATGCTCACAAATTATAATATTTTTGGTTAAAAAATAAAAGAGAATATACAATTAAGTTCAATAAATATCAAATTTAGAATATCTTGAAGTTGTAACAAGAAATTTCATATTAATATTAATATGAATCTCATTCTTAACCATGAGGGTATAAAAGAAATAACTTCAACCTTCCGCTACGTAGATTGCTTCAGTTTGATCAAACTTCCAATTAATTTAGAAGCTAAATAACCACATAGAGGAGTTATTTGCTGATAAGCTACTAAAAGTATGAACACAAACATAAGATAAATTTTAAATGATATAGGAAGGTGTTATTAGTAAGTATAACTGTTATATATTATATAATTATATATTTGAATCTAATGAAAAACTAACATTTATATTAACTGTGATTCACTCTGACCATAAAATTCACTTATTTTTATTTTAATTACAATTTATAAATTTAAATCACATCAAAGTAAAATGAATTGTGATTTTGATAAATATTTTATATATAATTGTACTACAAACAGTAAGAATAATACCCCTATTAAATAAAGAGTCTAATTTTTTTTATATTATTTTTGATATATTATTTTATGTGCTATCAATATGTATATACATAAAAAAAAAAAGTAAAATTAAATGAATATTTTTAAATACATATTTATTAATAGTTAATGGCACAAAAACGTATAAAAATATATATAATATTTTAGCAAAGTTCACTTACCATGCACGTAAAGGCAAAAATATGTACCTTGTCCCTGAACTGGGAAGCATAAAGCAACCCCAATCTAACTCTTTTTGCTTGCACGGCGAAGCTCTTCACTTAACATTTTAGACGACCGACGAGAAAATATATATTTTATTCATACATACATTACTAAAGTCCCAAGAAAGCCCTTAAAATCTTCTGCCTCAGAAGGCTTGAACAGGGATGTTTATGTCATTTTGAGAATATTATGGCCTTATCACTTATGAGATAGTCGACATCAATCACTGTTATGATGGATTGTGCATTGTCACTCACAGTTGCCACCTATTAGGAAGCGTGAAGATGGTGATGAGGTGGCGTGTCAATCTATATCTTGTGAAAAAATTAACGAAATTTTTTTCCTCCCAGTTTGATCGATACATGCTCTACTAGATAGATTCACGTTAGTTAGTCATCCTATAATAATTTGAGTCAAATATTATGTTATAATATATACAAATTTCAAAATAATAAATTATATATATATAATTTATAAAATATGCATATCTAATTTATATACATTTTATATATAAATTAACATATTATTTCAATATTAATTCATTTATGGTATTATTTAGGAGATTCTAAATCTAATTATTTCAACATATTAATTTGACAATTATATATATATATTAACGCATCATCTAATATATAATAATTTAATACAAAAATTATTTAAAATTAATTAATTTCTTTATTAAAATCTAAGTACAAAATATATTAAGCTTGAAGTATTATTTATTGCTCTCGAAAAATATTTTATAGTAATTTTGCTAGTTAGTATATTTATTAAATATTAAATAATTATATTTTTTAAAAAAATATTCAATTAATGTTATATTTTATTATATTGAAGTATTATATTATCATCAAATCTTTTTTTATTACGCTTAGCCGAGTCAAAGTATTCTTATAGTACAGTTCCTCTGACTTTTCGTAGAATGTACTGTCACGTGCCATTAAGTTCGTCCTTGTTGTGACTTCAACGTCTCAGATTCGATTATTACATGGCAAATCATGTACCTCCTATTTTGCCATATAGATAAGTAGGATTGGTCAACTTTTATGAACAATCGTATCTCTGCCTAAAAATACAGAAGAAAAAAAAATACATTTTAAATCTTACAACAGAATATATTATTTTTAATAATTTTTTAATATAAAATAATGCTTCTTATAATTGATAAATACACATGTTATTATTAAATTAACTTATATTGACACATGATCTTATAATTATTTTTAACAATTTAACTTTGTATTCAATAAATATGTGATATATAAGCCTGTAACTAAATAAAACACTTAAAAAGGTAGAAAAATCTAGTATACTTGTCATGATAACATTGGTAATTAGTTTTTGACTCTTGTACATACACAATTGGTTAATCTCCTTTATATATTTTCCTTTTCCTTTGATATATAATTGTGATTTAACTAAGAAATATGTATCAAGTAAAGTAGGTAGATAAAAAAAATGTATTTTATCATCAAGGTAGCTAGCGCAGCGCGTAAGTTAATCAAACGAAAAATAGCTTGGGGCATACTCATAGCGTCACGTGCGAAAGGTGGGGTATTGATTTCTCACATCATTTACGAGGGTAGAAAAATAGAGGTTCTCTTTCTCCCTTACGGCCAATTTGCCTACTGGCAAATGCGTTAAGCAACATCCTCTGTTTTGTCTCCTTCATATTCTCTGTTTTAGTCAGTGGCTTGTGTTTTATTTTTGAAGAGATCTCTTATTTAATTGTAGTTTAGTTACTTGTTTTTAAATCCCAACGTACGGAATGAAAGCATGATATTTGATATTTTTCTACGTTAACCAGTTTTTTGGGTCTAAAATATATATATATATATATATCTACATGTTTCAATTATGATAGTACCTCGTGACTCAAATAATTACTTCATATGAGATTGATATTTCTCTACGTTAATTAAGTACCATATCAAGCATGCATAGTAATTAACTCCTTAAAATAACTTTATTATCATCAACAAATATTAAGCCTTCTTAGATTCTGGTGAACTAAGCATTTCCTTGTAAAACAAGCTTATCCAGCTTGATTCAAAGCGAAGAGAAAGAGACCATTTGCAGCAACTTTCATATAAGAGCACGTTGTTTCTTAATCTTTAACTAAAAGAAACCAAAACATTACAATACTTGCTTGTATTAATTACCCTCTCAACTTGAAGAAAAGTAATTGTAAAAAAAACAAAAGAAAAGAATCTCTCTTGTAGACGACCTTCCTTTTAGCAAAATAAAAAGTTAATTTTAAAGGAAGAAGCCATGAGCATTCACATAGCATGGAAAAATAAGCATTTTTATTTTATAAATTTTAATTTTAAATACTAGCTAGTAAATTTTCGTATCATACTTTTCTAAAAATTTGCATTCATAAGTTTAAATATAGTACAAAAGTTCATTATTTAAACTATATGTAATAATTAAAGATCAAATATCAAATGTGAGATTAGAGTAATTATTTATAAAAAAATTACGGTACTATTAACGTCTCTAAAAAAAAAAAGAATAAAAGAAAGAATAGAGAAGACATTGGCGTGTTCAGGAAATCCAGGGAGAGCTAAGACGAAAAAGCTGGAAAGGGAGTGATGATGACTTAGCGTGCCGTCAAAAAGTTTGACTTGTAAAACATTAAAGACAAGAGAGACCACTAAGATTGGTATTGGCTTCTACTAATACGACACTTCCAATTTTGTCTCCCGTGGCATACAAGGGATCGATGTGCCACCACTAGGGATGGGCACGGGGACGGACGGGGACGGTTTTTGCCATATCCGTCCCCGAAACCGAAGTAGTAATCGTATCCTCGAAACTGTCCAAAAACTGCTATATTTCGGGTACAGTTATAACCATGCGGGGATCGGGCGGGGGCGGGTACCAAATAATAATCGAACCATACCCGAAATTTTATTTAGTAAGAAATAAATTAAATGTGAATTTTAGGAACACTTTGGATTCTACTAATTATTCTAAATCAAAGCAAATGAGAAAAGTATTATCAAGATCATATACACATTACACACACAGTAAAGCGTGCTCTAAACCCACATGGAAAATTGGTTTTGATATGGACTGGAATATTCTATTTGTCATCAGTAATAACAATTTCAACAAACCCATTATTCAACAGACCCATTTATGTTATTTTGGAATAATAATATATGAAAGTTTACTTACTATCTTCTATGGGTCTGACCGAGTAGGAGAGTGCGGCGGCTGTGGAGTGCGACAGCTGTGGCAAATTGGCGATTCGAAGAAGACCGAAGAGGCGAAGAGGAAGAATGTCGGCGATTCAGACAAATTTAATTTTGATTTTAGGGTTAGCAGTTTTCTATTTGTAGTAGGGTATTAACTAATAAGTAATTTTAATAGATAAATATATTTATGTGTTATAATAATAATAAAAAGAAAGTGGCCTGGTGGCCATAAGCATGTTGGATTGTTGGAAGTTCATGGGTTCGAGTCTTCGAGACGTCAGGAATTAAATTAATGGTTAATTTTTTTTTATATATATTTAAATTAAATTAAATTAAAAAAAATATTTCGGGTACGGGCGGGGACAGTTTTACGTATAACCGTCCCCGCCCCGTCCCCGAAAAATTAAGTTCGGATATTCCCCGAAACCGTCCCCGTCCCCGAAAATGCCGGTTAAAAACCGATCCGTCGGATCGGATATCCGCGGATATCCGAACCCGCGGATAAAATGCCCATTCCTAGCCACCACAACCATTTATAGTACGACGTGTCCTATACAAGAGAGCCGTGCGTCATACATAGGGGAACCAACTCAGCAGTGTCTCATAACCCCAAAACAAATTAATAGTGGGATTGGGACCTACGATCCCAGCAGTTTACTTTAACAGATTCTGTCCAAATTTAGCAGAAAGGTAAACCCTCTTTCCCTTGTTGTTACTTGAAAACCACCTTATTCCTCATCGCTTTTCCCTCTCAACAAACCATGAACATATGATTAATTTCTTTCTTCTTTATACGTACACGTACGGTTACTCCCTTTTATCGGTTGTAATCGTATACTCATTTTTGTACACATAAAGCTTTCTTGCTTAGTTTCACATAATTATTCGTCACTTTTTAGTATCATTATATAAGCTTTTAGAACAAACTAAAACGCCTGGAAGTTTTCAATATTTCATGATGAACTATTTTCTATTTTTGTTGTAAAATTTAATACATTTTAACTCAATAACTTGTATTAAGATGACATGTTAGTGAAGTATTTGATTTTTTACCTTTTTTTTTTTTCGCTAAGCTGATTTTTTTACTTGAATGGTGAGAGAGTTGTTAAGTTTTTTTTTTTTTCTAATCAATAAACACTTATTTTGGACTTAGGAAGGAGGATTATTGCCTTTATTGAGAGAGTTCTTAAGTTACTTACCACGTTATCCGATCATAGCTATTCTTAGAAATTTTGTAACATGATGGACTCATAAGTGCCAACAAGCTCACTTCATTATGTTAAAATTCTGAAATTTAAGTCTTAATTATAAATGTACGAGTTTAGTACATTCTTTATAAAAATTAGGGAAATTAGTTACATAAAATAATATCTTTAAAATTTATAATTACAAAAATAGCGCACAATAATATTGAAATTGAACATAGTTTAATGTAAAATTATGGATTAAACACTTTTTTCTAATAAAAATATATGAGTTAGACATAACATATGTTATTTATATGGTTACAAATTTGAAGGTTGTTAATTTTATTATTTTTCCAAAAAAAAAATAAAATTTATCTGACTCATAATTTATTTAACTAAATGCTCATGTAATACATTACATGGAAAAAAAAATTAATTGTAAATATATAATTATATTACATTTAAATATGTATATGTTATAATATGTGGTACTTAGAAATTAGAAGCGAATCCCACAATAATAACATAAATGAAATTAATTTTACATCAAACATTTAAATTATGCCGTATAAAAAAAAATTAGAGAGAAAATATATTGTATGAAGTGCTTCTAAAAAAATTTATTTTCAATACGTATATAAATAACCAAGTTATTCAACTAATTTTATTTTTAATTCTTCTTAATAAAAAAAATATGTTCATTTTTTTACAACGTTAAAAAATATAAGTTTATTTACGTTGTAAAAAAAATAAATATATAATTTTTTTAGATAAATTAGAAATAAAATTTTATATATGAACAATAATACTATGCTACTCAACCTAAAATTACATGTGTAATGGGTTGCTAGTTTTTTTTAACTTAAAACATACAAATAAATAATTATAGCAATGAGAGAGTAAAATATCTATTAATTTATCCTACAAAATATTTAAAACTTTTTAACCAATTAAATAAAACTAAAAATTTATGAGGGAGTGGCTAATCTCAATTCCCTTCCATACGCCCCAGTATTTGAATCATACGTGTGCCGTTTCATCTTAAAAAATAGGGAAAAAATAATAAAATTAACACCCTTTAAAATTTTTAATAATAAAATTAGTATTTATTGTGTTTAAACTTATATTTTTATAATTAAAAAAATGATTAATATGTTATTTTTCTTTAAACACCTATCCAATTAGAATTGAATAACAATTTAGACTTGTTTAATATTAAACGTTCAATATTTTACGTTTAATATAATGAGAAATATTATTAAGATGCTAGTTTTGTTACTATAAATTTTAGGGGTATTATTTTTGGTAATTTTTCAAAAATAAATAATGAGAAATACCTTCCTTATTTTACCATTCAAGTTAGTAAGTTCAGCGAATAATATATCTAAACCAATATCAATATTTTTTTTTTATATACTTAAAGTGTTAATATTTAAATTTAAAATTGTAATATAAATTATAAGGATTACTACTAATAAGATGTATTTGACTTACAGAATAACTTGTAAAAGAGAAAAATAGTATGCTTATACATAAAGTAGGGTTATTAATCAAGCAATTATGATCGTATTCAATGTATGAGAAGAAGCAAATACTGTGGCCTCACAGATTTTTCTAATCGTTTATACGTTTTGTTGTTGTGAGGTTTTATGTACGTAGTGAATAAACGACAAATACATTAATATAATATCACTTCTTATATAAGAAAAGCTCACACGTTTAACCATGTTAAACATGTGTATTGGACAAAAATGTATCTAAATTAATGTCATATTATATTTAAAGATTTTTATCCATATTATCAGTAAATATTACAAAAAATAACACTTTACATTCAATTAATGCATTTTATGCTATCATTGGTAATATAATAAACAAAAATTAGACAAAAATTGTTAAATGCAATACAAATTATTGATTACATTTTTATAACAAATTAAATATTAAAAATAAATAAAAAATCATCGGAAAAAATAAAATAAGTTATAACCAGTCGAATACATGGTTACATAAACATACGTAGTTGTAAATTTTGTTTCTTTGGGGACATCCAATAAAATTAGAATTATACAGAGAAGATTAGTATGGCCCTTGCCTAAAATTGACATGCATAAATCGAAAAATTGTTCAAATTTTTTGAAAATTTTTTGTATTTTAGATGGTAAGACTATTAATTTTCTCATCAAGAACTCAAGTTTGAATATTATCTGTACGTATAAGTATGTTTTCTCTTGTTAATAAAAAAGAAGAAAATTTTATTGCTTTCTAAAAAAAAAAAAAAAAAGAGAGAGATGGAGACCCTCTACGGCTGCTGCTTTTTGTAAAAGCAGTGGCAAATGGATAAAAAAAAATATCTCTACGGCTGCTTTTGGTAAAAGCAGTGGCAAATGGATAAAAAAAAAATTATTCAAATTTAATAAATATATTAATTTATATAATATAATTTTAATTTATTTATTTAAAAGTATTTTTATAATTATTTTATTATTTCACATCATAATCGATAGTCTAACATATTATTTAATAAATACAATAATTTAATATATATATTATTTGATATGCCATAACGATCACACTTAAAATCATACAAGTAATAGTGGCATCACCAAGTGAATGAATTAAGGAAAATGCTTTGTTATCAGGTTGTGATAAAATATCAACACATTTGACATATTTTATATTTTAATTGATCTTTATTTTGTTGGTGGTTTCTATTTTGCAGCAAACATCACTTATAATACAATGTAACATAATAACTAGTTGTAAAATGACTATAATAGCGTTACTAATGAATTAATCTTAACTATTATTTTTATTTTGCTTGTCAAAATCCCAATTTGTTGTTTGCGATTAATTTGCAAGCTAAGTGTGTGGATATATATATATATATATATATATATACATTGCAAGCTAAGGTCAGATAGCGTGCAAGTGAAACTGTGTCGGTTTATTAGTTACCTCAAACCTCATGATACTGAAAGATAGGCCAGCCTATCACGTAACTTGTGTTCAGTATTTTCTATATTTCCTTTTTCTAAAGGATTTTTTTTTTGGTTAATTTTAAAAATATATAAAAGCAATATTAATCTCATTTTTAATAGCTTAAAATTAAAAAAAAAAATCTTCATACTTTTAAAATGATATTTAGAGCCGCAATTATGTGGTCAACATCTAATAACTTAATTATTAAATTATAAATGTTTAATTATAATGTATAAATCGAGCCAACATTTGTAAGAGTTTCAAATATATAAAAATAATATTAACTTTCTTCCCTATAACTTAAAATTTTGAAAAAGTTGAATTCTCCGTAAATCTAATAGTATATATGTTAAAATTTGTTGAAATTCAACTCTTCAAAAAAAATAATATTATTTTTATATAATTGTTAGTTTTGTTTATGCAAATTTACCTTTTTTATTTTATCCGGCATTTAAAGTTTAGTCGAGTAAAACAGGATTTTTTAAAAAAATTATTTTTAAGCAAACATAACATGTGTGTCATATGTATATATATTATGTTAAAACAATAAATCATTCTTAAAAATAATATATATGTCATGTGTATGGTTATTAATTGAAACTCAAATTTAAATTTATTAAACTAAATATACTTAACCCAGTAATTCCTTACTTAAATTGTTAACTGGACAACAATTACGAACTTAGAAATATTTTTTTACCTCTCATTCTTTACTTGCTTATCTTGTGATTTAATATATTTTCTTTTTACGACAAAAATAAAATATAAATTTACATTCCATTTTTCTTGAATTCTTGCTATTTAAATGACCCTCTCACGATCTATTAGCTATCGCTAGAAGGTGCTGGCCAATTTGACAACACACCTCAGCTAGTATTACGTGATAATATTGGACTTTAAGAAAAAAGAAGAATTTTAAGTTGCTCCTCTACCAAACTAAGGTGATGGCTGCTGGATGAACTGAAAGTTTATAAAAAAACATATGTATTTTAATTTTAAAAAATATTTTATTAAGTGTAGATAAATCATACTTTTTATTAACTCTTTAATTATATTTTATTTTATTATAATATAACATTCTTTTTTAAATTATTAGTCATTTTACCTGTATTTTTAACTTATTTTTATTACATTTTAAATTCTTTTTAGTTCAATTATCTTTTCTTTTTTCAAGCTTCATATATATATTATATATAAAATGAGGAAATATAATTAATTTAATAAGTAAAAATATTCATACTTTTTGTTAACTTTTTTTTTTTTAAATATATATAATTCTATATAAGTGATAAAGGAGAGAAAAATGTGTATGCATATATCTTTTCTATAATTATTTAACTGGTCTCTGATCACCACATCAACGATCAAACAAAATTAATATATAAAATTTAAAAAAAATTCAGATTAAAAAAGAAGAAGAGATATTCATTTTCTCTTTAATCTTTATCCCTATCGTGGAGAAGGTATCGCATTAGGAAAGAAGCCACTTGACAAATATCTCCAACTTTTCTTCAAAATCCAAATTACATTTTGTGTTATCTTTGACAAAAGGGTGGTATTTCTTTATTGCTACATTGCCAAGTGTTACTTAGTTTGTGGAAAGGCTAATATAATTGCTGTATTATTTTTTACAAATATCTCAATTCACACCTAGAAGCAAGAGTCCGTATCAAACAACAAACAACTTGCATATCATAAAATCTAATGTTTCACGACTCTGCATAGATTTTAGAATAAGAATCCTACCTATTAAATTGATTGCAATCTATTTGTTTAGTTTTACATGTCTCAAATTAGAATTGACTAAGACATGCTTTTGTTAGGAGATTAGTAAACATTACCATTCAAAGCACGACCAAAAGGAAAGTATTGTACTATTTCGAGAATTATGATAGTTTGAAAATGTATTATTCATTTAATGTGAAATCACCTTATTATAATATGTTTTGTTTGTAGTTCAAAAATTGTTATTCATACAAATTATATTTCGTTGCATTAAGGAAAATTAAAATTAATTTTTTTTTCTTTCTCTTTAAAATTAAAGTATATTTTATTAATATTCACTCAAATTATATCATATTAATTTATCGACAATTTCTTCGTATCTTTTTTTGTTTCTCTACCAAGCATTGAATTATTATTATTATTTTATGACCATAAAAAAGCTTCCCAGGAGGAGGAGACCGAATAACACCCGTTATGCTCTATTTACCTATATCAACACCTTATTTTAAGAATATCAAGCATTAAATTATTAATATCGGACATTATAGTATATTATTACAAGTCTCCAACCAACAAGAAATAAGGACCAGTTATTTTCTCCTATATTTTTTTATTTTTATTTTTAATAGAAGATCATTTTATTTAAATTTTCTCCCATCTTGATGGCCCCATAGTTTAGACTTCTCCATTTCAAAGGCACAAATTAATTAAAATTACAATAAACTATTTTTTGACATAAACATATTTCGGTCAAAATTGAAAGTAAAAAAGAAGAAGAAGAAAAAGTATATAACACTTTGTCTTACACTGATTAATCATTGATAAAAATAAATGTTTTGAGCAAAATTACTCTAGACGCAAGTCAAATATTCATATTTCACTCTCGTGTGATATTAAATGTGTAATAAATTTTTAGTGCATGAAAAAAAAAAAAATATATATATATATATATATATATATATATATATATATATATATATTTGTTTATTTTATTTTTAATCTATTTAACGAAAAAAAAATATAGGTTCATTTTTTTATAACATTAAAAAATATATAATTAATTACTTTATAAAAAAATAATTATATATTTTTTATTTTTTAAAAAAGTTAAAAATAAAATTATACCTATGTAATTGTCAGGAAGTCTCTTCAATAAAAATAAATTTAGTGCCGATTATAAGAGACGACTGAGACAGAAAGGTAGGGAACGCATAATAGCTAAATTATGAAAAATAAATTATTGAGAGAAAATCGAACAACGACTAATGCCATCCCATCAAATAGAGAAAGAAACAAAAAATGAAAAAGAAAAGAAACGTCCTACCTTTTTTTTTTTCCACCCATTCACTATCTAGTCTAGTAAAACTACAATGAACTTGAAAGTGCAAGATTCAACTCTCACCCGACATCTCACACAAATAAATAAGTTCTTATGTTTATTTCAGAAAGAAAAAATTTAAAAAAAATAATCTCATATAAATCTTTTATTTAAAGAATGAAAAGAAAATACAAGGCAGAAAATAAAGAGTAACTCAATACTAGATGTCTCTGACCTGGTGAGACAACTGGAATGTAATAATGTTTTATCGGAAAGTCGTTGAGAGTTTCCTCCTTTTAAGTTAAGTAAATTAATCTTGACTTCAATTAATCGATCATGCTTATCACGTATTCATAGAAACTATGTCAACATCACATAATGTGTTACATTGCGACTAATGGCCGTGAATTATACTAATACTTTTATGCTTTAACACAATTTAATTATATAATATAATTTTTTATATATATAAAATTTAATTTTTATTATTTTTTAAAAAATATATATTTATTTTTTTATAATATAAATAAATAAATATTTATTTTAGTGTTAGAAAAAAATAAACACATTTTTTTATTAAATGTATTAAAAATAAAATTAATTAAATAATTAAATTATTTATATATTAAAGAATTTAATTTATATAACGACCAATATGTACATTTATTATTTATCTTTTTATTCTAAATTTTACGTTTCTAATTGTAATATTATATTTTGTAAAAGTATTTTTTAATATAATTTAATGTACGTTAATTTATATATTATAGTTTAATTAATTTTTTTTAATGAGCTTTACTTCTTAATGATTAAAATATCACTTGTAACATATTAGAATTTATGTCGACGTGATAGAAAGCCACGTTTTTAGTTACCTTGCCCACCCGCTCCTCGCATTCTAAATATTCTTTTTTCATTCATAAGTCATAAGTCACAACCTTCTTTCAAAAAAATGAACAAAGTATTCAATCATTGAAAAAAATCACGTTTATTTTAGATAAAAGTTAAAATTTCAGTCTTTTGTTCACATTTACGATATTTTAGTCCAGTGATTTATGTGATTGTAGCATATTATTTATTATTTTTGAACTAATATTAATGTATTAATAAATCAAAAATAAATTAATATTATAAATTTAAATGATAAAAGAAAAAACTTACACTATAAATTCATTACTATCTCTTAATTATAGTTTCATATTTAAAATTAATCCTTACTACCACAAATAAAAGCAATAATTTTTTAAAATATAACAAAAATAATATTATTTAAAGTTAATAATTATAAAAATAATATTATTTACTTTAAAATTATATTTTTTACGATTAAAAAAAGACTTTCACATCTTTTTCCTTTAAAGTCCCTGTCAATTGAACTCTTTTCAAATTAAACATCGACAATTTAGATTCATTCCATGTTGAACGCTAAATGTTATTGAGATAATAATTTTATTATTATAAATTTTAAAAGTATTATTTTTGATAATTTTTCTTCATTTTTTTTTACTTCATAATTGACAATTAAAGCCTCTAGATAACATTGTAACTTACAAGTTTGTAGTTAGGGTGGCAATAGATTGGATCATATTCGATCTATTGAAGGCCTAATTCAATCTAATTCGTTATTTAAAATATTCAGTTTGATTTAATTTGTTTTGATTTGTAGATCACATAAATTGAATATGTTGCTAATTCGTTCATCATATAGATATTTTGATTCGATCTAAATTGTTTCATTAATATTTTTTTTTTCATTTTTTTTAATACATTATTCAATATGATACATTATATACTTTAAATTAATAAACAAACATAAAAATAAAACAATGCTATTGGTTTGTAGAAAGATATTCATTACTTATTTGTAATTAATATATTTTAATTTTTATTCAACTTTTTTATTAATATTATATTCTATAAATTCAAAAAAAAAATATTTTTGTAATAAAAATTAACGTTGGATTTCATCTAAAATTATTAAAAAATAATATAATATTTTTTTTAAAAAAAATAATTGTAAAAAATTAAAAAGTGTTTAAACTTTTGTTTTTCTTTACCATCACACACTCACAACAAATAATAGCTTGAAACTCATATTTTTCAATGTTTACAAATTAAGAACATATTTTATTACAATATATGACAGATGATAATGTTGAAAGTTTGTTATACTACTGAAGAGAGTTTGGCTAAAACTAATAGCTTATAGAAATAGTGATGTTAAATTTTTTTCGTTGGAATTGAAAATTTTTAATTTTGATATTAGTAGAAAATACTTCAGTATAAAGGTGTCAAACAGGGCGACACAGTACGGCATGACCCTTTAAACATTTAGTTCGTTGATCTATTGAGTCAGCACAATATGGCACACTTAATATTCAGTGGCCTGTTAACTAAAAAGAGTAGTACAGCAAGGCTCGGCCCATAATAGACTGAATCGGGCTGGCACGCAAAACCTTATTGTTTTAAAAGTTAATTTAAAAAAATACTACTAAATAAATAATTTTTTTTTCATTTAATGAAAATTGGACATAACTTAATAAATTCCTAACAATCTATTAAATGAACGATTGAGAGATCAACTTTTATTTTTAGCTTTTTAAAGTATTATTAATAATTTTTAACTAAATAATTAAATAAATATATAATAAAAATAAAATAAATAGGTCATAGGTCGTGCCAGCTTTTTATGCATAGTCCAACGGGCCAAAAACGGCCTGTATACGGACAAAAGGCAAACACGACATATTAACTAACTGGCCACAAACTAACACAGCATGCTAATTTGAAGAATTAAGTTGGGTCGTGCCGGGCCAACTTTTTTGGCACCTCAACTTCTATGGGGATGGAATAAGATTGAAAATTACCCTTCTCACCCCATATATTCCATGTTCCTTGTTTTTTATAATTTTTTTTTAAATATATTATATATTTTTATATTTTTAAAATTAAATAAAATGAATGTTGTTGAAAAATAATATTTTTATTGATAAATAATTACTTTAATTATGAAAATTAATACTATGATATATAAAACAACAATTATTATAATGATTATTAAATTAACAATATCAATAATTTAATTATGGTTATAATTTATACTCTAAATTTAAATTTATTGTTTTTAATTATATAACAATTAAATATAATACAAATTTTATAAATATTTAAGTTATTAAATATTAAATTGATATTTATTTATTTATTATTGAGAAATCCGATACTAATAATAATAATAACAACAAATTGTATCTTCCATAAAGATTCCTCTCCATATCACCCAAAATATTAAAATATGAGATGAAAATAGCCCATCTTATTTCATTTCATCTCATTCAATCTCTTCCCATCTCATCTCTTCTCATCCTTTAAGTTCCCTAAATGAAAGGCAGTTTACTTGCAAGCTAACTTAAAAAACAAAACAAAACAAAATCAATTCAGAGTAGCACGTATACTCACTTAATTATACAAACTACCTGCTAGTTTTGAATATTTTAAGGATATCTCAGCCTTTTTTGTGATTTCACTTTTTAAATGCATTTGTTTCTTCTTCCTCTTCTTCTTGTCTTTCTTTTTTCTTTTTTTCTTTTTTTTTTTTTTAAGTATTGTTTGCTTTTCATTGAAATTTCTAATCAATTTATTACGTTTTTTTAAGGGAAGTAATTACGATGATAATAACAATAAGTTGCCCGTGAACTTATAGGACAGTAGATGTTTATCTTAAAAGTTATTTCAAAAAAAGCAATGTGATAAAAAAATGATTTTAAAAGAATATATTTTGTTGTTTGGCATATAGTTACTAAAGTAATTTTGGCTGATAATTTAATAATCAATTTATTTTGAGAACATATTATAAAATTATTTCTACCTAAAACAGGAAATAAAAACTTCTAAAAATTATGAAAATTATTTTTATAAAGATATTAACAAATATTTTTAAAAATGTTTTGACATATTTGAAAATACTTTTAATCTAAACAAGTAGTTTACAATGTTATGTCAAGTAGTTAAATTTGTTCAAACATATCCTAATTTTCACCCTAGTGAAAAACAAGAGGGAGTTAAATACCTTGTTTGAATATTTCTCTGTAGACAAAATGTTTAAAAATATTTTTTGTATTTTAAAATATATTTTGGAATTTGTGATTCAATTTTTTTTTTTAAAGAAATTACACTTATATATTAACTGTATTAGAATAGATGATAGATAGCTTGCATAAATGCATGTCATAGTTACTCGATATTCACATTTAAAATGCTCATTTTTCAGTAATTTAGTGCTAAAATTAATATTTCATATATTATTTTGAATGTGAATTCGAATACTTTTTCTCATGATATTAGAGAGTGATAATTAATATATCTTAAAATTAATTGTATCAATTAAAAAAATATAAAGGAATTGATATACAAATAAATGTACGATATATATATAACTATTCATGTTTTCATGTTTTAAGTTTAACCTGCATCATTAAATATATATAATAATAATAATAAAAAGTGTAACCTACATCCTTTTTGTTTACAGCCGGATGCTCATATTCTTCTTTTCAAATAAACCTTCTTTGTTTTAAAAAATAATTGTTAATTATAACATAAAATCAATATATAAAAAGACGAAGAATTATTGGTTACCACCACTACACTTTTACAAATTTTATAAAACATTGTATTTTTTTGTTTTAAAGAAATAAAACATTGTATTAAAGTAAACAAAAGTAAAAAAATTTTTTGAGAAATTAAAAAAATAACTTTTTAAAATTTATAACAACAAAAATAACATTTCAATAATATTAAAATATTCAATTGAATGATATTTAACATTGAATTGATATAAATAACTATAATTAAACTAGATTAACGTTAAATTGAATGAATTTTAGTGTGAAATGATGAACCAGTTTTTTTTTTTTTAAATAGTTAAAATATCTTAATTGTGTATAAGGATTTTAAGAATATTATTTTTGTAAAAATATCAAAATTATAATACGTCAAAAATTGGGTTGTCAACAGGATGTGATGTGGCTCGAGACTCATTTCCCTCTCCCCTCTCTCATCTCCAAGTAAAAATCTTTAACCCATCTATAAAAAAAAAAAAAAAACTCTTTAGAGGAACATATTATACGGGGATTCAAATAATATTTTGAGATTATTTTTAAATTTTTTCTTAAATCTAAATTTAATAGAAAGTATATTAATCAGTTAATGAAAAATATGTAACTGTAAATAAAAATTCAAAACCATCATTTTTAATAAATTACATAATATTAAGATTGTTTTAAATTATTATATTTTAATAGTTAGTTTAAATAATTTTAGTATAAAAAAAGATAGTTTCAAAACAACAAATAACATAATATAATTAGTGGTAAATTTATAATGATATAATGAGGAATTATTTAATTATCAATATCAACTACATATTTTGATTTTTTTTTTAAAATGCATACATGAATATATTCTAAAATATAATAAAGAGTTATAATTTTTGAAGAACGGGTAGGGATTGCAATTTTTATAATTGTCTTGTTTCTTTGTCATTAAAAAGGAAACTTGTCCCCAATCTTTATTGTCTATTTTGTCGTCCACATCTTTGCAAGAATACCTATAGATAAACAATATTTTCATTATGATTATATATATATATATATATATATATATATTTTTTTTTTCTTTTTCAATCAACACCAGTCTGAAGACACAATTGATCACAAGAATTCAAAGTGCGTTTCTAGCATATAACATGAGCAAGATGCAAGTTATCCTCATATTTACTCTCTTTACAAGTTAAGACGACACTTTTTCTAAGGATTGGATTATTGTCTAAAAAATTATATGAAATTTTTTACATTATCATATCTCAACAATTTAAATTTAGAAAATATAGGAGAGAGAAAATGAGCAAAATTTGTTGATTTATGGTTATGTTTGGTCGGAATGAATGAAAATGAGAATATAATTGTTTATGCCTATTATTACATTTAGTAGTCTTAAAGACATGAAATGAAATGTAAAAAACTACTGAAAAACATGTAATTGTGATTACACCACCTTTCTTTAAAAAAACTCATTGCATATGCAACAATAGTGCGGGCTGCGGTGCATCAATGCCACACTTGAAGTGCGGTGAATTGTCTTGGCACACGCTTGTTGTGCAAAATTTTTTTTTTATTCTAGCGATCAAAACAAAAAAACATTATAATCATAATATTATTTTCTTTACATTTAATTTTATTACAATTATTATTCACATTAATTTTATATTATACAAATTAACCTAAATTTTAACTCTTAAAAGTTAGTGATGTAAAAAATTAAGTAATAAATTGAGTTTTCTGATTCTATATATATATATATATATATATTTTTTTTTTTCTAATCAATTTAAAAACAAACTTCCACTGCCCAATCTTTTTAATTAATTTTATCAAAAAAAAAAAAAATCTTTTTAATTAAGAAAATATAATTTGACAACAAATGTTTGAATGTCAATCGTTAATTAAAAGAACATGACATAATTGAAGCTAATATTGACATTATTACTAAATGTATGTGATTATTTTTATAAACCGTCTATGTACAATAATAGACTCTAATAAACAAAAATACGATAGATACAAAATATTAAATTAAAAATGGAGTGTTTCGTGTCGGTTATTATTAATTTGTTAGCTAAATTGGCATCGTATGTTAACAAGAGTAACTGAACCTTTGTTAGTGCTGAATCATACGTTTGACCTTCAAATAGCTAAGCTGCTAAGTCTTCAACGAGTGCCCAGAATTCGCAACCTGAGTTTGTTAAAGCTGATGACAGTTTCGCTGCTCACTCCTCGTAACGCTCTCTCTCTCCCACGCTCCTATTAAAACCAAACCAAATCAAAACTGTTACAACGAGAGTGTCTTTTCACGCGCCCGTTACTCTCGTGTACTAGCTTGTTTCTCAAAATTTACTCACCCTTTACTTTATGGTAGGTTAAAAAAAATCCAGTAAAAAAAGAAAATAACCGTAGTTGGTTGTTTTACTTTCAACAAAATTAACCGCTTCAGTAACAAACTCAAATATTTTTAGTGTGTAAAAACACATCGCAGCACCTGTACCAACAATAATTCCAAAATAAAGAAGAGATTAAAGGGTAGCCTTTTCTTCTTCAAAATAAACAAATAAGAGAGAGAAAGACTGTGTGTACAATTGTGCATGTTCAAAAGCGTGAAGACAACAGAGAAGGATATTGATTTTTCAGTACACCTCTAGAGAGAGAGAGATTTAAAAAGCCCGATTGTACTGAGGACGGACATACGGATCTGGGTCAACTATGTTTGACCGTAAAATATAATAAGTATAAGGGCTACAAGTTGCAATTAATTAAAGTAAACCCCACTTCACAACCCTGGGGGTTTTTCGTATTTTCTTTAGTTTAACTAAAATTGGATTTTATTTATAAATTTAATTTAAATGTCAAGAAAAATCGGCTGTGTTTTTGTTGTTATTGCAGTTTCTTTCTTCTGTGTGTGTGTGTGTATATATATATAAAGATCTCACTTGCCTCTCATTGCCTCTCTTTATCTCAGCGTGAGGGAATGAGAAGAAACTGAGATAAACCAAAGAAACTAATGCTTATAGATATGAGAACAAAAAGAGGCCTTTGTCACATTCAAGTTGGAGATGTTTTTGCAAATCAGAGAGGAATAATAGTCGATAAGAGAAAGAGTTTGGCCTGCGAACGGATCTCTTATAGAAAGAGGAATAAGATATCACCGGAGTTCGTTCCCAGCGTGACCGATTTGTTCGACTCCTTGCCTGATGATCTTGTCCTTTGTATTCTTTGCAAACTTAGCTCTAGCGCCACTTGCCCTGCCGATTTCGTTAACGTCTTGATAACGTGAGTTTTAGTTTCGTTGCCATTGTTTTTATTTTCGCTTTTGTTTTGACACACCGTCGGAGAATTCAGTTCGATTGGTCGCTAACCGTGGGTTTTTTCTTTACGCCATTGATTGGGTGATTGTTAAAGTTTCTTCCAACAAGACAGTTTCTTTATCCTTATTTTTGTTAAGAATTATAGTTCACGTTTCTTAAACAAAATTTCAAAATTTCCAGTTTATGGTTTTCTAATGCAAAAGTAACTTATTAGATTGGTTGAAACAGATGCAAGAGATTAAACGGTTTGGGACTCCAATCTATTGTATTATCCAAAGCTTCAAGGAAAACTTTTGCCATTAAGGCCAAGAACTGGTCCGAGTCCGCTCACCGATTCTTGAAACAGTGTGCCGATTCTGGAAACGTTGAGGCATGTTACACTCTTGGCATGGTAACTACTCTCTTTCTCTCCATTTGTATATATATATATATATATATATATAAGAGTTAAACATTCCACTGAATTTAGTGTTGCATTTAAATCTCACCGGCTATTCTTTATCGTTTGTTTCCTCAGATTCGCTTCTACTGTTTGCAAAACCGAGGTAGCGGAGCTTCTCTTATGGCCAAGGCAGCGATTAGCTCTCACGCGCCGGCACTTTACTCTCTCGCCGTTATTCAGTTCAACGGAAGTGGTGGCTCCCAAAACGACAAGGACCTTCGAGCCGGCGTAGCTCTTTGTGCTAGAGCCGCTTTCCTTGGCCACATAGACGCTCTTCGAGAACTCGGTCACTGTCTTCAAGACGGCTATGGCGTTCGTCAAAACATAACCGAAGGGCGACGATTTCTTGTCCAAGCTAACGCGCGGGAACTCGCGGCTGTTCTTTATTCGGCAGCAGCTGCTTCTGGAATTCACACGCGCCACTGGATAACATGGAATCCACTGCCGCATCCTCATCCTCATCCTCAGTTGCGCCACATCACTGGTTCCGATTGTCCTTTGCTAAGCGATTTTGGTTGTAACGTTCCGGCTCCTGATGTTCATCCTGCTAACGGGTTCTTGGCTGAATGGTTCGCTATTCATGCCGGTTCGCCTGGACCGGGTTTGAGACTTTGCTCGCATGTTGGTTGTGGAAGGCCCGAGACTAGAAAGCATGAGTTTCGTCGGTGTTCTGTGTGTGGGACAGTAAATTATTGCTCACGCGCTTGTCAGGCGCTTGACTGGAAGCTACGTCATAAGTCCGATTGTGGTCCTGCTCCTGCTCTTGCAGAGCGGTGGGTAGAAGAGGATGAGGATGAGGATGGTGACGGAGCCGTTGACGGTGGTGCGAACGTCGTCGTTATGAGTTAAAAATTGTGATTGTGCGATATGGTGTAACTTTGACCATCTCGTTTTTGAGAGTTAAAGTAAATTTAGAAAGGTCATGGAGGATAAAAAATTGAAAAGAAAAGAGAGTTAGGATAAAAAGAAAAATATGACAAATTTTTTTTTGGTGAAAAATAGTTTTAAGTTAATCATGACCGTCGGATGGAAGGAACTTTTTTCCCCGTTGTTGTATAGAGGGTTTTAGGTAAATCAAAGTTGTTTTTTTTTTAAAACATATCTTTTGCTTTATTGTATTGAAATTGTACCATATAGAGCCTTAGTTTTGGTAAAACAGAAGTTTCAATTTTCACCTGAAATTTCTCATTGACAATTTTGTGTGTTTTCAAAATCAATCCATCTTAACAAAAAATTTGGCCGTAAGCTGCAATTTTAGATGCGTAAGATCTCAATCAGTCATTGAATTGAATGGTAAAGTCAGATGTAAAATAGAGTAGTGACATTTGGTACTCAATTTCCGATGCCATTGTGAGCGTGAGAAAAAGCTGTATGAACTTGGCATCATTTCCTTGGCTATCGAACTAAAACTTGTTTTCTGGCTTTTTTGGTCAAAAAAGGCTCAGACACAGACAAGTGGTTAACCAAGTAGAAAAGACAGAAAAGGAAAATGAAAAAATCTGCAATTTTGCAAATGGGTTGTTCTATGGGGTCACAAAAACCAATCGAAAGAGTTAGAAAATAAAAGCACTTACATACAAGAGAGCATAAAGGCATCTCGAGGCTGGAGTCAGTTTTTATTTTCCTTATCGAAATCCATTATATGACTACTTTATTCAAATTTTAGATTATGAAGATAGAGGGTCCAAACTAGTTAGACCATCAAGAGGAAATTCGGTTGAAGCTTTCAACGGTAATTCACTATACAATGCTTAATCAAAATCTTGTTAGCTTCTAATATGTCCTCTTTGTTTACATATACTAGAATCTCCAGGTAAACATTTGAAAATTGATCCTACTTTCGAATTTTTTTATGTCAATTTTATATAACTTAAACCATTATATCCTATTCAATTGTTTATGTTCTCTTTTTTTTTTTATGTCAACTAAATTACAATGAGCTGATGATATAGATTCAGATTCAGATCCAGATCAGCATATCTTCAATTAATTTTACGGTTACATATTGGCTGGCACATAGACATTTATTAGTTGCAGTTGAAAACTGAAAAAATCTGTACTAAAACAAGTGCTTTGTTGCCACATTTATAAACAAGTGAAGAGCCTTGTCGAGTGTCATTTCTGAACTCTGCACCGAGTAGACAGAAGATCGCAAAGCTCACCGCTTGTTGCGTTTGTCTTCTACTTTCTTAGACGTGATTAAGAAAGAAAAAGAAAAACACATCAATTTTTTAAGAACCTTATCACTATATTGCATCAGAAGAGAATAACGGTACATATTTTTCTAAGTATCTATTTTAATATTCAATTCTGCATCATTTGATTCACACTTTTGTCAAAATTTTAAGGAAAAAAATTAATTAATTAAATGAAAAGGTCCATTTTCATATGCCTATTGTCATGCTCCTCTCTGATCCTATTTAGTTTGACTAAGTAAGTTGACCTCAAACTGTTCTTAATTTATGGCCTAGGTCTAGCTAGAAATAGTGATGTGGTTCAATAAATGCGATATGGCCCACTTCTAAAGTGTCAACCCATCTTTTCAGTACCTAATTAGCAATGCTTCTGGGGTTTAGTGTAGAGTAGCAGTTTAGGCATGCAGCCCAAACCTTAAGGAATTGCAGATTAGTTACTTGGTCTGATTGAAAACTCTACCTTAGTTACATTACATCCACAAGTATCCTCTTCTGTCCGGTAGTGACTAGGGTGTAGAAAATGCTGGATCATATTGAAGTTGAGGTACCGACAGCGAATAATTTAGTAGATTTTTACTGGGCTATTGACTATTCACTGCCGATACCTCAATATTAATATTTTTTAGTATATTTTAGCAGATAATATTATTAAATTATATGTATTAAATTATGAATTTAAATGATAAAATAATTGTAATTATATATAAAAATTTATTTGATAATTGTTTGAGGTACTAGTTATTGTTGATATTTTTAAAATAAAGTAGGGGTGTCAATCGTGTCGTGTTAGTCGTATTCGTGTCGTATTTGTTCATGTTATTCGTGTTGTGTTTTCGTGTTGGTTGGTACATTAAAAAATTTACTTGAATTTTTTGTGTGTTATTTATAATAGTAAAAAATAACAAAACCTTTAAGAATATAAAAAATTTATTAATCAATTCTTACTAAAAAAAATTCGTATCGTATCAAAAATTATCACCCATAAAATAAAGCATTAATATGAATGAATGAAGCATAATAGGTGTTATCCTATCTTCTATTAAAAAACTTTTTCTCTGTTAATAAATAATAATAATAATAATATATCGAAGTTAAGGTATTGGCAACTCAATTAATAAGGTAAATATATTATATGTATAAAGTTATAATTTTGAGGAATAAAAAAATTATAATTATACACAAAATTTATTTTAATAAATTTTAAGTGTTAATTATTATTAGTATTTTTTATATCAATTTTAATTGAGGTGAATAAATAAAAAAAAAGAGTATTATTAAGGTAGTGAATTGAAGTGCAAATAATGATGGTGGGTAGCTTCGTTAAAGACAATAATTCTCATTTCATACCCTGAAATTGGGTGCTTATAAAAAACAAAGAAAAGACTAGTGAGTAGAATATGCTAGGCATTTATTTTCAATGAATCAATGTTTCATATTATCTTAATTAAATCCATAATAAATAACTTGGATTGTTATGCTCGTTAATCCAATATTATGGTCAGAAAACATATGATAGGAATAAAAAACATACCATGATAATAAATCTCCAAATTTAATGCCCTATGTAAGTTTGTTTTTACTAATAAAATATATTCTTGAAATATTTCATATTACCTAATACATACAATTAGTCAAGTAATAAGATGTAATATACACTGTTAGAAATGTTTGTTGAATTTCTTTTTCATGAGTGACAATTGGCCTTATATAAGGTGGCTTGTGGGTCAATAAATTTAATTTTTTTTCTTACTTCTATTCTATGTAAAATAGCGTGGCCCGACTTGGAAAAACTGTAAACTAAAGTGGAAACAATCTCTTTCGAAGATAGTTGAGATTCAATGATTCATGTTATTATTAGACTACCACACTTGACTGCATACTAATTATGTTGTGCATCAGATACACATATTATAGTATAACTATATAATTGACACTTATACATATATTTCTATAAATTATTCAATATTTTCTATTTAACATTAATTTATCACTTTATATAAATAATAATTTAATCATATATTATAATATTAATCTTTCTCTTAATTGTATAATCTTAAATAGACTTAAATAAATAATAAAATGATTTAGTCACTTTTCTTTATAAATTACATATATTGGTCATTTTTTTTTAAATAGTACATATTAATCACCGAATTATTACAAATATAAACATTTTAATCATTTTTTGCCAATTTTGATTTTTTTTAATGTAAAAACTTAAGTTTGATTCAATTAAATCTTACTAATAGGGGACTAAATGTCTCAAAAAATTAAAAAATATAATGATTAAAACGAAAAAAAATTACAAAAATATTTATATTTATAATAGTTAAATTACTAATATGTATTAATTTAAAAAACAACGTTATTAATATATCTAAAAATTAAATGCTCGAGACGCCCATTGTTTTTACTCTTTGGTCTGGATCATAATGCCCATTCCAAATCATTAAAATTGGCTTTAGCCCAATAACATTTTAGGGAGAGTCCGAGAGTGGGTGGGCTAGCAAAAAGAATCCACTTTCCGACTACTATTCTGGACAGAAACAGAGAAAGCATAGAGCTGTGGCCTGGGTGAAGTAGTGATCTTCGAGCAGGTAATTTCCTACAATTGAATTTTGATTTCTATTGGAATTTAAATTGGCACGTCTATGCAAATTCTATTGCTTAGATCGATCTCATAGTCTTTAAGAGATCGTCGATGACTCTCGTTCCCTTGGCTCCAACTTGTTATACTTTTTATGATCATTTGGTCGCCCAGAAATTTGAAAACTTCAAAATGATCTCGTGTTGCCTTTTTTTTTTTTTCCTTCCGTTCCTTCCTTCCTGTATTTAATTTTATTTTCTCAGCTCTCTCGGTCACCTAACGATGAAATTAAAGAGGTTTGTATATATATATATCATTACAGTGCGTAGGCTAGGTTTTTTATTTCTGAAATCTTCATGAACAGATAAGAAGATGGATTTTATAATCTCTGATACTGAAATTGATGGGAGATCCGAAGTGCAGAGAGCACTTGTATACCATGAAGGACAGGTGTAATAAGACCAAGGAGATGTGGACTTACCCTCTCCGTCCATACGGTTTCTGGACCTTCGAGCGCCACAACGCTCAGCTCCGTTGGAGCCCAGATTAGTCAGGTCCCTGGTCGTAGGGACCCCTATGATGATCTACTTCAGGGCCACGACAACTCTAAATGAGGTTCCGCTTTGAAGCTTTTGTTTTGGTAGAATAAAAATTGTCATATGCACGACTATGCAACTTGATTGGTCCCATTGTATCTTACCTGTAAAAATCGTGATGGCTCTCGCATACTTAATTGGAGCTTAGTTCATGCGATGGCAATGCATTGCTGTTGAGTTTAGCACTCGTGATTCGCAAATTGATTGTCATGTATTGGTTTCTGCATTTTTTGTGTTAAGACTTATGTAATTATATACTAAAGTTGATTTCTGTCTCTGTTTTATAGCCTTTATGTGTTTGGCTGTCTCAGAAGCTGAAATCAAACCAAATTAAATTGAAAATGACCACTTATAGTTCTGCAGTAATACCTTATTTATATGATTTTGTTACTTATTACCACTGTCTGTCTTTTGTTCTAGGGTTTATGTGCATTGTAAAGTTATTTGGCTAATGAGTATGATTCTTCTATGTATATTTGTCGACTCTGTAATAAGTTTCGGAATCTATATCTTTCAATAAGGTATTGGAAAAGCTAATTATTATGTTGCCTCTACAAGCCGAGCTGGACATGTTGATATCCATTTGCCTCCATACAAGAAATTTCATGCATTAAGTCTTCAATCTGTCACAATATTACCTCTCTGATTTGGATCTGCTTTCGTTGTATATGATTGGTTCTGTTTCGTTGATTCAGCAATCTTTTATCTGTTTCTATATTACTTCAGATTAATCTGCTTTCGTGGTGTATTGATTGGTTCTGTTTCCTTGATGCAGCAACCAAAGAAACTTATGCAGAATGGTTAGAGGCCACTGTCAAGGTAGATGGCTAGATGGACATGTATGCTGTTTTTCATTTGAAATTTAATATCATGCATGCTGCAGAGTGTCAACTAATTTTATATTTCAATTAAGGCTTCTTTGTTTGAATTTTGAATAAGCATCATTCAGTGTTCTGGTGGAAACTCTTGACTTGTATTTAGATTTTACATGTGCATTTATTCACCTTACTCTATTTTTCATATTTCGTTCAAGCTCAGAATTGTTCACAGTATGATGTTAGTAAGCAGAAGCAACCATATGTATTTCATTTCCTCCCCCTCCTTGAGTTTTTTTTTTTTTTTTAATGTATGAGCAAGTGGTTTTGAGCATCCGTGTTGTAAATTATATACGTCTTCTCTGCATGTGATAAAGTCAAAGATGTTTAGAATACAAGGCATTACAGTTCATTCAATATTTTTCCTGTTTTTGTTAGTCTTTTTATTATTATTATTGTACTACTCACACCCCTATAACTCGACTCAAATCTCAATCCTTTTATATGCCCAAATGGTCTGTGCTAGTCTTAGCTGCAGTTTATTGCAACAATTATGTACAATGCTAAAATTCGCATAATTCAAGAATGATGATGAATGATCATAACAGACGTTCAGATTATGCATGCGTGTGCTTGTGTATGGTGTCATTTGCCCCTAGTTTATGATTATCAAGCGGAGCTTTTTTGTAATACTAAGCATTTAATGATTAAATTGAAAATATTGTTTAGAGTAAAAGTTGAGAATGTGAACCGATCAAAGATGCCAGCCGGATGTAAAACTCTAGTTGGGTATCGTTTTTATCTGTATCTCTCAATAGACGTAACACAGTGAGAAATATCAAATAGAGTCAAATTCTGAACAGAGTCAATAGACGTAAACACAAACCTATAAAAGCACATCGTATAAATGATTTGAACAGAGTCAAATTCTGTGCGTAAGATGTTATTAATTATTATCTTGAATTTGGTTCTATCGAGCAAAAGATAAGAACGTTTCTTAATTGTGTTTTAAACAGAGAAAGATGGAAGACAATAAAAATAATATTGGTGAATACCATTAAATTTATTTTCACAGTTTGAGAGATCTCAAATACATTTGGAAGATAAGCAACCACTCATTTCATTGGTGTAAAAATAACCCATGAGCAATAACAAGGTCAAAATCAAGTACTAAAAGTTACATATTATTCCCATGAAAATCCGTTCAAATCTCACATTTATCCTTTGGTTAAAAGAGAGGGGGAAAAAGATAATACACAATAATTTCAAAATTACACAAGGCATTAATTTCAAGAAAACTGGCGATCAAGAGCTTTTACACATCTTGTATGGAAGGTAAGGCAGGTTCCACAGGGTAATTACATCTTTCTCATTCTATTTTGACTCTTATAACAGATATGGCACCTGAATAGGTTAAAAACCAGACAGCATATACCCACGTAAAGCTGGTGATTTGCATCGAACGCTCAACTTTCAAAATGGTTGCCTTTGTTTGCTCTCAGATGATAGACAGCGGCAGCTACTTTCTCTCTGAGATTGAATTTGCTAGCAATTAGGGGGCGAACATCCTCTACTCCAACCAAACTCTCCAAAAAAGGTAGCAATAAAAGCAATTCTTTATCTGAACGATCATCAAACCAGCTCTCAATTGGTATTCCATTGTCTACTTGGAATCCAAATGCCTGAAGAAAAACCACCATACTTGTCAAATAGCTAAACTCTAACAACATTATGTGAAACATTAATCCAGTTTATTTATCTCCTTTTTCCACACTTTTTTTCTGATACAGCAGTCTCTAGTCTCTATCTTAAAAGCTTTTAGCTAGTAGGATGCCTTCGGCAAAAGCTTCTAGACACTGACTATTGACATTCAAGTATATAGCTAAGTTCACAAAGAAATTGGAAATAACTTCCATCTACATTACTCTGTAAGAATACCTGTGGAGAGTTGTCTATTATCATGACACGAGCAAGATCACGACCAAGAATTGTTAAATCTTTAAGGTAATTCCCATCTACATAAACACAAGATTCACGGAAAACACGATGACGAAATATCTTCCTTTTCGGATCAAGCACATTGAGAAGCTGCTCGGCATAAATACTTTGACTAGCAGTAAATATTATGATCTCAAAAAGTTTGGAAACTCTCTCCAAAAATTCCATGAGATGAGGACGGCATCGAACGTAGACTCTGTGCTCCTGGAGATTAAAGTTCACAGGAAAGGTGAAGTCTGCATCATCACAAGGTTCCAGCGTAGAATGCACTAAAGTTTCTGCCAAGTCACAGTCATGTCAATTGTCAGGTATAATGTTTAAATACTTGAAGGGGGAAGACCCAATTCCAAACTTCAATCTGATTATAGAATAAATCACTTAGAGGAAAAGCAGCAGTAGTTATTGCTTCCTTTATGGCTACCACTATAAATAGTATCACGACCGTTTCCAACCAATTTGAATTTAGTAAAGATCAGTGAATTTAACAGTTATTTATTATTTCTAGAAAATACAAACTAGAAATGACACGTTATCACCAAGTTGCACAAAAGTAACTAACCTGGGAGAAAGGAGCCAATTCAAAATAATTTTGTCATTACGTGCAACAATGCAAAATAAAAATATATCTCACCATCTAAGTCCAAAACAAGGGTAGTAGAAGGACAACTCCGTGTCTGTTTAGGTAGCAGGAGAGGCCGAAAAGTTGGAACAACTGATGACAAGTCAGGCAAGTTCTTCATGAACAAATAAGGATCAAAATCATCAAACTCCTCATAGTCATCATCTTCAACATAAACAGTAGTTAACATGGGATCTGGACCATGCTCATCAACACACTCTAACTTCGAATTTTTCATGGCAAGATATATCGCAGAGACTTCAGATGAAACATTTGCTTCTTCCATTTCTGCAATAAGAACTTACATCATCATTGATACACATAGTACAACTATAATAAATTTTTGAGTCTTTAAGTATTGAACAAAATATCTGTATGAAAGTACATTACCAGGGTATGTTATATTTACTGCAAAAGTGTTATTGCTGTAATTCTTCTCCTCCTGAACAATAACTTCAGTTGTTTCCTGACAAGCAGGATTGCTTAGTACACCAATCCGAGAATGGTTTGTGTCATTTTCATGATGAAAACTGCCATCTCCATTCTGAAAAAATTCTACAAAACCATCTTCAAGGAAATGAGGGGAAACATGTGTTAAATATAATGTAGCCCGTCTCATTTGAAAACTGAAACATTTAGCATGCCATGTTTTACAAATAAAAACCAGACTTCATGTACCTTCATTGCCTGTCTCAGGGCAAACATGTTTAGCCATATGAAAGTTGGGAGAAAATATAGTTTCTAAGACATGTTCAGCAGTTCCCTCAACTGAAGTAGCCTGCAATAAGATTTAAGAGATTAACAAGAAAATATTAAACTTTCAAAGAAATTTATTTCTCTTCCCCAATTTAAAGTTGACATAAGACTTGATACATATTGATATTTGATAATATTAAAGGGCTGATATAGTAAAACCAACATGATATCCATTTAACTCCTCATTAGTGTAGTTGTACTGTTTATGTGTGTCATCATTGTGCAGGGGCAATGCTAATCTTCCCCATATCATTCCAATTTTATCAAATGTCCCCCAAGGGACGAAAAATTATTTGAACTTACGAAAGAAACTTATTAGGCTCATTACCATACACAAGTTGCAACTAGCCAATTTACCTTATAAGCCACAGAATCGTCAGTAATTGCATCATTCCCGAAACAGACATCAGAAATCTTATCGTGTGTGAGGTCAAAGTTAGCATTCAAATTTGTTGTGACAAGAGCTTCCCCATTTTTTACAATACTGCCAGCTGAAAATTGCAGGAGGAGACAACAATTAAATTAACCATAGAAATTGACATCTTATTAGATGCTGAATACATAGGTGTTTATGAGAATAAGAAATAGTGTCCTCTATAACCAGTATTACATAACAATATGGTGCTCCAGATTAGAAATATGTCAACTCAAATTCTGTACGTACAGTTGGAGCATATACATATAGATATATATAATCTTCAAAATACCACTCAAATTGCAGACTTGAAGTATGCAAACACTAAATGAATGACAATATGTACTTAAAAGAAAATATCGTGATGTTTTCTACAAAAAAATATTTGCTTAAAACAGTAGTAATACATACGGAGACGGTGCTTCCTTGTAGAAGATGTAATTAGGTCAGTAACCTTCTTTTCTATGGCTTGTAAATTTTCAGACAACTTCTTATGAGCTCTAGAAGCCTTTGAACCTTCATGGTCTCGAGTTGCAGCTCTTCCAGAACTCTTTTTCTTGGCAGGCATTTCTATGACAATTGAACAACACAGGTTTTAGTAGTCTTAGCAGGCCAATATAAAATTCAGATGTAAATTTCTATGTTGAGCATCTCGTTTCAATAATAATATCCTACCAGACAAGAAAGTCCAACAATGTTATATTAAACCAATCATAGTTTTCTATTCTATCTTATAATGGTCTCATATAAAGAACAGCATCTAGCTTTCAACTAGTAGCAGAATAGCAACAGAAAACGGTATTCATTACACATATATCAGATTTACTGTGTAGGAAAACTGATCGGAAGCCATTTAATTATATTTTGCTTGATCTCCACTTTTTCTGGGCAAGTAAGAATCCACTGGCAATAATGTCGACATTTCCAAAACTCATCAACCAATTCATAAGGCGCTATTTTTTACTACTGTAAACTGGACAGCATTAATGCATAATGTGCTTGACAGGAGAAAAAATACATGAGAGGGAAATGATTTTAATATAAAATTGCACAATGGGACCATTTATCCGCTCATTTGACCAAAATAACCAGAAAGTTAAAAATAGGCAAGACATTCAAGAATGACAGACGTACCCGTTTATCATATATCAGCTTTATTAGGCTAATACCCTCGCATGAATGATTAATAGTCGCGAACCTGAACTCTCCTTGCCTACTTAGCATCAACTAAAAATCAATACCAAAACCTCTGGCGATTTTCAAAACGATACTTGGAAGATAGAATTATAGAAGTCGCAAGAAAGCAAAACCAAACCACATCAAACATACTAACTTCGTCCTCGAGATCAAATCACAACATTTTAACCACCAGATTGTTAATCAAACTCAATAAAACCAAAATTACTTTCATGCTCCAGCAACAACACCAAAAGAAACTTTAACAGACTCAACACTGAACACCAACTATGAAAAGCTGTAAACTGAGCTCAATATACAACTTGAGTTTTCAAATTCTTACCTGAATCAGTCTAGTGCATCAAACAACTGAACTACAAGTAACTGTTCCTGTAACCAAACGGTAAATAGTTTATGAGTGATAGAACTGCATAAAAACATCCAAACTATTCGAACAAAGTAGGTTGAGGAAACGAAACCCTAGTTTCAATTACCAGTGAAAGCAAGAGCTTCGAGTTTTTGGATTTTTGGAAGAAAAAAAATTCCCTCCAACGTGATGCCAAAAAGAGAGGGAAAACGCGAAAGGATCGAAAATTATTTGTCTGAAAACAAAAAAGAAATAAATAAATAAAGGATGAGAAAAAATTTAAATTGATTACACCAAAATTTTAGCAGATAAATTTTCGCAATTTGAATACTTTCTCATTTGAAAAAAAAAAAACTTCAGATATTACCGACAAGGTACACATGCAAAAAGTAAGTGATGGGTATACTCGCTAGGAATAATAGACACGTGTTGTAAAGATAGATCGTAGGGTCAAGATTAATCTGTGTATTTACAGAAACAACTACTACGACTTTTTGATGATGATGTTTATTTTCTGGATATTTTTCTTTGAATTTCAAAAAATTTCAACTTGGGATTTGTTTTAATTTTCTCTTTAAAGGATCTCCATTCCCGGAATTTGTAACTGTGCCATCATGCAATTAAAAATTGCATTTAGACCCTTCTTTCCGGCTGCAATTTATTTTATTTTATTATTTACATGGCTTGAATTTCTTTTTTAATAAATCATGTGAGAACTTTTTAAAATAAATAATTACACATGAACGCTACTTACACTTAGTTTATGTTTAAATGACATGGCTCAAACACACTCCATTTTAGTATTCAAATTAAATATAAATTATTGTACAAGACAATTAGTATCGAGTAAATTTTCTCTCGCAATTACATTTAAAATTTCATAAAAATAGTTTGGAGTAAAAATTCATTCAAAATATTTAAATATTTATTTTAAAATAATTAGTTAATGACATTGTTTTATAAACCCTTTATTTTCTAATTATTCTTATAACAAACATATCATAAAATTAAAACATCAAATAAATATGTTATATTGTGATGATAAGGATAAGTTATTAAATGTTGAATTAATAATTGATTTCTAAATATTGTATTAACTTATCAATATGTTATATGCTACACAAATTTGATTAACTTGTCTTTCTTCTATTGAGTTATTATAACGTATAATTTCAAGCAAGCAATGCATTTTTCTTGTACAATTAGTACATGTGAAGAAAACCCTAAATATTCTAAAGTTTGAACTTTTCCTCTTACATAATGGGAAGTTACATCTTCAAATAAAAACCACGTGCAAAGAAGCACTTAGATATAATTATTTATTTTATTTTATTTTTTGTTGGTTGGGTCGATAAATGGCTTATGGGTAGCGAAAATATAAGTTGAACAAGTTCTGATCCTTGGTATGCATATGTTATTGTACAATTTCATTATTTGCTATTGCTAATGTTCGTTGTAATTATTTTTATGTTAATTAAATAAGCTATATAATTATTTTTAATAATGATTTTCAAATATTGAATAAATAACTATTAACTTTACTTAAAATATAAATCATAGGGTACTTTTTGGTATAACTAGATTGATTTAGTAGGATGTACTTTCATCATCACCTATATCTACATGTGAGATAATTAAATGACTTAGAGCATGTATCATTTAAGCACGACTCTTAATTGTTGGAGTTGGTTGTATAGCTTTTATTTTGTATTTTTTCTTTTATTTTGAAAAGTGTTAATATAAACATGAAGAAGAAAAATAAAAAAAAACGAAACTGGTAACCAAAACTGATGGGCCACAACGGACGATAGTATAGACTATAAAAAAAAATCTATACATCGATAATATACACTATAAAAAAAAGTGAGTACATATGATAAATATATATTTAAATTTCTTCAATCTTTATTTTTTATATTTTCACACTATTTTATCTTCCATATTAATATTAGTATAGTATTTGTCTCTTTATTATCTCTATAATATATAAATAAAAAAATCCAAAATCATATACATCCTATTTCAAAACCGGTCCCCATAATTAATTAGATAAGTTGAGATAATTCGTGACTATTTGTAGAGGTGTGTTTCTATTGGCCTATGATACTAACTCATAAATTCTGTGAATTCATTCTATATTGTCCCTATTATTTTTTTGACTGATTGGAATGGTAATGAGATAATACATGATAAAATATCTCATTTATTTTAAATTAACCTCAATAAAACAAGTAAAATTACAATAATTATAAAAATTATTACATAATTATCTATAATAATCATGAGACAACTTTAAATGAGATGAAATGTAAATAAAAGACAATTTTAACCCATAAACTTTTAAAAATATCCAATATGACCTAAGATGGGATTAAATAATCAATTTGACATCTCTATCTATGTCCACACCACTAGACGTCTAGACGTGTTTATTTCTAGCCAAGAGTGACTTCAGTTTTTTTTTTTTTTTATTTGATAACCATCAGAAATTTCTTGTTAGTTGTTATAAGTTGCCTCTTGTGGATAATCGCTTTTCCTCTTGTGTTCTATAAAATAAAAAAGTTGCCTCTTGTGGATAATCGTTTTCCCCCAAACATTGAAACCCAAGTTAGGCAAAGAAGTTTCAAGCCTGCTTGAAGACTAGTAGTCCAACAATAACTATGACAACATGCCGCGCGATTGCGATAGATAGACTACTTGGGTTGATTTATGTTTCCTGCCCAATAGTATTGGGATAGGCAAATTCTATTAACATACCCCCTTTTTTCCAAACACATACCCCCACAATACATCTCCACATCCCACACACCCCCTTGAGGGGTATGTATTTAGGTAATATGGGGTATGCATTTAGAATGGGCCTTGGGATATTCAAATATAATGGGCTCACATTTCGGAATATTGGACCAAACTTTTCATTTTTTTAAAAAAGACAAATCAAACGAAAGAGAGATCATTTTAAGAGTTGTTTAATTTTCTTTTCTTGGTCAAGTATAATTTTTAAGAGTATTGTCATTTAGGCACTTTTTACATCAAAATACACATAATCTGATTTAAGTACTAAATGACAAAATTAATAGTTCACAAATTAAAAAAATTTAAAATTGGAAAATGTACTATATGTCACATGTTAGTTATGTAATTATAGATTTGACACTTTTAATCTTGTTATTTGTAAAAATTATAAATTTTTGTGTAAAATTGTACTTCAATCATGTGATTAACATGCATCAATTTGAATAATTAAAGAACTTTTGTTACTAATTTTTAATAATTATAAAATTAAATATAATTATTTTTTATAATGATAATATTATTAGTATTTGAACTAATAATTAAGGAATTTTTATTTCAATTCTTCAAAATAAAGGACCATTTGTGTTGTGCCCCACTTCCGTTTTAAAATTCGGTCTCCAAAATCATTCAATATCATACTTTATCATTTTTATTACACTTAACTTCTCAAATTTAATAAGTCTCACACTAACTAAAATATAATAATTAAAGAATTGAAGTGTTAAATTTTATAGCTTGATGACATTTGTGTAGAGGACTTGAAATTTTCAACCACTAAAAGCTATCTTTAATATAATTACAAATTTCTACAAAAATAAATTAAAAATGCTCGTTTTTATTATTATCAATTAATAAGCATTTATTTAGGGATGAAAAATGGAGGATTAATTATTAATTTTGCTAAGATTCCAAGTTACAATCATTTAGATATGTGGCTTTTTTATTTATTACTTAAGCCTCTAGACTAACTAACGCAAGTAACGTTTCTTAATTCTAATCTCAACCCAATGTCCAGAAAACTCAGAATAGTGAGAATCTATATTTCTCTCCCTCCCGTTTCTTTTCAAAATTTGCACAAGTTTCATATTATAAAAAAAAAAAAAATAGGGTAAGGAATTGTAATGATCTTTTTCTATCATGTAAAGAAACATTTTAATTTTTTACTTATATTTTATATTACTTTAGTCTTTTTTTTTTTTTTTTAAAGTGATACCATTAGTTTTTTTTTATTATTATGTAAGATTTTACAAAATTTTATTATGTATTTGTAAGGTTTTATAAAAATAGCTTATTATTTATAACATTTTATTAGTTCAATTATAATTTCTTTTAACTGTTGGATTCATTTTACATATTTCACATTAATTCTTTTATTTTTCTTTAACTAGAGTATTAATTTTATTAATTCCTTACTTATATTTTACATTATTTCAGTCCTTTTTTTATAAAAGTAATATCATTAGTCTTTTTTTTTTTTTTTATGTTAAACTTTATAAATTTTTGTTAGGTATTTGTAAGATTTTTATCATTTATAACATTTTATTAATTCAAATATAATTTCTTTTAATTGTTGGATTCAAATTACATATTCCATATTAATTCTTTTATTTTTTTCTTAAATAGAATATTAATTTTATTAATTTTTCTTTACAATATTTTAGATAATTTACTTATCTTGTTATATTAGATCAGATAAATCTAATTTTAAAATTTATTTAATTTTCTTACTAGCTCTAATGCTAAAATTTCTTGCAATATTTTGATTTTTATAATTTTCAATATTTAAGTAAATAAATTTTTCATAACAATTTTTGTCTTTTTGAACTTGCATTGAAATAAAATTTATATTATACACAAATAAATTTTTATAATTAATAAACAAAATTTAGATATTTTTTTAAAAAAGAGGAATTGTACTATCATTTTTCTATAAGAAGAGGACTTGTATTGTCTTTTTTTTTTTTTTTTTTATAAAAAGAGGACTTAAATGTTGCAAAAAATAAATAAAACACTAAATTTTTTTTTTAAAGAAGTAGAGAATCTCTAAATATTTTTTTCTAAAAAATAACTTGAACTTAATTTGGAAACAAAGCATAATAATTAACACATGATACAAGAGAACTTATTAAAATATGAATATGCATATGTATCTGATAATTATGGAAAATTGAAGCCATTTGCAAGAACTGAAAACTAGTGTAATAGAGAAAAGGAATTCGCCAGTAAAAAAGTTTATCTATACAATAAAAATAATAAAATTTCAATTGGATGTTCTTATTTTAAAAATAATTTAAGAAAAATGATTTCAAATTAAATATTTTGATTAGAAATAATTTAAATAGAAGTATTTTGGTGCTTGAAATGAAAATGTTAAAAATAATAGTGAATGTTACTTTGATAATTTTTTTTTATGAGAACATGAATTTAAAATTACTTCTCTTAAGAATAAATATTATTTATTTTTCTTAAAAGCACAAATAATACTTTTAAAATTTTTGAAAGTATTTTTTATAGATATTTTTAAATATTTTTTAAGTTATTTTGATACATTTAAAAATATTTTTAACTCAAAAATAAAATAAAATAATAATAAATAAATAAATACAATAATAATTCCAAACGGGCCTTAAGATTACTAGAAACCCAAGTTAACAAAAACAAGTTTTTATCCAGATTGCAAGTGTCGGAGGACGAGAAGGCAGTATATCAATTAATTGCTGTTTGTATTGCTTAGCAAAAAAAAAAAAAGTTCAAAGAAAATTACACAGAAAAACATGTAGTACAATATATTATTAAATGTTATAAAACTTGATAATTAATGTCAATGAAGTGATCGAGACTAGAGGTTAAATAAATAAAATTTTAATACGATTATAACCTCTCTCTCTTTTTTATATAAAAAATAATAAGGATAATAATCACAATAAAATTAAATATAAATCAAAAAATATTATTATTATTATAATATTTATTTAAGTAATATAATCAAAATAAATAAAATATTAAAATAAAGATTATAAAATTATAAATGAAGTAAAATTAAAAAAATATTTTTTTTTATTACTTAAAGAGATAAAATGAGCAAAAAAAATCATAAATAATTATACAAATTTTGAGCAAAATAGAAAGAGCTGAAAGCATAATGAATATTACAAAGGACTACAGGTATAATGAGAAACATTGCATGCTGTAATCTCTTTACATTTTACTATAGAGTATAGTTAAACAAAGCATAATAATATTTTAAATAATTTTTATGATTACTATTAATCAAAATAAATACCGTTAATTATAATGGCGATAACAAAAATTGTTGAAATATAAAAAGTTTTGACTGGACATGTTAATACCGTTAATTATAATGGCGATAATCTTGGGTCTTTGGTTTCAAAAGGTTGATATACAGGATCTAAGATTTTAATTCGGGATAGTATAAAGCAGTAAAAAAATAGTATTACTTACATTCAAAACATTTAAACCATTAAATATTTTTAAATAAACATTATATATTAAAATTAATTTAATAAGTACTACGTACGTACCCAAAAATAAATGAGTGAATGAAAATTATAATTTCTAATATGAACGAGGAGCGTTAAGAGATAAATAACACTACTTCTCTTTCAATTTTAAAAGTTTCACAATCATAATTAATATGTAATTGTTAATATATTCAGCTAATTATTGACTTATACTATGTTAAAAATAACACATTTAAAATGACATAAAATCGATTTAAAAAATTAAAAGATATAAAACAATATTAATTAATTAATGTGGCATTTAAGCACACAGAAATAAGTTCCAGGAAAATCTGGGCATTGCATAGTAAGAATATACCTTCACAAAAATAAACTGTTGAACGCATATATCATTAGAGAAAGTTTGATAGCTAATACAAGTTAGCCTTAATCGATTAAATAATTATAAAATCCATAAATGGATGGATAATTGGTACGACAAAACACCCTAATACGCATTTAAACTTTAAGAAATGCTCCTTGGTGGGTCTCAATTCAATCAAACCATAGATTTGTGGAATAGATGCTTAGAAAAAGTTTATATGTAAGAAAAAAAAGTAGAAACGTTAAAGGTTCTTTACCTTTGATCATGCATAGGCTATACTCTATAGAGTTCATTTAAAAAAAAAAGCAATAGATTTGGATCTAAAAAAGCCAAAACTTTAGGGGCATGCCTTAAAATATCTTAACCATTATTTATAGTACTAAGAAGCATGGTTGGTTCATAAAAAGCTTATTCTAATTATGTCAAAGAAATAAAATTCCACATACTTTGAGAATTTAATACTAATGTAAGGAAATATTAAAATATTCATATTTTATGAATATGTCGACAATTTAATGTTATAAATTTATCTAAAACAAAATAAAATATATTGAAAATGTTATCTACATCCATGAAACTTTTTGTAAAAATTATAATAAATTTAAAAGGTTCTAAATTTGTCTAGATTTTTTTTAAGAAACCATAAAAAATAACATTTTTAAAATTTATAACAATAAAAGTAACATCCAATAAAATTTAATATGTTTCGATTGGATGGAGTTTAACATCGAACGAATCTAAATAATTTTAATTTAAGTTAAACGGCATTAAATGTAAAATCATGAGCCAGATTTTTTTAAAATAGTAAAAATATATAAGTTATGCATAAGAGATATTACTTTTATTGTTACAAATTTTTAATTTTTTTTCATAAATAAAATTTATCAATATTCTGTGAACGCGACATATCAAGAATATTATGCATATTTAATTAAGCTTTTATCAAAGCAAATTTGTGGGATTTCATTCTCTACCAGGAAAGAGACCTCATTTTCCTCTTTATTATTATTTATTTCTTTTATAATTTTTTTGTCGTGATTTTGATTTGTTTTTGACCAATGACCATTAACTTGCTTGCTACTATCAAGTTGTTTACAACCTTTATTGTCATCAATCCGTACAAAATAAGTAAGTTTAAAGAGGTATTAACGGAAATAGAATGTCTTTGAGGTTAAGGTTTAAAACCCCAATTAATTAAAAAGTTTTAGGATTTTAATGAGTTTAATAACTAGTATTCACATAAAATAAAAAAATAAGAGAAAATGACGTAAAGGGGCCTGTCTAAAGGTGAAAAGTGAAATGCTTTTTAGTGCGTACAACAAAATGAAATTAATTATGAATATTGCGAAAAAAAAAATAAAACGACAATGGTATGAAGAGAGTGAGAGCCATTAGTAACAGTGATTCTTAATAAAACGACAATAATGTGAAAATCTTAACATGGTCCCGTTGTATGCCTAAGCGTGGGTTGGTGGTGGGACATTAATGCTACCAAAAAAAAGAATCATATATTTGGTGCTGCTTTAAATTGTTTTTAGTTTTTTTTTTTATTTTTTTTTATAACCAATTGTTTTTAGTTTATATGTAAAAACAAAGAATATTAAAAAAATAAAGACTAGTTAACTATGAACGTGTTCACAAATCAGTAATTTGAAAACACATAGATTGATTGTATGGTTAATTCTTACTTTCTATTAATAAAAAAAAAAAAAAAGTAATTTGAAAATACACATAATTGGAAAATAAGGGAATTGAGGAAGAGATGAATCCTTTCATCAGTGTGTTTGTTTGCTTTATAAGGAAAATTAAAATTATTTAATTTAAATAATTTTTGCTTTTTTAAATATGAATAATTTAAAAAAATATTTTTCCTTCATTAGAATTAAGTTCCACACCTTCTCATGGTGGTTAAGTTTATGGAAAATGATAGCGCATATTTGATTATCTATAATAAAATATAACAAAATTTAAAAGAAATTGAAAATTGAAAAAGAAAAATTATTATTAATTAAAATTTTAATTTAATCAAGTTACTTGTATGGTTATGAAATTAGAATAAAGATTATTATTTTACTAACTTAGTTAATACAAAAATAATTATTTTTATAGGAGTTAATTTGAAAAAAGGTATGTTTCATTGCATAATATAACTCACATTTTTATATAAAGTTTTATTTTTTAATACTTCTAAAAAAAAATATTATTTTTCTTACCACGTAAAATAGTCTTTTACAAAAATATATGTTTTTTTTTTATAAAAAATATATAAAAATGTAACATATATTTTTTTATTAATAATTTAATTCCAATTTATATGGTGATCAAGTTCCTAAAAATAGCAACTTAATTATATATATAGGTCAACAATAGAAATATTTGTATGTGCCATAATTTTTTATTTATAGTTAAACAAGGCAAATATAATCATTATTGTTAACTTAATTCTTATTATGGATAATTACACACTTTTTTGAAGTAGACTCCAAATCTTTAATATCTTATTTCATAAGTAAACACATTTATTGATATCATTTATATGAGATAACTTTCAAACATGATATCATAATTAAAGTTTATGTATTCAAATTGTAATAATTTTAACTATGGAATTTAAAGTATTTGACTTTATATATAATAATTAGATTCTAGGTAACTAATTACATGCGTTGTTTGGACAACGATTTTGATGTAATCCATTTCCCATTGAGGTCCTCATCAACTTGTTCTTCTTTATAGTGTAAGTGTAAGAAGAGGTGGAATTCTAGATCGGGAATTGAAATTTATATAAAAGAAGTTAGGACTACGGCAGTGACCGTTAATTAAGAAATATCAGCTTCTACATTAAAAAGAAAATCAGCAAAAAAAAGAGAATAATAAAATTATAATTGATAATGATAATAGATAATAGATAATAAAAAAAGAGAGAGAGAGAGAGAAAATAGAAAATAAAAGGTGAGACAACAGTCACAAACAGTTCACGAAAACCACATTCACAAGCACTTCACGAACACCGGATTTGTGAACAAAGTGGGACGAGACTGACGCCGCCTCTGTCCACGAATATCCATATAATATATTTTAATTTTAAGTAAAATAAAAAGTAAAATTAGAATTAGGTAATGACAATGACTTGAACAGTGATACAATTGTTAATGAAAATTTAAAAATCAATATTATAAATATTTTTATGCATAAATAATTCGATTATTTAACTATTTTATTTTTAAAACTAGTAAAAAATATATATTTATTTTATTATAATACTAAAAAATATATATTTATTTAAAAATTTATCAAAAATAACACTTCTAAAACTTATAGTAATAAAACTAGCATCCCAATAACATTGAACGTTCAATTTGAACGCAAAATATTGAACGTGTCTAAATTATTTTCGTTAAATTCTAATTGAATGAGTGTTAAAAAAAGACACATTAATAATTTTTTTAATTGTGAAAATATAAGTTTGTATACAAAGGGTACTAGTTTTATTATTACAAGTTTTAATAGGTGCTAGTTTTGTTGCTTTTCCTATTTATTTATGTTGTAAAAAAAAAACATATATTTTATTGTTAATGATGGGTTAAAAATAAAATTTTATAAATAAAAGAGATCATACCATACAATTAAATTTATTATAAATCAATTATAGAATAATAACATTATTTTACATTGTTAAATTTTAAATAGTTAGCTTAAACAATTTTAATATAAAAACATATATATGATTAGTTTAGTAAGACTGTATACTTTGCAAGCTACTTTAGTTCATTTTTGCGTAAGTTTAATCAATTTAATAACAGAATCTCACTTTCTTCTCTTCATGTCTGTGAGATTTCATAGGTCCAAACCCAAAAAAAAATAAAATAATAATAATAAAAAGTTAATAATTTACAATTTGATTTTTTCATTAATACTCAATAGACAGTATAATCATATATTACAATAAACTTAATATTATAATGAGTTTGAGGGTTAAGTTTATTGTCAAACAACTCAGTAGCCACACACACACAATAAGCAAATAAGTTAAAGGCGATTATCAATTACCATCTTTAAACATTATACTTTCCTTGAAAATATAGATCAATTATACTGTTGGACTTAAATCACTGAAACGACAAACCACTTGACAAGTCAGTGGCTTTTTCATTTCAAGAGACAGTTTCAAGCATTCTGAAAGATCCATAGGCTCAACCGAAAGCCACTTAAATTGGTGCAAAAGCCGAGCGAGCCACAAGTGCACCGTAGATAAGGCTAAAGCCTTGCCTGGACAAACCCTACGACCCGATCCAAATGGAGCAAGCCTAAGATCCGTGCCCATAATTGGAACATCCTCTTCAATGAACCTATTGGGCATAAAGGCCCATGGGTCCTTCCAAATTGAAGAATCGTGAGTAATAGCCCACATGTTGACCATTGCAGTAGTGCCAGCTGGAATGAATACTTTGTCCACATGTACATCATGAACGGCAAGACGAGCCCATGAAAGTAAAGGTCCTGGTGGGTGTAATCGAAGGACTTCCTTCACTATTGCATGTAGATAAGGGAGCTTGGGAATATCGGAGTCTTGCACGTGCCTTTGGTTACCAACGCACATGTCAATCTCTTCTTGGACCTTCATTTGGATGTCTTGGTGTAAAATCATCCTAGCCATTATCCATTCAAGAAGTATAGCAACTGTGTCTGTCCCTCGAAATATCATCTCCTAATTAAAAGGAAAAAAATGAAGATCTTCAATGGAAGCACAGAAATTTCTAAACATGTTAAAAATAGCATAAATATTAAGAAGACACAAATTTTCGTGCTTGTATAGTATCACGTGATAAAACTATTTAAATAAATGAAGAATTAATTACATTTAAAATATATATATATATATATATATATATATATATATATATATATATTCTTGACACAAATCACAATATAAATAGTTTAATAAAGCTGATGTAAAGCTTCTTTGTTTTTCAAAATAAATAACGAGCCTCTAAGAGGCCCTAGCTGTAAAGCTTAAAGAAATTATTAATGGCGTCAAATAATGCTAATTCTATTAGAATATTAGAAGTTTAGAACTACTTTGTTTCAACTGTATTGTGTTTGTGTTTTGACCATTATTACACATGGAAAAGTGTACTCGGTTTGACTGTACTAGTCAACAAGTTTTCTTTAACTCTCTATATAGTCTATAGTCAATAGTCTCTATACAATACAAACAGAGAAAGGAGACAATATGTCGAAAGTAAAGTCTCTTCCAGCATTTCAGGGGAAAAATTTTCCGGAAGCTATGCAGCACTATGAAGATCATGAGTTAGGTAGAAAAAGAAAGAATGAAAAGAGAGAGAGAGAGAGAGAGAGAGAGAGGCAGTTAACAAAAGTGGGGTAAAACAAAACCAACTTATTCGGTCATTTTTCCTAAAATCTACATCACATGGTAATTTGCCTTTGATGTACATCCAAAAGAAATGCATATCTGCTGTAACACTTCTTTACGAATAAATTATTCATATTATGTCACATGATATTTTAAAACATCAAAAATATTTTTCTATATTTTAAATTAATTATAATATATATTATAATATAAATAATTTGATTATAAAATATGAATAAAATTATGTGTTATTAATAATTACCAAGTGATTGTATAAAGGTGGTAAATAAAGTTAATAAATGATATACTCTCACCCACTCACACACAAAGGGGGATAGAGAAGATATGAGATGAGGTTCTTACCCACAGGACAGCCACCAAGTCCAAGTCACATAATTGATCACTTTTAGGCAAAGAAAGCAAAGCACTAAGAAAGTCATTCTCACCACCAAACACACCGCCGTTTTTTCTATCTTTCACAATTTTAGCCACGACAATATTAACCTTAGCCGCCAATTTATGACACCTTCTTTTCACGCCAAAAAAATCTAAAAATTTAAGAGGCAAATAATCCTCCAAATTAAACATAGAAATTAACTCATACCCTTCTTTCACCATAATCCCCAACTCTTCCTTCTCTAATAAACCTAAACCACTACCAAACACACTCTCTAGTATATTACTTAAAGAACCCTTTTGCAATATTCCTCTCAATCCCACAACCCCTTTCTCCTCCATCTCTTTACTCACTCCCACCAACATTTCATTAACCACTTCCTGTCTCAACTCCTCTAGGCCTGAAATTCGCCTAGGCGAAAACATATGAATGGAGGCGATTCGACGGAGTTGACGCCAATATGCACCAGAAGCAAAACCTATAGCACGTTCAAACATTAGTAATTGAGCTGATTGTTTAATTGGACGGTCAGAAAATGATGAACCACTAAGAATTTCTTTAGCTGTTTGAGGGTTACTACTGATTATGACACGAGTTGTGCCTAAACTGAGTAACATTAAACGAGATGAGTTGAATGAAATTGCCATATTGGCCAGTTTACGATGAGCTAGAAAAGAAGTCATTTGAGGTAAAGTGCCAAAAATGGGCCAACCCATTGGACCTTTTAGTAATTTAGGCAAGTTTTGAATGTGATAATAATTTGCCCATGCAAAACCTCCTGGGATAAGCCAGTAACTTAGGGAGATAGAGAGAAGTGAAAAAAGAGAGATAATGAGAGTGAGAGACCATGGAGTTTGGTGTAATATGAAGAGATTAATAGAGAGAAGTAAGAAAGAGAGGTTGATTACGAACAACGGTTTCATTATTGAAGCTAAATGGGGGAATAATTGGTAGGAAATTAATAAGCAAAAGTAGATCGAATTGTCTAGGACATGGACAATTGTCGTGTGGAATAGAATGGAGTGATTTATAGGGCAGTGGAAAAGTGATTTAAGGTTAATTAATTAACATCTATGGTTAGGTTAATTAACTAGAGTTAAGTTAGCACACGTATGCTGGACCTCGTTGTGATCATCATCAGTATTTAACACTCCAAGGAGTACTTAATGCTAATTCTTATGGTGTTCGTGCTTCTCAAGGGTGGGGCTTTGAATTCGGTGTCCATTATGCATGTGAAGCAAAACATTATAAAATTTTGATTTAATTACATGTTTTTTTTTTATAGCATAAAATATATAATAAAAAAAATAAACAAAATATTATAAAATTTTAGTTTATTGCATGTCATGTTTTAATCTTTATAGCGAAAAATATATATATTATTTTTCTTACAACATAAAACATATAAAAATAATTATTATTTTTTACAAAATATATGTTTTTTTTTCTCTAAAGAAATTAAAAATTAAATCAGAATAAGTCGTATATGCATTGATAGAAAAATTATTTGGAGTGCTGATACTACTATACTTCAGTTATTGTTAAAAAAAAAAAACTATGAATTTTATATTATATTTTTAAAAATAAATATATTTAAGTATTATTATCATTAGATAAAATTATTATTAATAAATTACTTGTAACAATATTTTCATCAAATTTTGTCTTACAAATTGTTCTCAAACATCTTTGACATAATCTAGATCAAGAAGAGGTCTGCATCGTCCATAACCAAATCATATTGGTTTGTGTTACTGTATAGAACAATAAGACGATTAATTATAAACTTTTTTTTTTTTTAACACAAGTTGTAACAAAATCAAAACTGAGATGAAATTTTTTTATTGGAATATGAAGGTGGATTTTAAGTCAATAAAAATCTGCCTAACTCAATAATAATATTATCACAATTTATGGTAGTAAAACTTTTTCTTAATTGTATATAGTGAAATACTAGGAGTGAGTAAGCAAACAATAATAATATACATAAACAAGTACTGATTATTGAATTGATATTTATATTTATGTTTTATATTATTTATTTATTTATTTAATTATTATAATGTTTATATAGAGTTGAGTACTCTTTTCTTTTGAACTAACTTTTGTAAGTAAGACCTAATCTATTTAACATGATTTCAGAGCAAAATTGTTAATTTGTAGACAATGTAGAAGTTGGACTCAAGTCCACGCTACGTGTAAGGGTGAGTATTAAATTGATATTTGCATTTATGTCCTATATTATCAATTTATTTAATTGTTATAATATTTATATATGATTGAATACTTTTCTCTTTTACTAATTTTTGAGAGTGAGATTCAACTTATTTAATATTAATGATGCTTATGAATTAAGCACATCAATATAATTATAACTATTCATAATTAGTATCATCTTTATTGAACTAAGCACATCAATGAGATTGTAACTATTCATAATTAGTATCATCTTTATTGTAAAAGTACGTGTCAGCATACTAATATTGAGTCTAAGCATAAAAATGGTCCATATAAAAAAGAGAGCATAAAAATGATATGGAATAATATTAGCATAATTAGGATTTAGAACTGTTCAGCGCTCTTGTTGTGGGCATGAGTGGAAAAAAAAAAAAGGTTTAATTTGCCCTCTATTCACCCAAAGGTATTGAATGTAAATTATTAGATGCTTATTTTTTCTCTACTTTTTTTTCCCCTTCTTCTAAGCATCAATCGTTTACTTTTACATTTAATGGTCATGATAAATTTGAGGTGTATAAAAACTATTATTTGATATATTTTATAACATTTGTATCATTTTACAGCTTAAATTAACAATGCGAGGGTAACATGAAACAAGGAAGGAAAAAAAAAAAAAGTAGAAGCACAAGAATAATATTTCAAGTATTTACCGATATATGAAAAATATTTAGAAATGTCAAGAAATTTTCATGAAAATAACGAATAAATATAAAAATAAACATTTTAGTCATTTAATGTTACAATTTTTTGAAATTTTGATGAAAATTTTAAAAATATTAATATACATAAAAAAAATTAATTTACAATTTTTTTATTATCAAGTGAAAGAATTTTTTTTTTTTGTTTGAATTATTACTTATTATATATGTCAATATATAATCAATATATGTTTTCTCAAAAAATCATAATTATTTACAATTCGCTTAATTATTTAACTATGTTATACTTTTATTACAAAAAAGAATTAAAAAACACTGTAATTTTTTATATATAGCTGCAAAACTTTATTACAATAGTCTTTTTTCTCGATGATTCCATCCATCGTACTATTTATTGTTTATATCTAACAATATAATATAATATAACTTTCTTATATAATTTTCTACTTGTATGGTTAACTTTTCTTCATTAATCTCAATCATAATACATTGTTATTGTAAATTTAGAATTGTATATTTTTGAAAAAATAATAATAGGTACTACTCAAAGACTTGAAGTACCCTATAGTATTATATATATGTACGATACTATGTGTATATCATAAGTTATATTTGAACTCTAAATATAATATTTAAATGAAAAATCAATTAAATTGAGTTTTTTTTTTTTTCCCTTTTATTATATTATAACATATGATAAAATTTATAAAAAAAAATTTGCTATAATATTCTCAATTTTCATAATTTTTTTTAAAATATCAGTCAAGGTCGATAATATAATATTGTTTAAATAATTATATATAAGGATAAAAAAAAGTTGTAAATTTTTTTTTCTTGCGTAATTTTCATAGCTGAATTATATATATTTACCGTATTCCAACAGCAGCGCACATGTTAAAAGAACAAATTTTGGATCAAAAACAACATTTTTTTCCCCAATATCATCATCAAGCAAAAAACGTCTGTTTGTTCGCGTAAATATGCGTGCATTCACCTTTTTCGTAGTAATAAAGTGTAAACCACTTTTGAAGTAATCAGCTAATTTACATTTAAATAATACACAAAAACAAGCTGGCTTTCTTTTTATTGTAGTCTAAGTATTATGATGATTTCAGATTTTCCAAATGCTGACAAGTTTTCACCTGAAGTAATTATATAAAGCATTTGCATCCATCCATATAATTGGGGAGTTAAAAAGATAAAAACCCAAAAGGTTTTTCTACTACCCTAAAAAAAAAAAGTCGAAACATGAATATTAAAGAGCAAAAATATCTTATACGGATGATAACGATATAAAAAATATAATAATAATTATAAAAAAAAAGGTCTTGCTAATTAATTATTATCGAGAAAAGGAAGTGAAAAAAAAAATTATTTAATTTATTATTAATCAATAATTTCAACATCTCTTATGAGTTGGGTTTCTTTTCTTTTATTTTTTTAACATCTCTAATGATATTGGTATATTGGCGAATTCGTAGGTTGTTGCTATGTGTGTGGAAATCTTTCGGAGTCACTTCCTTCTCAATAATTAAGCGATCACATCACCACGGATGGATTCGGCATAATATCGCTATGCTTTCTACAGCCTACACACTTTATAGCTTAAGAAACTGGACGCGTTATCCTTGTGTATTTAACCACCCATTTTACTTCAGTAAAAAACAATTTTTAAAAATAATATTTTTAAAATTTATAATAACAAAAATATCAGCAACTATCACTAATTCATACCCCTTTTAATTCAATATATAATTGCTATTTTTTTATTATCAATTTTGAGGATATTATTTAAATAATTTTTCAAAAATAAAATAAAAATAACCACCCATCTTCATCGAACCAGATGCTCAATGCTTTTAATTTAACATTTAAAAATGACATCTCTACTCCTTTTATTCCTAAGTTTAGTGACTAAACTTCAGTCATCTTTAGTCCCAAAAATGTTCATTGATGCACTTATCCTTCAATTATTGTATAAGTGCTTATTCGGTTTATTCATTTCATGTTCGAACTAAAAAATACTTTGTAGTTGGGGCAATAAAAATTTTACTTTCGCTTTAGTGTTTTCACAATTTATGAAAGATTTAAAAAATGCAATAGACGGAAAGAAATCGATATAAAAAAGAAAGTATTCTTCAATATTTCAAGAATTACTTTTAGGATTTATAAAATAGACAAAAATTCTCATCTATATATATTATTAAGTGTAATAATTTGTATCGTAGCTCGATTAATAAAATTGAATCTAGATCGAACTAAATTTAAGCTAATTTTGGGCCAACTCAACGAACAAAAAAATTGAATTAGGTTAAGGTTAGTCCATAATGAAATAAAATTTTAAATAAATAAAAAAATGCTATGTTAAAATTAAAATATTCTTCTATCTCTTTTAGTATTTATCTTTTATGATATATTAGTATTTTTATTTCCTTTTCTTTTGGAAAAATAAACTCACAATGAACAAATAATTATAATTTATTCATTTTATCACATTATTATGTTACATTTTTTTATGTTAATGTTTTTAACATTTAAATCTACCAAATTATTTAAATCAAAAAAATATACTCATATTTAATTCCAATTAAAATTATAAATTTTATAATTTTATATCGATCATGCATTAGTCTTTACAGTAAAAATTCAAATATTTTATGAGTTTGTCTTGTATTATTCTCTTTTCAACTTGTCAATTATCTTGAGAATTATGTATTATGTAATAGTCAAAGTTTTATTCTAGTGTGACATTTTAAGTTACTTGAACTCTTCAATAAGTGTCTATATTTAATATTACTCATCTCTATTTAATAGTGGCTAAAAAAAATGACTTAAAGAGCACTTTATTATAACTGTGAATTTTTATTAAGATACAACGACTTTTGATTTTTGTATGGGTGAGATTTGACAAAATTTACCCCTTTGCCTAATTGATTTAGAAATAAACTTCTAATTTTAAAAATTAGCTTTCTCTCTCATGTTTATTGTTAACTTTTTGTTGTTTTATGTAATATTGTTTGAATTTTAATAATTAAACATATTTTTTTAATAAAAAATGGTTTTATTAATTAAAAAATATGTAATTAACAAATTAAACTATTTTAAATTAGCTCGCTTATATTTAGTTTGAATTCGAGTTCATTTTTAATGACTTGAATTAAATTTAAATTAAATTAAAGTTGAATTAATTTAGACTAATCTATACAAATTGTCACCCTATATATTATCTTTGATATTTTCATGAAACTAAAATTTTGATACTTCTACAAATATAAATATAAATATTTTTATTTTTATTCTACCTATAAAATAATTATATTTATTAAAATATTAAAACTACAACTCTAATGAAGTATTGAAAGAATGTCGAAGATACTAATGATAATAACAATTTTTTTTTAAAGCTTTTAAAACTTAAAAAAAATGTCAAGTACATTTTAAAGGATGTTCTTTATATCAGATATTTTATCAATTTTTTTATTTTTTATCCGTGAAATCGAATTGTAAAGGGAGAAAATGCAAGTAAAAAATTTATTTCCCCACCCGCCGTTCCTATAAAGTCAAATTTTAACATGAATAAATTAAATTAACCAAATGAACACTTTTATAGAAAATTGATGGATTGTATTAAATGAAAATTTTAACACTAAAATCCTCCTTTTAAATAGTAAATTGACTACTAGATCCCTTTCTCCAACCTATTTTAATATTAATATTAATAACATACTAGAAATAACACATACAGCTTAAAAGAAACGTTATATATCTCAAATTTGATATGGATTATAAATAATGTAATATAATATTAATAATAAATATAATCGAATAAAATTATGTCTAATAAAAAAAACCATTTTAATTATAATTATAATAAATTTATGATATATAATGTGATATATATATATATATATATATATATATATATATATATATATATATTAGTAAAGATACCATTATTATTAATTCCTGAAAAAAATGTTTTATTAATCTCTTACATTCAACAATATAGTCCTGGCAATTGGAGGGAAGTTCCTTCCAATACAGATTAATTTATTTTTTCTCTCTCTCTTTTAACTAATTATTTAATATATATACTACTTTTAATTTTTTATTTATTTTAATTAAATTTACTTCTCTTTTAACTAATTGCTAAATAGGTAATGATTTACATAATATGTAAACTGATTTACATAATATGTAAATCAATTTACATACAACAGATAATAATTTACATAATATATAAATTAATGTACATATTATGTAAATCAATTTACATACTATATAAACTACTTTTAAAACTACTCTTCAAGTACAAACTTAAGTTCGACCTCCTTTTCCTTTTGTTAGACATGGGGATTATTGATCAAGTCCAAAACCTTTCTTTTTCACTATCAATTTAATTGCTTTAGTAACAAAATTAATTATTGTGTTTATTTATACTTAAGACTAGAGAATAAATTTCTATTCATTTTAATCAGATTGATTTTTTTCCTCCTAACTTTTCATAAGCCTGATACGCTTGCAGGATTCTAACAACATTCTGCCATTTGAAAATTGTAAATTAGTTAGATGACATTAATTAATTTATGATATTTTTAATGCCATTAAAAATGAAGATTTAGTTCACCTTTTTTAAATAATAAAATTTTTTTTATTACTCTCATGGTGTTATAATTAGTTGGCAAGAAAACTAAGTTCCAAGGAACATTTCCAACTAACATTATCAAGTCATCATCTCTATCTTCATAAGTAGGCACGTAGTACTCCATTCCTTTCTCTGTTTTGCTCTGCTCCAAATAATAGTCACCTTAAAATCACACAAATTCGTACTAATAATTTAGTGACAATGTACAATTAGAAATATACATACTAATAATCAGCATTGTTCTTTGGTTTACATAATATGTAAACTAATGTACATATTATATAAATCAATTTACATATTATATAAATCAATTTAAATATTATGCAAACAGAATTACATACAACAAATAGTAGTTTACATAATATATAAACCAATTTTCATGTATTTCAAATTAACTAGTTTTATGTTTTCCTATCCCAGAAAGCATAATACTTTTAAGTTTTGTTTAGTAGAGGGCAAAGCTAGAAGAGAAATTCATAAATTATGGTTTGAAATTTGTATGCGGAAGTTACATAACCAAGTTACAATTTTAAAAGAGAAATTCATAAATTATGTAAATTAATGTACATATTATATAAATCAGTTTACATACAACAGATAATGAACAACTGTCTGCACCAAGAAGTATTCAAATGATTTACAAAAGAATGATTTTTTTTTTTTTTTCCAAATTGTCAAATAAATAAGTAAATTTAAATGTCTTGGTGAAAATGAAAATGGGGTCACTGAATTTCCTAGAATAATGATCATACATATTCTACAACATGCAAAACAACTAGAACTAATTGCCGACGACGACGAAAACTGAGAAAGCAAAGAGAGAAGGAGATGGGAGACGGTGATTGTATTGAAGTTTAATAAAAAAGGACAAAAAGGTAAATTTATTAGAATAAAACGCTGTCGCACAGCAATTTATGTAAAATTGAACTTGCTGCTTAAATTGTTGCTACAGTAGGTCATTAAATCTTTGAAATACCATTATTTTTGCTTTGGTATTTTTTTTTTATCTCTATTTTCAGCTGTGGTGTATCAGATATTTTAATTTAAGTTATAAAAATTGCAATTTCCCCTTCATTTTGATTTTTAATTTAATTTTTATTAAACAATTTTTTTTTTGACATCATTTAAAGGTTGGTAGGTCTCCATTTTTTTTATACGTATAAGAGTCACCGAACCTCTTCACAAAGATTTGATAGAACCTATAGAATTTAAATAAAACTATTCAGCAAACCCTACCAGTGGTATCAAATCTATTTCTTTCCCTCAAGAGAGTTGTTTAAGAGGAAGAGATGAAGAGAAGAGAAAAAGGCTCCACACAATCGTAGCACAAATATTGCACTCAACTGCTAAGATGTTATTGCCACCAACAAAAGGATATAACTTATCTAACCCTACTTAAAATAAAATTATTTCTATCATAAATTTGTGACATTTACAAATGAAATGTAAGAATTTTATTGACCAAAACAAAATTTATGGGGCCTCATACACCGACTCATTACACATTTCTACCACTACTCTATCCAAAATGGATGACAACTTATTGTGCAGCCGAAAACATCTAGTGCTGTAACATTACATGACAATTTCCAGGTTGCCTTCAAAGGCCCACATCCCAACAAGATATCTAATAATATTGTAAGTGCTGTGCTTGTAAAGAAAGCTACATCATGTTAGAGAGTAAATGAAACCCAATATTCAATTGAGGAAAAAAAAATTTAAAGGAAGATGAGTGGAGGGCTCTCCACCAGCAAATTGTCACAATACAGTATACACATTATATGAGATATGAGAACTCTGCTGGTATCATGAAACCATAAAGAGCTATACAATCGTGCAGCTTAATAGTTATTGGAGAAAAAAGAAGCAAATAATCCAAGAAAATCCAAGACACTCATAGGCCATAAGAGGCTCAGCCAACAGGAAAAATCCAAGATAATTTCTTAAACAGAAATGCAAAAGCAGCTAGTCGTTGTGGTTAATAAATTGTAAATATTGCTTTAGAAAGACCCTTCTAGGAGAATCTCTTTGAATAACAACCCAAAGCCAACCAAAGTGGGAATTGCCAAAAAAACAAACAAACAAACAAACAAACAAAGATAGTTGAGAATGCTTTGCTAATTTTTTTTATAATTAGTTTTTATCACAGTACAACGAGATTTCCTTTCTACTAATGGAAAGCTATCCAACCAAAACGTGCCCACTTACCCACCAACTCATACCAATAAGAGAAAGTGGTGGTCCTACAAAGTTTCCAATTCTCCCAAGTCCCATCTAAGTTTTACACGAACGACTTATGAATGAACTAGACATATTATGGTTGGAAGAGTTGGTATTGTTGGTTAGTTGTAGGCAAACCACACTGTCAACTCAACTCAAGGCAATAAAGTTGTGAGTATTGCCTACAACTAACCAATAATATGCTTGACATCTCTAACGAACAACGTTTATAACATTGCCAAGAAATATAAAAATATTAAATGTCCAGGGATATAAACAAGTAGAAAGAGAATGAAGAGGATAAGATGAAGTTCAAGCATTAGTGGATCAAAACTGGGAAAACCATTACTTTTTTTTTTTTTTTGCTAAGAAGAATTCATTACTTGAATATCAAACTACTAATGTTGGTCAATTTTGTTGGACTTGTGCCAGAAATTCTTTGTGCTAAAGAGGAAAGAAGCTACATTACCTAGATTAGGTTACCACCACGCAGGAGCCAATGAAAAGCAAACAGCTTAAAGCTCTCATCAAATGTGGATTGCTTTATTCCCAAAAAATGATTGTGCACCTCCACTTCAGCTTTTATATCTTCTCCAAAGAATAGATATATTCTATCAAATCTTTGAAGAGCAGAGAAATATTACTAAACAGATCTATGTGGAGTGTGTAACCACCTCCATAAGTTAATAACAAATTTCAGTGGGAACGGAAATAAACTGAAATGTTTATAAAGATAATTGTAGAATTGGTTCTGAAGTCACAAACCTCTGTTAAGATGCTATAAGAACAACTATAAAATTAGAGGTGTAAAATGGGATTAGATGTTAATGGGACTCATGATATAACCAATTAATTTTCAAAATTTATCTCATCTTATCTCACTTAATTTTTAATGAGATGAGATAGTACAAATTGAGATATTTTATTTGTTCTTAGTGATTCTAAATGAAACAAGTAAAAATACAAAAATAATAGAAAATATAATACTTGATTATTTAATAATGTGAGTTTAATAAGAAAAATGATACAACATTTGTTTCGAGTTAAGCCCATTAGTGCTACAATTTAAATAAGATGAGATGATATTTAAAATAAGATAATATTGTACCATGAATTCATTAGAAACATTAAATAAAACACGAGATGAGATAAGACACCCCATTTTAAATCTCTATGTACAATTAATGTATGTCGCCAGTCCAGGAAATATTCTAATGGCAATGGCAACTGGCAAGAAGGCGAAAAAGATAAGTCCTAACAGAGAGTCGAAAGAGCTTCAACTATAACTGAAGGGAACAGAAATTATACCAAACACATTATACTACAGCTTAATTTCTTTTATTTTATTTTTACTGGTATTACCAAATATTACAGTTCTTCCAAAGCAAAGAATAAACATATTCAGATCAATAGTTCATCATGTTTTGATTACCATATCAACAGGGAAAAATATTTCAAAGGAACAACAGATGCATTAGGAATTCTCATTTTGACTTCCTATGAAACAAGACAAAGAAACAATTCTACAGTGAAAGCAAAAGATCCATTATTGCCTAACTGGATCTTTCATGTTATTCTGATTTCTTCGTCCAATATGATGGGCCTCTTCTACCAACTGAATGAATGCTTAGGGAATTGTTTTTGGCATATGAGAAATTATTGACAATAATTAAACTTTGCCATTTGGACAATGATTAATTACCTATTAAAACTAAAATCTTAAAGAACTATACAACAATTAATAAAATACAAAAATTACTGAAATCAACCCAATTCAAACCGATAAAAACGGTTTGGATCATATTAGTTTATAGCCTTTAATGGAGATTTTTAAGAACCAACTACATTGGGATGGTTTGGATTGTTTGAGAGCATGCATATCAAAACTAGTTGAATCCTTTGTTGTTGATTTATTTATTTATTGCCTATAAGACCAATGATATGAGAAATTAACATAATAAAAATTTCAAATTAATTTCCTACAAAGGCAGTCCCAATGAAGGAATGCATTTTTATTCACAATTAATTTGGTACGTTAAGCTTAAAAAGTGACAGCAAATTTTTTATCGCTAATCTTCCTGTTGACGAACTCTCGAGAAATAAGAAGAAACAAGTACCAGATTGTCAGTCATTATATTAATTACGAGGGTGCCGGTATAACATTTGGTTTTGCCCTTCCAATCCATGCGACAATTCCAATAGCAAGAATAATCCAGCCAAAAATATCATACACAAAATCATTGCTCTTCTTTGATCGTGACCTCTGAGATAAAAAAATTTGAAACACAAATTAACAGGAAACTCCAACAAAAAAATGAAACTTCAAAGTAGATTTAAACCATTATTGGCAATTTTAATAATTAGTGCTGGCATTTCAGGGTAATTCATAATATAGAGAATATGGTTATTTCATTTGAACCAGTTAAAATGCTTACAAAAGATCATTATTTTTCTCAGTAAACCACTTTAAAAGATCATTATTTTTGGCAGTTAAACTACTACTATTTTCCAGCAGTACACTTCTACCTAATGTATTCTCACTCACAGAGCAAGAACAAAACTACACATTTGATATTTGTCTGGAAATTTAGGTCCGAACGCATATGAGATCACATCAGATCATCAAGATTCAATAGGGTGAAGATGTTTCACAGCCAATATCTCAGATATACCGCAATTATAGCCATCAAACACTAAAGTCAGAAAGGCGACTAGCTTATCTCCAAAGATTAATAAACATGGACAACATTTTACACCATGAATCAGACACAAAGAATTTAGCAATACCTCACATCAATAATGCATTTCAAAAGTTTACCTTTTGATTGGAGGATTTTGATTGCTGCATCATCTTCTGACCAACTTCACTTTTATGCATCTCAATGTGCAACGCTGGTGTCTAAGAAACATGGTTGCATTATTTTAGTTACTTGTTAAAATAATGTAAATATAACATCAATTTTATTATATGTCAACAAGCTATAAAAAAATTATACTAAAATCTCTGAAATGTGTAGATCAACGGGAGGTTAACTGGATTTTAGCTAAACTGAAGGAACGTATTCAAATTTTTATCAAGATGATAACTGGTTACATACATGCAACTTATGTTAGCAATAATGCTAAATTTTTTATAGATTCTTATTATATTAATTCATTTAAATAGTTTCCCGGCTAACCTTACCGTATAACGAATAGTAGGTCGGTGTAGTCCAACTTCATTTCACTGTATAATAATTTTCATAACGATATTATTATAATTATTTTTATAATTACCACAACAAATATCTATGATTTTTTTTATTATATTTTTACAATTAATTACACTTGAGTGCCACTATTATTACATAAAATTGTCATTATTAAATTATTGTTGTGACAACAATTTAAATTTTGATAATATTGCTATGTTTTTACTTTTCTTTACTCTTTTTTGAAAGTCTAATTAGTGCCCTCCCTTTGACTTAATTATGAATTTCTGTTCATGCTTGGCATTTGATAACTATTACAACTTCCAGATAAAGAATACATATTAGTCCAATATACCGTGCACATGCCAACTTCGGTGGCCAACCGAAGCAGCAAAAAAAAGAAAAAAAAAACCCGACTAATTTAGCATTGGCAACGCTTCATGCAATCAACTAAACGTCAAACACTTTGACATGTAATGTAAATAACAAAATTGAATAAATATATCAAAGGTTAAATGTGTTTATAAAATATTGTGAGAGTAGAACAAAAGATGAGATGGAAATAAGTTTATGCTTTATGCTAATCCTTACAAAATCTGGATGCAAGTTAAATACATCAATACTCTATCTAACTCATTTGACTCTTTTGCTGTACAATTAGATGCGTGTTTAACTACTTCTTGACTTTAGATAAATGATTGGCTGCACACTTCTGACTTACCTCAAATATCTTAGATAGTAAATGATGTATAATACGTAAATATTTTTTGAAGTTAATACCTGGTCAGAGATTTCTAAAGACCTGCGGTAAAGCAAATTATTCGGATCCTGAAACAGCAAGCACATTAACTGTTACTCTTCATAGATCATAACTTCCAAGAACAACACACTTCCAAGATTCACAAAGTGACAAAATTACCAAACTCACAGCCTTCATGTAACAATCAGTTGCTTGATCAAAATAAGGTCTTGCCTCATTGACGTCAGGAGTCAGATATCCATAGGAGGTAAAGGCATTTCCTAGGCACCAAAGAGCATCATCCATCGAGGGCTTAGTAGCCAAAGCTTCCTCCAGTTTCGAAATGGCATCTACAAGAATTTAATGAACTATCAGAACAAGAATTCTCAATAATTCTTTGGCTTAAAATCAGACTAAACTAAAAGGAAATATCATCATTCCTAAAAAGAAAGAACACAGCACCATTCATCAGCACCTTTGATTCTTCAATGCTTTGAAAATGCGCTAATTCAAGTAATGCTCCTCCCCATTTTGCAAGATTCTGCACACAAAAAAACTCGGATCAAGATACCGAAACTACTCGATAACACTTAAAATCTACATGCATAATTTTATAAGCAAATAACAGAAATAACAACTACTAAAGTAACATCAATTTGATACAGAAAAAAAATTGTACGGCAGGAACGACATATGCGAAATCGAAATCGAAATCTAAGTTTACAAATCGCAAGTATTTTCAGAGCGGAATTGAAGGAGAGATAAGAACCTCGGCATCTTGAGGATCCTCGGCGTAACGAGCTTCGGCAGCTTTTCGTGTTTCTTCGAAGAGCAAGAGGCGATCGAACTCCGATTCATGGAGTTCCATGGCGGAAAATGTGAGGTGTGGGATGAAATTTTTGATAAGATGCGCGCGAATAGGGCATTCATTTTGTACAAATATATATATATATATATCACTAACAGCAGCGAGGAACCTCCTTTTTTGGCGGGCCGTTTCCAGCGAAACAGTCAAAGCGCATTGTACTGATTTCTCATGGTTTGTTAAATTACTAGTAAGTCCATAGATTTATGAAACATGCATCCTCGTCTCGCCTCATAATATACATTACTCAGAACGGATCTTATTAGTACGAAAGATACGTTATCATAACCGAACGGCTGCCTCCACTCTCCAACCACGTACCTTTAAATAAGAACGAACCAAAAAAAAAAAAAAACAATCTGATAAATGAAATTTTGTACAACTTTACTTAAATATAAACATATAATATGTAATTCATACAATTTTTTGGGATTTTTCGGTAGTTAAAGCATAAAATATATAATTCATTTGGAGTTTTTTATTCTATAAAATTAGAATTAACATTTGTAAACTATGAATGTTATATTTTAGTCATCATATACATATGCAATTATTTACTAAAATAATCTTAAAAAATTTAAAGCTAAAAAAAAAAAAAAAAAACCAAAGGTAAAATGGAAAATATAATACATAATAAAACTAACAAATATAACTATACATAAATGTACAGTATATTAGTATTTAATAGTGTAAAAAAAATTAAATAATCAAAAAAAAGTTAAAGCTAAAAATAGAAAAATAAAATAAAGTGTAAAATGAGAAAGACAATACAATAAAAAAAAAAAAACAAATGTAACTAAGCCTAAAAATATGGTATATTAGTATAATAACATTTTGATATTTAGTAGTATAAAAAAATTAGCAACAACTAAATAGTAAAAAAGTGAAATAAAACTAAAGACAAAATGAGAAAGACAGTATATAATAAAACTAATAAATGTAATTATACATTGAAATTTGATATGTTAATATTGGGACATTTTGGTGTTTAATAGTGTAAAAAAATATTAATTAAATAATAAAAAAAGTTAGAGCTAAAAATGAAAAAATTACAAAGGACAAAATAGGGAGAAAATATAGAAAAATAACCATGTACTATTCATAACTCACTCTTACTTTTTATATACATAAATTAATAAATATAAACATAAAATTTATACATGTCAGATTTTTCGGTAGTTATAAGCATAAATATATAATTGCGATTTTTTCTATTCTACAGATGTTTCAAAATTAGAATTAACATTTGTAAAACTATGAATGTTATATTTCAGTCATCATATACATATCCAACTATTTACTAAAATAATTTTAATATCTTTAATAATAACGTATGAAAATAAATAATCTTAAAACAAGAAATTTCAGGTCCAGCACAAAGGGAGTGTCTTTTCAAACAGTGAAAGAAAACCACGAGGCCCAACCCAAGCCCACTTTTCCTTTCAACATTTCCCACTTGCACTGTCCAATCCTCTCTTCTCACTTTTCTCGTGCTTTTCTTCTTCACCTCAAATCCTCACCACCAAATCCCTCCCTTCCTATCTCAGGGGAAGTTCCTTCTCGGAGGAATTCCCATTGCAGTAACTCTTTTTTTATACCTTTTCTAGCTTTAGTTGTCCCCATTATAGTGTTGGTGTGAGATGCATTGCGAAATTACGGCTTCACTCTGTTTTCAATTTTTTTTTTTTTTTCAAATGGAGAATCATGTTCAATATTATTGAGTTTCATACACACACACACACACAAAAATAGTGAAAACTTCACCCCAAAGGAACTGAGCTGCCTTCCATCTAGCGCTGAAGGGTGACACTGAATCTTAGCCAAAAGGTATAACATTAGATACATACGATTAACTTAAATATTAGAAGAAAAAAAATGAAAATAAATAATACCACTAAAACTTATAATAAATAAAAACTACACCATACTTGAGTGAAAGGTACTAATAATATCATAATTTTAAACAAAAGAGTAATTTAATTTTATATATTTTAACTTGAACAATTTAATCCTATATTTTTGTAAAAGAAGCATTTTAATATCATAATTTCAATATAAAATGTGCAATTAAATTCATATTTTTTACAAATTTTAGAATAAAAGTGCACTCTATTATAAAAATATTATACTAAAACACTCTAGTTAAAAGATACCAGACTTAATTAATCTTTTGTTCAAAATAATAGATTATTAGGAGCAATTTAATTCAATATCTTTGTAAAAGATGTACTTTAATCTCATACTTTTAACGTAAAATATGAAATTTAATCAATGTTTTTTTAAAATTTTAAAATTAAAATACATTTTATTATAAAAATATTATACTAAATGTTGAAAACTAAACACGTCTCAAAAAAATTGATTGCTAGTTCCATTTATCAATTTGAATGAAGTCTACAATATTAAATAAATTTAAATTATTATAAATTAAATAATATTTTTAAAAAATAATATAATATTTTTTTAATAACAAAAATATATAATTTAGATAAAAAAAATACTAATTTTGTTATTTTTACTAAAAAAAATTACAATTTATTAGACGTTCCATATTTTACAAAAGGAAGAAAAGAAAGGAAAAGAAAAAAGACTGCCAAGGACGAGAAAACGTACAACCACTTTATAATTATCCATTCTCAACTTATTAATCTAAATAAAAAAATTAATCGACATATATATGTAAATATATATATATGTAAATATGTCCATGGATGTCACTCGAGAAAACCCTCGAAGAATAAAGAACTGACCAAAATTTTGCATTAAAGAAGATGCAATTAAGATCCATATCTTACTAAATGGAAACATAAAAAACAACATTACTAAGAAAATTTGAAAAATACAAAACTCAAGAAGATGCACCACTGCGTAAAGCGGAAGACTTCTTTGAATTGCTAGGTGCAAGCTGAGAATCGGGCTGCAAGAATAAAAACAGATGTTAGAACTTAGAAGGTTGGAGAGAATGTGAACGTTAGCTTATATATTTCTAAACACCAAGAATCACAGAGAGAATCAGTAGACTACCTCCTTTTTCACAGGCTCTTCCTTTTCAGACAAGACCAGCTCAATATGGCAAGGAGATGACATGTAGGCTGCCAAAATTAAATAAATCCACTTATTAGGCATACATAGAAACAGAACAAAATCAATAGAATTATAAGGCCCAAATTAAATAAATCCACTTATTAGGCATACATAGAAACAGAACAAAATCAATAAGAATTATAAGGCCAAAGATTGAAAAGCATACGGTTTATTCTTCCGTGAGCTCTGTAGGTTCGGCGCCTTTGCTTCTGAGCCTGGTTGACTTGAATGTGAGAAATGTAGAGCGAATCAACATCCAAACCCTTCACCTGTAACATAATTTAAAGTTTTGTTAGAACTGATATCTATAATTACATACATATTCATATAAAAATTAAATAACATGTATATGTTACAAAAACATAACATTACACCTCAGCATTACTTTCAGCATTCTTGAGCAAATCTAGAACGAATTTAGCAGATTTAACAGGCCAACGACCTTGACCGTTGGAATGTCTGTTCTTTGCTTGTGCAGTACGCCCAACACCACCACAAAAACGGCGGAAGGGAATGGCTTGTTTGTGGACTAAAACATCCTCCAAATACCTTTTTGCCTTGCCTAGAGGCAACCTTCTGAGTGCAAATGCAGTCTCCCTAGTGTTCTTTAAAAAAAAAATGATAAGATGCAAAAGAAAACAAATATTCATTTAGAAACAATAAATTAATTACTAGTAAAATATGAATGGTTTCAACAAACACTCATTTATTAAGAAACAATAAATCAATTACTAGAGAAAGAGGACTACGCAACTTGGAATGATGCTGTTATTTAATGTAGAAAGAAAAAAAAATTTTGATTGCAAATTTCTAGGGTCAGAAACAGTATAAAATAAATGTATCATCATTTACTGAACCTTCAGTCACCGATAAATCCAGAGGTTCACCCAAGAATAATGCAATTATAATATTCCTGAAGTTTACGAGAGCCCAGTTCTTGCTAGGCAACAGGACCCTGCTTTTTTTCATCAGGGTTGTTAATTTAAAAGAAACCCTATGAATATCTTAAGAGGGACTAAGAGATTTAAGGAATTGTCATGTATAAGGCAGATTCAAACTCTTGTAATAAACCAACCACAAATCATTGATAACCATAACTGAATCAAACAGTCTTGTGATAATTAACAAAATGTTACACCGTTTACTGAACCTTCAGCCACAAATATCAAAACAGAGGTTCACCCAATAACAGTGATAATTGATATCCCTGACATCTACGAGAGACCCATTCACAAAGGCAAGAGATCCCTGCTTTTTTTATCAGGTTTTCCATTGCAAGTAATAGCTAACAAAGCTGGAACACAACATTGAACTGAATGTAAGAGAAAACATATCGTAAAGATACCTTGAAATGAACTCTGAGATCCGATCCCCTTGCTTTACAAGCTGTAAAATACCACACCCAAAAAAACATGCATGGACTATTATTATAGAAGCCGATAATTTTCATTAACAAATTAAAATCACTAACGAAAGAAGAGATATTGATGTATAACATGGGAAGAAGGCACTCACACTTTGTAGGATTGTCAGGCTCTCTAGAGTACTTCACCTGAAGTAAATAAGAGAATAAAAAGGGTGTTAAAAAACGGAAATACAAACGATGAATGAGGAAATAGGGAGAGAACTACCATGGCAGCAGCTTGATAAGCTGTCCTGTTACTGTGGCTTAGAGCATCGGAGGAGGAGCAGCAGCTTTGTTTTATAGAGAAAACCCTAAACCCATTTTCATAAAATAATAAATATTATTATCTAGGGAAAGGAAAGAAAAAAACCTAATGGGCCGATGGCAAATTGGTTATGTCCACATCTATAATCCATAACTATTAAAGCATCTAACCAAACACACCGTTTTTCTTTAAAGACTCAGATTATCTTTTTATTATTATAATATATTTATTATTTAATATTTAACTATATTTACTAATAAAATTATAAATATATTTTTAAATTATAAATATAATCTTAAAGTATATTAATACTAATACTATTAATATAGTTAAAAATATATTTATAATTTTATTACTAATTTATTGACGCTGTTTTGCTATTAAATTTGAGTTCATGATATTGGACGGATTCATATTTTTATCCCTTTAATTTTATTTGTTCACTCTAGTTTCTTAGATTTGAGAGTATAAATTGTTTATTATAATTAATTGAAAAACTTCCAAATCTCACATCAACTTCTAGTTTTCTAATCTGCAACAATGAAGATATTCAACTGTTGCATCTCATAATTATTTTCATTTTATTTTATTAAGTTCTTTTTTTTTTTTTTTAACACCGAAAGATAGAGCCAGAGATACGATTCATGGATACTTAATTTCACCACTTCGGCAAAAACTCATATTTAACAGCATTACGTTATATGTAGTTAGAAAAATGGATAGAGAGGAGGTTTTTTTTTTTTTTTTTTTTTTTAGGAGAGGAGTTGTGATAATATGATATTTTGAATAATAAAAAGCATAAATAAGTTAAGATGAATAAATAACCAGTTGTACAAATTGCTAGTTTCTCGAAATCACTATACCTTTCTTTTTCTAGCCACTAAGTTTTATTTTGCTGTTTTTTTTTTTTCATTTATTTTCCTTCCTAATCTTAATTTTTTTTTTCTTTTAAATTAAATATTTTAACGGTTTGATATATCAATTAACCACATAATAATTAATAAATATTTTATATTTTAAACATATATATATATATATATATATATAATCCTAACAAAAATTTCTAAAAATAGAAAATTTTCAAAAAATTTTAAAAATAGAAATTTTTCAAAAAATACAAAAAATATAAAGTTTTCCTAAAATTTCTAAAAATAGATAGTTTTCTAAAATTTCTAAAAATAAAATATTTACAAAATTTCTGAAAATATAAAATTATTCTTAAATTTAAAAAAATAGAATCTATAAAAAAATTTCTAAAAATAGAAAGTTTTTTTAAAATTTCTAAAAATAGAAAGTTTTTTAAAATTTATAAAAATAAGAAGTTTTTTAAAATTTCTTAAAATAGAAAGTTTTTTAAAATTTCTATAAAAAAGAAAATTTTTCTAAAATTACTCAAGAAATAATCGTTTGAAAATTTATCAACATAGAATCTTTTGAAAATTTTCTTAAAATAGGAATTTTTCTAAATTTCTAAAAATGAATAGCTTTCTAAAATTTGGAAAAATTGATAGATTTTAAAAACTTCTAAAAATAGAAAATTTGAAAAAAAAAAGTTTTCCTAAATTTATAAAAATTGAAAGTTTTTTTTTTTAAATTTCTAAAAATAAATTTTTTTCTAAAATTTCTAAAACTACATAGTTTTTTAAAATTTTCCAAAATAGAATCTTTTGAAAAATTTCTAAAAATATGATTTTTTTTTTTCCTAAAATTTATAAAGAGATAAATTTTCTAATTTTTTTAAAAATAGATTGTTTTCGAAATTTTTAAAAATAAATTGTTTTCGAAAATTTGTAATAATATATTTTTTAAAAAGAATTTCTAAAAATAGAGTCTTTACAACAATTTCAAAAAGTAAAAGCTTTTTCTAAAATTTCAAAAAATATATACTTTTCTAAATTTCTAAAAATAAAGACTTTTTCAAGAAATTTAAAATTTGAAAGTTTTTGAAAATATAATCTTTTCAAAATTTTCAAAAAATAGAAAGTTGTCCTAACAATTCTTAAAATATATAAATTTTTAAAAATAAAAATTTTACAAATATTTATAAAAATATAATATTTACAAAAACTACTAAAAATAGAAAAAGTTTAAATTTTTTAAAAATACATAATTTTCTAATGTTTTTAAAAATGGTAATTTTTTCTAAATTTCTAAAAATAGAAAGTTTTTCTAAATTTTCAAAAAATATAATCTCTACAAAATTTCAAAAAATGAAAAGTTTTTTCTAAAATTTCATAAAGTAAAAAAGTTTTTAAAAAATTTATAAAAATATATTGTTTTCAAAAATTTCAAAAGATATAGAGTTTTTTTAAAATTTCAAAAAGTAGAAAGTTTTGAAAAACTTTAAAAAAAAAAAAATCTTTACAAAAAATTCTAAAAAAATTAAGTTTTTACAAAATTTATAAAAATATAAAGTTTTTCTAAAATTTATATAAAATTTATAAATATAGAAAGTTTTCATAAATTTCTTAAAACATAATATTTTCAAAAAGACTTAAAAATTGGAAGTTTTTACAAAATTTTTAAAAATAGAATTTTTTTTAAATTTATAAAAGTAGAAAGCTTTCAAAAATTTCTAAAAATAGAACCTTTTAAAAAATTGCTAAAAATAGGAAGTTCTTATAAAATTTCTAAAAATAATTTTTTTTCTAATGTAGTTTTCAAAAATTTATAAAAATAGAAAGTTTCCTAAAGTTTCTAAAAATATAAAGTTTTCTAAAATTTTTATTCAAAACACCTAAATGCTTATCTTAAAACCATATTTAATCAAACAACTTAGTCTAAATCATTTTTTTAAAATTTACTTTTATAATAAGTATTTTCCCATTATTTATTTATTTATTTATTTATTTTCTCTTTCAATCCGTGGACTATGATACAATATTTGCTCAATTTTGTATTCTTTCAACATTAGATATGCTTAATTAACGTAAATGAGTTTTTAAAATAACCCAATAAATCTAACATAAATTGGCTATTATATAATGAATTGAATTGGATTAAGTTAAGGTACTAGTTATTTTGACTTTGATATTTTTTAACCCAACTACACTGTTTGGGTTGAAATTTTTGTGAAATACTACCAATTCATTGAGGTCGATCCTTAATAAAAAGTCCTTTTATTCGATTAAAATTTAATTATATGGATAAAATAGGGGGGGAAAAAACCTAACATATTACTTTTTGTTGTCATTTGAACAAAAAATATATATATACTTTTTTTCCAAGACATTTCGATTTAAATTAATCTCTTCTAATGTGTAACTTTTAAAATTTAAAGTATTGTTTAAAATGCTGATAACATGTTAAACATGTGATATTTTTTTCAATTTTGTAACAACATTGTTTTATTTGGAATTATTTTTTATTATATTGTTTTCTTTCGACTTAATCTTTTGATTTTGAGATAATACTACTACATATGTGCATCTATTGAAAATAAGATACCAACGTCTCTTTTATCCTTTTTTTTAAAGAAGTAATGCTTGTTCATACCATTTTATTGAAAAGAGCTGGATAAATTTATCTATATCAAGATTCAAACTCACGATCCTTTAAAAATGAGACACTTTTATTTACCAAAAAATTTAAATTACATAAATTTGTGACACATTTCAATGATATCATAGAGTAGAATTGAATATTATAGTTGTCGAAATAATTGTATTGAAGGAACTTATTCTTAATTGTATTTGCTATTTGTTTTTTGTAATGTAGAGAAGTACTCTAAGCAAAAACGTTTTAAGTACAACTAGGTTTGTAGCATGCCTTATGTGCATGCTAAACTTCAAATTGTGTCATAGTTGGTAAATATTTGAATTATTTAACGAGTAATAAAATTAGCATAACTACTTTATTATTATTATGGTTGACAAATCATGTCGAACAGGTTGTGTTTGGGTCAATCTAACATTGACCCAACTTGATAAGCATTAACCCAAACATGACCTAATAACATATCAAGTTATATGTCATTGACTAATAGCACCCAATAAATTAACAGTAATCTATTATTTAATATAGGACTACTAGATCCTATTATATTACCACTAGGTGGACTACATATGATGGAGGCCCATATTAACCATGGGTCCAACCCAAGCACGAGTAGCTCAAGAGCTCATATTGTATAGGGTCTAGCCCACATTAATGAACTCCAGCCCGCCTGTACAAAGTCCAATTCATCTAAACAAATCCCAACTCGCATCAAAGAAACTCCATCTTGCTTGGAAGAATTTAGTTCTCATCATCAAGCTCTAGCCTGTCTATAAGAAGTCCAGTCCAACTGAACAAAGCCATACCCGCATCAAAAAGCTCCAACCTGCTTGGATAGGACTTTGCTTGCAGAACTCCCTTTTTACTTTTTAAGTACAAATGTACTTCCTAAAACTTTTTAGATGTGTTAGACACTCAATCGCACCACCACTTGTACAAAGGCTCCATATGCACTCACTTTGCTTTATGAGTAGCCAATGAGCCGGAAGACACATGTACAAAATCATTAGTATAAATATATAAACAGTTGAACCTTGAAGGAATTTTTGCAACCCTTTTTTATCCATAATCCTCTCACTAGAATTCTCTCAAATATTTTGAAGGTCGTGCCAGATCTTAGGTCGAAAGTATCAAATTTCCAACAGATTGGTAAAGTCCCCTCTCTGGCCGTGTAACCTAAGTTTCTATAAATGTAGAACCTATCCTTCCAGAGATAGAGTCAAGCAATCTTAAAGATAACCCATTACTTAGCCGACCAGACAAATATATTATTCCCTCATCCACATCGTTTTTCTTGATGAGATACATATTCTTCAGCTCAAGCATACCCAAGTCAACACTCACAACTGGGAGACATAAAATTATTCTAAAGGAATTAGGATTCAATTGGCTGGGAACGAGTTATGTAGAATCCAAAAACATGTGAATCAGTCGAGATAGAGGAAAACAAAGCTCGACCTCAAAAGCCTTTTCATGGAAAGTGATGAAGTTAAGATGAGGGTTATGATGATCGAGCTTTGATGGAGGAGCTGGGATAGAATAACATCACATAGAAATGAATAGTCTCCCTAAATCCTTTCAACATCCTCAAAGGTTAAATGGCTAGGAGAACGAGCAAATTTTAATTGATTCTCCTTCGTACGACCTGTAGGAGGTCGAAGTTTCTTTGGCTATTTAGATTACATTTTCCTTTCTACTAAAGGAACACTGGGAAGTCGTATGATATTTCGGTATAAAGATTGGGATGGAAGGGCTAGAGTTGCTTTGTGAAAATCACCTCTGTTATAGCTCTTTCTTCACCACCCCGTTCATTCCAAACATATACTGTTTAAGAATTTCCATAATTATACTACATGAGTCCTCAACAGACTCATCCCTAGAGAAGGTCACTAGGAAGTTGTTTAAATCATTGAAGTCATCCATAATTTATGAGCCAAAAGGTAGCCTTAAAAATAAAAGAGAAAGTTACTTACGTATTGATTGCAGGCTAGTTGAAGCTCAAATTGACTGGACTGATTTTCCCAAAAGTAATGACTCTAACCTACAAGATAGGTGAAACTTTTAGAGGACCAATGGGGAATCCTAGTCCGAAGAGTTTGGAACCCTAGCCCATAACAAATTTTGAGGATATTAAAAATAAAGAATAGTACCACTCACCAATTCTTCAAATGGTATGAGATTGAAAAGTAACAGATAGAAAATCTTTCTAGCAACATGGAGTTTGATACTAACTTTTTTTTTTTTTTTTGCTACAAAGTTTGATACTAACTTGAAATCATGTAAAATGGGCTAAAATGCTCTCAAGAAAAAGTTTAACTTCAGAGGTAAAAAGTGAAAATGAATTCACCATTTCCTTTTATATAGATCTCTTATAGATCAAAGGAAACTTAGCTAGACAACTAATGACCATTTACTCTGATAATTAAGAAAGAAATACATAAATACCAGTGGTTATTCTTCTACTTTCACAAAAACTAAAAAAATGGGTGATTTTATGTTTTGTATAGAACTATTAGACCCTATGCTACTACCAACATGTGGATCACATATGATGGAGGCCTATATTAACTATAGGCCCAATGCTCAAGAGCTCATATTGTACTAGGTCCAACCCGTATCAATGAATTCCATCTCGATTGGAAAAATTCAGTCTACATCATCAAGCTCCAACCCGCCTGTACAAAGTTTAGCCAGTCTAAATGAAGCCCAACCCACATTAATGAACTCCAACCCACTTGGAAGAATTCAATCTGTATCATCGAGCTCCAGCTCAATTGAACGAATGCCAGCCTACTTCAACAAGCTTTAGCTTGCCATGATGGAACTCTACCTGTAGAACTCTCACCACCACTTGTACGAAGATTTCATGCACACCCATTCTGCTTTATGAGTAGCAAATGAGCCGAAGACATGGGGAAAAAATCATTAGTATAAAATATAAATAGTTTCATCTTAAAGGGACTTTTGCAACCCTCTCTAGCCTTAACTCCCTCACTATAATTCTCTTAAACACCAGTTAAAATAATAATAGTCCTAACAAATGTTGAAATAAGACTTGCTTGGTTACTAAAAATGGATAAATCAAAGAAAATAAAATAAATATAACATTCCAAAGATGAAGAAATATAAATATACAAGATGATGAGAGGGTAAAATCACGAGTGAGAGAGACTAACAAACAACGTGTAACTAAAATGAAAAATATATGCAAACGTGGGACCAACAGCAAATAAATATATAAGGAAAAGAATGAGAAGTAGTTGAAAGATTAGGTTAGCTCATAATAACCCAAATCCAATTTCCTTTTTATCATGTCTAAATTATTTGACCTGTTAATTATTGAAAATTATATCGAGTTGTATTTATGTCGTGTAAAAAATTATCACTCTTAATTATTGTCATGATAAATATATAAATTAGATATTTTATTTCTATAAGTAATTATAATTTAGTATCTTTATTAGTAGATAAATTTAATGAATTGAGATCGTTGGTGTAACAATTTAAATTATTGTAATATCTTCACTATTTAATTCAAATGTATTTTTATAATATTTGTTTAGTTATAGTTAAAAATAATTCAACTAAAATTTATTAAAAAAAGAATTAAAAAATTAGTTAAATTCGTTTAAACTAATTAATTAAAAAAAAATGCCAAAATTAGTTAAATAATTCAACTAAAATTTATTAAAAAAAAGAATTAAAAAAATTAGTTAAATTCGTTTAAAAATTAGTTAAAAAAATTAATTAAATTTAAAGATGCCAAAATGTATTGTTAATTAATGATATATTTGCTAATCTTTAATAGAGTTTTAAACGAACGAAAACAATGATTGAATTATAAATGGTTAAAATTAGGAGCATGAATAATTTAAATTAAATATCTTTTGCATGTGTTTACTTATAATATTTTGTGATTGAAATAAAATTGATTGTTGCACTAAAACGTCTTTTTATTGCAATAGTAATTATTTTTAAATATATTGGCTAAAATGAAAATATAAATTTGTAGTTTGAAAGAGGAAAAAAAAATAGTAAACATCAATATAATTGAAAATTTTAGTATTAAATTTTACATATTCTCAAATTAAATAATTAATATTACAAAAAATGTCCATGACGTTTGCAGTCTTTTTTTAATTTTCTATCTATCATTAAAAAATAATAAATCGTAGACCAAATTTATACTTCTTACTTATAATATGATTTTGTATATACAAACAATAATATTTTTTTTAAAAGGGCACTAAAGTCTCTTTTTTTTTTTTTATTAATAAGAAAAAACACACTCACACACATGGGTAAGATTCGAACTTGGGTTTCTGGTGGAGGAATTGAGAGTCTTACAACCTGAACCACAAGATATTCCCAATTTTATCATTATCTACAAACAATAATATTTAAATATGTAAATATTCTAGAATTTTTTATTATTTTTGTTGTCATTATTTTTATTGTTATTATATGAACAATTTTTTTTTATATTGCTACATGTTAATTTATAATTTGTTCTTAGTGTATAAAGCTTTATAGATGCATAATTTTTTACATATAAAATATAAAAATATTTGTTAATTTTCATGTGGCTTAATGATATATATTGTTGGTGGGCTTTGATTTTGTACCAATAAGATATTAAATTTTTGTTTTGAAAATAGTAAAAGAAGATGAAGGAAAAAAAAAAGAAGAAGAAGAAAAAATAGCAAAAGAAAAAATATGGTATGCTAAAATTACCACATTCCAGATTTATTTATTAATTATTATTGTTGTTATTACTTTTATTGTTATTACATGAACAATTTTATCTTTTTTTGTTATATTTCTTATTGCTTGTTAATTTATAAATTATGCTTAATACATAAAACTTTATACGAGATAAAATAATTAATAAATATCTAATTTTTTATATATAAATATAAAAATATCTGTTAATTTTTATGTGGCTAAATGATATATCTTGTTAGTAGGCTTTGAAATTTTATGAAAGGCTAAGATTTTTTAGCTTTCATCTAACAGCTTAAATGTTAAGATGTATCTTACATACATAGCCGCATGACATTGATAACCTTTATCATACCTACAAAGTAATTATTTCATTTTTTTTCATATATTTACAGAAAAGCGTAATTATCAGACAATAGAGCATTTAGAAGCAGTAGTTGAAAGCTATATTTACTTCGAAAATGGCTCCAATTAGAGTCCAAATTGCCGAAACTTCGAAATGTGTCGTCATTACAAGTTTTTTATTATTATCTTGACAGTGACACAATCACAAAATCTTGTTAAAAGTCTCTTTATGTAATTTTGTATGATTTTCATTTTTATAATAGTTGTCATGGTCATTCTAGTTAAAATGTTTTGTTTAGGTTCAACGTTTCTCGACAATTTTAAAGTGTATCTATGATTTTTATCAATGAAACTTTTATTCCTATTCGCAACACATGAACCGGTCAACCGCCTCAATGGAAGGTAAAAAGATTCAAGACAAATATTATTTACTCTTTTAATAAAATAAAATAAAAATCTTATAAATATATTTAAGTCAAGTCCTAAATGAAAGAATTTTCGATAGCCTCTCTTTCAAATGTAAAGCTCTTCTTGGTTCTAACTCTTTTCTTACTTCTTCCACGTGACTCCATGAGAAAAAAAAAAATTAGGAGGCCAATTCTCTTGTATCGGTTTTAGTGTAATATTTTATGTATCATCGATATGTGACAAATACATGGACAAAAGAAGGTAAAAAAGTTAAAACTTTTTGTACACATATTTGCTAACAATTAGTACCATACAAAATAATACACCAAAAATAATACATGTAATTTCCATAAAAAAATAACACATGCCAAAAGCCCAAAACCACCTTTTGGAACACGCCACATAAGAAGGCATAAATTATACCGTGACAATGGGTACAAAGAACATAAAAGGTATATAGGGGTTGCGTATGACGGAAGATAAGATGGATGTCAAAAGGGAACAAATAGTTTCTGTGGAACTATGTAAATTATACAAAATAGATTTCTAAGTAAATTTGGGGAGTAGCGAGCTTTTCTTAGGTGTTGTGACGCTTGCAAAGGGACCTATGTGTACTTCCTTCTTTTAGAATACATAACTGGACAAGAAGCAAGAATAAGCAGTGACATCTACCCAATCTGGGAAAAACCCTTTCAGCTTCTTCGCTGCATCGACCATGTATTGATCAATCACAGCAATATTCACTCTCAACTCTTCACCATTGCTAGCCTGCAACAATGGAGAGTAAATCGTTCAGCAGTATTACTACAAGAGAGAGAGAGAGAGAGAGAGAGAGACAGAAGGAGAGTCGAGTTTGCTCATGAGTCAGGGACAGGGGTAAACAATAAGAATTAAGCGTACATAATTTTATGAGGATTAAAATAGTTTTGAGTACGTCAGAATAAATGAAAAGCATAAACCAAAATCTAAAGCATAAACATATAATACTGAAGCACACTGGTTATACCTTTACACATCTTATGGAGGAACATGCCACATACACACATGCACATACAGGAAGAGTTCGAATCCAGCACACTTACAATGCCCACAAAGAGCATATACTAATACACTACAAGGCAATTGTTAACTAAAATTTTTAATCATAATAACATAGCTAGACAATCCAGAGCCTCATTTTGGTAGCCGTGTCAAGTTCAAACACTGCATCAATAAGAAACTCTAACCCAAAGATTAATGTATCAATCAGAGGAGATAAAAAGAGCTTAACTTTCTCCTTTAAAAAATGAGCCTTACTTTCATGACTAAAAGAAGAGGATGTGGCATAAAGAGTAGAAGCAAATTAGTTCAAATAATGAGCCAACATCAAGGATCTAAGTTTACCTCTAACCAGAATGTCCAATTCTCACGGCTGGCTCCACTAAGTCTCAGTACGTATGATGGTGGGCCTCCATCAACTGTCTCAGGAGCTGTAACAGTTTTTCAAGGATAAGGGTTCAGACAACAAAGAGATATCATGAAACCAATAATATCCTCTCATACCTGGAAGCATATTGTCAGCAAAAGACCAACTCGATAATGGGCCAGTTATATTAAGCACTGCAACCCAGACCTCCTCCAAGGAACTACAAGATAGTAGATAAAATAATTAAACCTTTCCATACAATAATCATATAAAAGTTGATATTCAATGATTAACATGCCATTCCAAAATAGAGCAATAATTAGCATCTAGGAACTCCATTATCAAGACCTACCATTAACTGAAATAGATATCTTTTTTTTTAATCATTGTAAACTGAAATGGATTTAAAGTAGGTTAGTAGGCAGTAAATATTCTATAATGCAAAATAACTTCAGGGAAAAAAAAGTAAAACCCAGAGCGTAGCTTATAAAAGTCTGTTTGGCAACGTGGGAAAAGGGTGAACAAGGTATGACAAGAAGTTAGTTTCTCCCTTCATGATTACTTACATGAAGGTCATAATGTCACTCGTTAGTTTCTCCTTCATCCATGATTACATGAAGGTCGCAAAGGCGCACTAACCTCTGTATAATTGCGGGTATGAGCAAATAACTTGTATATTTTTATTTTATATAACTTGCCCATATTAAACAAACAAAACATTCTTCACCAATGGCATATGATCTTGGGAACACAGTAATGTTATAATTCCCAATTTATGGAACTAACATAATTACCCTAAAGAAACGAAATGTAAGGTCATTACTGCTGAGTTTGATCCTCCATTACGTGCAAATTCACCATAAAGAGTAAACTATGAAGCACAAATTAATTGCTCTGGACAATGTACAGATTCTACTCACCCTAAGGAAAGTTCCAAAAAAACTCTTCGCGTCTCCTTGTTGTAGACTGTGTGTGGTTCACTACTAAATAGATGTGGGAAGTATCTGTAATGCTTCAAGATCTCATCACTCTCTGATGGGAACTTCAAGCTTCTTGAAGACAAAAAGGAAAGCGGATAAAGTGCCTGCAAAAGTAACAATTTTGTTGGCCCCCCAACTCAAGAATCTTAAATTTTCAAATCATAGATGTAAATATAGTGAAATTCGATATTGCTTCACTGTCTGCAGTTAAAAAGGGGAAAACAAATACTCAAATCTCATTTTCGGGTGTTCTTAGCACAACATTGCCTATATTAAGTATTAGGTTATGGTTGACTATCAATTTACTTATCTTGGGTTCATGCATGAGTGCAAGAGATAGATCGATAGACAAAGAAAGAGATAGGACACATAAGATGGACTCCAAAAGATATGGAAGACCAACTCATCATTAATTCATCACAGAATTTTTGCTAAAAGTACTGTCACATACCATCCAATTCTCTCGGTGAGACAAACTTGTGCTTTCAAACGAAAAATCTGATTCAATATTCAACTCGTTTGCCACTTCAGGTGCATGTTTGAAAAGAAAAAGTAACGAATTGGCATCCACTACAGCAAAATCATAACTGGAGTTCACAACCTGATTTGCATCTTTGATAAAAGTTATCAAAGGGAAAAGAGTTTGTTAGAAGAAAATCTCAATAAATGTAAAGGTAGGATGCTGAAATCCTATGGGGTATTTGAACCAAAACAAAACAACTATAATCTATATCTATCTATAATATATATAAAAGTTTAAATCAGGCTTATAATTTTTTGGACAAAATTGCCCACCTATTTTAGAGTAATGACTACTATAGCCCTTCGCCCCTTAATTATTGTATAATTTATTTTTAACTTTTATTTTTTATTAATTAATTAATAAACTATTAGTACATAAATACTGACAATTATCTTAAAGACTATTTTAAATATTAACATAAATGTATGATCAGTTTTTTAGATATAATAATAATGCTATAGTTTTGATTAAAATAAAATTTAGTAGAAGTTATTTTTAATATTTTAATAAATCACGTGCAATGCACATGTTTATGAGTTATGACTAGTAAAAAATAAATTCTGAAATCATGCTCCTAAATAATACTAACTGTTGCTAGCTTAGTACCTGCAGTGAAAAAAGTGTGCTGAAAAACAACTCTCTTAGGTGCATCAATGCTATATGGAAAGAAATGAGATGACAGAGCCAAGCCTGCCACACTAAGATGAACCAAAAACTGTATTACTGATGACCTTGATAACCAACGACCACAAACAGGTAGGAGAGGGCCCATACACAAAGCAGTAATAACCCCAATTACAGCTGCCACCAGAATATCTTGGATGAAGTACCCTGAAAGTGAACTTCAGGTTAATATAGAAAAAAGATTCTTCTTACTGTATACTATTTACTCTGAAAATTTCTAGGCTATATATGATTCATTTAATTTAATACTACTTTAGTAGTCCCATCTTTTATACAATGTAAGCGTTATCTGATAATTGCAACCTAATGGTATTGAAAGAGTAGAAGTAAATATATTTCTGTGGAAAATAGTGATGAAAAAAGAACATCATAACCAGAAGAGAAACATATACCTCCAAATTGAGACACATACATTCTATACAAACTATATTGCATCAAATCTAGTAATTTAGCAATCAAAATAATAGAATAAAGAAGCTATTGTTTAAAGAAGTAAATATATGATAAATTTAGATATATCCTACAATAGTCTGTGTTCCCAAGCTTGGTAAAACCAATAGCAATTAGTAAGGTTTAAATTGTCACAACTTGCGAACAAATATTTCCAACCTTACAATGACTTCTTCATAATGCTTTCATTTAAGCATAAGGATGGAGGCATAGGTGATTTTCACTTGATAGAGGAGAAAACCATAATGGTGTTGGAAAATCTGACTACTGTCCCATGCTTAAGCAGTAGTTGATGTGTTGGTATTTTTGCTTATTAGAATGGTACCAATCTACGAGAAATGAGAAAGAAAGGAATTTGAGAAAAGCTCACCATATGGTGGTGGAACAGCACCCATCATGCCCATCTTCTCAATCAAAAACTGAACAAGGAACCCACTAAAATATACCGAATATGCAAGGCATGGTATTTGAGGTATCACATAAAAAGCTGTTGACCTGAGAGGAAACATGTAAAACAGACCAAAATGTATCACTTCCTTTCCATAAACCGAATTTCCTTGTCAAGAAGAAAACATGAAGATAAAAAAAGACTTCACACCGGAACAAAAAAATGCAATTTTATCACACATGCAAGCATAGAAAAGAACACAACTGAAGTAACAGTGAAAACCAATACCTGAAGGACTCATAACCAAAAGATTTGACGGATAAACAAAATAAAATCCATCCAGAAAGCATAGAAGCAGAAAGCAAAAAGGCCAAGAAGCCTCCACTAAGTCCAGCTACTAGATAAGCCTGCTTTCACTAAAGGAGTTTAGCCATTTCAGATTATGAACTTATTAAACTGAGAACAACTAAATAAATCCAATTCTTCGAAAGTAAGGAAAGGGAAAAAAAAATCCAAACATACCCATGTTAAAATAGCATATAATCCAAAAGCTCCAAAAAACCTTGCTTCCTCAGATACTGCCTGCGATATCAACATTCAATAAATCTTTTCCTTTCTTTTAAGCTTCTGAGTGAATGTGAACATGGATATTTTTCTGTTTTTCATAATCTCCAACAACAAAAAATAGTCCTACATAACCATCCAGCTGCTTGCATTCAGCTTAAGAAAATGAAGGCAGGTTATATATTCCATAATGTTGAATCCCCGCCCCTCTCAGCCTCCAAGAGAAACATGATAGGGAGGAGAGGGAATCTGTGGCATTGCTTTGGAATTCCTTGCACATATCAGTTAAAAATCAATTTCTACCTAGGAAATACAATTCCAAGGATGGTCTAGAAAAATGGGATTTCAAAAGACTGACCGCTTAACAATAACAAATCAAAGATATCTTTGGAAGTTCAATTGACGCAATTATTGGTTGTAATTCCAGTAACAATATCAGACTATCAGTAACCCTGGAAATGGAAGGTTTAGGTATTGATACCTATTTTATCCCATAGTGATATCTCTAGAGACATAAAGAAAGATTTGCATGCAAAATTATACCAATCAAAAGACACATTAATTACACATATTTAGATGCTAGGAACAATTTGGCTTCAGCCAAAATTTGTTTTAGAATATGTCAATGCTTACCTCCTTTGACTTCAAAACTGCAACATCCTGAGAGAGGGGAAAGCATGTCCAAATGATTCTTGGAATCAACAAACCAATGAGCGCAGAGGGAATGAACATCACAAAAGCCAAATAGGGATGAGCAAACCTGCATAAAAGGCCTGCATGTCAACAGGAATCTTGCAAAAATACCCAATTTTAAAGTCAAAAGTCTATTATAAAATTAAAAATAAATAAATCACCAAGATGTCACCTATTTCTTTCATGATAACTTATTGTCTTTTAGTATAATATAATCATCTAGTACAAATCTAGTTCAATTTTAATTTAGAATTACTTCCAAGATTGTCCACTCCTCTCACAAACTCAAGCATTATTTCCCAAGGTTGGTGCCCAAATGGTGGGTACCTCTTATCTCCTATATTATTGATTTGGTACAATGTAGTATCCCTATTCAAGAAATAGTTCCAACTTGACCCAAATTGAAAATTCAATTTAAGAATTTAGCCATATGCCATACATGTGACGAAAATTGAAGGGTAATTTTATCTCTCAAATTTTTATAATTTTTTCACTCTCTCTCTCCTTCAATATTTATCTCCTCTCTTCCTTTCTCTTTTATCTCTCCTAAAGCTATTGAGAAAGGTGAGAGAGAGAAATAGATTCAAAAAAATAAAAAACATTTTTAAAAAAGAAAAATTTAACGTCAATTTTGGTCAAATGTTTGACACATAATCAAATTAAGTAATTGAATTTTCAATTTGCATTAAATTGAAAGTATTTCGTAGTAAATTGAACCAAATCATTGGGACATAAGGCGCAACAATAGAAGAATATGGATACTAATAAAGGCCTAATCCCAAATTCCTTTGTCATCATCGTACTGTTCGTACATGAGGGGCAGCTCTTTTATCAACCATCATCAGTTATCTGAAATCTCTATCATATCCTAGCCACAGCTATAGAAAAATCATAGGACCCACATTAAGCTCACAAGTATCTATAAAAGTGATAATGGGATCATCGCTGATAGATTTACAGAAACCACGTAAACATGAACTCACCAGTTCATTGCATGACTAGTAAACAGCAACCTGAGGATGGAAAAGAGTATCGGGGAAATAATTGCGAGTAAGGCAGCAGTAGTATGAAATAGCATTCCTGCATATTTTCCAAATTAGCAACATCATTGAACATCTTCAAAAGGTGCCACAATTGAATTTCCAACTACAGTTACTTGACAAGGAAAAGGTAACGCTTTCAAGCAAAAATAATATTATAGGATAAAAGCATAGGGAGATTGCAGGTGTGAAGAAATTTACCCTTCATAAAATCACAGAAAGTTGCAAACCAGGAGTGCGCACCAGATGATTTTAAATGTAAAAAGACTGGCATGATAAGGAAGATGACAAGAGGAATACTGTGAAGTACCAGAGCTACTCTTCTTGAGTAGTGTATCTGTGATATTTAATAAAGAAAAGGAGACTATTATTTATCAGTAGATGAGTTTCAAATAATTAATTCATCATTAAATGAATCATGAATTATGACTTCTCATAGTACCATGAACATTTGTAAATAATCAAAGAAAACAGCACGATCACCCTCGTAAATGTTGGCAATATCTTTCATCGTCTCTCTTTCACGAGAATTTTGTAGCTTCGAAGAGCTGGCGAAAGCCTTCATAATGCTAAATAAATTGTCCCCTCGCGCTTGGAGACTTCCAGGTCTGGAAGTATTTGGATCAATCAGAGGAAATGCTTAGGAATTAAAAGACACAAAATTCAAATAAAGTAATATTGTACCAAAATAGCAGAAGCATACAATAGTCTCTCCACTGTGTCATAGGCAGTATGGTAAAAATAACCACCAAGGAGAAAAATTATGTCCAGGCCGGGAGTGCTGCCATAATCTTTGGATAATATTCTATAGTCTGTATCCCCAGGAATGATAGGAAAAACATCCTGCACACAAGATCAAGTTGATTAAAATGCACAATTACTTCAAAAAAGATGCAAGTACAATCTTACAGCAAACAATATATAAATTACAATTATTATTGTCTCAGGTAACACAACTAGAAAAGTTTATCAAGCAGAACCATGTAATCATTAAATAAAAACTAAGTTAAGCATCCCATAACAATAATTAAAATCCCATAGTTCAACAGAGTGACTTGAATGAATAAGAAAATAGGGGCAGCAGAAGAAAAAAGAAGACAGACCTGGGCTGCACTGTGTGCCATGGGGTATATTGCGGATTGAGCGTAGACTTTAGAAGGCCAAGAACCAGGTCCAGACTGACAAACTAAATCTGTGGAATGAAAGCATATGAGAACATACAGTAAGGATAAGTGAAATGTCAGAAATCTTGTCTTCTAACTCTATGGTTAAAGAAATTAAGATCCAAGCCATCCTTTACATCTACTAGCCTTTAATCTGGTGAGAGAGTTGAGCAACTTGTATCAATTATGTTAACTGAGGCAATTTGAAGAAATTGTGGATGAATATTCCATAAAATTATTTGGACTTATCTTTTCGATATAATTAATTTACAATTGGCATGAGAAAATGATTTGTTTTTTTATATTATATTATATAATGTCAAACCATTGACCACTAGAAAAATGACAATGGAACCAGTTGATTTCAGTTCAAACTTAAATATGCTGCCATAAGGGATGATGGAAATTGAGAATATCCTACCAGGACCGGCTGTACCAGATGCTTCCACATTGATAAAAGCTCCAACTGTCTCACGCCATCTATGAGTCGTCATGAAGCCATGTGCTCCCTGAATTTGCACGAAAAAACCACAGTACTGACATGTTAGATTTCTGTTCATCATTAAGCCAGGTGATATATTAAAATTTGTACAAATTCTGCAAGCTGATATATTAAAATTTCTATAAGAGTAAATTAACTGAAACTTTCGGCAAGTGTGACCATGAGGATCTGTCTTTCTGCTGTTTGATGGGTTCTATTAAGGGAGAGAGGCCCCAATCACCTTCCTTCTTGTGTAGGTTATTCATTCTTATGGGTTGCCTTAGCTTACCACCTCCTATTCTTTAATCATCAAAAAGAAAAACCCCATTCACATTCTTATGGTACAAACAGTGGGTTTTCACCGATCATTGTACCATTATTTTCTCCCTATTCTCTATTTTTATGATTTTTATGTAACTCAAAACAGGACTTGACAATATATAAAATCAAAACAAAAATGGATAAATCAAATCAATTTCTTTGTTCCAAGCTGAAAGCCATCAAAAACACCTTACCAGCAAAAAAAGCTCTTCTGCACCATTAAAAAGGAAAATTATAGGCCGAGGAGGAATCCAACCGGAGTCTACAACGAGTCTTGCTACTTCCATTAAAGATGCTGCATAAAGAAAAGTGTGAAAGACATGAATAAATTGAGGAAAAGAAATAGACAGTGGATGTTATATCCCTGTCTTGGTAAAGATTTTTATGGTACGTACCAACACATGAAGCACAATCACCAGCTCCTGGAGAGCCAAGTGGACTGTCAAAATGACCATTCAATAGTATTGATGCATCAGAGTCTTGTAAATCCAATGATGATATCCTGCCATTAAAATAAAGCTAAGAATGTAACTGCATTTGCTGCAAGACCGGCAATAGATGCCAAATGCTAGACACACAAGTATAAAATGCGTGTGAGTGTTGAAATCTAGTCCAAGAACAAAATGTCCAAAGAAGTTGCATGAGTATGTTAAGTTACCTCATAATAATATTAGTGTGGTTTCTATAACCCAAAGATATGCTGTAGCCTAAAAACAGCATATTGAAGGTTCCATTAACAGTAGTCTCCTCTATTTCAATCCTGAAAATATCGTTAAATGAAAATCAGAAATAAAAGAGAGATCATAAATTCCAACAAAAGCAAAACAGTAAGTCTAAAGTTTGCACTAATGGAAACACGGTCCGACAAAATCAAGACCTAATTTATCATAAATACCCACCTAATATTGGGACCGGCCCTTTCCTTTATCATTTCTAACTGTCCCTTAATATACCGAGCAGCTTCACTTAAACCAGGGCGTCCTTCCTGTCAACAACCTTACTAAATTACCAATAAATAACTCAACAAACGAGCTAACATTTCCACCAACTTGTCCGTAGCTAATAACACTTTCACACCCTAAAAGAGAAACAAACGCCAAGTCGGTAACACTCTTTTTGGCAGCTAAAAGAAAAGTGAGGAAAATCTATTCTATTTCCTTGGTTGTTAAAAGCATTTGTTTGAAAGGTACCAAAAGAAGTGGAAAGCTACACTTAAGAAAGGCATGAAAGTGTTTTTTTTTTTTTTTTAAAGTACGCTAACTGACCATCACTTGTAACATCAGTTACCAAAATATGGACCAAATATAGACCTTTTATTGACTATATTTTTCTCCTTTTTTTTTTTTTTTTCTGATGTAATTCTCCTTTTTCAAAGAGTTTTACCATATCGACCCAACATAGTAGGCGGTAACCTCAAAACGGAATCTCTTTTGTTTTTTTTACAAAAAAATCACTTCTTAGGGCCTTAAGTATAGTTTTGGCACCCCTTGGCCCTTTTAGCCAAATGCCACCCCTTCCTCTGCGTCTGAAAAGGGCATTCACGTGGAAATATTCAGCATTCAACAAAAAGAGATAGGAAAAAAATAATAATTAAAACTGATGTCTAAGAAATCAAACAAACTTCCACCATGTAATTAAAACCAAACAAAATGAAGAGAAAAAAAAATGCCAGTGAGGATCGAGGGAAGCTGAAAAATCTGTTTAAATTTCTATTTTGCTACCAATTCCAACTTTTAAAGTGAAATAGAAATTTCAAAATTGAATATAAAGAAAAAAGCTCTCAAAAATTTAGATTTTGCGCTTTCATAGCAAACTTAATTCCAGACACAATGATTCAACAAAGTTTAGTCCCAAACAAATTGATCAAGTAAACAAACACTTCATTTTACTATTTACTCATAAAATAAAAGCTCACTTGGCGTCCGTCAATCTCTTGGGACAATACTCGAACGTGCTCGATTGCTCTAGCCTCGGAAAACCGATCGGGAGGCGCATCGATCTTCAGCGGAGTAATGAACTTCATGTTAATAATGGAATACGCAAGAATCGCCATAAGGCCGTACATGACGACCAGTGATAACAAGAATTTGAAGGCGAAGACATCTGAGTTGCCGAGCTTGAACACCATTCTTGATCCGTCAAATTGTCTTTGTGTATCTCTCTAACGGAATAACAAAGGAGCAGAACCTAATTGTTGAGATTCTTAGTCCTAAGTGTTTGTTTTGTATGATAAATATATAATGTTACAGTAAGAGAGAGGACGGAACGTATTGGGTTGGGTGAAGCTGACGAAGTGAGTTTATAAAGCGCTGGTTTTTGGCAGAAAAAGTCAGTTTAGCTGCGCGAGCTTCAACAGACGTAAACGAACGTTCCTTGTTCCTTGTTCCTTGTTCCTTGTTTTTGTACTGTACTGTTTTTATTTATTTTATTTTATGTTTTTAAGTCATTGGTGACGAGCGGAGACGATAACGTCAATATATGATGTGAAGTAGGCCCACCGCCCAATACTGGCATACACGGTTGGCCAAATGGGCTTACTGGGCCCTTTAAACTTTCAAAAATGGATTAGTTAGATTTAGAAAAATTTAGTGACCTCTATCTAAAAAAATAAGCATTGATATTTTTATCATTATAATAATATTATACTTTTAATTGTGAGTTCCTAAAATTAAGTCAACGTCTTTAAACGTAACTTCGAATATATGCTCATGCTAACGTGAGAAGCACACCGTCTTTCTCCCGAGGAGTTATTGATAGAGAAATAATTCAGATAAATAGCACGTTTTAAAGAAAATAAAAATATGTTCGACTTTTTATGACTTTTACTCTTTCAAATTTGTAATTTAAAATTGAATAGTACTAGCTGGCACTTACTTATAAAATTATAGATTGATTAAGATAAATATTAAGTAATAAATATGATACGATTTCAATAACATATATTCAATTACTATTTATCACTTAAATTTTAACAATTGTCATTACTTTTTTTTTTATTAGACTCTATTTATTAATAATAAATAACATTTTTTTTTTAAAATCTATGATCAAATATATAGTTTGTCGTTTCGCCAGCCATTATATACACATAAGTAATTAATTTTACTCTTTTTTTTCATTAAAGTTTTAGTATGTTTATTATCTTAGCCAATATTTTTTTATTACATTGGTAACTCCTTGAAAGAAATGCTCAGCTAGTCACCTTTTACCAAATATAAGGTGAATGAAATGAAGGAAAAATATGACCATTTTCTTTCATTAGGAGAGACTCTTATCGATTGATTCTATATATCCATAATATCCATTTTCCAAATTAGTCACTGTATATAAGTAAGAAAGCTATCATGGTTTTAGAACTTTATGTGATTTTATATGTATAAAACATATCAATGAATACAGGGGCGAAGGATGGTGAGCGTTGGACAGGGCTGCAGTTCCGGCTAATTTTTTTATAAAAAATTAATTACGTGTATATTTTTAGCATTAAATAAATATTTTATTTGTAATAATATATTGTGTATTAATTTTATGTACATATTTTGAAAGATATTAACAATATTTAACAAATACGTGGATAAAAATAATATGAATTGTAAATAAAATGGTTATATATATATATATATATATATATATATATATAGTAACTATTAGTAACAAAAATAAAATTGTAGTCATATATTATGTGAAAATTCTTCTTAAATATGATAATCCAAAAAATTTTTTTTAATATTTAACGTTAAACTCAACATTATAAAAATAAAATTAAAAAAAATAAGTATATGATAAACTTCATATTAAAATTTTTAAGTTTATGTTTATTATGTTTTATTTCAACTAAAATTTTAACTTTATCTAGTATTATATTATTTGACATTCTATTTTAATAATATTTTGGAATTTATTTGAAATCTTTTTATATAAAAAAATTTATTATTTTTATTATTATTAGTCAGTGTTATATTATTTATAAACATATATTTTTAAATATTGTCTCAAAATTAAAATTCTAAATCATATCGAAAAAACAACAAAAATAACACCCCTTGAAACTTATAATAACAAAATTAGCACCCCTTGTATTCACATTTATATTTCTACAATTAAAAAAATGACTAATATGTCATTTTTTTTGAATACATGTTCAATTAAAATTGAATGACGCTAATTTAGACATGTTCAATATTAAAATATTGAAATGTTCAATATTATAGGGGTGCTAGTTTTATTATTACAAGTTTTATGGGTGTTATTTTTGGTAATTTTTCAATCATATTTTACTTTTTATATTTTTATATTTTTATTTTAGTCTTAACAACTATAAATTTTGGTGTGCTTAATTGAGCTTTCTATTTTCTTAGATTTTTTAGTTAATATATTTATTTTATTCATGAATAATACTAATAATTATTAATTTATTATATTTTTGTTTAGTTTTTGTTATAAGTTAATTATAATGTGTTAATTTTATATTTTTGAGCTCTAATAACTTTATATTTTTTTAGCTCTAGTTTTATATTTCTATTATAATATGATATAAAAAATTTAGTATTAAATTAAATATAATTTATTATAATTTTTATTATTTTTTTAATTTGTATAAAAAAAAAAATCAGTCCTCCTAATCATTATTTTCTGATTCCCCCCATGACTTAAATAGGTATCCTCATTGTAATTATTTTAATAAGTACATATAAAAAATACTAATTGCACTGTCATTTCTCACCTACTTCATTCATGAGTATCTAGCATTTTCCTATGAAAATGATACACGATCTAACTATAATCTCAAACTCATAATGATATACGGATGTTATAATCTCATAAAACACAAACTTTTTTTTTTTTGTCAAAAAATAAAAAGAAAAAACAAAGTTGGTCACAGTTAAGAAATTGTCAAATACAATAATAGAAAAAAAAAATTATCAAGTAATAAAATTTCATCTAAAATTTAAGATAATCACAACTTGAAACCCATTCATTCTTTTCACTTAAAAATACAAGAGAGAAGGGCACATCTAAATAAACATTTTAATTTTATAATTTTTAATTAAAATATTTTAATTTCATAAATTTTAAAAAATATATACATTTTAGTGTCAAAATAATGCATTTTAATAATTTCAGTTGAAAGTAACGAAACTAAATTGCTTCTTTTATATAAGTTATGAAATGTCCTGCACTCTCCACCCAAAATATAATCCTCAACACAAATTTTGTTCCTTTTTTTTTTTCAAACGATACGATTAAACTTCATCAAATTAATCTCACACAAATTTTGTTATCTTTTTCAAACGATACGATTAAACTTCATCAAATTAATCTCATACCATTTTAACTAAACTAAGGGTGTACATACTATCAGATGGTTTGGATTAGAACTAACACCGAAACACAATAAGTAATATCAGTTCTTAAAAGGTTAAAATCGATTCAATCTAATAAAGCATATTAAACCAATCCTAACCAAACTATTTGTATTGAGTTGGGTGAATCTGATTTCTTTTTATAGTGTTTGTTTGTTTGTTTTTGTTTTTGTTTTTTTGTTTTGTTTTTTTTTTTTGTCAATTCTTTTAAAAATATTTGTTTTTAATAGCAAATAATTATTGCCTTAAATTTTGTACTTTAATAATTTATTAAAATTAAGTCATAAAAGGAATTTTGATTTCTTCTATACAATCAATAAACAAACACGGGCAACATAAATTCGATGATCAACGGCTTAATGTTAGACCTGGAGTCTTTTTTGCGCTGAGACTAAGAAATTAGACGAGGTCAGAATAAGGATATTGGAAAGGGAAAGTGGGAACCGGCAACAGATAAAACTATTAGGTTAAGCTTAATTATTTTATTAATCTCTAAATTTTAAGCAAATTTATACATAAATTTTTGAACTTTTATATTATATAATTTATTCTTCAAACTTTGAAAATTTTACACAAAGATGCTTAAATTTTTAATTTAGTTCACAAATTTTTAAATTTTAATATTTAGGTCATAGTTTGGCTAAAATTAGGGGTGGCAATTCGTGTCGTAGCTCGTTTGACCGAATCGAAACCGAATCGAAAAACCCGAATCGAACACGAATCGAATAGGATTTGGGCCAAATTTGGCCCAGCTCGAGTAGCTCGAAAAAAAACGGGCTGGGTTCGGGCTGGGTTCGGGCCAGCCCGGTAGCCCAAATTCTTTTTTTTTTTCTTTTTCTTTTTCTTTTCTGATAAATATAAATATTATATTTATACCCTAAACCTAACAAATAACGCTTAAATTCTGAAATCCCTAAGTTCACATCGCCATCGCGCCTCTCTTTCAGTTTCCCAATTTCCTCAGCCCGCTCGCGACCTCGCCTTCGCCTGTCACGATCTGCCGCCTGTCGCCAGCCCCTCAGCCCGTTCGCGACTTCGCCTGTCACGATCTGCCGTCTGTCGCCGCTGATACTCGCAAGCAGCAACAAGAAGAACCTGGGTTTACATCTGTTTCCAGTGAACAGAGAAGTGCTTCTGTACTTGTAGAACAGGATCAACGGAAGACTTTGAAATTTGGGTTCTCTTCTAAAAGTTCTACTTCTAAGGTACAAACTTAGTCTATGATTTGGTTTTAACTTTAAAAATGATGTTTGGTTTAAAATTTCAAGTAGAAACTGAATTTTCATGTTAGATCTACTTGCATATGAGTTTTGAAACGAGGAAACCATGAATTAAACATTTACTTATAGTTGGTCTCAACATTGGTTTTTGCTCAAAGAAATCATCACCCAGACCCTCAGGTGGATTATTACCCACCATGTTATAACTCAAACAATTGGAGTGTTCCAGGCCGACAGAAAAATAGACAACCCAGAAAAGGAAAAAATTTAAAATTCAAAAGCAATCAGATCACAAAGAAACAAATTATAGAGAAAGAGAATTAAATGTCGGGATCTGGGTATAAATGGAACTACCTGATACGTGTTATCAAATTTATCATACATGAAGCGAGTGATGATACTGGTTTTATTATTCATCCGTACCCTTCTGTATAAGTGTATATGAGCTATTGAGCTGATCACCATGATTGAGGCTGTGGGTTCAGAGCTTTTTATTATGTTTATTGTTTACTGACCTGTTCATTCTTTTACACATAACAATATTATATCTACTACACTATACATTTCAGTCCCCCATTTGGTCTTTCTTAAAATTGCAATGGATCTTAAATAAAGTGCGCACTGACATTAAATTTTCAAAGCCTATGCCAGTAAAGGAAAGGTTTATATCCTTTAAAACCCCACAAAGATTCACAATTTAATTTCTCTCCGATTGTTTGCATATTTATTTATTATTTTTAGAGTAATGTAATACTCTCCTGCTTATTGTTTTATTAAAAGAATGGGTAGTTATTTATTCCAAGAAAATTTATTTATTAATTTTATTATCGACATAAAATATCATATTAACAATAGCTTTTTATTTTTGATTATTAACTTACAACACATTGTTTTATTTCAGTCAAAGAATTAATATGGAGGTAGGCAGGGATGAAATAGTTAATATTGTGGAAAACACGGTAGAAGAAGATGAAACAACCACTGGTGTTCTTCCAGATTCAAAAAGGCAAAAGGTGATGTCAAAAAGATCATGGATATGGGAACACTATGAGACTCTTCCTTTGGATTTTGATAAAATTCCACGAGAGAAGTGCAAGTATCGTGGTCAAATTTATCAAAATAGGTCTGAGAATGGAACAGGTACTTTTACTCGTCATTATAAAAAGTGTACTATGAGAGATACACGTGATGTGGGTCAGATGATTATTGAAAAATCTAAGAATATGGTTTCATGTCGTTCTGAATTTAATCCTGAAAAGTTTAGAGAGTTATTAGTTGAAGCTATTATTATACGTGACTTGCCTTTTCAATTTGTGGAATAATTGATATATTTAACAATTTTTATTTGTGTTTAAGATAAACCATGTGAGGAGCTTGCTGAAGATATTGCAAGTGAGGTGACTACTGAAGCTGGTACTCAAAACTCTAATAACATGGTTGTGCTTAGTAATCAAGATGCTAACTAAAGGTACTGTAAATATGTTTCTCATTTCAACTGCTAGTTAATTATATTGAGAGTGGTTAGTTACTTCTCATTTCATTAATTCACATAAAACAATCTTACTTTTATATTTTATATGTTCATTGAGAATCTTCTGATAATTGTGTGAGTTTGCATGAAAAATTTGGTGAGTTAACGAGTTTTCTTGGGTGCTTGGGTGCATGAAAAATAGGGTTGTATGAAAAATCATTAACTAAAAAAAACATGTAATTTCTAGTTTGAGCTAGTATGGGCTAGTTTGGGCCAACTCGTTTGTGTTTGGTTTGGGCTCGGGCTCACAAATGCTAGCTCGAATTAAATTTGGGCTGAGCTAGGGTTGAACTAATTTGGGCTGGGCTAGTTTGGGCCAGCTCGAACTAGCCCAGCTCGCACGAATTGCCACCCCTAGCTAAAATACATATTTGTGTATCAAAATTAAAAGTTTAGGTACTAAATCTTATGAGTCAAAAATTTAGACCTCTATATAAAATTTTAAAAGTTTTAAAATCAAATGTTGTAAGAGTTTGAGAACTTATGTATAAATTTAATTAATATTTAGAAAGTAATGATATAAACTTAACAATATAAATTATTTTTTAATAAAAATTAATTTTTTTTTTTTTTTTTTTTTTTTGTGTTTATAAAGATATTGAGTTCTCAATATAATTAATTAAATTGGTTATAAATAATTTATTTTTTTATAATATTAAAAAATATGTAAATTTAGAAAGAAAAAAATATATATTTATACAATTTTTAAATTCTAACTAACACAATTATAGTGAAAAAACTGTGTAATTTGAATTAAGTTGATTGTTTTGGATCGTATTGGTACATTTTTTAACACCGTTAGTTTTTTGTGTACATATTGGCCGATGAAGATCATTTATTTTCTGCCCCAAGCTTTTGATGTTCTTTCTTGTTATTCACTTTAATGTTTTTATACGATGCTTGTTTATCATTTTGAACGAGTAATATTATATTTATTAAATTATTGTATTAATTAAGTGATATATATATATATATTATTAATTGAATGTAAAATTAAAATGTGAGATAATAAAGTGATTGTGAGACTAATTATTAACACAAATTAATTAAATTATATCATATATATTAATATATATATTAAGTTGTGATAGAAAATATATTTAATTTTGAAAACATCGATCAGGCCACACTTAATATCAAACGCCTGGTTGGAAAGTTTCATTAGTATTGAAGTTAATGTTTACACCTAGCTCTCTTAACAATTGAATATCTTGAATTTTTTTAACATTCACGACCCCAAAAAAAAAATGATAATACATTGAAAATTAATTGCAATGTTGCTTATCCAGTTATACTTTCCAATTTGCACACAAAAATTCAAATCAGCAGCAGAGTGCCAATTTACTTTTATGACTAACTAATAATTCCAACACAGTAATAACGTTTCTTTTACGGGTATTCAAATTAGTAGTGTGAAGTTTTTTTAAGTAATATTTATTTAGTCTCATAATTATAAAAAATATATATATATTTTTTTTTTGTCAAAAATGATCAATGATCACTATTTTATTTTTGGGAATGAGATTGTAGACCTTGTTAAATGACATTTTTGATATTTTAACAATTTCTTGCCCAAAAATACAATAAATAACATGTACTCCCTTTTTTTTTTTTGCCTTAAAGAACGCTTTTTTTTTTTTGGTAAAGTAGTGAAGATGAAGTAGATATATACATTTTGAGAAATAATTTAACATAACCTTTTTTTATTAATTTCATTTGTACTTTATAATTTATTTATATATATTTGGGGTCATTTTAAAATAATAATAGTAAAAATGAGTTAAGTTAGCCTATTTTCTAAAAAAATCATTGTTTATTTTTTATTAAGGAAAAAAATAACATAATTTATGCTAGATTAACAATAAGCATGGACCATAAAAAAAAAAAAATATATATATATATATATATATATATATATATATATATAGAAAAATAGAAACATCAAAACAAATATAATGAATGATTAGAGTAGGTGTAGGTGATGACATATACAACCAACTAATTTTAGAAATCTATTTCATATTGTGTCACTTGCTTTTGCGATGCATTAGGATGATATTGAGACAAGATAAACTGAGATATCTCATTTATCTGCAGCAAAACGAGACAAGTAAAAATATAATAAAAATATTTATAATATAAAATTAAGTTTACTAGAAACTATAAAGAAAAAGACTTGGAAAAAAAAATAAAGAGGGTTTAAAGCGAGACTTATTCTATTGAACAATTTTATTCCAGATTGGATAAATTTAAACCATGAGTATAGCAAAAAAACCTTTAACACATAAGATCATTATAGACTTTAACCAAGCTGGGTTTTGAAATAAAGTTTGTGTGATGCTCAGTGAAGAAGCAATGCATCATTTGCCCAAAATAGGCCATTATGCCAAGACATTTCATCTTCCATAAGATTAAAGCCATCATGATCAACATCAATCTCCTGGAAATTAAGGTTAATTAGGATCTATACAGACTGAATTAAAAACCTCACTCCTAACATTAACGTGGTCAAAATAATTAAATTGCTGGTAGTCTGAAGCGTCTTATAGTATATGACTTGACTGTTGTTGCTGAACTTTTGGATCATAAGGAGGATCTAATGATGTTGTGATTTTGAGCCCAAAGTTCAAGTTGACAGGGCCTTTTGAGTTCTCAAGTGAAGTATGTTCGGGAAAAATTGGTAATTTCCCACGACCAGATTTACGGGGAAGGAAAATAATAAATAAAGTAGAGTAAAAATAAGAAAATAACACAGAGAATTTTTACGTAGTTCACCCCAAAAAATTAACTGGGCTACTCCACGGAGTTGCTGCAGTTCACTTTCACTATAAGAGATAATATTACAGTGTTTAAATACAACACTCAACTCACAAACCCCAAAATCCAATACACCCAAATAAATATTTCTTTTTCTTTTTCTTTCTTTTCTTTCTCTTTCTTTTCTCTTTTTCTTTCTCTCTTCCTCACGCTGAGTATCAGGAGCTCTCTGAAAACTCTCTTAAAACTCTCTTCTCTCAATTTAGAATGCTTGCTTTGGGATGATTTTCTGCTGAGATTTCTTCATCTATTTATAGAAGAAAATATATTTAACAGATACCTCATTGCTTACATCATTAGTATCTTCAATTTAATATTTTATGCTGCACCGTCTTCAATATTTTTAACTGCTTCTGGATTTCCATCTTGATGCAAGCCATGATGTAAGTATTTGAGGCAGAACCACAAAGTAGTCTTAGAGCAACCTGTGAATTGTTGAACCAAAGCTCTAAAATTGGTAACGTTAACATTAAGAAGAATTTGTGCTTTCTTGGAAGCCCTCGATCTTCTACGAGTAATTGGTTTTGATGCAATAATATTGCCTCTATTATTTGATTTTGGTTGTGCCTTTGAGTTCATCGAAGCTTGTTGGTAATAATACTGCAAAAATTCGTTAGAATTAGTTGGACTATTGCTGTTCATAGTTCAATTTTGGGTGAGAATCACTCTTGTCTCGCTTATCTCTAGTTGCCACTTAAGTGTATTTATAGTGACTGATTTTGTCAATACTCTTAGAGTAAAAAAATAAAAGTTACTATTTTGGTCAAAGTAAACAAGTTTGATTTTCACCTAACATTCTCTTTAATATATTTGTTGAAATTTACATATCTTAAATTTGAGGTAAATAATAAATAATAAACAATATACATTAATATTATTAATAAATATAATAAATTTTATATAATTATATTTAATAAAAAATTATCATATTAATTATAATTGTGATAAATTGTGATGATGAATATTTTAAAATAATTATGTGTTGCTTGTGGGAAAAGTACATTTATTTACGACATGTTTGTTACATTGTATTAAATATTCTAACAGTATAATTTATATACAGTTATATATTTGTTTGTAAAATAAGACTGTATCATACAATATAAAAATAATATAATTATGTAAAAAAATTGTACGATCAAGGAACGTGGGTCTAAATTGTACTGGACAATTAACTTAGTCTGTTTGAATTTTCAATTATAAAATTATATGTCTTAACTTTTTCTTTTATTTCAAATTAAAAATAATTTTTTTTTAAATTTAAATAAATTTTATAATAAAAAATAATTTTAAATATAAATTATTTTAGTAAAATATATATAATTAATTTAATTCGACTATATTATATAACTTTTTTATCAAACACTATTAATTATAATATAATTTAATATAATTTAATCTAATATAACTATAATTAACATATCACCGCACACTCCATTAGTGTTTCCTGTAAATTACATGTGTGTTATAACCGATGAGATTAATAATTGATATGTGTGCGTCAATATTTTATAATGGTTTAATAATTTACACTATTTTTCTCATTGAGTACTGGAGCCTCTTGAGATCGATATTATATAGGTCTCCAATTGGCTTCCTTGGTCAGAAAATTCTTATAATGAAATGTTGCCAGCAGATACCTTTTGTACACACTCTTTTTCCTTGGTATGTATTTTTTTTTTTTAAATAACATTTAACACCATAGAACCTCCTCTAAGTTTGAGTTTGCATGCATACTAAGACGATTTTAGTGACATACACTACGTTACAACGATACGAGCTCTTTTGCTGGTTCTGTTAAAATATTATACAATTTTGCATAATGTTATTATTAATCAAGCACTTTTATGTCTATAAAAAACATAACCCATAATATAAAATCATACAATCTTATTAAATATAGTTAGGGTTTCGAAATTTTAATGTAAAATCTAGCACTGTGATGATTTCGTTAATCAAAATACGGCACAAATGAAATATATCATAAATATGTTATAATAGTAAAATGTAGTACTTAACACATGTTATATATTATTTTTATATTTTATTATATTTTTGTGTGATATTAAAATATATATAATAAATAAAGTACTAAAAATTCAATAACTATTTAATTATGAAAATAATTATATTGTGAGACAAAACAACATTAAGACCCATTTTTAGATGCTCAAAATAAAAATTATATGAACCATGAAAAAAAATTTCATTACAAATGTAAAAATGTAAGTTTCAATTATAAAATAATTAATGTTTATGTAATATAAAATGTAAACTCTTATAGTAAAAAAAATAAAATTATGTAATCATTATAATTAAATAAATAAAATTAATAATAGTCATAATTTGAATAATTTTGTCTATTTTTTTTAATTATAATACTGCCATTATTATAAATATGTATTTTAGTTTATATAGGACTTCTAATATAGAAAATTAAATTATTAATAAAAATCTTATAATCTTATTTTTTATCTTTCAAATATTTTTTCTTCTTTATTTGTTTACATAATTTTTTTATTTTTATTATCATTAAATATATAAAATAAATAGTAATTGTAATTTTCTAATTAAAGTGAAAATTTAAAGACATATTGATTTTTTAAACTATCATTTAAAAAAAAATTAATTTAAATATATAATTATGTGTTTTAAGTTATAAAGGATTTATTGAAAAATAAATAAATCATAAGTAAGACTCTAGAGGTCTTATCTTTATAATAAAATAATATAATCAATATTTTTAATTTTGACACAAATAAATAAATAATAATTTTTTTAATTAAAATAAAAATTTAAGGATAAAATTATCCTAAATTATAAATAATATATATGCAAATATATATAATAACAAAATAGAAGTAATTTTCCTCATTAAAATAACTGATTATTAATTAACCATATGTAAAGTGTAAGTATTCGGCACATATATTTTTGCAGCACATAATTGGAATTAAGATAATATTAAAATTAAACGTTGTTGTCGTTTGACAATAATGCTAAGTACTAAATTACTAATGAGCCTTTCGTTGAATACCTCTCAGCGTAGGGCTGAGCAAAATATCCGATGAATTCGATAAAATTGAAAAATTCGATCCGATCTGAAATAATAGATCGGTTTCGAATCTGATTCGGATTGGATTATAACTAATTTGATCGGATTCGGATTCGGATTCGGATTAAAAAATTTCAAATCCGTATAAATCCGATCCGATATATATATATATATATATATAAACTACTTTTTATTAAAATAATAAAAGCTACTTGGGATTCCATAAATTTCCCATCAAAGCAAAATTTCCCATCCGTTGAATACATTATTAAAAATTTTGCCTTTGTTCAAATTTGAGACATCATCATGTTATGTAATGTCAAAAGCTTTTCCTTGCAAACTTTAGGAAGTCCACTGTTTTTTCTTTGTAATACCATCATCAGCAATTATCTTCTAATTTCTATATGATATTCAACAACTCTCCTCGTCTCTTTCACAGCTTCTTCCTCATTTACAGGCATACAACATTATTAGATGACTTTAGATCAAGAAAAAAATGCACCAAACGTAGATGAGGAAGTAATTGAATGTGGAAGTACGACACAACCACATCAAGCAGAAGATCTCAAGAGCATTCAACTTCCTGACACTGACACTCTTTCCTTTATAGCAGAAGAAGGTAAAAAAGTTTCATCAAAATCTCCTAGTGAAGCATGGACACATTTTATTATAAAAGGGATCGGGCAAAATCGCAAAGCTATATGCAAATATTGTAATAAACCATATAAATATGTATCAAGCAAAGCTGGAACATCAAATTTACTTGCCCATATTTCCATTCAATTTTGTAATTTTTCATGTCATATATTGAATTTATGAATTTGGCCTTATTTGATCCGATCAATCCGATCGAATTGGATTATTTATCGGATTCGGATTCGGATTCGGATTATTAATTAGATTCGGATTGGATTCGGATTGATGTTTACTTCGGATCGGATTCGGATTGAAAACTTTCAAATCCGTTTCGGATTCGGATTGACTAAAAACAAGCAATTTCGAACCGATGCTCAGCCCTATCTCAGCGTACGTTTTTGACGATTATCAGTCTCAAAGAAACTTTGGTACGAGTAATTAATAAACTTGTGGACTATTTTATATCATCCCATATTTACAATATTTTTTCATTTTATCTAAATATTATATTATCTTATTTAAATTATTATTTTAATAAATTTAACTTTAAATATATATTATTTCATTTTTTTATTAAATTTTTACATTATAAATAAATATGTATTATATTTTTTATTATTTTTATATTTTTAATTATCTTACTTAAATTCATTAAAAATAAATAAGATATCTCAATTAATATTATATAATTATCATCTCATTTTAATTTTTATAAAATTAAGTTAAATAAAATAAAACTAATTTTAAAAGCTAATAACTTATATCATAAATTTTATTAACATTTTATCTCTGTCTGTATCTTCTAATTATTAAGAAAGTCCTTATCCATGTTAATGATATCATGTTGGGAATCTCTTGTGGTTCAGGTGGTATGACTCCTAATTCCCCCACCAGGAACCCAAGTTCGAATCCCACCAGAGGCGTGAGTGTGTTTTTCTCTTCTTTAATAAAAAAAGGAGCCTTTAGAGCTCCTTTTTTTTTTAAAATAAAAAATGTTAATGATATCATGTTTGATTTGATTAGCTGCAGTTTTTCCCATCCGTAATTTTCAATATAAGATTTGGGCAAAATTGGAATTATAGATATATATCCTAAGCTTGAATTTTTTTTGACAAAAAAATCTTTAAACTTTAAGATAATGACAATATTTTACCCTCCTTTTTTTTTTTTTTATCTTAGTTAAGAAAAAAAAAAAGACAAACAAGTTTAAAAAAATTCTAAAATCTTAAAGAGTTTAATTATTTTAATAATAAAAACGAGTTTAATTATCGAAAAATAATTTTAAAGAGTTGAATTCACGTACATGTCTCATGAGTCATGACTCTCATCTTACTATAAATGCTTTTATTTTATTTTATTAAAACCTAAGATTTTTAAAAGGTTAAGAAGTTTAATTTTTAAGATTTTTTTAGAACAATTTTAAGATTTTCTTTATTAATAATTTTAAAACTTTTTTCTTGAAATTTTTTAAGACTAATTAATTCGAACTTGATATAATAAAATTCTTAAACAATAATAACATAAAGGAATGTAGTAACATTTGATTAAAAAAAATCATAAATGAATCAAATTAGTCAATAAAATGTTATTAATGACTATATATGGATATAAATGCGTAAATTTGGTTCACTGATAACATTGGATTAAAAAAAATAGTTATTTTGAATTAGAATTGAATAAGAGAGCTCTTCAATATTTTACAAAGAATATTTGTATTCAAATTTGAAAACACTTATCATGTACATATACAACGTATATAATATTAGTTTATGGCTAATATTTGTCTTTTTTTACAATAATTTAGCTTATTTTATTATTAAAAAAATTAGCTTATATAATTAACATTTTTATTTTAACATAAAATATGATGAATAAATTATTTAAAAAATATAAAATTAGAATAACTATGCCATACGTTCAAGGACTAGTTTGAAACAATTATATATATAATAATTATTCAGAACTATTTTAACCCACAAAAAAATTGATATGTTTGTTTATATATATTTTTTTCTTTTTCTTTTTTGGTTCATATTTGCATCATCATCTTGGACTCTTGGTGGAAAATCTTTGAGTACCCTATTGAAGTTGAACAAAAGATTATGTTCATTTAAACCAACTTCCTTCACATCAAGCGACGAAAATTTTCAACTGTGGGGAGTGAAAGTTATATATGTATTGGTTTAGTGGGGTGAAGTTCATTGACTGACGTTTGAAAAATTTTCATGTTGCTGGGGTGTGATTTGTTCATTTCTTTATATATTTAGTTTTTTCGTCACTGTTATTATTTGTAAGTGAGCGGTCAAGGAACTTAATTTATTTCAGAACCGTTCAGATTTTTTTCAAGTGATTTCAAGTGTTTAATAATTTTTATGGAAAAGTACTTTTAAAATTAAACTACACACCCGAGAATCGAACTTTATCCACTTGCAGCATATTTTCCTGAATTGAAAATGATAAAATTAAGACTTCATCATTAATGTCTCATTCGCATGGCATATATCTAAGGATTAAAATAATTATATTTATATTACTATTGACTTTAATTTTATTTATTTTTTTGCTAATAATTGACATCAATTTTATGAAATTATTAGGATTAAAATAATTATATTTATATAACTATTGACTTCAATTTTATTTATTGCTAATAATTGACATCAATTTTATGAAATTATTGTAGTTATTCAAAATATTATTGGTACTGAGGTCAGTATTATTTTAAGACATGTAAATGTAAAATTAGGGTTCAATTTTGATGATGTAAAAGTTGTTTAATATTATTTTTATAAAAATGTTATGGGCACAATTTTGTGTAAAATTTATGAAAACTAAAGAAATTCATTTAAATCTTAAAATTTTAATTTATAGCCTAATGATATTATAGACAAACATAGAACCCTAAATGGCATATAACTGATATAAATTTCAACCCGAATGAGACAAATGTATAACATGTGCATAAGTTTGCATGAACCACATGTGTCCAATTGGCTTCCCATTGGAAATAAAATACACCTCAAAACTAATACAGATTAATTAATCATGAAAATAACTTTGCATCTGTATAAGAGCATGATACCTAACCATTTTGTCTTGTAGTCGGATACTCACGTACACCTATAAATGTTTTCTAAGATAATAATTTTAATTTATGATTGAATAAATAATTTTATAATTTTTAATTTTTTTATAAAAATAATTATTATATTATTTGATAATAATTTATATTTAGTAATTTTTAATAAAAAATTGCCTTCAAATTATTTGATAATAATTTTTGTTTTTTATTTATAAAAAAAAAATTTAAATAAAAAAAAATTTTGGTTATTTTTTTATAAATTTAAAATATTTATACAATATAAAAGTTATAAGAATTGATTTACCCTCTAAAAAAATTTGGTCAAAATAACAAAATCTAAAATCTAACTCAAATTTTTTTTTTTTTCAAATGTTTAGTTTGGTAATAATTCCTAAAAATTAAAATAAAAAATCGTTATTAAAAGCCCTAAATAAATGGTCAACTTCCGATTAACCCAATTATATTTTGTTAAAGAGCCCACTTATTAGCGAAGGCGAGATATAATTATTTATTTCAATTATAAATATAATTGGCTCATCAATTAATAAAGGAAGGATTTCATTAATCATGATTAGTGATGATCAACAACACCATTCGATGGTTATTTTCCATCAAATATATGGTGCATCATTGAGGCTAGTAATCTAGTATCAATTTTAGTTCGCTTGCAAAACAAAGATGAAAAGCCCCCGTCTACGCTTTAATGTTGAAGGCAGAACTATTTTAGGCCCGGAATATTATTGCTTAGAAATTACCTTTTATTGACGGTGAAAAAGTTTCAAGATCTCATAAATTTTTTTAAATCAACACGTTAATCTTATAATTATTAAGTCAGTTATTGGAGATTTTATAATTTTTTAAAATGAATACTTTAATACTATAATTTATGAATTAGCTATTATAAGTCTTATTATTATGAAAAATAAGCAATTTTAATCATATAATTTTTTAAAATTAACACTTTTAGTTCAATAAAAGTACCAAAATTAGAAATTTATAATGCCTAATTTATAAGGGTTTAATTCAAAAATTATGATACTAAAGTACTCCTTTATACATAATAATAAGACTCTTATAATATATTTTTCAAAAATTATAAAAATATCTAATATAATAATTACAAAATTAAAATACTTAATTAAATAATTAAAGCACCTCTGCTTCCGAATTGAGGCCGAAAAATATGGCACATTAAGTAGATACGTTACGAATAAGAGACTCCAACTTCTTTTCCTCTCTCTCTCTCTGTCCCTTTGCTGTGATTGAATAAGAGATTCCAACTAAATGAATTAAGAGAAAACTTTTATATTGATTTATACCTTAAGCTCAAATATATTAAAAAAGAGGTAAAGACAAAAGCTGAACTTCAGAAAACTGGGAGATTCTTGAACCAAAAGATTTAACATTACCTACCATTATCACCCTTGTCTTTCAAGCAAAACTCACACCAAGCTCCACCACATCCCCCTATCTATCTCTCTCTCCCCCTCCCTGCTATTCCTTGGTTGCTTATCAAGCAAATTCACCCTCTTCTTGTAGCCCATCTTTTTGAAATTTTCACATAGAGAGAGACTATCTAATGGGCTCATTTCAAGCCTCAATAGGGATGCGATGTTCCACAATGATGGAAACTTCATGTGGATACTTACTTCAAGAATTGCAGGCAAGGGTTTTATTTATTTATTTATTTTGGTTATAATGGACACAAAGGCGTCTCTAGTATTCTCATTCTAGTTTTTCCTATTTCTTTATTGAAATGAAACAGATGATATGGAATGAAGTTGGAGAAGATCAATTTGAAAGGGAGAAGGTTTTGCTAGATATAGAACAGGAGTGTCTAGAAGTTTATAGGAGGAAAGTTGATGCTGCAAATGTATCAAGAGCTCACCTGCATCAGGAACTGGCTGAAGCTGAGGCTCAACTAACACATCTTCTTCTATCACTTGGTGAACGAGCACTCCCTGGAAGGGTAATACATCACAAGTTTTATAAGCAGTTTAGTCTCCTACTAACAAAATAAAATAAATAAATAAATAAAAATTAAAGGCTTACCTTATTACTTTGTCTTATCAGCCAGAGAAAATGGCCGGAACACTAAAAGAACAACTAGATTCAATAACCCCAGCACTGCGGGAAATGAAATTAAGGAAAGATGAGAGGGTGAACCAGTTTCGAGCCTTACAAGGACAAATTCAGAAAATTTCTTCAGAAATAGCAGGTGAATCAGAGTATAGCAACTCGTCATCAAATGTCATAGTAAACGAGAATGATCTTTCACTAAATAAACTTGAAGAGTATCACATAGAGCTTAAGAGACTCAGGAATGAGAAGGTAAAGTAACTACAATTGAGAAAATGTTTAATGTACAATGTTTTCAGAATACAACAGATTTGATATGTTATGGGCCTTTATTTGCTAACTTTGAAGAATGAAAGGCTCCATCGAGTGGAAAAACACATAGATGCAATCCACAACTTGGCAGCAATATTGGGGATGGTTTCCTCCATGATCATTACCAAGATCCACCCCAGCTTAAATGAATTGTGTGGGATGTCAAAAAACATAAGTGACAATATTTTAAATAAACTCAATGACACGGTGAAGTCCCTTGAAGAGGAGAAGCAAAAGAGGCTTGATAAGGTGATACTTACCTTCCCTACACTTAATCTGAACAGAAGTGATTAGTGGTACATATTTTTGTATCAAAGTGCTTACAATTGGTGATTTTGTTGCGGTGATAATCCTGTGTATACAATGAGACACAATACTAAATATGATCAAATCAATATGTGTACTTAATGCAGCTTCATGATCTTGGTAAATCATTAAAAAAATTGTGGAATTTGATGGATGCACCATACGAAGATCGACAACCATTTTTCCACGTTACTGGTTTGCTGTCAATCTCAGCAGCAGAAGTGTCAAATCCAGGAAGCCTTACACAAAACATAATACTGCAGGTAAATTATGTTCATTACTCGTAATAAGCCATGAACAATAGAATTAATGAGCTAGTAACCTCTGAATTTGTCTCAAGACTGAAGCTGAAGTCAACAGACTGGATCAATTAAAAGCAACAAAAATGAAGGAGCTGTTTCTTAAGAAACAGAATGAACTTGAGGAGATATGCAATAAATCACACATGGAGATTCCTTCAAGAGAAGAGATGGATAACATAACAAAACACATTAATTCAGGTGCAACTGTTGATTAATATCAATGTTGAGATATGTTGCTCTTTTTCAATTATATTTAGTTTACGAAAAACTGATTTTTATCTGTAAAGGGGATATTGATCATGCCAATCTCCTTGCAAGCATTGACGAGCAGATATCAAGGGCAAAAGAAGAGGCTTTAAGCAGAAAGGCTATAATGGAGAAAGTGGAAAATTGGATTTTGGCATGTGATGAAGAGCGCTGGCTGGAAGAATATAACAGGGTTTGTTCCCTCGTGCAATGACCAACAATCTACAGTGATGATGGAACTAACCTTTATATAATCATATATACCAGTTTATCGCATTGCATGCATGTGTTTTGTTCTCTAACCAAAGTTCGCTTTCAGGACGAGAGACGATATACAGTCAATAGAGGTGCTCACAGAAACCTTAGAAGAGCTGAACGTGCCAGAGTAATAGTCAACAAAATCCCAGGTACAGTTAATGAAAATTGGAAAAGCAGAAGCAGTCACAAGCCTCTCTCAACAATTACTCGAATTTGCATATGAAACATATCAACTTAGTAAGCATAATAATGCTATGTTTTTGCAAGAATAATAAGTATATGAGTAGGCAATGTGTTTTAATATTCTATTTCTACATAATCATAAAAATGTCAATGAAAGAAACTAGAAGATAGAAACAGTATATTGTCAAAGGTGAAGAGCCTCACAATATCCACCTCAAAGCTAGCAGTTAGGTCCACGTCTATAAATTCAGATGATATATTTACTACGGCTATGATATAGCTAATAATGTTTCTACTGAATGGACAAAATTGCAGACCTGATGGAAACACTGATAGCAAAGACCAGAAGTTGGGAAGAAGAAAAAAAGAAAGTTTTCCTATACGACGAGGTTAGATCAGCAGCTATATATGTTATTACCGCACATCATCATCTGTTTATAAATCCAAAATCTCACCTATGTGAGAGTAAAGAACTGTTTACTAGATAACCATTAAGCATATACGGAAATGATCTATACATGTAACAATAAATAATCCATGACTTACGAAAATGACAACAGTGAAGAGAGAGAGAGAATGAACAAAGCAGAAAATGTAAATAAAATAAATAAATCCTCACTAGTCTCATACATCAATGCTGTGTTTTTCTTCTTTTTTATAATGTGTCTTCTTGTGTAAGTGAATTCATTAGCATAACAAGAAATGGATACCTCTAACTGTAGTTCTTTGACAGGTACCTCTCCTAGCAATATTGGAAGAGTATAATGCAGTAAGAAAAGAAAAGGAAGAGGAGAATCAGAGACAAAAGGTTAGTTCTATGTTCAACAATGCTCAGTCTCGCTCACAGGACAGACTAAAATATGCCAATTTGGCTCTCAATTATTATTTTATTACCTCATGTGCAGAAGTTTCCATGTAACACCTATTATACTCCACAGGAAAAGAAGAAGCTGAAAAGTCAAGTGACAGTTAAGCAAGAAAACACTTTTGGGTCCAGGCCAGGTACAGGCAGTCGGCGTCTGTCCAACAGGAGCTTGAACCGAAGTTTAATGAATTTGACGCCTTCCCATAGAAGCAATTCAGCTGGCCAACACGCATCAATTATAAAGGAAACAAAGAAAGCACAAGGACATAAGATTAAGACCTACTTTAGACCTGGCATTTTCTCTCATTTAAGAGAAGAAACTGCTTCAGTGTCGTCAACATTTTCCGGTTGAATTTTTTAACCACATAGGCACATATTCCTACAATGATAAATTTATTATACAGAGAGTACCCATGCCCGTATTGCTTACAACTTCTTCCTGCATCAAAATAGATGCTCTGAACACTAAGAGAATGGTGAATGTAAGCGTAAATAAAATAAGATCTTTTTTTTTTTTTTCCTTCTTTTTTTGATGCTTTTACTACGAACTATGCAATTGTTCAACTAGACTACTCGCTTATAATGTCATTCGTCGAGTCTATTACCTAGATATCCACCTTAAACCTTTCCTCGTTGTGCAATTATCCAAGTCGTTACTCGTTAGCTTAATAAAATTAAATTTAGTATTAATAAATAAGTAAATTATTAATTAGATATAAAATTAATGATGTATAATGACGAAATAATACAACTAATTAAATTATATATATCAATTTGCAATAAAAACCAAAATATATGTTTCAAATGAAGCTCAGCGTACTTTTTCTACAAAATTAAGCTCACACAATTTCTAGTGAACATAAATGTCTCTCTCTTTATTTTCATAGGTATTATATTGTGACAAGTTTGAAAAAAAAATCATCTTACTTAACATTTATTCAACTATGAAAATTATTTGGTCAAGGAACCATACAGGTGATTCATATGCCGCTCCGTTGGACCTCATCTCCATTGGTGGTCTAGCTACGATGTTTCACTAGGCGGAGCCAGAAAATTTTTTGAGGGAGGCTTAATTTTTTTTTTTTACAAAATAAAAAATCAGTAAAAATTACAATAAATTATATTTAATTCAACATTAAATTTTTCATATCATAATATAATAAAGACAAAAAGTTAGCACTAAAAAATATAGAATTAATACATTATAATTAACTTATAATAAAAATTAAATAAAAATATCACAAATTAATAAGTATTAGTATCATTTATGAATACAATAAATTTATTAACTAAAAAATCTAAACAAATAAAAAGATAAAAAAAAAGCCACCAAAATTTATAGTTGTTGAAACTAAAACTAAAATAAACATATAAAAATATAAAAACGTAAAATATGATTTAGAATTTTAAGTTTAAGACTATATTTAAAAATAAATGTTTATAACAATATAAGAATAATAATAATAATAATAAATTTTTTATATAAAACAATTTCAAATGAATTCTAGAAGATTATTAAAATAAAATGTTAAATAATATAATATTAGATAAAGTTAAAATTTAGGTTGGAATAAAATATGATAAACATAAATTTAAAAGCTTTAATATAAAGAATTTTTACATAATATACGACTATAATTTTATTTATGTTACTAATAGTTATTAAATATATGGAAAAAATATATATACTTAATCACTTTATTTATAATTCATATCATTTTTATTCACATATTTGTTAAATATTATTAATATATACCAAAATATGTAAATAAAAATTAAACATAATATATTACTATAAATAAAATATTTATTTAATACTAAAAATATATATATAATTAATTTTTTATAAAAAAAATTTGGTCGGAATTGACAGCCCTACCTGACCCCAACCCCAACCCCAAGTGTCCCCAACGTAGCTCCGCTCCCCCGCCCCCCGCCTTGTCACATAGCGAAGAGAATAATAGCTGGAAAAAAATACATCAGAAGCTTTGTGAAATTAGTGGAATTATTTTTTTTTTCTGCTAAATTTGAAATATTGTTTTCACAAGCTTCTTCTGCAAAACTACAAAGACCAAAATCTCGAGAAGATGAGCACGAGGAGGATAGGGATGGTAATTTGTGATGCAAAATAAATTAAGTGCGAATTAAATTAAATTTAGATTAATTTTAAATTAATTTAAATAATTTAAAAAAAAAAAAAAAAGGGGAGTTAGAACAAAACTATTAACTATTAATAAAATAAAATTTTAAAACAAAAAAAAAATAACTATATTAAAATAAAAATAATATTTAATTCCTTTCAATATTTTTCTTATATATATATTTTTAAAAAAATACATTGATAATAAATAAATAATTATTATTTATTCATTTTTTTATATTATTATGTTGCTTTTTTTTTTTTTTTATTAATCATTTTAGTATTTAAATCTACCGAACCCTTTAGACAATAAAAAATATATTTATCTTTAATTCTAATTAATATTATAAAATTTCGATTTTTAAATTGATTAGATATTAGTCTTTGCAGTAAAACTTTAAATTTTTTATCAGTTTGTATTGTGTTATTATCTTTTTAACTAGTTTATTATCATAATAATTATGTATTATGTAATTATCAAAATTATATTATCGTATGATATTTTAAGTTACTCACATTTTTCATTTTTTTATTAATATATTTATTTAATCTTATTTACTTTTAATTTTTTATTTAGAGGCTAAATAAAATTTTATCAAATACTGTTTACTCTTTATTTAATTAATTTAGAAATAAATTTCTTGCTAATTAGGTTTTTTTTACCATCTATTCTCTTTGTTGTTTAATGTAATGTTAAGTTTTAATTATTATATATATTTTTTAAATAAAAATTTTTTTAACTAAAAAAATATATAATTAATAATTTTTTTTGAAAGGATTCTAAAGTTTCATTCTTTTTATTAATAAAAAAAAATACACTAACACACTCAGATGTGATTCAAATTTAAGCTCCATATAGACTATTGAGAGTCTTACCACCTATATTATAAGAGATTTTCACATCATATAAATATATATAATTAATAATTTAAATTAATTTTAGCTAATTTTTTAATATTTAGTTTAAATTTAAATACATTTTTATTAATTTAAATTAAATCATAAGAGATTCTCACATCATATAAATATATATAATTAATAATTTAAATTAATTTGAGCTAATTTTTTAATATTTAGTTTAAATTTAAATACATTTTTATTAATTTAAATCAATTTAAATTTTAGACCGGGTTAATTTTGTCACCTTAAGTGGGGGAGACTGGCAGAGTGATGGAGAGATAAAGACGAAAGAGGTTTTTTTTCAATATTTTTTGGCCTTTCGTTTTTGAGGTAAAATTCGGTTTTAACCCTGCAAAATATATATTTTAATTACTTTTTTGTCCGGAATTATACTATATTACTGGACTAAAAGTCTAAAACGACCCTTTTTCCATTAACTCACTCTTTTTTCTTGAGCTCTCCGTCTTCTAGCTAGTCGCTGCGCTTTCTCCTCTCCTTCATCTGAAGCCGATCTGTCCTGTAATTGAGAAGGTGAGTTTGCTCGTGGATTTTTCTTTTGATTAAATGAACAATATTGAATTATTTACGGAAAATTTCAGAAATAAGGTCTCTCGTCTATCATCTAATCGTGAATCTGAAAATTTGGAATTAAAGCAATTCTGTATGTTAGTTGAAAAACGTTAAATACTCTTAGTTGACCATTTTATACAAGCTTTAGTGGCTGGAGTTCCCCTCAATTTAAGATCTGATTTCTAAACTGTGATCAATTGGTCATTTTTTTTTTCTAGGTTTTGTATCAAGTTATTTAGATTTTGATATTGAATGTTATTTATGCTCTTTGATTTTTCTAATTTTCTTCTTCTTTTTATTTTGACATTTGGTCCCCATATTGCCTTCTTTGATCTGAAACCTTTTATAAGTTTTCGACATTCTCTCGCAGCCGTATTGCTCATTTCATTGCCGACCGTTGAGAATCCTCCTTTAGCTCAGTTCAAGTAACGCTTGTTTCTTCTGTTTCTCTCTAAGTCTTCTATTTTGTCGCACCTTCATTTCAATTGTGTCACTGCTTCTTCCTTTTGTCTTTGCATCTTCAAAAGGCCGCATAATTAGTTTATGGTAACGTAAGAAACAAAAAGTGATTGAACTTTTGCTGTAAAAATTGGGTTTATTTATTTACTGTATTTTCTAACTCTATATTACCTTTCTACATTGGTTGAAGAGTGAGCATTTTGTTCTGGATACAATATGAATGCCTTGTCCACTCATCGTATAAGTTTAGCTTTTGGCAAATGACTTCTCATAAGTCCAATTTCAATATTCTCAAGATTATGATTTGAAACTTGGAACTTAGAACTTTAATTTGATTTTCATTCGTGTTACCATCAACTACTATTTTGTGAACTGTTTGACTCTTGTAATTTATTGTTGTTGGAGAGTGATAAGTATAAGATTTTGTCTTAAGTTCTCTTTATCACCTGCTTTTTAAATTTTAAGTCCATGATAGAAAGGCCTCTCTACCCAAAGGAGCAATCCAGTTGGATTGATCTCTTGCTGATAATTTCTTTTTACGCCCAGTTCAGTTTAAGATTACATTTCTTGATTTGCTTTGCTTTGTTTATGTCTCCAATTATCTAGAATTGATTGTTATTGAAAATATGCTCACCCCTCTCCATGTGCTAAAATATTTAGTAGATTATGAGTTAAAGTTTTATTGAGAGCATGAGGAAATGAATTCTCTTATAAACTAAACCTGTGATTTTCTTTAGATTCTTTTCGGTGAAATATTGAACTTTTCTTTAGATTCATTCATTTTGGTTGTAGAATGTTTGCTGATTGGACAATTCTGACCCCCTTGACATAATCGAATATGGGGGTATTGATGAGACACTTATTACCGAATATGTAGATAATTGATCATAGAGCCTTATGTTATCATTGTAAAATTGACACCAGACACTTATTACCGTGACATGATTCTTGTCTGAAAATTGCAACATTATTAGTAATGGTAAAATTTGCACCAACAAATTTTTTATAAACGAAAAACATTCATGTCTCCCTCTGCCTATTTCATGTCAGGTTCTTCCATTTTTTTCATGACACATCATCATCTTCCTTAAGAAATTGTGTGAACTTGACACATCATTCATGTGAATACCAGGAGAGTACTCACATCATTATAAATGAAAAACATTCATGTGAACTTGACACATCATCATCTATCATAAATTGTCAATAATACCAGGAGAGTACTCACATTTCTATTTGTATCTTTCATCTACTCAATTTCTATCTATCATAACTCTATCTATTAACAATTTATGATAGATCGCAAATGATGTTTCAGCGAGTCATTTCTAAGTACAATTGAGTTTACAAAATGACATCCAATTATAAAATGTCACCTCATTTGTGTACATGAATTTTTGATATATAATAGTGCTCAACTTGTAGTGATGTGTGATGACTGAGGTGGAAATACTATTTGGGGACCATTCTGGCATGCACTCTTCGGTTGATATCTATATAAGCATACTCTGCATCGAGTTTCCCTTTAGTGTTTCCGTCAGTCTCATTGTGGTTAATTGGATATGTTTAACAGTTGTATTATCGTACATTGTAATCATTTTTACGATTGGCTGAAGTCGAGGATCCTAGGTTTATAAATTTGGTTTATGAAATTTATATTTTCTTAGAATTATTTTCAGATGGATTGGCAAGGGCAAAAGTTGGCGGAACAATTGATGCAGATTATGCTGGTGGTATCTGCTATTTTGGGCTTTACGACAGGTTATGTCATGAGGTCGTTCCAGATGATGATCCTCATATACGCTGGTGGAGTGGTCCTCACCACGCTGGTCACAGTCCCTAATTGGCCTTTCTTCAATCGCCACCCACTCAATTGGTTGGACAGTAGTGAAGCTGAAAAGCATCCAAAACCTAAGCCGCAACAGCCTGTGAATTCAAAGAAGAAACCCTCAAAGAAATAGATCTGATTAATAAAAGAAAATGAGCCAACATTTGCTTCGGATTTCTTTTTGTTATCTTGACACCCTTAGCTAAAAAAAATTTACTCTTGCTACACCTACAGTTCTTGATCTTATAAAGTTTCACATTTTGCAGTGACTAGACAGATGAAATAAATTAACTCATGCTATACAGCTACGATACTTAATCTTAAAAAGTTAATTTTTTTTTTTATAATTTGACTTATACATCAATTAATTGACTGCTACAATTAAAGAATCTTACAATTATTTTATTATCTGATATTTTTAATTTTATATTTAATTAATAATTTATTTTTTCCGGTGACTAGACAGAAATTACGAGTTCATTAGTTTGCTATCAATTCTATTTCCTACCTACGTCTTACATTGATGAAGATGAATAATTTCTTAATGCCTAAAATTACCTCCTTGAATTACGACTTCTAGTTAGTACAATTAACAAAGATTTGACACTTATTTTTAATAAATATATTGGATCAAATTCTACATGCTAAAATCTTTATAATAATTAATGGAGCTAAGAAACAGTTTTTTTTTGGGGTAAGATTAAGCTAGAGACATGAATTTGCATGTATGATATCACGTGTAAAAATAAATAATTTATCTATTTTTGAAATCATCGTTATTAAATTTGTTTGCTATGCTCTTGGGCATATCTAAAGTCAGGTTCTTTGATAATTTATGACATATTTAATTAACAATAATCATAATAAAAATTATTTAAATATTATTGTATTTAATTTGACTATATTCTGTGATATAATATAAATAAATTATAACTGTAATACAGTAATTTTTATTAAGCTTGTGGTCTTTAAAAATACGCTGTAATGTTTAATTTTTTTTTTCACAATTTGTATAATTTTTTATAATTTTTTTTGTTTATTTTATATTTTTTAATGATAAAAAAATTATTTTTTAATTTTAATTTTATTATATTTAAATAAATATTGTATTAATAATATTATTATTTTTTATATTTAATATTATTATAATTATTATTTTTATATCCAATGAAACAAATTTCACTTTAATGTCGGAATTTCTCTGGCTCATGAAGGGCAATCGAAATAGTTGTAGGCTAGAAGCCTTGTAGGGTGTACAGTATAGACTTTTGACTTTCGTACCCGTCGAATAAAGCTGGAAATATAATGACGCATCGTCGTCTATATTCTATCATGTCGACATTGGTTTTTATTATAATTTTTTAAAGCCAACAGATGTGATCGGGTAACATTTAACCTTTTATTATTAATTTAGCGTTTTTTATATAACTCCACTGGGCTATTAATTTCACTTTTTTTTTTTTAAAAAAAATATGTGATGATGCCTGCTTGTACTTGGAAAGAAATAGATAAACTGACATCTATCAAAGTTTAAAATTATGATTCTTTAAATGCAAAATATTGTGTAGTGCCGTTAATTTTTGGAAAATAATTTAACATAATCTTATTTCATTAATTTTGATTTAATATAAACCCCTAAAGAGATCATTATAAAATAAAAAGAGTAAAAAGAGATTATGCTAACTTATTTTCCTTAATTTTTGGATCTTGGCCTGTTAATTTCATCTGTTCAATGTAATATGTGTGGTTGACATGCGATTATATTTAGATGTAATTTGAAAAGATCATATTTATTTAAAATAATAGGTACAAGTTCGTCCTAAGAAGCAAGATAATATTTTTCAAGAATACAAAAGTAAAATAGTTCGAAAAAAATACGAGATCTTTTTTTTTGAAAAAAATAATGCAAGAGAACCAAATTGATGTTATTAATTTTTTTTAATAAATCTAGACAAAAATATATACAGGTAAGGAAATTATTTTAATTTCATTTATTTAATTAATTTTTATAATATTTATATTATATATAAAAATTTGAATTATATTTAATATTTTTTTAATAAAATTATTATAAAATTTTATTAAGAAAATTTGTCCAAAAAATAAAAAATATTGTTTATTAAAAAATTAAATGATATAAATAATATAATCTAAAATATTATAAAATTTTACCAGGTAAACCTGCCCAGACCAAAAGGGGCAGCTAAACTCTGTTATGCCAACCGTCCATCTCTTCACTTTACCATCACCGTGTGGGTCCCATTAATTACCTGTTGAATTACGCCGTCAATTTGGAGCTGACGACACCTAAATATTCCCCCAACACTTGAATCAAAGTAACTGGCAAGCTAACGGTGTCCAAGAAATCGTGCAAACTGCCAAATCGGAAAATCAAATTGATTTGTCCAAACCGTTTATGTTTTTGATACATAACGTTTTTATTTTAGGATTGATCAATAAAAATCCATGTGAAGTCAAAATAAATCAATAGGAATGAAAAAAAGGAAAGAAAAAAAAAATCTATTTTCATGTATCCGCTAAAAATTAGAATAAAACTATGTTAGTAACCAAATCCTAGGCCCAAGATTGCTGGAGTGGTTAAGTAATGAAACTAGATCATGGATACCCTTAAGGCAAGTAATGAAACTCTGTTAACGTTTATACTTGCAACCAAATCCTAAGCACGTGGCTGATTTTATGAGGCAAATAGAACACCTAGAAAACATAGACAACATAAGATATTGGACTGTGCTGAAACTTGAAAACGACACTCTAATTTTTTGTATGCATGAGTCATGACAAGCATTGCTATAGTTACCAAGAGTTAAATGTTCTCGAGTCCTCGTGAGGAGCTTCCTTAACTAAAGGAATGAATGATGTATAATTAATTTTATATTTCTTTGAAAATTACGAATGATTTTGGAGTGATGTACAAATTAGTTTCGTTGTGTCGTTGTCTGATTTATAAATATATGTGATAAGATAGTTGCATTTGCATATATACTAGGTTTTGTCACAGAGATATCTAGTGGAGCAAAGAATTGTGTATTTTATTGTTTACCACCATCGAATGAATAATGGTCAAAAGTTATTACACAACAGCACCTATGGTTTGACGCAGATTTAGTATTATTGCTATATTTAAAATATTTTCATCAATCGAAGTAGTACCTAAATTACATGTACGAAGTGATAAGTTTGAGGGATAAAAATATATATAATAATAATTAAGACCCTTTGACGATAGTCTTTAGTGCTAGGTCATTTTAATATTCTTAAATATAAATACTAATCCGGATAAATGAAAAAATATTGACATTATATGATCTCCCTTCCAAAGTGATAATATATATATATATATATATATATATATATATTTGCATTTTACTAAGTACCATAAATTCAATATATTTTCATATTTTAATATAAAATATATAAAAATTACACAACTATTATGAACTAACGTTGTTATGTTAGTTTATATTAATGATAATTTGTATTTTAAATTTTAATAATTAAAAAAACATAAAAAAGTGAGGACTATTTTAACTTTATAAATTACATCCGTTATAATAATGGCACGTTATTAAATAGTTCTTCATAAAATATAAACTATAAACTAAAAAATGAATTTATCTTATGTCAAAATATAAATATATTGATGAAAAATGTATGGAGTATTTGATAAAAATTTTATTTTTATTTTTTAATTTTTTTCAAGTGATAATTTTTCAATCAAGTATATTTAGTAACAATTTTTTATTTTAATTTTTATATTTTTAAGTAATTGCTACCAAAATATGTGGTTATTTAAAATTTTAGTAAATCAAGTTTTATAACTTTTGTATGTATAAGTATTTGAAGAAAATGTTTTATGTAAATAATAACTTTTTTTTAAACTTTTTAAAAGAAAAAAAATAGAAAATATTATCAAATAATTTGTAATTAATTATTAATTTTTTACTTAAATTTACTAAAGTAAAAATTGTTTTCAAAACATATTATTAATTATTTTTTTAAAAAAATAAAAAATAAAAAAATTATTTTATCTTATATCATATTTGTTAAAAGTTGAGAAAAAGGTATACTAGATTATACTGATTGAATTGACTATGGCATATTGAAAATAATAGCGGGTTAAATCGGATAATGTATTGATTGGCTTGATTGCTATTAGAAGTTTCCAAATTCGATTATATAGTCAGATAAGGTCGAATTCATGAACGCTTGCAGTTTCGTTCAGTAAGGGGGGAAAAATAACATTACATGAATGTCCACCTCATTCTGAAGGGGGCAGTTAATAGACTTTGAAAAGAACATGCAACCACGGAAAATAATTAAAAAAATAAATTTTTTAAAATTTATAATAATAAAAATATTATTTTTTATGTTTAAATTATATATTTTTATAATTATAAAAATACTTTTTATATTATTTTTTTAACGTCTGTTTAATTAAATTGAAAAATTTAAATTCGTTTAATAATAAATATTCAATGTTATTGAAATATTAATTTTGTTATTATAAATTTTAAGAATGATATTTTTTTTAATTTTTTCAATGAGTTCATCAAATATGGCAATAAGAAATTGTATTGTTATGCAATGGTATTTGCTAAATTAATTATTGATTAATTAAAACATGCAGTAAATAGATGTATAAAGAGTATTCATTTTATAATTTATTTAAAATATTTTTACCATTAATTAATCTATACCACCGTATCTAGTTCAACCAATAATTTTTAATATCCTTGGGATAACTGGATAAGTGAGGCTGTGGGTGAGATAAGATGCCCAACTCATACCCACGTAAAATCGAATATAAGTTTATTGGTTTTGATAGACGGGCTCGGTATGTTTTTTTTTTTTTTTTTTCCTCCCCATTTTTTAATGAAAATATTTTAAATTAATTATATTATGAAAAAAAAATTAATTTAATATCCTTGTTATTAAAGTTTAGTATTCTTTAGTACTTATATTATCAAATTTTAGTATTTTTTTGTACTTTTATTTTTTATAAAAATAACTAAATCAAAATTATTTTTAAAAAATTAATATTAAAATAGGTAAAAATATTTTTAATATAATATAAATTTTAAAAATGTACCTACCCTTGTATAGATTATTGGTAGCTTTTAAGTTTTGGCCAACAAAACCTTTAAAAACAAATGTATCAAAAAAAAATACAACATAACTTAGCTAGCAAGCCCATCTTTAAATTATATTTTATTCACTTATTTATTCAATTTTTTATAAAAATAATTATAAATAAAATTTTATATATAAAAAAAATTATAAAACATGTAATTAAATGTATTAAAATTGAGTGATTTGACTATCTATATCCATCTATTTAACAATTGTTTTTACAAGTAAATCAAAATTTAAAAAGATGTTCTTTGTTTTTCCAAGAACAAAAGCAACGGAATGACCGAAACGTTTCACTTATAAAATTTATTTATTTATTTATTTTAAATTAAAAAAAATTATTAATAAACAAATATATATTCACATAGATAAAATCCAAACTTAAATTATTAATAAAAAAATTAAAAGTACTACCATTTATACTACTCTTTCATTTGTAGTTCATAACTCCAGCGGACTTTACCACGATAAGCCACTCTATTCTATTGCATCAATAACGTAAATTTGATTGATTTGATTGATTTCTTTTATAAATTTAAATATTTTTAGGATATACTACGCAACTCCATTGGCAAACTGGGGCTGCTTCTTTTTTTTCTTCCTTCTAATCAAACAAAACAAATTAAAAGGTCTATTATCTTTAATTTCCTCCTTGTCTTTTGCCAATTGATATTCACAATTGGGAATTTTTACTTCACAATTTTCATTGAAGGCAATCCCGCAGTGCATATCACACAGGGACGGCTCAAGAATTTTTGTAGCTTAAGGCAAAGTATAAAAATAAGCTCTTAATTATATTTTTTAAAATAATTTTAAATATAAATATATTTTTTTATTTTTAATAATCTATTTAAATACGTACAAATAGCAAATATATATTTAATTTTATCATCACTAATTAAATTTTCAAACACTATTATGAAAAAAATAGGAAAATAATAAAGCACTTACTTTGATCATCTTGAAGTCAACGCATTGCAATTTTCTTTTCACACTTCAATCTTCTGACTTTAGCTCTAATAAGTATGTGCTTTAAAATTTTATTTTTCTAGCCTTTTGAGAAGAAAAATCATCAATTAAACTTTTATAATTTAGTTTTGAAAGCAAATTTTTTTCAATTGATAAAATACTAACATGTCTCTCAAATTTGTGTCCATATTTGTTCAATGTACAGGATCATATATATCAATGACAATGGTTGCAATAGTTGAATTCTCCATTGCTCCACTTTCTCCATTTTTTTGTAAGTTTTGATTTTGACTATGTTCTTCAGAAGAGATCTTATCATCCAAAATTTTCTCAGAACTTTCACTTTCATTTTCACCCAAAATTTTATCATTTGCTAATGAAGATTCTGTCAATTTAATTCCTTCAATTTCAGTTGGCTTCTCAAGACTATCTTCTCTACTACTAAAAAATTTATCAAGTGCACCTTTCTGAGATTGAATTAACTCTTCCACTCTTCTTTTTTTCTTACGCTTTTCATTACCAGATTCATATTTTCTACTTGACATATCTATAGACTATACTTATAAGCTAGCATTTTTGATCTGTAAAACATGTATAAAGTCAAAAAAATAATATAATTCATCAATTTTAAATCAAAAGGTATTTACTACTTATAAATTAATTAAATAATACATTGAAGAAGTAACAAAGTAACAAAACAATTCAATATATTTTTGTTTAAGTTTTGAGTGATTCGGTCAAAAATTTACATATATACTTGATATCTAATAATCTAAAATTACAAATCAATCTTATTTTATAAAATAGATAAAATATTTTATTCAAACATCTTAAAAAACATCTCAATTAATCATCAGTGTTATCTTGAATTATTCATTATTTTATGAAAAATATTTGAGAAAAATAAAAGTCAATAATAAAAATTAGATAAGAAATACATACCAGAATAATTAGACTTAGACTTATTTTTTGCTTTGGCAATCAAAATAAGCTACTAGGCACTTGCTGAAGAGAATTATGGATTTATGGTAGATATTTGGTATATAAAAAGATGAATGAAGTAATGATTTATTGTTTAATTGTATTATTGAGAGTAAAAAATATGAAGTTGAATATGTTGTCACTGAAAGAAAGAATTAATAAAAGAAGAGAGTGAAAGAACTGATTTTTTTTCCTTCGAAGCCGATGACAATCCTCTGGTGCTCATAATAAAGTCTCTTTTTTGTTTAATTAACTAACGGTACAAAAACCTTTCATTTTCTTTTCCTTTTTACTTTTTTTTTTCTACAAGGACATAAAAGAAGAAAGTGGCCTTTTAGTTTCCTTTTTTTTTTTACAAGGTTTTCTTCTTTACCTTCTTTTTTTAATTCTTTATCTATTTTGGTTTTTTTTTTTCTACAAGGACATAAAGAAGACAGTGACCTTTTAGTTTCCTTTTTTTTTTTTACAAGGTTTTCTTCTTTACCTTCTTTTTTTTAATTCTTTATTTATTTATTTATTTTTGGGTATTATCTAACTAATTTTTTTTTATTATGTATTAATAATATGTAAAATAATATTAAATTATTTACATAATATTTATTAAAATTAATTTTTTAAATATAAAATACGTATTACAAAAAAATGGGGCCCTATTTAATTAAGAAGCTTAAGACGACCGCCTCATTGGCCTAAAGGACGAACCACCCCTGATATCACACTCCGTATGCTGCTTTATCTTATAAAACACCAAATGTTTTTTTTTCCTTAGCAAAAATAAATACAAAATTTTTTTTTAGCAGAATTTAATACTAATACTACAAACTAATTAGTCAATATTAATAAATAATTTTATTATCTTACATTATTAATATTTAGAATTAAAAAAGAAAAGAAAGAAAATCAGACAAATTTAAATTTATTCTTTTGAATTTTTTATTTTTATTTTCCTATATAAGTAACTTTCATTACAACAGCACAGGCCTGAAAATCTCTTTCTGACGAGGTCGGAGCTCTGCTTTAATCCTAATCACTGCTATTTTTGGGTTCCTATAAATCCTCTTTTTTGGTCTGTTACGAGTTACGACTATCTCTCTCTCCCTTTCAAACGTAATCTTCTTATAAAGATCTTCTTGCAACTCTTTTTTCTTTTACTCTTGTGGATAATCTCCTGTTTTTCAGGTAATTTCTTCTTTAATCTTTATCCTTTCTATTATTTTCTGTCTTTATTCAATTTTTCTCATTGGATCTGGTAAATATCAACATTTCTCATTTATATTCAGCTACTAATTTTGTTGTTGTTTATCATCGTCTTTTTCTTTCCTTTTTTTCGGTAGATCGAATCAAATTTGTTGAGTGGATTATTTGGGGTGAACGAAGATTTCCTCCGTTGTTTGTGTGTATATGTCGGTTCAAAATACGAAATGTTATTTTTTTTTTCAGCTGTAGGTTGTGAAATTATTATTTTGGTATGCTGTAATTCTGATAGGATTTTAATTCTTTGATTTGCTCTCGTCAAATTGTTTAGCTCTGTCGGGTTGAGATTCGTGTGCTCAAGCAATTATAAGAAGTTGTATAATTTTTTAATGAAAAGAGCTTATATTTAATAGAATAAGTTTTTTTCCTCTGTTTTATTGAAGCTTTGGACAACTAATTTAGACCAGTCATGTCTTCAATTATAATAGAATACGACAGATTTATCTAGAATATCAAAATTAATTTCAGATCGTTGCTAGCTCTCCCTCATTCAATTAAAGGAGTCGGGAGTACATATCTAAGTTTGGAGATAAGTTTAGGTGGAACGGATTCGGAAACTGACAAACTGACGTACGATGTTTGATTTTTTTTTTTTTTTGACAAAATACTCAGCTCAATGGTAGAAAATTGACCGATGCCCTCGTTCCACATAAGTTTTTCTCCTAAGTTTGGATAGTCTATTGTTTATCTGTCTTGCTGGTTTAAAATCTCTGTTTTCATTTTCTTTTGTCTCGGTATCTGTAATTGACTAGCTGATTGACACCCTAAGAACAGTTTTGAGCTGAATATTATTATGTATATTTTATAATTTATATCCTTACCAAGTCAGAAAGACGGTGTATTTTGTTAGACTTATAGAATTTGATACAGCAACACTCGGTGGTTCACTGAAAACGACAGTCAAATTAAAAATATCGTTGCATATTTTATTGAATTCATAAATAGATCTTCTGACTCTACTATCCGTATAACTGTTTTATTAAGTTGATAGTTTTGCACTTTTGCTGACTGATCTTATTCGGTAATATAGGTGATTATCATGATGGAAGCTATAGGTGGCTAACATCCGCCATTTTGTACGGTCTTTACTGGTATGAATTCATAAAACTCTTTTACTCTAATAATCACGGATGAGTTTCTGTTTGTGTTTCTTCAATTTGTGGCATAACTAAGCAATATGATTTGTAGATATTTGGGCAATGCGTGGAAGAGGAGAAGAGACTAGTGGTTTACCAATTACTCTGCATAGACAATTTGAAAGCAACTATTTTAAAAGAACATCTGTTATGGAATTTGAATCAGACTGGACAAAACATAGGAAATCGTTGGCTTTTGCTGCTCAAGTGATCCGTTCTGCAACATGTTTTATGCCTTGGTCTAATAAAATTCCCATAGGCGAAGGATATCATGAATTTCTTTAGTTAAACATCTCCCTTTTGAAAATATTGATTCATTCTCTTTGAAAATATTACTGATCAAGGATGGGAATCATCTATCGATCTACTTAGCCGTTGAATCTAGACATTCCAGGTATTTGAATTGACACGAGTTTTAAAGAGATTTAAAGAACCAACTATGTGTTTTACCAATTCATTCAAGCAAGATACTCCTATTCGTACCAAAAACTATCATAGTCGGACTTTGATTATGGACGATCGGGAAAGCCCTATTCTGCCAGGGCTGCCTGATGATGTGGCAAAATACTGTCTTGCCCTTGTACCTCGAGCAAAGTTTCCAGTTATGGCTGGTGTGTGCAAGAAATGGAGGTCTTTTATCCAAAGCAAAGAATTTATAACTGAACGAAAATTAGCTGGAATGCTTGAGGAGTGGATTTATATCTTAACTATGGAAGGCAAGGAAATCCACTGGGAGGTTTTGGATTGCATGGGACATAAGAACCATCTTCTTCCTCTGATGCCTGGTCCTGTCAAACTTGGGTTTGGGGTGGTTGTTTTAAATGGAAAGCTTCTTATCATGGCTGGCTATTCAGTGACCAATGGGACTGCCTCAGTCTCAGCAGAAGTCTACCAATACGACTCTTGCCTCAACAGGTGTGTTTTATTATTTTCTTTTCTTTGCAAGCATAGACCTGCCTGAACATGAAAGAGTAATACTATATATTTTGATGGTTAAATAGGTAGTTTAATTTTGAGGCTTTGTTGTGCTTAACAATATTTACAATTTAAGCTTATGGCTTCGAAGATTAATGGATTAGAGAAATAGTGTTATTCTAGTGTATGTGAGCCCATTTTACTTATGTGAACATTTCTTATATAACTAAAGCAGCTCTAACTTTACATGCTGTAAAAGAAAAATGTCAAACTTGGACTCTTTGACCAGATTTGCTGGTTCCGACATGAATGGCTCAGTTAAGCTTTTTTGCTGAAAAAATAAATAATGATTTGGTTATTCAATGAAAATAGTGCAATATTGTAGTTCCGAAATAGTAAGGGTTAACCTCATAGAAGGGAAATCCTTTTAGGTATTTAGCCATGTTTTTCGGCTCAATTTTATGACACTGTTTATACTTTGCAGCTGGAGCAAATTAGCAGATATGAATGTGGCACGATACGACTTTGCTTGTGCAGAAGTAAATGGCATGGTTTATGTGGTAGGAGGCTATGGTATGGATGGTAACAGTCTGGCTAGTGCTGAGGTATACAACCCTGAGAACAATACATGGAGCCTAATTGAAAGTATTCGGCGCCCAAGATGGGGTTGCTTTGCTTGTGGATTTGAGGGAAAGCTATATGTCATGGGTGGAAGGTCAAACTTCACTATTGGAAACTCAAAGTTCGTTGATGTCTACAACCCTGAGAAGCACTCATGGTGTGAAATGAAAAATGGCTGTGTTATGGTCACTGCTCATGCTGTACTAGGAAAGAAGCTCTTCTGTATGGAGTGGAAGAACCAGCGCAAGCTTGCAATTTTCAATCCAGAGGACAATTCTTGGAAGGTAGTGCAGGTTCCGTTGACTGGGAGCACTAGTATTGGGTTTCGCTTTGGAATATTGGATGATAAACTATTACTATTTGCACTAGAGGATGTTCCTGGTTACCAGACTCTGTTGTATGATCCAAATGCTGCTCCGGGTTCAGAATGGCAAACTTCAGAAATTAAGCCATCTGGTTCATGCTTGTATTGTGTTACAACAAAGGCATGAAAGGTGTGCTCTCTTTTATGCTGAAAACCTTCTTTGTTGCTCAACGTAATTGAGTGGATTAGGTTTCGTTATGTAATGTTAAAATGTTGGAAGTTCGGCTGCTGCTTTTTTCCCCTTTTCTTATTTTGCATCACATGGTGTAGTAATATGTCGTTTTATAAAAACATTTATGCTCTCTGCTAACTAGATTTGTTGGGATTATTTTTTAAATCGTCTGGTTTTGTTATGTAATGTTAAAATGTTTAAGTTCAGCCGATTCTTTTTTCCCCTCTTAACTTGCACCACATGGTGTAGTAATATGTAGTTTCGTAAAAATTTTTATTTCCTCTGCTAACTAGATTTGTTAGGATTATTTTTTTAAATTGTAAGCATTACTTTATTTGTTGAAATACCAAGTGGCTGGTCGAAAAAGGACCTTCAGGTGATTCAATGGGCCAAGGAAGATCAGAACTGGCACCGCACAATCTCTATTCAATATAAAAGCTTTATTTGCTAACATCAAATGTAAGAACTTGGTTCTGCAAAAGATGAAACAGGGTATTGTCCGATCTTCAAGCAGTGGGGAAGTGTGCGAAGTTCCATCGTAAGAATCCTGGTCAATAGGAGTTTTGAATGAATTGATTCAAATGGAGTAAATTTTGAACACCCTACCTTTTACCTCAAATGACCCAAATACACCCACAGTATAACCAAGTGTCATATATTATAAACACCCAAAGTATTCCAGTGTCATAATTTATCTTGCTCAATAACAATGCTTACAGATGTTCATGCATTCTTTGTAGCAAAAAGAAGCTTGAGTTTCATCTCTCATGTACAAGATATCCATCTCATCTCACTATTTGAGACTTCAACATGATTGAACGGAAAGTCTGTTTCTCCACCAGCGTTATCGAATTAAAAACATTTTTATCCCCAACACTGATGCTAGTAGAAAATTTTGTAGCTTCAATATTCCAATTACAATCGACAAATGAAAGGAACTAACTTATTGCACTGCTCTGGATATACGTCAGAACCCATTGGGTGAGGATGTTCAGCACTCGGTTTGTATTTCATATAAATTTCTGAGTCGCCTCCTGACTATTAATGAATCCCAAACTCACTTCTTAACTCTCTGGGTAAGCTTCAGCCATGATCAATAGTACAAGAGATGTCCAACCAGTAAACAGGCGTGTGCCTTTTCCTTTACCATTTTTCTGATCGTACTGTTCCCAGAAAAACCCAGTTTGGTAGTAGTTGCGAACAACATTTCTGCAAATGGCAGAAAATAATTGACACGCAAATTCAAGGGGGCAAAAAACGTAGATCCAGCATGGATGTGAATGCTACCTTATAAGATTGCTCCTCAGCTCATCATAGATGGTTCTTGCTTTTTCCCGAAATGGTCCAATCTCTGAAAAAAACCCACCATTAAGCCAGTAACACGAGGGAATTTGGACGCCTATAAATCATGTGTTTTCGATGAGACTTACCTTTAGAATAATGGTGAAGTGCTGAAAGAATCATGTAATTCATATTCATCCAAATCGGACCCCTCCAGTAGGGAGGGTCATGCTCTGTATTACGTTTCATGTACATGGAGCTGAACACAAAGATGCATGCTTTAGTCCTCATAATCAAATAACGTTCAATAACTGTGGTATAAAATCAGCAATCCTCACCTTGTTTTGGCAAGAGAGCGAAGTCCGAAATCAGTCCATAATATACTTCTGTTTGCTATAAGGTCTAGCTGTTTTTCCAAAATCCATGATTGCTGCACGATTGATAATTGGAAAATTACAGATCATATCCATTCAATAAACGGTAGTTGGAATGAAAGGTTTCATATATTTTTTAAACAGATCATGCAGGACTTACTGGTGGAATGATCCTCCTCATGAATGGGAAAAAACTCACATAACCAATATGAGGAACCAATCTTAATTTTGGATTTTCTAACACTTCCCGGATAAGTTCTCTAGGTGCATAATTCGATCCTACCTTCATTTCCTTCCAATTTAATCGAACCTAGCATAAATAGGTCAACATATTAGTGGGTGAACCAAATGAGAAATAAAGGGCTCAAGCATCTTTTGAGATTTACACAGTATACATATACAGTATATTGAGCAATGGAGGCCCATTTAAAATTAATACTACATGACAGCAAATGCTAGCATCCAATTACAGCCCATCTAACAGAACTAACCCATCCTCGTATTAGCATTCTTGAGAGCACTCAACAAAGTGACATAATATAAATCTTTACCAAATGAAAAGGTTATGTCAAGATCAATATAGATGCAGTGGGAAGGAGAAAAAATAACAAAATACGGGTTGACATGTTTGCGTGCCATAAATTAAATCAACTGGAATAAAGCATGTACCAAATGCAGCAAAGTAGGCAAAAACAGCACGAAAGAAAAGAGATGCATCCAACCAGATCACACGGGTGCAGTATACCTTTTCTGTGTGGTATCCAAAATCAAAATAAGCTCCATATGAGACATCAAAGTGCATCTGTTAAAACATCGATAACAATGTAAGATATGGAAGCAAAATTCTAATTTGATCCAAGGAAAAGATTTAGATGTATCTCTACACTCTTCCCTTCTACACACCCAATTAACAATGTAACAAAAGTTATCAATACAGAAACAAATTAAAACAGCAAAACTGCACAGATTACCATAGAAGTATCAATAACATGATCAATAACGGTTTCAATAAGAAGGAAAATTGTAGACAGACCTGATTCAAAATTTCAAAATCTGAAAGTAGCTTCGATGTGTCACCGTATTTCTGTATCATTTAATTTTAAAAGTCAGAAAACAATAGTATGTTCGGTTGCTTCTATAGGTTTTTATTTTTTATTATCAACCTTTTCAGATTCAATTTCCTTGCCAAACAACCCTGATATAGAATGCATGCAATTAGCTGCAAGAAGCATCCAGCATCTAAGATCCAGGTGACGCTCATCTGCAGTGGGATGCGAAGCACGTGGATAGTCATCCAGCCCAGAAGAGAAAGTCTGGAGATAACAGAATAAAGTGTCAACATAAATTAGTCATTCAAATAAGGAAATCCCTAAATTCCAGAGAGAATAACGAAACTATATCAGTAAAAAATGTAAAATACATTGATGTCGGTTGCCTCGAGGCAAAACCATAATACTTGACAATTCTAGCTATCCTACCTTTCAGGCTTTTCCTTAGGAACTTATTATTATAGATTTGCATGGCAGCGGCAACTAATTATTAGATCAAATGGGAAACAATACTGTATATGTAAATTGTTTTCATATAATGCTCAATATCTGTAAAACAAAATCACTCCCGCAGTGAGTTTAACATAATCTACAGGAACTATATAGGAGACCAATATTAGATATAATCTTTGGAATGGGAAATAAGATCCAACCGAAAATTTGACACATCCAACAGAGACCAGATATTAAATTTTACTTCATAAAATGGAGTCAATTAGCAGATTATTCCACACAAAAATGCACAGATCCAGCTTCTTATGGATGTAGATTGCCATAAACATTATCCCATATCTCACCCATTTGACGCAAGACTTCAACTAAAAGAAGACAATTACTCCAAATCATTTGAATTGAGTACTTTAAAGAGTAAAAGATATTGGAGATAGAACCTTAGGATTTAGTTCATGAATTGTAGAGTTGTCTCTCCCATGCCAATAATAGCCACTGATTTCCTTTCCTATTTTCATTAAGATGATAATCCAGGTTGGTCAGTGTCCAGTATTATTTCAGACAGGCCACGAAATAAAAGATATTAGCATGCAAAATTAGGAAGCTTCCAAAGAAAACAAGTGTGTGTCCGTGAGCAGTGAGCCAGTGGGATGGGGAAGACAAAGCAGAGGGTTTGATACATTATCTTGTTACCTGACTGGGTTGTATTGAACCACTGAAACCAGGCTTCTAGGCGGACAAAAGCCCGTTGAAGGAATGAAGAGATATTGTTACTTTCAGAGGAAGTAAACTGGTTTTTCTTAAGACCATGCAATAGATCTGAAAATACCAATAGAGCCAAACAGCAGGGATCATTCTTACATCACAACGAAAAATTTCATGCAGATAGATAAACTTGTGAGGAACTGAAAAGGTAAAATGAAAATTTATCCTAAAAATGTTAGTGGCTATATGAACAATAGCAGGGAATATGCATGTTTTCGCTTGCCAGCACCAATAGAACCTTTATCAATAAAACACTAGCAAGTCCAAAACATAAAATAGGCCTTCTGCTCTTCATTAACAATATGCCAAAAATCACTTGAGATATGTGGGGGAAAAGGAAGAAAAGAAGAAGGGGGAAAAAACACTTACCATGTAAAACCAAAAACAGAGTTGGTGGATTTCCATTCGTTGAATGCTGAGGAACAAATTCATCAGGAACCTTACTGCAATAACAACAAATGGATTTAGACATTATTAACTGGTATAATCTAGAGCTCGAAATAGATGAATAAGTATATGACCTTAGAGCTTCAGAGCCTAGAATTTGCTCGCGTGGAATCCATCCATCAATATTCATTAGATCTAACCAGTGTCCAATGATATCTAGAGTAATATGGACATCCCATCGCCTGCTCAACATCAAATTTAAGCTCAAAATTCAGAATACATGCATATGCTAAATCATGCAGGACATTACATTAACAGCAACTACGATTAGTCAACAGGTAAAATACCAGATCAATAACTGATGAAAGCCTTCATCCCACAAAAAACCCCTTGGAAAGAAAGGTCGGCTTGGGACAGCCGTGTAAAGCTCAGCAGGCCAATATAAAATAAAAGAATTGTGAATGCCCAACTGCAACAGAAAACAGGACACTGTATGAACTTGTCAAATGCCCACATTAATAATGACCGACCATAGCACAAAGTACAGCAATTCACAGTTTAAGAGATTTATTCCTGGAAAATAGAAAAAGATAATAACATAAAATTTTCCCACCACCGTTAAATAGTCAATCCAAATAACCAGGTAAAGTTTCATGATTAAGACTTCAATTCCATCTGATTTAATATTCATATATTAATTCTTTAAGTTTTAAGTTTGTAGTAAAATGAATTATTTATTTGCCTCAAATCAATAGACTTCATACAGAATCAACTAGTCATATGCTCCATCGGAGATCTGATTCTCCAAAAAACATTACCAAAAAAGGGGATAATTATAGAGAGGAGAGAAAATTACATTGGCATCTTTAGGGAGTGAAATTTTTGACTGGCCATAGAAATAGCCAATTCCACCCAAAAGGCTTCCAATTGCAGCCTTACCAGCAACTATCGATTCTGAATCAAGCTGAACACATAACATGATTTTAGAATTACTATTTCAGGGAAAATAAACTACAGATACGTGATGATGAAAATGAATCCACAATAGTTATGGAGCAAGTATTGCATAGAACCAGTTTGTGAGCTGTACAAAAATGTAACACGTTGAACATTATCAAAGCACAGATATCTCCAATGTACCTTTTTATCAAGATTAAAGACATTCTTAAATTTTGTATCAAATTCTCTTTGCTTCTCCTCCAGTTGCCCAGTCAATGAAGAACCTTTATGTTACAAAGTAAAAACTGTTAAGAACTTCAATGAGTATTCAATTGTAGGTCACTGTACAATCAAATAATGAAAAATTAGCAAATACAGCCTCATATTGTTAGGTATATCCTTGAGACATAATAATAGTTTGTTTGCATGATAATCAAAGTCAGGTTTCAGGTCCAGTAAGAAGCATCAAAGACAGCTGAGCATGGTTACAACTTACAACTAAGATTCAGATCTAAGTAAAATGGCCTGACCAATCATAATTTGCTGTGATGAGTCGAGGTATATTTTTCTTTATATTTGAAAACTTTTCCATAAGAAAGTATTACTAGACCGTGAATTTTTTGGAATATCTAAGATATTCTTTGCATGGTGGTAGCCTTCCATTAAGTTTCTAATCAAAACTAAAAAAAGAATAAAATAAACCTGTCAAGCGACTGACTCTTTCCTCCACTCCAGAGCTTTTTAAACCAGTTCCAGAGACAAAGATCATATCTATTTTGGAGGGAATCTTAGCAGAAATCTGCATATAAGAACAGAATGTTCAAGAAAGAGAAGCAGGATAAAAGAATCCAGATGCAAAAACATGACTACATACCTGAAAGACCACAATATTTGAAGAATCATCAGCTGAGTCATGTAGCTCCAATCGACCAAGCTTTTTGATCTGAAAACAAGGACATGAATTTTGAAAGTTGTCAAAAATAGTCATGGTACCTACTGAAACACTGTATTATCAAACAATTAAAATCAAATTTTGGATGCAGATAAATAGCTACATACTTGTGTTGCAAGAGTTTCTTGGACAAGATCAGATAAGTTGTGAATATGAGGTGTCCTAAAACCAGAGTAATGAACTTCCAAATCATCCTGTAGAAGACAGCAGGAATTGTTAGTTATCCAACACCTTATATGAGCACCAAAGTCAACTGTAGTGCAGAGTGATATGAAGCGGGATGTATGTAAGGTGAAATGGCAGTGAGTACAATTTTCGCACATTGTAATTCAGAGTATACAGAGGCAAGTGCCATATTGCTTCATTGAGGTTAGTACTAGTAACTCTAACGAGTCAAGACATGGTAAGATAAGGAAAAACACATTAGGCATTATAATTCTTTCCGGTTGTACATAATACATTTCCTACATCACATTTCAATAAAAAAAAAAGAAAAGGAAGTCTAGAGAACAATTACAAATAAATAGCATTCTTGGAAATTGTACCTGTGATTTTAAGTGTAGCTGCCAACTTCCAATATCCATTCGTGAACCTGACGTCAGAAGAGAATTGCCATTAATGTCTAACGTATCTCCACTCAAACTTAAAGCATTCTCATCCTCATCAGCCAAGTAGAAAAACAGCTGTCCACTTGTCCATGGTTCTTTGTTCCACTTAGATCTGCAATTGGAGGAGGATAAAAGAGATAAACACTAGAACATAAGCAGTGATTGATTTAACAAAGACACCCCAGTTCTATCAAGAAAGATAAGAAACCCATACCTCAGGTTGTCAAATGCAGATTGATGTGGAAGAGTGGAATACTCTTGTCTTTGATTATTGTCAATCACTTGATAAATTAGCAAATGCAATGGAATAAGGTCAGTTTACTTACTGTTCACTTTGCATGTCAATCCGAACCGCCCAATCTCCTCCATAACCACTTCTGTCCACCTTTGATTTCAAGAAACTCGTGGTCAAGGTCAACCCATGGTCAACAATCACTTGATGTCCAAAATCACGGCCATTATGATTTGTCCAACCATATTTGCTAAGATCATCAGAATCTTGACACACATGCCGCATGAAGTACCTCCCGTCCTTTACAGCAATCCACATCAAACCAGCAATCAAAGACCGAGGAGTCCTACAGGCACAAAAACTAGTTAACAGGCGTAGACTCAATTGTGACTCATGGAGTTTTATAACATTAAAGTACCAAAATCATACAGTTCATGAAATAAAATTAGACAGTTCATGAAATAAAATCACTTTCTGCAATTAAAAGCAACGAAATACCTGGCACGAATTCCAAGATACACATGAGGACGATATGTTCCCCAGTACAAGCTCTCCTTGTGGTCGCCTTGAAACTGCCACAACCAAAAACATCAATCACGACAAACACTCGTATTCAGAATATTCCGACGACAGAATTCGCGAATTAGCAGTTTACCTGAGGGAGGTCCATGAGTTTTGGAGCAGGAAATGGCGTGACAACCCTAGGTCTCTGAGCTAAATCGACTGGCTTGATGAGATTTTTGATCAAGAACAATATGATAAAAAATGCTAATACAATAAGCCCTAACATGAGCTTGAGATCGACATTGAAGATTCTAATAAAATTGGAATTCCTATTCTTATCTCTACGGGATCTGAAATCAGGCTTTTCACGACGAGAAGAGAGATCGTGATCGCCGTCGTTGGCATCTGTGGAGGATTTGATTCTAGCTCGAGCATTTTTTCTGCTACTCCCAGTCATTTAGAACCAGCTGTGTACTGATCCTCTATTTCATAAATGAACTTGAACTCAAAAACCGATAAAATATTGGATTGTAGTACCGAACTAACGAGAAGGCAATACTTCAAAGTACTCACACCCCCCTATCTACGAATATATCAATATACATATAACATACTCTTAATATTTAAAATTATTAAAATATATAATAAATAATAATAAATATTTAGAAACTACAATCCACCAAATACATCTCATACTTCTCATCTTCATGCTAAAAACAACTAATAATCATTTTTTCTACCTTCACCACCAACAGTCCACAATCATTAAAAGTTTACAACCGCAATAGCCAAATCATGAAACCTGGGACGAAACTAAAAAAAAATAAATTAAGGAGCCAAGTTTTCAAGTGATAAACAAAAAATATTTTAATATTTAAATATAAATTTTTTTTATTTTTACTTTTCTTCAATATTATTGGTGATATAAAATAAAATAAATATTTTTTTAATATATGATCATATGCTTACACATACATATACAACTATTATGATTAATGGTTGAATATAAGTCATTATAATATACACAATAACCAATAATCAAAAATATAAATTTAATTTAAATAAAATATAATTACAGTTATAAAAATTTAACTTAATATTCTATGAAGTTGTATTAAACGTTTACATTTCTAATAAATTTTAAAAGATAAAATTGAAATATACAAACAAACAAAAAATTATAATATAAATTTTATATAAAAAAAATCACACATTTTATACATATATTTAATATTTTATCTATTGTCTATTATATTATACACACACATATATATGAATAATATTATGGGTTAGGAGGATATGTCACCCTAAACCCTACAATAATTTTATTTTATATATATATGTGTGTGAATAATATTATGGGTTAGGAGGATCATGTCACCTTAAACCCTACAATAATTTTATTATTGTATATAATTATTAACTATTATACATTTTATATACTTTTTAAATAAATAACTTAAAAACCCAAATGTTTCAAAATTTAAAGAAAAAGAAAGAAGAATATATATTTGTAATTTTCGTAATTTTTTCTCAAATTAATACATAATTGGTAAACAAGTTCTATATATATATAAGAAATGTTCAATTATCGACACATTTGATTGATTGTAATAAAAAAGATAATGTAATTGATTTTTTATATTACAATATTTGGTTGTATTCAATACATGTAATGTAATCAATTACATAAAAAAAATGAAAAGTCATTACACAACCCAAAATAAAGAAAAGTGATTATATTACATAACCTAAATCAAACTTGTATCGCATCTCTTGCTTTTGCCTCTTGCATTCAGTTGTCCTTCTAACCTCTGCCTCTGCCTTTGTCCAACGTCCAGTATGTTCGAGGTCCTTTGTGTGCTATCCATCGTATTTTGTCGTGCCTTGCCTCTGCCTCTTTAAGTTCAACCGTCCAGCCTCTACCTCTACCTCCGTCCAGCCTTCCATTGCGTTCAAGGTTCTATGTGCACCATCCAGTCCTCCAACCGTTACACTCTCCTCTTGCTGTCCTTTTTTTTAGTTCATTTTTTTGGTTGAAATTGTGATTTTTTTGCTAAAATTGTAGGAGCTGAAATTTTTTATTGTTATAATTAAATTTTTTTGCTGAATTACTGTATTTTTCATTCTATTACAGTGATCAAACAAAACACTGTAATACTGATTTCTTTTTTATTACAATGACTAAACTAAACACTATAATAATAATATTGTTTCCTTTACATTACATTCCATTACAATTATCATTTCTATTACATTTATATTCAGTAAACCAAACGTGACCTATATGTGTAGACTATATAAGAAATGTAGAATGTGAGAAGAATTTTCCAATGAGAGATGGTGCCTCTTGATCTAAGAAATGTTGCTCTCTATTCAAAGAAAAAAAAGAAAGAACTAAGAAATGTTGTTCAATATAACCCGCTCATGCTTGTGATGCATGTTTGGGGATTATTTGTAATGAATCGACGACGTTTATAAGAAGCCCACCAACTCGAGAGTAAGGGCGGCACAAAGTTGTTACATTTTTGGGCTAACGTAAAATAAGTTGTCTCTTTTTATTTTATATTTTATTTAATACTCATAGTATAATATAGGGATAATAGTAGATTTATCGGTTCGATTTTTGACCCAAAAAATTAGCTGAATTGATTTGATCGGTTAGACATTTTTATAAATTAAAATTGCTCTACCTATCAAAACTAACCAAACTGCAAACTAACCTATTTAATATGTTGGTTCGGTTTGGTTTGGTTAGTCAGTTTGAACCTACTATATTTATTAAAAAATATATACACATAAGAATATCAACCGTACTATAATATAATATTAATTGAATAAAATCACCAAAATTAAAGTCATGTAATAAATTTTAAGCTTATATAAATATATCATGATCATAATATGTAAATATTGTCATATATAAATGCTAATAAAAATAGAAAACATGTCATTTTACATTAAATTTTTTTTTTAAATATGTAGGTTCGGTTCGATGTAAATATGTTTTTTTTCAACTAAACCTTAATCGAATTTATTTAATCGATTTTTTAGAAAATTAAACCGAACCGAACATACCAAACTAACAAAAAATGACCTAAAAGGTTCATTTTAGGTCCAATCCAGTCAGTTTGGTCGATTTTTTTAATTTATGCCCATTCCTAAGATAATATATTCTTATTTTATTTAAATATTATATTATAATCTTATTGAATATTATTTTAAAAATATATTATATATTTTTTATTAAACTTACATTATAAATAATCATGTATCATATTTTATATATTTTTTATTAAACTTACATTATAAATTACCATGTATCATATTTTATATATTTTTGTAATTTCATTTATCTCCATTAGGCTTATTAAAATAATGAGATATTCCATTTAGTATTGTTCTATTATCATATAATCTCATTAAAAATTAAATAAAATAAAATAATATAAATTTTAAAAATTATAAAATTGTACCATTCACCTCATTAATATTCCATCTCAATTTAGTCACCTACCCAATAGTTTTTAAATAAAAAAAATGATTATTTTATAGAACATTTAGATAAAATGATCAAAATTTGCCTTGAGGGGGGACAAAGTTGGAAAATTTTTATGTCCCATTTTTTTTTAATCATTTTATGTCTTATCAATAAATAAAGAAAAATGGCTAAAAAGTTGATCATTATTGTATAAAAAGTTTTATGTCCCATTTTTTTTAAAATTATTTTATGTCTTAACAATATATAAAGAAAAATGGCTAAAATGTTGATCATTATTGTATAAAAAGTAAATCATGTGTCTATATATTTTAAAATATTGGTGACACATTGAAAATATGATAGATAATTTGTTTTCAAGAAAACTATATAAAGGATATTTCACGTAAATTTTAATGTCAATAAAAGTTTGATAGGGTAAAAATGTTAAAATAAGCAATAATAAAAAAATAATGGTCTATAAAAAATTAATAATTTTATAATATATTATTACTATTAACTTAATTTATTGGTAATTTTTTTAATAAGAAAAATACAAATGAAGTTTGAAGTGTGATTTTCTATCACTTTGATCCATTTAGACAAATACCTAAAAGGGTTCGAAAGTTATAAGCTTATAGGAATTTTTTTTTCTTTTCCTTTTCATGTATTTTAACTGACTCATATATTAATTTCGTTTGAAAAATAACTTTCTACCCCACCTCACTTTAAAGTTATAAAAAAACATATATAAAAAGAATGTGTTGGGCCCGCATAGCTGTAATACAATGATACTTAAGTTTTATTACGAAATATGTTAATGTGATTATGAGTTCGATCCTAGCATGTGTAACTTGTAAAATTTTATTTAAAAAATATACTTTCAAAAATATTTATAAAAAAAAAAAAAGAGCATAATTTTAACAATAATTTCTCTAATACACAAATCAAGCACATTTTATATTTGAAAGGCATATTCATCTACGGCATTATACACAATTTGTGATTAACATATATTCAAATTATAAAAATTTAAAGTTATTTATTTTTACTTGCAGAAGATTAAAAATATAGTTGTAAAAAAACAGCGTAAAAGGATAAACTTAAAATATATACATATATTTTGGGGAAAAAAAATTTAGGAAATAAAAAAAAAAAAAAAAAAGATGATTTTTTTTAATAAAAAAAGGTGAGTTAGAAGTATTATTATTATTATTATCATTATTATCATCATCATTGCATCATCTCTAACAACTTGTCCCTAAAATATGAATTAAGTATTGAAAAATAAGCTTTTATGACCCTGATTACTGTTTTTATTCTCAATTAGACTGCCTACTTATGTAAATTATATAATTCCACTTTTATCTCTTGCACATGAAATTAAGCTGCGTCCCTTTCGTTTTAGCATTTATCTCAATTTTTTTTTCTTTTCTTCTCAACTTCATAGAGTTCACTTGTGTCTCTTCAACAAATGGCAAGTTGGGGCTGGAGACGACGATGACATGAACAAAAGTGGTAGCAATAACATGTGTTTAATTCTAAGCAGTCTAATTATATATATATTCAATCAAAATTTATCACAATTAATTAATAAAAATTAAGTACATTTTTATCGTAATTTATAAAAAAATAAAGTGACATATATCATATCTAATTTTTAATAAATATAAGACCATAACAACATATAACCCTTATATATTTACCTCCTTTCGACTATAATTTTTACCGTATTATACTTTGTCAAAAAGTCTTTATTAATATACTTACATACCTCAAGTATAATATTTGTAAACAGGCTTGCGCGCAGCTCAGTATTGTTGGTAGCTATGTCTTTTTTGGATGGGAGGTCGAAAATTTGAACTTAAAAACTCCCTTAATATTTGGATTAGGGTTGCAGGACATCAATTGATGTCCGACCGTATTTAGCCAACAAAGTAAGTTTAAGACCGGACACAATATTTTTATCCCTTGTTTTGTATAATTTATCACGTAATCATTATTTTAAACAACATTTACACATTAAAAAATAATGTGATGATAAAAATGTGAAATTTTAAAATTTGAACAAGGTGACTGCAACTCTGCAAGGAATAGTAACAGAAGATAAGAACCAAAATGAGTTGGGATTGGGGTTCATTGTGTGTTTTTCGGCTCTCTGTGGCAGATTAGCAATTATCAAGTATTGTAGAGTTTGTTATTTCCTTTTTTTTTCTGGATGATCCAAGTCCACTAAAAAATAAATTAATAAGAGTAATGATTTAGTGACAAGCAGAGACGGACCTATTATGTGGGCTGTACCGGGCTTCAGCCCGGACAGCTTTTTTTTAAAATTTTTTTAATAAATTTTAAAATATAAATATAATCTGTTAGTAATATTCAAAACTTAATTCAACTCTGCGCTCCTGCTGCTCCTGCTCCTGCTGCACTGCTGCTCCTGCTCCTGCTGCACTGTTGCTCCTGCTGCACTGCTCCTGCTACAGTGCTACCTACGGCAGGTACGCATTGTTTGTTTGTTTGTTTTTTTTTTTTTTTAAATAAAATTATTATAATTATATATCTTTCTTTGAAAATATTAAATACTTAAAATATTTATATTTTAATTTATATTCATATTACTAATTATGTATTATATATTCCTAAAAATTATAACTTTTAAACTTTTAATCTATAAATATTGTATAATTATAATTAAAATGCTTATTTAAATATAAATTTATATGTATTTGACACTCTTTTTTTTAATAATAATTCACTATTATTTCATTAAATATGTTATTTTTTCATTCTTTAAATTATTAATTAGAGTTTTTTATTTCAAAATATACATTATCTCATTGTTATATTAGAACATGAAATTTATTTTAAATTTTTATACTTATCAATTACTATTAATAGGTAAAAAAATGATTAGGCATATAACTTATTTATTGATTATTTAATTCTTTAGTTATTTTAACATCAAGATTTTACCCAAACAGAGCTTGAAGATTTAAAACGTCAGTTGAAATTCTATGAAATGGCTGTTGTGCAACACTTAGATTTTCAAAACATACATTCTCTATCTAAATTGTATGAAGAGCTAGTTAGAACAGGAAAGTCACAGATATACTATCTGATTGATAGATTAATTCGTTTGGTGTTGACCCTTCCAGTTTCTACAGCAACTACAGAACGTGCATTTTCAGCTATGAAACTCATTAAAACATCACTTCGAAATAAAATGGAGGAGGATTTTCTTCAAGATTGTATGATTGTCTATATTGAAAGAGAGTTTGCAGAAGACATTGAATCTGATTTAATAATTGATGAATTTTATGCTATAAAGCATCGTCGGGCACAACTTAAATAAATTTTTTTGTTTATTTTATTTTTGTTTACTTTTTAAATTTATATTATTTTTTGAATATTAGCTATAAATTTTGATATTATAAATAAAAAAAATTAGAGATATTTTTTAATATATATTAGCCCACCCAGAAAAATATTTTTGGGTACGTCCCTGGTGACAAGTGATTTGGAATTTTGGATAATAGTACATATGCTATAACCGATCTGAGTTAATCATTTTATGCTACGTTAGATAAGAGTAAAATTGATTTGGGATAATGATTGTTTATAAATCCAAATTTTTTTATTAATTTTATTTTTAAACGATCTAAAAATATTAAATATTTGTATCCTCTGAATAGAATAAAAATAAATGCAGTATGGACCATAGTTTACAAGTTATTTTATTTCTTTAAAGAGATAAAAGTAAAGTTGAAGAAAATTATAGATTTTCCTGCATTACAGAAGCTCCCCAAGTAAAACCTGATATGTGAAGTATAACTGATACATTGCTTGAGAAGTCTATTTGTTTATGTTTGACACATGTAAAAGCAATTCTAACCTCTAAAACATGTTTATGAATCAAACGGAAAACAATTTAAAGTATGGTTTAGAAATCACAATTTGTGTGTAAATTACATGCTTCTTTCTAAAATCACTTTAATATAAATCAATTTTAACATAAACACAAACAATCCGATAGCAGGTAATTTTTTATATTATTATTCACATATTAATTCATGTTCATAGAAGAAGCCTGACTAAGCTTACCTTCCACCTCCAACCCATTTTAAGCCACACTCAGCGTCTTCTTCCTGTCACTTAAGCTGAGACTTCGTACCAAATTCGGAAGACAACATTGTGAAGACTGTGACTCTTTTCTATTATTTGTGGGGGTGACATTTGTGTTTGAAGGGACTTCAAAAGCAAAAGACTTAGCTTCTTCCTTCTTATATTCATTTGAGTTTTGATGAAGGTCATACAGAGGATCTCCACTGTAACTCTCGTGGAACAGCTCAATAAGTTGCTTCTTTACATCAGACGGTGAGGATTTCTCTATGGAGATGAGCGTACCATCCTTATTATTAAAAGACTTGTCAAGTTCTGGGGTCTGAGTAATTATACTGTTGCTATAATATGGTGTATTATCTGTATAAACTAATACAGATTTAATAAGATATTTAATGCAAAAATATTTTTAACTAGAAGAAAAGAAAAATACGTATAACAGCATGTTAATTTTAAGGTTATCTTACCACCATTAACACTGAAGAAATCTTCAGAATCAGATTCTAAGTTGGTATGGGAATCGAAAAACATGTCGTTTTTTCCACCTGATCATCAACGAGTATAGTTAGCACTATCAATTTTAAAGTTACATTTGTTATAAGAATTAGGCCATACAAAATCCTTAAAATTGGTTTTTAGCACTATTTGAGAGAAACGAAAACAAAGAACAGGAACCGCATAAATTAAATTTTTTAAACCTTGATTTATTAATTTTGGATTCATGTCATACAATTAACCATCAATTTCATTTTATTCACATAAAAATACACATATAATTGAAAAAAGAGAGAGACGAAGAAGTATATATTCATACCTAGTTGATCTCCTAATTTGGCAAGCTGGGCTGGTGAAGACTCAGCTGTTTGTTTTTGGCTTATGCCTTGGTTTTGCTGAAGAGGTGATTGATCCTTGTTGAGAAAACATTGAGCGTAGGAATAGCTAGAGCATTTAAGATTAGATGTTGAGTCTCTGGTTTTATGAACGGAAGAGGTACAATTGCCCATTGGTCTTTGGAAGAAAAATCAATAACACTGCAATTCATAAGAGTGATGAGAGAAGGCAATGCTTTGTTGTATGATCTACCATTGATATCTATGTAAGTGTTAAAAAACAAAGATAGAGATGTCAGCAGAGTGGTTAGTGGGCTTTATGCTTAAAGGAAATAAAAGCTTTCGATTCGTCCAACTACAATTCAGAAGATAGTTGATTGGTCTTGAAAGCCAAGTAATGACATTTGCAGAGTGGGGGTTCCTTGGCTTTTTATTTATTTTTTAATGTATTTCCCAAACCTTTATTTACTTTTTTTTTTTTTACAATAATATTACTATTTTCATTCATTATTTGGTTGGTATTTTTAATGTTAAAGTTCGGTCACTTTTCATGTGTTGTTATTCTATATGATATCATTAGTTTGAAAAATTCATGAATAAAAGTGTTTACTTTTATTTAACATATATTTATGTTTTAGTTAATTTTGTTAATGTGTTTGGTGCGTATTATTAACATATGTAATAGTATATTAAAAATAATATATGAAAATTGAATGATACTTTTGAAGTTAGTTTTCCTAGTTGGTTACATACTTGTATTTTTGATGTGTATTTGAAGAGTGAAGGTATAAAGTAAATAGATTTGGCAAGTCAATTATGCCAAAACCAACAACAACCAACCAAACATTTTACGTTTAAAATAATTTTGGCTGTTGTATTAATTTTAGCTAAAAGTCACAAAAAGGCATTGTGAACATGTATGTCCCTTTGTTAAATGAGAAAGATGGATTTAGTACATGTGTTTATTCGTTGATGGATAGAGAAAGGTGGATTAATTAGATTACAACCTGGTACAAGAATAAGAAAAAGTGGCAAGATAATTATCGACATTAAAAACCATATATATTAATAGAATAATAAAAATAAAAAAGAACGGCATAGAAGATGCCGTTTTCCTGTCACTATAACACTCATATTTTAGTACCAGTTTTCAACATACTATAAACTCTGTTATCGTTATCAACGTGCCTGTTTAGCTTAGAAATTTAAGACCCAACGAAATGTCCCCAAGTAGCAATATGTTTATTTTATCGTCTACCTATAACTGTACAAACAGTATACTAGTTGAGGTTTTGTTTTGCTTAGGTCTCTTTCGGTTAAAGAAGACGGCACATTTTCCTTACAAAAGACGGAAGGGAAGGAGTAAAACAGAGACTTAGAATATGTTCAACATACACGCGTAAACATTGTTCAACGCTTTATTACCGTCTCATTTTTACACGTAAATAAATATATATTAAATATTTATTTACGTGGCATAAGTCACTTCCATACATATAATTTTATTTTTAATTCTTTTATTAAAAAATATATATATATTTATTTTTTTTATAATATAAATAAATATATATATATTACAAAAAAATGAACATAATTTTTTAAATATTTTAAAAATAAAATTAATTAAATAATTAAATAATTTATCTTCTACATATCAAAACAAATTAAATATAAGGTAACTTGTTTGTTACTTTCTTTTTATTTCCAATAATAAGGACCAGTAGAAGTATTGACAAAGAGAAAAGGTGATCAATTCTTCGTTGAAATTTTTTTTTTTTTGTCGTGTTATTGGCTATTATTGTGTTATCAAGCATATTCAATACTTCAACTTAAGTATCGTCAAACAAGAGTACATGCTACATACTCTAATAGATTTTAAATTAATAAATAAAACTCTAGCAAAATAGAATGCCATTTTTTTTTTTTTTTTTTGAGAAAGCATCCGAATCGTTGCTCTCTACTCTATACCACCGAGTTGCAAAAACAAGAAAATAATATTACAGAAGCAGAATCATATTACCATCCTTATTACGTATAGAAAATGTATTTGTCATTCTGCATGTATTTATTAATAAGTCGAGATGTAAATTTACATATAAAAAAGGTATATGTCATTCTGGATGTGTTTATTAACAAGTTAAGATGTAAATTTATATATAAAAAAAGGTATTTGTCATTCTAGATGTGTTTATTAACAAGTCCAAATGTAAATTGATATATAAAATGTTATTGAAATTCATAATATAATTTATAAATTTTCAAAACTTATCTCATTAAAATGGTATTAATTGAACATCTTATTTATCAAATTGTCCTTAATAGACTTAAATGACACAAGTAAAAAAATATATATAATGTATAATTATTTATAATATGAGTTTAATAAATAAAAAAATGATACAACATATTATTAAGTTCATTAAACTTACAATCTAAATGAGATGAAATAAGATAAGATAAGATAATATTTAAATTAAATGAAATAATATTGTAGTATGAGCACATTTAAATTTTAAATAAGATATGAGATGAGAACTTATTTTACATATCTACCGACAAGAAAATATAATGGGAGAAAAGTAATCCTTCTTATTCTCTAGTTTACTTACTAAAAATAGGGTGGAATGAAAAAAAATGGCTCCTTCAAGTTAGGAGATGTTTCATATTCTTCTTGATATCAATCATTTTTTTTAAATTTACAAAATATAATTAAAAAATATCCCTAATTATAATATTTTATAATTTTTATTATTACTTTTAAAAATTCATTTACTTAAATTAATTCTTCTGATTCCTTAAATACAAAGAAAATCAATCTCCAATCCAATTCATTTTTATTCTCATTTTGATCGATTCATAATACGGATTAGTTTGGTTTTTATGGTTGAAAACAAACGATAACACAGCTATCAAAAGCTCATAGGGCTAAAAGATAATTCAAAAAGCATGTTCGGCAGAGCTAATTTTTTTGTTTTTTGTTTTCTAAGAGTCAATTATTGTAGTTTAATCCATAAGAGCCCGAGGGAAGTGATTTGAGTTAGTAATACAGTAAAAAATTAAAGAGCTAAAAATTAGTACACGAATACACAAATTTAAAAAGATGTAACTCGCTCCCCTAAAGGAACGTTGAAGACTTGAAGTATTCCGAAAAAAAGGAATGTTTGAAGGGGTTAAACTAACGTACACGCACGGGCATTTATCTTAACGTATGATGAAATTGCAAAGGTATATCCGCTTTCAAACATAAGAAAAGCCAGCAGGCGTCATTATCAACTATGATAACCCTTTATATGTCTCTCTCCCCCGGATCTAACCTACACATTATAAATTTTCGTATCCCCTTACAGCCTACAAAAAATTTCCTACATTGTCATTGTAAAACCTACGCTTCATTCACCAATTTCCAACTTCTCAAAGTAAGAATTGCAAAGGGATGGAAGTGAATAACTTGCAAACAAGAAGCTTTCGCAACGAAGACTACAATAACAGAAGAGCATTTTTAAGAAGTTATCCTCTTCGATGGGGAGATGAAGAAGAAAAAGAAGAAGAATGTATTGAGAAAGAGACATCTATGGACACCAATGATCACAACGCTAAGAAAGCAATGAAGAAAATTTTCTTATCAGTACTTAACTGGGGTGGTGAGAAGGTTTTGGTCATAAGGAGATTCAAACATAAGGTTTCTATTTATGTCATCACTTGCTTTCCTCTACGCTTTAGGCCCCGTCCTGCCCTTATTTCTAATTGACTCTCTCAGTATATTTGTTCATCTTCTTCAACATATTATCTACTCATCTTCGTCCATGTTTTTGTATAGATCAGAAAGACCGTGTATATTTCCAATGATGGAGAAATATTACTAATATACAAAGCATTTCAAATTCGTTTTACTCGCCTTAATCGCAGATGAACATTAACTTAAATACTGTTGCCCACGTGATTGCTGTGCGTTTTGTATAAACTTAAATATCGTATGATATATAGGGAAAAGAACATCAAATTTTGCAACATCAAACCAATTCTTCTTTTGCCAACACTAATCAGTGCAAACTAAAATCATGTACCAGACAAGAGGATCGTATATCTCACACTAAATAAGCATATTTGGAAAACAAGTTCTTAACCATGATGCTCTGGCCTTGTAATCCCTTCCTGCCCAAGCCAAATACCATTGGAGGCTTTGGAGCTTTAAACTTGAATATATTGTCTAGTCTCTTATCTCTTGCAGAGTTTATCTAATATTTCAAGAGAGTCAAATTCCCCCGGAATCATATTATGAAGGTTAAATTTATTGGAATTATAAAGGAGGAGTTAAATTATGAAGCGGAAATAATTGTATAGAGATAATCAAAATAGGTAGAGAGGAGAATAAAAAAATTAAAGGGAGACATCTTATTCTCATTCATATTCATTTATATAAAATTGAAAGATTACACTGATATTTATAATGATAATAAGCTAGAATCCTAATCCTAATATAACTCTAAATAAGAGTTCTAAATTAATAGAAAAATATTATAATAATTATCTAATAACTAATAGATAAATGAAACTATTTCAACACTCCCCCTCAAGCTGAACATAATTTATGTTCAGATTGAACAACAAAAATAAGCAAAACGTTAGCCGGTTGACCATTCTAGAAAACGCAGCTACAAAGTCGAGAGCTTGACAAGAAGACACCAATCTGAAAATGGTGATGACGACATATGACGGTAGACCGGTTGACCATTCTAGAAAACGACGGTGGGTCGATTGATCATTCTAGAAAACACGGCTACGAAGACATAAACTTGACATGAAGACAGCCTTTAACTCTCCCCCACAAATTGGAGCATCAGTATCCAACATGCCCAACTTGAATAGTGAGGTTAAACTGAGACTGATACCATCAGTCGTGAATCCTTGAAGGCAACTGTGGTGAAAACAGGTCGATACTAACAGTCGTGAAATTGACAAACGACATTGTGACAGAGAACGACGTTGATGGGCCGCAGTTTGAGAACGGCGCTGGTGGGCCATGGTTGAAGGCGATTGCTGTTAAACTGAGATGGCAGACAATAGTGATGGAGATGACAGTGGGATATATGTATGACAGATGATGCTAGTGATAACCTCCCTGATGAAGCCCCTGAAATGAAACCCTTAATGAAGCCCCTGATGATGAAACCACTAATGATGAACCCCCTGATAATAACACTGATGATGAAGCCCTCACTAATGATGAACCCCTGATAATAACACTGATGATGAAGCCCCTGATAATAACACTGATGATGAAGCCCCTGATGATACCACTGAGAATGAAGCCACAGACACAAAACTATACCATATATGAAGTCAATGTGCTCAATTGTAGATGACTATAACAAAACTCCCCCTGTCGTCTACAATTGATGTCTGCTAGAAAGTACAACTGCCACATATCCATAGAAAATAAATCCACCGAGCCTAATGGACCGTTCCTGGCCGATGTGGGACTCCTCAACACTCCCCCTCACATCGGCAGACACCGATGTTGGACACACCGCTGAGGGCGGCCATGTTAGGCACATCGCTGAATCCAAGAACCTGCTCTAATAGTGGAAGGACCGTCCCTGGCCGATGTGGGACTCCTCAACACTCCCCCTCACATCGGCAGATACCGATGTTGGACACACCGCTGAGGGCGGCCATGTTAGGCACATCGCTGAACCCAAGAACCTGCTCTAATAGCAGAAGGACCGTTCCTGGCCGATGTGGGACTCCTCAACACTCCCCCTCACATCGGCAGATACCGATGTTGGACACACCGCTGAGGGCGGCCATGTTAGGCACATCGCTGAACCCAGGAACCTGTTTTTTTTTTTATGCTGACTGGACTGTTGGCTTGCTACTGATTGGACTATTGACTGGGCAAGAGAGTTTGGGCTGCATAGTGGGATAATTGGGCCTTGGGTTTTAATCAGTGAAATTAAGTGTGGGTTGATGGGTTTGGATGGGTGCAAATGGGCTAGGGTTTCATTTAATATGTGGGCTTGGACTTGGGCTTGATAGGCTAGGGTTTTAAGTGGTTTTGGGCTAGGGTTTTATGAGTGTGGGCTAATGGGCTAGGGTTTGGAGTGATACCAAACAAGAGAGGATTGGATAGGAGGGCGGCTGATGAACTGGGCGGCGGCAGTAGGAAGTGCACTGGGCGGCGCGGCAGATCTGAGGCGCGGCGACAGGAGGCAGATAGGCGCGCGGTGAGGCAGAGCGGCGCGCGGTGAGGCAGAGCGGCGCGCGGAGGCAGAGGCGCGCGGCAGACAGGCGTTGGGCAGCGTGGTGCAGAGGGCTGGCGGTGGTGGCGCGCTGACGGAGAGGAGAGACAAGGCGCGGCAGAGACAGGCGGAACGGACGGAAAGGAAAGGCGCGGAGGCTGGAGCGGCTGAAGACGCTGGGCCGCGTGACTGGGCTGCGGATTTGGGTGCGCGGCGCGGGCGACGGCACTGAGGAAGGCCGACAGGCGGACAGAGACTGCGCGGCGCGATAGGCGGCATGAAGGAGAGACATGCGCGGCGTGGGTGACTGGTCTGAGGCCGCGTGGAGGCTGGACGGCGCTGGTGAGTGCGGATCTGACATGGCGGTGCGCGGTGCGACAGGCAGCGTACGGATGGAGCGCGGAGAGACTGGCAGCGGTGCGCGGACGGAGCGCGGAGAGACAGAGGCGCACGGAGGCAGAGGCGTGCGGAGGCAGATCTGAGGTAGAGGCGCGCGGCAGACAGGCGCACGGCAGATCTGAGGCAGACAGGCGCGCGGCAGATCTGAGGGAGACAGGCGCGCGGCAGAGGCTCTCGGAGGTAGAGGGTGAGCGGCTGCAGATCCGGTGATGCCGCAGGTGAGGACAGGCGGCGCTGAAGCAGGCAATGCACGGAGAGAGGCGCGGCGCGGAGAGAGGTGGTAGATCTGAGCAGGCGGCAGATGGAAGCGCAAACTGTGCAGACGACGCTATTGATGGTTGAACTCAGATCTGGTACCATAATACTTTTTTTTTTTTTTAATGAAAATTGAAGAAAGATTAAAACAAAGAGTTTAGAAAAGTGTACGGTGTTTTGGATCGAATATTGCTCTGATACCAAGTTAAATTATGAAGCGGAAATAATTGTATAGAGATAATCAAAATAGGTAGAGAGGAGAATAAGAAAATTAAAGGGAGACATCTTATTCTCATTCATATTCATTTATATAAAATTGAAAGATTATACTGATATTTATAATGATAATAATCTAGAATCCTAATCCTAATATAACTCTAAATAAGAGTTCTAAATTAATAGAAAAATATTATAATAATTATCTAATAACTAATAGATAAATGAAACTATTTCAACAGTATCTTGATAAAATTAAAAGCCATAGACAAACAATCCAATTTTCTAGGGGCAATCAAAAGAAAGCCAACAACATTTTCTACTTCTCAGCATGTCTTTTATAAGCATTCCACCTATCCCATCCTAGGGTGAAAGAAAAATCCCCACAAACCAGGTGCACTTAGCAAAGGAACTTACGTACCAGTTACTTCTACCATTTCCCGTTCTACTGTCTCTGAGGTTACTGGGTAATACTTGTAATGGAGTTCTCCGACATCGACACCGGATAGCTTCTTCCATCCGTTTAGTCCATCGTAATACACTGATTAAAAAACAATTTATAATCAGTGTGAACTTTATAATCTCAACAGGTTCACAGACACACACACACGCAGAGAGAAAGGGGGTACCGCTAGCAACTCCACCACTGGCTCCATCACGGAATGTTGCATAGTAAATAGCTCTCCTGGCCAATTCAGCAGCTTCCTCAACTTATAGATCATATCGGTATCTAAAATGTTACAGAGTAACATGATCAGAAGTCAGAACAATAAGCTTGTTTTGAAAATATATCTAAGTCAAAAATTAATACCCCAGTAATTGAAAGTGCCATAACATTATAGAAATGATAGATCCTAAAAGGCTACACCTTCTCCCATGAACAATTCATACATTGTCAAAGCCTTTTTCAGATGTATAGAAAACTAGAAACAAAGAAGTAGGTGAGTAGCCGAGCACAAGAGGGGAAAATAAGATAATTTCCCAAGTACATTCTAAGTATCACCAATAAATTTTTACTTGATAACCAGGTGCTTCTATTTATTCAGCACTTCAATTTGTTATCTTATATGAGATGTCGCAAGAAACACACTTGCTGCTTTTTTCTTGCCTATTTGGTAGAAACATAAGTTAAAAGCTGCAGTACTCTGGTCCCAATCTCATAAAGGAAATTCAGAGAATGTGCTCAAAGTATTAAAATTTTAAAACAGTACAACGAAATTAACATCTAAAGAGAGTACAAAATGAAGGGGATAATGCACGTACCAGCAGTCTAGTACACCATAAGCAAAAGGTGAACCAGATCCAACTGAGAATCGTTGTCCTTTGAGCCTTCCTCCCTCACTGTCCACATAATATAGGCCAGGACCATGCAGCCTACAGCAGATAAGAATTGTCTACCTTGTACGAGCATGTGATAAGATTTGTCTTCTCCTTTAAAATATTAGTCATTGCACTTACCGTTTCATCCCATCCAGCTATCATGTTACCAACAGACAAACCCATGCCACGGTAGGAGTATAGAATGTTTGCCAATAGCTTTGATGCACCTGTGACAGAAATTCTATGCTTGTTTGACAATTCATGTAGTCAACACCAAGTTACAGCAATGAATTGTCCATAAGAAAATGATATGAGAAGGAAAACATGTAATCTTTGCCTTGACACTCAAAGAAGACATATGAAATATTTAACATACTTCTACATGTGTACAATCCATAAAAGATGATGCTAACCATTTCCTTGCTAGAAAATCATGGAAAACGTGTAACCCATCAATGAACAAGGACATACCTTTATCAAATTGTATAGTACCACCCAGTTTGCTAAGCATATACCTCAGACATAATCATGCTTATTTACAAGAAAAAAAAAAAAAACGTGAATAATAATGGCCATCCCTCCATAACAACAACTAGATCTACCCAATAATAGGTTGTACAAACTACAAAGTGTGCAACCTCAGAATCGAAAAGAAAATGGGTTAAAAGATATCCTACTTTGATCCCCAAATATCTATTCCAAAATTGGCAGTCAGCTGCTCCTCCAGCCATTGTGCCAAGCATACAAGGATGTATTTCAATAATTTTCTTCACAGATTGTGATGCGGTAAATGTAACCTCAACTTTGACCAATCAAATCACAAGTAAATAAAACAGTGAGTGCATAGAACAGTAAAGACCTATATAGTATAATACAAACACATTTATTTAAACAAACATAACACAATCCCAAAGCCAAACATACATTCATGCAATTTTAGTGGAAAGGCATGCACATCAACAATTCAAGATTGTCGGGGCATCTTTACAGGCAATAAAAGTTTGTGACCTTTTTTCCCATTTTCCTTCTATTATTAAAACTTAAGCAATTTCTTTTCAGACAGAGAAAGAACTCAGCAAAATCAGATACAAGTGAAGTATAGATGCCTGCAAGCTGACTTACATATAGCCTCCCATGCTAGCTCGAGAATCAGCAGCAACCATAACACCCTCCTTGAAATGAAAGCAAGAGTGGTTGTCCCTTTTGCTGGCTTGACCATTTGTACGACTACTGCCTCTTTTTGAAATCCATCAAACTGATGACAAAAAAACCATAAGAATATGCAATCCATTATACGAATTCCGTACTACCTAAGCCATGATAAAATAACATGACAGAAATGCAAATACTAATATCACTGCTATTAGGAATGGAGAATGATGGGGCATTCGAAAAACCATCAAGAAACTCTCTTATTGTCCCAAATATTGGAGCAGTTGAGTCAAGCCACTAGTGTCCAGCTTCATGGTTGAAAATCCTAAAACCAGAACTTACATAAAGTTTAAACTAAAAATTATGACAGGCAAACCACGTTACAAGAACAAATCGGAAAATAAACTGTTATAAATTGGCGCTAGCGGAAGCGAAATTTTGGGTCTAATTTAATTGCACAAATAATTTAATTTTGGATAACAGCAAAATAATAAGCAATAAGAAAAAATAAATGGCACAATGATTTAAGTGGTTCAACTGTGAAAAGTCTACCACGACTGCACATCGAGGCAAATCTACTATCAAATCCAAAAAGAGAGTACAGACACCAATATCCAGATAAATAACTACTTATAAATGAAATCTAAATAACTACTTCCTTCAAAGAACCCAAATTGACTCAACCAAATAATAGCTTTACTAATTCAAAAGGATAAATCTTTTTATTTTCCTCTCACACAAATATAGTGGCTCTCTTCTAACTTGGTGTGTTGCTTTGTGGTGCTTAAAATGACATTGTGAGTAGCAATATATATAGACAAGATTTGCTTAAAAAGAAAGTAAATTCCAAACCTTAGTCCCCAAGTTTACCTAACTCTCAAGTATACTTCAACTCCAAGTAAATTTCACCTCCAAATATACTTTTCCTTTAAGAAAATGCCAAGACTAATATATATATATTACTCAATTCTAAAATATCATCTACTTTAATGATTTGTTTTGTGACATCAATAACATAAACCAAAAATATAAACACATTTCATGGACTGTTGCAAGTATCAATACATATGCTAACGGATAATAATTCGATTAGTTAAATCAGTATAATCGCTTTCTATTCTAGGTAAACTAACTGAAAATCTCAAGAGAAAATATATGAAAAACAATGGAAGAACAACGTTCCTGTATTCGAATTGCCGAAATCAACTAATTCGTTCAAATTGACAATGAAATCATCAGTTATATTTAGGGGCGTCCAAAAAATGGAATAAACTGAATTAAATTTAAAAATTGGACCGATTGGAACATACAATTATATGAGTTAAATTGTCTGGTTTATATTATTTAAAATTGTTTTTTAAAATATTGGATTTAATTTTATGAATATTTTAATCATTCAAATCAAACCAAATCGTTATATATATATAATATTTTTTTTAAATATAATATATTAATATTTAACTATTTATTTTAAAAATCAAAAAATATTTTATATTATTATTAAAAATTAAATATTCTATTTATTTTGTAGTTTAAACTTTTTAACATACAATTTACAATTTTTAATTGCATGTATATTATGATGATTTTATTTTTTATAAATTTTATTAACTTAATTATCAATTTATGTCAAATATTATATGATTTATATTTGTAGCATATTTAAAGTAATTTAGTTAGATTTAATTTTTTAATGCTAATTTTAAGTTTAATAACATAATTTTGAGGAAAAAATTTAAAAATAAAAAATCATAAAAAATTATTAACTAAATAAGATCAAATTGGACCGTCCAATTTTAATAATTTTATAAGTCAAAAGTTTCGATTCGATTTAATTAAACTTAGATAAACTCTTTACTTTAATTATTTCTTATTAAAATTTAGATCAAATAATACCATAAACACCCTTAATTATATTATGATGAAGAGAAACAGACTTTAAAGCACATGAACCAGTATTCGTGAGCACTGAGCACCAAGCCAACCCATCAATCGCTCCAATTTTTCAACTTTGATATAGACAATACTTTCTACTTCCATCCACCTCTGATCTCAGTGCACCTCAATTAAATGGTTTTTATACCTAAAATGCCCTCACATGAAATAACATTTTTTTCCTAAAGAAAAAATGAAATAATATTGCGAAGTCCTTGCTAATACCAAATTTGGTTTCTACTATTGAAAAGACAATATTAAAACGACGAAGCTACTTAAAAATTCACGCTAAAATGAATATTTATCGTTCAAAAAAGTAAAATATATATATATATATATATATATATATATATATATATATATATATATATATATATGAAAACTTTACCAATTATACTGATAGGAGACGGGAGTTCTAAATTCTAATATGTGGGCTAATAAGATTTTACTAAAGGGTGAAATACACAGTGGTCGCTTAGTTATGACCAATATGATTAATGGGTCACTTTAATATTTTAATTGTTTTAAAATAACATAACACTTTAAGATTGAATATTTGACCTTACATATATATGGGTGTGTTTTTTTTATTTTTTATGAAGAAGCTTTAGTATCATTAAATTACAACTGCTAGAGCTAGTATATTACTTTTCAACTCTCAAATAAAATACTTTTCACTTTATTATTCAATATAAGAGATTTTTTTTTTCAAGGTATAACATTTTATATTGGATGGATTTGAAACATTATATTTTACTTAAAGCATATATTATTCTATTACAAATAAATTGCAATTAATTGATGTAAAATTCTGTTGTTAAATTTTATAAGAATAATCTTAAAAATAATAGTATTTATGATTATTTATAAACTTCATATTAATATTATATTTAAGTAATTTTAAACAATTTTTTTAATATTTACGTATTAACTGCTTAATTATTTATCCATATATCGTGTTTGTTTGATTAGTAATTAAAGTACATTATATTCCATATTTTTAGAAAAATAACAAATAATTAAAAATAAGTTAATAGAACTTTGATTTTAATATTATTTTACGATGACATAAAAAAACTATAAATGTGGATGTCATATATATATATATATATTTTGGGTCATAACGAGATGCATTGTATTAATGAGAAAAAAAATTACAGCCCAAGCACAACCTGTTCATCTACTAACAGTTCCTTAATACTACCAGGAACATTTTTCAAAGCCATTAACAGATCCCTTACACTTACTAATCAGTTTAGCAAAGCTATCAGCAACCAAATTATTCCCTCTCCTTAACCATTGTATATAACACCAAGGTAGAAGAGACAAAAAATGTCTTATACTCATTGGACTTTAATCCAACTATCCAGCTACCCACCTTTTGAGTATCTGTTTCAACTACTATTCTATGCCATCCATTGTCCAAAGCAAGCGTCAACCCCCTTTGAACTGTCAGCAACTCCAAATGTTTAATGGACATACACCTTTGTTACGATGTATTAATAATATATTTGTTACATTGTGCTAAATACTCTACTTGTATAACACCAAGGTAGAAGAGACAAAAAATGTCTTATACTCATTGGACTTTAATCCAACTATCCAGCTACCCACCTTTTGAGTGTCTGTTTCAACTACTATTCTATGCCATCCATTGTCCAAAGCAAGCGTCAACCCCCTTTGAACTGTCAGCAACTCCAAATGTTTAATGGACATACACCTTTGTTACGATGTATTAAGGATATATTTGTTACACTGTACTAAATACTCTACCTGTATAATTTATATACAATCATACGTTTGGTCGTGAAATCAGATCGTATCGTACAGTACAAAAATAGTGCGGCTGTGTAGAAATTTTGTACGACTAGGGGATGTGGGTCCAAACTGTACCGGACAATTAACTTAATTTTTAAAAAAATTTCAATTATAAAATAATATGTCTTAACTTTTGCTTTTATTTCAAATTAAAAATAACATTTTTTTTATTTTTAAAAATGTAATAAAAATAGAAAAATGAATTAAATATTATTTTAAATAAATTTTATAATAAAAAATTATTTAAAATATAAATTATTTTAGTAAAATATATATAGTCAATTTAATCCAATTACATTATACAGCTTTTTATCAAACACCATATAAATTAATTATAATACAATATGAATATACTTAACTTATCTCATACGGAACACCAAATATGCCATAACTTACCACCATCATCCCTTACTATCACCCCAATCCCTCCACACCTCTCTCCTTTTTTTAAAGAAGCATCAACATTTAGTTTTAAAACACCCCCATCAGGAGGATACCAGGAACAAACAATATTCTCATCCAATCTAACCAACACCTGCTCCTAGTCTGCATAATATATTAAGCAGTCATTCTACTCACACTTTGAGCCACGTAAACAGGATTTGGCTGCTTCCGGCAAACAAATAGTGATTCCTCCCCAGCCAGATTTGCCAAACTAAAAAACACATCCTAGTTATAACATCTCCATCCCCATCCGGGTGATCCTTCAGCTCAACAAACATATCTTGCAGCCATGTATCAAAATTTGTAACCCGTGATAAATAGGTATTATATTAAATTAATACTAATAAGAATAATTTATGTTAGATTATATAAGAGACTTTCGACGTAATTGAAAAAGGCCCATATATAGCGCTAGGCATGTAAACCTATCAAAATAATTGTAAGAAAGACTTAGAATAGAGGTTGGATCATGTAAGTTGCATTTTTTCCATTTCTCGCGGCAGGACGTCGTTTGTACAAGGGGATTTACACTTTTGACCTTCTACATCGTTTTCTCGCGAGCCGAAAGGGTTTTAAGACGGTGGAGGGTTAGGAGTGTTTCACGATGGTTTTCAGGTGTTTAACTTAGTGTTTCGCTCTAATCTTCAAGCTCGAAGAGGCCTCTTCAAACAGTTAAGGTTGAAACGTAAATCAAGAAGACTTGGGCCTCTTCATACGATTCCTTGCTTGCTCGTGATCTAATTTTCTTGAGAGCTTGAATCTGTGAGAACGTTGTCCTTTAGTCCGAGAAGGTAGAGACCCATGCCAGCGAAACCACAACGAGTGTCGATTTCTATGGCGCCTATCGTGCATGTTGAGAAGCAACAAAAATGGGGGTAAAAGCTAGATGAGTAGATCGACTGAAATCTTTTTCCATTTTCTCTCGCTTAACGAAATGAGCTCTTACAGGTGCTAATTTTGCATACCTTTTATAGTTTAATTTGTTCGAGTATTCTAAAAAAAATTCTATTTCGTTCAGTTTAGAAGCCCTCATCTACCATATGAGCTGACTTGTTCTCTTTCTTTAAGTTAGCTAAAACCAATTTATTTATTAATTTTTCCAGGATAAAATGTTTTAAAAGATGACTATTCTTCAAATTGATGATTAGGTAAAAAATCAGCTTCATGTGGTGTCATGGACCAAGTAACTTCTGCATGTGGTGAAGCGAACAAACTCCTTGCAATGGTGAGCCTGCTAGGAAAGTGTCAAAACACCCTGTTGGTTGGATCCAAAGGTGCTCTAAACACACATCTCAATACTAATTATTTGTTTTCATTTTATGGGATCTTAAAAATTTATTAATTATAATACTAATCATTTGGTTGTTTTTGCTTTTAAATTACTATGATATATTAGTCCTTAAGTTCTTATGTTATTTTTCTCTTATGTTACATTTATTTTTAATTTTTTTATATATAATATATTACATTTATTTTTATCGTTGTATGTAACATATTACATTTACTTTTATTTTATATATAATATATTACATTTACTCTATATTTATATGTAATATATTATATTCATTTCTAGCAAGTTAACAAAACTTTAATAAGAATGTAAAATATTACATTAAATTTTATTTATAAATGTAACATGTTATAGTTATATTTATATTTGAATGTAATATATTATATCTCATTCTTTAATGAAGTTGTTGGAGCTCTGGCTATGTTAGAGTGTTGAAAGATAAACAGTAATGAGTATTTTGGTAAATATTTTTTTATTATATATTTAAAATTGTGAGCTTTTGGGTATAAAATGACTAATTTAAAAAAAATATAATATTTATTTAAAAATATGTTATTTAAATAAAAATTAATAAATTAATAAATTGTTTGTTGGTTTAAAAGTCCATCATGGACTCATTGGCGTTATTTGGCCTATATTTTTGCAACTTGCAAGTAATCATTTGAGCAATTTTATATAATAATTAGAACATAAAAATCACTTAGATAAAAGTTACTACATTGAGAATACTTTACTTTAATACACATGACAGTTAAACTTGTGCCACATAATTAAGTGATAAAGTAGTGATCGATGTAGTTTCATGCCAAGAATGTGGACACTACCGCGACTAACACTTGGAATATCACATGCAATCCATGACCCACCCGTCCGTCCATTTAAACAAGCTAGTCATGCTTAAATTTTTGGTTACTGATAAAAAAATAAAAATTGGATACAATTAATTTTGCTAACAATCTTGATTAATCAAAGGGCTCCATAAAAAGTAAATAAATCAAGTGCTCGACAAAATGTTTCATAAGAGCATCATTAGGTACACATGATCCCATTACCAGTGAGAAAAGATACCTACCCTCTTTGACCAAATCAATGGTGGGTTTTCAATTTTCATGCCTAGTTGCCCAATTATAAAGTATTTTCAGTGATTATTGCATCACAATTATTGAAGTCTTTTAAATGCTGCACGAACTTAACGTTTTAAACAAATGTTAAAGACGTTTCCAAATGTCTTTTTGGCCTGTAATAATTATGTCCCTCTAAAGTAGGAAGACATTAACTTTCTTATTAATCTTAGTGGCCACTTATTTTGAAACGAAATAAATTGAATTCATAGTCAACGCACTATCAGCTAGTGTAGATAGGACAACAAGCAATGATGATTTACAACTTTCTTGTTAAATATATGTATCAGTTACTGTTTTTAACAATGTTATAATTAATTTAAATAAAAAAATCTGTTAGTATGATTGATATACTATTTATGGAATCTTCCTTGAACAACAAATGAAATAAAGTTCCGCACTCGATATGCCCCATTGAATAAGACATTATTGCTTGCTAGAAAAAGTAGTAATAGTATCACAAATATATTTTATTAATTGTAATTTTATAAAATAATAGTTATATAAAAGTATAATTAATTTAAAATTATGATAGATAAATAAATAATTTATATTTATAAATATAATAAATAATTTATGTATTTTTTTAATTGTGCATCTAATTACTCATTAGAAAAATAAAATTATTTCTCCCTCCATGTTTTATGATATGATTGCCTTAAATTATTTAGTGCTCGTGAAATATTATTAGTATGTCCATGGACAACAAGTTATAATGTAAAGTATTATTAATATTTTACAAACATGCAATAAAAATAGAATATTATAATATATTTTTAAAGAGTGTGAAAAAAATAAATATTATTTATTAATAATTAAATTAAATATAAAAATAACTTAAATTAACCGAAAATGACATAAAATTCTTGTATTTTCAAAGGAGAGTGAAAAAAAAAAACCAAAACGTAAACTAATTAGTAATTCCCGGGCTAATATTTTATTTTAATTTCCCACAAATATCCTCGAATTTTAAAACTATTTCCAATATTCCTTTCCATTTGCCCCACAATCCGAATAACCAAAACGAAAATCCTCATTCTAATCTATTTGTCTAACCTGTCTTTGCGAGCTCCGAGCAATTCGTTTCCCGAATGGAACTCCGAAGCTTGTAACCGTTATGAAATGGAAATATAAAGATAATAGGAAAACCCCAACTTTCTGATTGGTTCCTCGGATTTTTGTAGATGCTATTTTATGAAGCCTCCTTGGCTGGCTACGTTTGTTTTGGTACGTTCTTCGTGTCTGAACCCTAGCTAGCTTCCCGTCTCATTTATCTCCCTTTTACACGTATTATGGGCGTTGCAAAAAAGAAAAAAAAAAAAGTAACAACTAACCGCTGATCAACGACCAACGTTTTTCGGATGAAAAACTGATTTTTTTTGTTTTTTTCCCCCTCTCCAAAAATGGTTTCCGTGTTAAGTTCGATTCGATCCCGCGTGCCAGTTGCATTTTGTGATGCTTTGCCGCGTTTGATGTTGATAACTACCCCTTTTGGAATTAGTTTCTGTATTTGTGTGAGGTTCTCGTTTTCTGTTCTTTCTTTCTGTATCGTAATTTGGAATCTCCAAGGTTCTGGTTCTGGGTATTTAGAAGGTCATTTTCGAGCTTCTTCTTTTAAATGCTATTTTGGAATCTGGACTTTTGCTGATTGATAGTATGTCCATTTCAATATCTGTACAAATGTTTTTTAATTCAACGTTATTATATTAATTTTCATTATTATGCAGCGTACAAAATGTCTAATGAAATTGTTGTTCTTCCTTTTTTCCCCTTTGATGTTCTATTTTACCTTCATTATATGCGGAGGTACTAATTTGTTTGGATGAACTGTTGCGTGTTATCTATTTATTATTTCCGGCAATTTACTGTTCTTTTATTCCTGCTCACATTCTAGATACTTTTGATTGATTTTCAGTACTCTGCTTCTTGAAAAAGAATGAGGACATCAGTCTTTTCCTCCCTTTTTAATAATGTTTTAATATGACCTAATACTGCCACCAAACTGAGCATACAAACTTTGGGGTTTGATTGCATGACTTAACCTTCCTTTCAAGTAGATGACCTGTACGTATTTTTTTCGTATAATGTAAAAAACGTATGTTTACGTTTTTTACACGTTAAAAAATGCAGGGTAGTTTTTTTTTTTCTTTTTTTCATAAGGTATAAAACATATGTTTTATAGGGGTTGAAAACGATGTGAACAAATTGGTCATATAAAAATTGGAGTGTATAATTTGTTGGCTTGGTGCCTTTCCATTCACTTCAAGTGTTGAGAATATGGAAAGGGAATATATTAGAAAGGAAATTTATTGTCACTATTAATATATTAGAAAGGTAATTTATTGTCACTATTAATCAGCTTATTTATGCATTACCTATTTTTACAGCAAGTGTATTGTTTATTCTGGCCATGCCTGATTTATTAGTGTTTCTTCTTTCTGATGTTACAAAAATTAACATCGGCTGTGATGATTTTGACTTCTAGCTGTCATCGTTTTTAAGTGTTGAAAAGTTTGTTTTGCCTTCACTAATTTGTTTTTATTCTTCTTTTGCAATGCAGACAATATAAACTTGCATTACAGATTTACAGGCTGAACCAAATCATGGATATTTCTGAAGTTGAAGAAAATCTGTTTGCAGCTAGTGATGCAAAGGTACCCATATCACATCACATGCATGTTGCTTAACGTAGTTAAGTTTTCCATTTATGATTTTTATATGTGTATGCCTACATTCAAAGTTCACATAAGTGGAGTCTAATCATAGATGATATATTTGCAAAATTTCTTTTTTCTTTTTTAAGAGGATCATAATAAATATTTTATTGTAATTTAAAAACTGTTATGTATGTTTATTCTTTGCTTCTGCTATCTATCAATTTACATAGTGTATTAATCACCTTTGTTTCCTTTTGTAGTTACATGGAGAAATGTGCAAGACACTCTCCAGAATTTATTGCAAAATAATGTCAATTTTCCCTTCCTTGGAAGCGGCACGACCTCGGAGCAAATCTGGTATCCAGGCTTTATGTTCATTGCATGTTGCACTTCAAAAGGCCAAGAATGTTCTTCAACATTGTACTGAATGCAGTAAACTTTACTTGGTGAGTTTGCTCTAACATTGCGTTGGTATCATATGTACTAGATATTGTCCCTTCATTATCAATTTGCAATATTTATCATAGAGCATTATCAACTGGTGGTCCTCAAATCGAATTCATTCTCTATTTCTGCTATGGTGCAGGCTATAACTGGAGATTCTGTTCTTCTAAAATTTGAGAAGGCAAAATGTGCCCTCATAGATGGTCTTAGGCGTGTTGAAGATATTGTTTCACAATCCATAGTGTGTCAGGTATTGTTTATTATAATTTGCTGATTTGGTCGTTTGGCTGCTTAATTGCATTTGAATGTTTTTGAGTTTGATGTTTTACTCACTATATTCACCATTTTGTTTGCCAATGCAAAAGAGCTGGTACAATGTTGCTTTTTAGCATATTTACACAACCGCAAAAGAATGGAAAACTTTTTACTAGTTATTGGAAATACCATGGCATTGTTAAATGATGTCTTTTTAATAGTTAATTTTTTCTTTTGGCTGTTAATTAAGTAACATAATTTACTATCTGATTCTGAAATATATATAGAAGTCTTGTTGATCTGAGTATAAAACATATAAATATGAGAAAGCCAGATAGGAAAAATGGTTTTGTTGTTTTTGTCTTATGGTTTGACATATTTCTTGCACCCTTTCTGCCATTGGCATCTATGTTGATGTGCATCTCTGTATCATGTATGTAAGCATCAAAATTGCAGCCCTTTGGCATTAAGTTCATGTATCTGCATACTTTGAGTTAATTTAAAGAGTAACTAATCCCTGATAGAAACAGCAATAAGGGTTTTAAAATTCTAGAAGAACAATTAGAAGGTTAACCTAAGCACTCCTATATCATTGTTTGAATCATACTCATATCATCGTAGCAAATAGACACTTAGATTGTAGCCAACTTTACTGAACCTAGTCTAATTTTGTGTGTGCTGTACACTTGATTTATTTACTTTCGTTTCGCTTCCCTACCCAACAATTGGTATTAGTTTTGGGGACACTTTGCATCATGTGAGCTACACAAGGGCAATCTCCCAATGAAGTGATTGGATGCTTCATTGTATGACTTGCTAGGCCCAAAAAATCATGAATTCTCGTTCGAGGGAGTATGTTGGAAATGGGCCAACAAATGGAATGTGAAGGAAAATAAATTAGGGAAAATGTATTGCTCTTAATAGTTAATAGGTTAACCTTTTGGATGCATGCAGACCTTAAGCATCAAGTACCAGGATCCCCTTACTAGAGTTTTTTGAGAGGATAATGTAAAATCTGTGATTGAGAAAGTGAATATAAGGATTTTAGGTTAGTTGGTAAAATGGTTTAACATTTAGCCTTCCAATAACATTGCCTGAAGTGAATACCAATTCTCTAGAGGTATGCTAATTTTTCAAGAATCTGGTGGGCCTTTATACTTGGCAGTCTGTTATTCTTTCCTTATAGCATTGACATCTTTCTTAAGCTGCAATTTTGTGCTCTTATAATTTTGATGAACTTCTCCTTGCCATCAGAATTGTATATAAGATAGAGCTGTAATTGACTCAATTTGTTAATCTGTTTCAGATAGAACACATTGTCAATGAACTTGTGGGTACTGTGTTTTCACTTGAGCCTTCAGAGAAACAAGTTGGTGATGAAATAATTGCATTGCTCCAGCAAGGGAGGAAATTTGATAATAGTGACAATAATGAGCTGGAATCTTTTCATCAAGCTGCTACTAAACTTGGAATTACCTCCTCGAGGGCAGCACTTGCAGAGAGAAGAGCTCTCAAGAAACTCATAGAGAGAGCCCGTACCGAGGAAGATAAGCGAAAGGAATCTATTGTGGCATATCTTTTACATCTTATACGAAAATATTCCAAGTTGTTTAGAAGTGAATTCTCTGATGACAATGATTCACAGGGATCTGCCCCTTGTTCCCCCACTGTTCAGGGTTCGGTAGATAATGTTGGGCCTTTGGGCAACGATCACACTTTTGAGCGGCATCTGTCAAAACTTAGTACCTTTAATTTCAACCCTAATAGTCGGAGATCAGGCCAGATGCCTCTTCTGCCCGAAGAGCTTAGGTGTCCAATTTCATTGCAGCTCATGTATGACCCAGTCATTATTGCTTCAGGGCAAACATATGAAAGGATTTGCATTGAAAAATGGTTCAGTGATGGGCATGATACATGCCCAAAAACTCAGCAGAAACTGTTACATCTTTCATTGACTCCAAATTACTGTGTTAAGGGTCTTGTTGCAAGTTGGTGTGAACAAAATGGAGTTCCTGTTCCTGATGGTCCTCCAGAGTCAATGGATCTTAACTATTGGAGGTTGGCATTGTCCGAGTCCGAGTCCAAAATTTCTAAATCTAGAAGCAGTGCTAGTTCATGCAAGTTGAAGGGGGTCAAGGTGGTTCCTATGGAGGAAAGTGATACTATAGAGGAGGCCTATGAAGTAAACACGTCTCCACTACAGGAGGAGCCTGAGCTTAATGTGCTTGATAGTTATGAGGTATATTTGACCATCTTAAATGAAGGCAATGATTTTAAGAAAAAGTGTAAGGTGGTGGAGCAAGTAAGGCACTTGCTGAAGAATGATGTGGAGGCCAGGATATATATGGGAGCTAATGGGTTTGTTGAAGTTCTATTGAGGTTTGTAGAATCAGCTATGCATGAAGGGAATGTTACTGCTCAGGAAAGTGGAGCTATGGCACTCTTCAACCTTGCTGTCAACAATAACAGGTATGCTATTTTTTCTTATGTTACTTTTTTCTGGCTTTAAAGGATCATAGGACTATTTAAGCTTTATTACAGATATAGCAGTTTTAAGACAGGGTATTAAGTTTTATATGGAGAGATTATTTCGCGTATAATTTGTTTTTTGCTCATAATAAGCTTAGCTTGAAAAGTTGAGTCTCAATGTATTATTTCTGTGTAATAGTAATGTGTCATAATTTATTGTTTTGTCAATTTCTTTTGTGCTTATTAAATGGAAAGTAAATTATTTTAAATTCAAAGCAGTAAGGTGTAGCAATAATTTTGACATTTTTTTTTCCTTACAGAAACAAGGAAATGATGCTAGCAGCAGGCATAATTCCACTTCTAGAGGAGATGATCTCCCATACCAACTGTCACGGATTTGCCACAGCCCTCTACCTTAATCTCTCTTGCTTTGAAGAAGCTAAACCTGTCATTGGCTCGTCTAAAGCTGTCCCTTTCCTAACCCAGCTGCTTCAAGCTGATACTGATACCCAGTGCAAGCTTGATGCCCTCCATGCCTTATTCAATCTCTCTAGTTTTGCCCCTAATATACCATATCTTCTTTCATCTGGCATCATCAGTGGCCTTCAGTCACTTTTATCCTCTAAGAATAACACATGGACAGAAGTATGTGTAGCGGTTCTGATAAATTTGGCTTCAAGTAAATCAGGCAGAGACGAGATTCTTTTGTCTCCAAGCATTGTTAGTGCATTGGCAACTATATTGGATGTTGGTGAACAGGTTGAGCAGGAGCAAGCTGTTTCATGTCTCTTACTCTTGTGTAATGGCAATGATAAATGCTGTCAATTGGTGTTACAAGAAGGTGTGATACCTGCACTGGTGTCAATGTCTGTGAATGGGACTTCAAGAGCAAAAGATAAGGCTCATAAACTTCTAATGCTGTTTCGGGAACAGCGACAACGAGACCAAGCACCTGCAGAGGTGCGTCCTCGATCTGAAAGTAGTAATATGCCTGTGCCTGTGCCCGTGCCCGTGCCCACTCCAGAGTCACAGCCTCTATGTAAATCCATCTCAAGAAGAAAGGTGGGAAAAGCTTTCAGTTTTCTACGAAAGAGTAAGAGCTATTCTGTTTATCAGTGTTAAATCTCACAATGCTGTAAATTTATGGGCATTGTTTCTTTTTTTTACCCCTCCTTTTTGAAAGAGAAGCATGTACAGCCCCCCCTGTAATTTATGGATTTTGTTTCTTTATCTTGTCATACTCTTTCAGTTAAGGAATACATGATGGAAAAAGGTATTAAAAAAACATAGAATACAATTTCCTAGTCAACAGGTATGCTTTAAAAGCCTTACCATCTATTTTCATTTTCAATTGTTAATTGTTCATCGGATCACCAATACCTTATTTAAACACCGTCCGCGCCGTTGGGTGGGGAGAGAGAGAGGGAGAGCTGTTGCTTCTCGATAAGAAGTGTGCTACTGCTGGCCATAAAATACAACAATTAAATATTCTAATATTTTATTTGACATGCTTGAAGCCCGTCTAGCTCAGTCCGTAGAGCACAAGGCTCTCAACCTCGTGGTCGTGGGTTTTGAGACCCCATGATGGGCACCTGTTTTTTCCACGTGAAAATTTAAAGTAACATGAAAAAAGAAAAAAAGAAAAAAGAAAAAGCAAAGGGGTGCCATCAACATAGATACGCTCATATGCAAAACTTATTAAACATAGAAGAAGACATTACATCGTCTCTATTGTTCTTCATTGTCAGCCTTGGTTTCTTTTAGCCTTAGTCTTGGTCTTGTTTTTTTTTCCTCCCCTTTTCTTAACTTTCTTATTGAAATCTTCACTCTCTATGGCTTGACTATCTTCTTTGGATTCCTTATACTTTTCTTCATCAAACTCTTCCTTGTATGATTTCATATCTTTCTTTCGTCGAAGAAATTCAATAAGTCCTTGGAGAGCAACATCTGTGTTCTCACTTTTCAAGAGCTCTTCAGCAATTTCAGCGGGCGTGATCTCCACTTCATTTATCAATCCTTCAATATTGGTGAACAGATGGTGATCTTCAATGCTGAGGTAATTCGAAGCGAGGATCTTGAATCCACTTGGAGTGCAATAGGACATGTGGATGTGCATATCCATTCGACCAGGTCTTAACAGAGCTGGATCTAATTTGTCTTTGTGGTTTGTTGTAAAGACTATTATTCTCTCATCTCCACAGCATGTCCATAACCCATCAATGAAATTAAGCAATCCAGACAATGTTAACTGCATATATCAGGATGATTTTTTTTTTTTTGTCAGGAGTGCTTTCACGGTTCATAAATCACACTTTTGTACTTGCGTTTCAGAAGCGCATTATACATGTTTATCAGAGTAAAACAAACATTTTTAAACCAAACACAAAAATTTACCAGGGCACTTTCAGATATAAAAGCACAAACTTTTTTCTATTATTGACTCAAAAGCATAAAGAAAGATTCTTATTATGTTTTAGAAGAAGCAATTACATACCTGGCTTTCACTTTGGCTAATTCCACCAGATTTACGATCTTGCAACTCAACACTGCAGTCAATATCCTCAATTACAAGTATTGATCGGTTAGCAGTAGACCCCAACAAGCTTCTAAGCTCTGAATTGCTGCGCAAACTCGATAGCTCCAAATCATAGATATCAAACTTCAGGTAATTAGCCATAGCAGCAATCAAGCTTGATTTTCCAGTACCAGGTGGTCCATACAACAAATACCCACGTTTCCAAGCCTTTCCTACTCTTTTGTAAAAATTCTTTCTCTTCAGGAATCTATCCAAATCATCAACCAATTCCTTCTTTAGGTTTGGATCCATTGCCAATGTCTCAAAAGTAGATGGATGGTCAAAGTTGACTGAACCCCAAGGACCTCCACTATAATCTCCATTGAAGGTTCCTAGAGAATGGAGCTTCACTATTTTCTTTCCTTCTGTTATAGCCTTTGATCTTTCTAATACATACGGTAGGTAATTTTCCAACACTTTCTCTGTTAGCCCTTTTTGGAAGCTAAGCGTGATTGATTTTTTCTGAGATGTTTCTGTTTCCTGATGGAAAATATAGACTTTCCAATTCAAAACATAATTTTGATTATGACTAGAATTAAAATTAAAATAAATTTACAACTACAGCATGAGGATTTAAATTGCCAGTAATGACATGTTTACTTTTCTCCATAAAATAAGAAGAACTTAGGATTTCTCAATACAGTTCCCAATTTTATTCAAAAAGAAAATACATATATATAGTTCCCAATTTTGCAGGAACTTAACTACAATCCATACAATAAAAAAATAATTATATTCTAAAACTACCATCTATTAAAAAAAACAAATATGTCATATCTATTATCTAAGTAAAAAAAAAAATTATTTATATATTTATATAAAAAGATTAATTTATTATTTCATTGGAGAAGTGCATATTTAAAAGTGTTCATATCATTTTATCAACAACAACAAAATTGATTAGTGAATGTGATGCAGGTAAGCTTGTTGTCAATGTCAGGTTTAAAAAGTCTTAGGTAAAATATGTAAAAACTAATGATAGAAAATTAAAATTAATTAATAAGACAGAAAGAGATAATGATAAATAATAATAAATAAAAAAAACTGAAAGTGATAAAATTCATTTTTAAACCTGAAAATAAGTTTAAAGAAATATTACCATTCTTATTAATATAAATAAAATATAATATAATTTAAGTTTAATAGTATAAAATAACACTTTTTCGTAATAAATTTTCATTTTTAATTCTAAAAAAAAATTCTTACATCATAAATAAATATATATACTTTTGTTAGAAAAATATAATTTTTAAAAATTAATTAAATACCCTTACGGGAAAAAAATGATATATAATACCTGATGGTAGCTTTCATAATCATAATCACTTTTCTTGACTTCGGTGGAAACAAATTCCCAAGTGAGCTTTATTCCTTGATAGATATCAACAACCTTTTCATCTTTGTTGATGGTAATTGAAATATTCTTCTCTCGAGGGTTCTTTGAAACCTTAAGATATTGGACCGATGGAGTGATTCTTGTGCTCAAGTAGAGTTCTGAAGCTTGGTATATTTCATTTATACTGAAGCCATTGTACTCATCAATTATAAGATGGGTCTGAGAATTTGAAAGATTACCAAAAATTACTCCTAATTTGGCTAAGATTATATCTTGTAACTTTTGGGGAAGCAATTGGGTAGTTATGTTTTGGAATTCATTGATCACTGTTCGGATCAACATTGCCGATGCAGCAACTGTGGTGTAGGTTGAAAAAACTGAAGATGTTGAAGGCATATTTGTAAAAGAAAACATTGCTAAACTTTTTTGTTGTCCTTGTTGTTGTGCTTAAGAAGTTGCAAAGTACTTGGGAAGTTTTTATAGATGGTTTAGAGTAAAGGGAAGGCTTGTCAAAGAAGCTTTATGAAAATCAATAGACCTCTAGAAAATTTCGACAAAAAACAAAAAAATCTTGAAAATAAGAAAGCTTCTAATCAAAGCATATGATATGTATTATAAATTTGAGGTATATTTTAAACGATACGACAAAATAAAAAATGTCAAAGTTATTAAAATTGTGATGAATTTTTGTTATAAAAATTGTAATAAATTTGTAATATATATAATTATAATGCTAATTGGTAGGAAAAAAAATAATCCCAATCCAAGACAAATTGGGAGGACGTCAAAGGGTGACGATATACCACGAGTCCTGGCGCATTGGAATTCAACTAGACATTCCATTTAAGTTTAGAGTAGACTGAACAGTGATATATAAATTAAATTATTAAATGTATTAAATAAAGTGTTAATTATAAATTAAATGTAAAATTATGAGATTATTTATTAATAAAAATTAATTAAATTATAATATATGTATCAAATTATAATAAAAAAAATTATTTATTTAAGTTTATGTTTCGTGCGCAATAAATGAGTTTTAGATAAGCCCAATGTATTTTGTGTCCATTGCTATGAGCTTTCGAGTTACAAGTAACATTTGGCATAATTGCTATATTCTGAAATTCTATAAAAGAAAAAGTATAAAAGCTGAAATTTAGATGCAGTGATGCATTTGGTATACAAGATTGCTAGCTTTGGCCAGTTGGAAATTTTAGTGCACCTTTTTGAGGTAGTATACTAAAGATTTTTTAATTTTATAAAGATTGAGTTCTGAATGTCTATGTTCAATGACGATACCAGTGATATTGAATAAATCTCAATAAGAAGAGTTTGATAGTGGTTGGTTTTGCAAACGTGTAATTATTTGAACTAAGGTAGTAATGGTGGTGATAAAAATAAGTTAAGTCATTTTTTATTCCGTCGCTCAAAAACTTATGTATTGGCAAAAATCATCAGACTATTCTTGCCTTTAGCCATATATTGTTAGTCACATTGAGATAGTCTAGTGGGTAATATCATTAAACTATATACACTAGATCGTCCGTTCGAGGGGTGAAAAAGTCGTAATTGTGCTAAAAGATTTCTTATGACATAATCCTAAGGTGCTAGTTCATGTCGGTACTCTCAATATAAGCACTGATTCGAATGAATGGAGAATAACGGGCATTATTCCGTCTTCCTTAAAGAGTCTTTTTTTGTTAAAATATATATATATATATATATATATATATATATATATTTTTGCCAAAAAAAAAAAAAGATGTTTAAAAGTTAATGCTGTTCAAATCATTGAATGAACCAATTGTATTACCCCAAAATTAGTAGTTTAAAGCATCCAAATAGCCTAATATATACCAGACTCTAAAAGTATCTTTTTTCAGTCGAGATTAATGTTTTTATGTTTGCTAAATCACTAAAAAAATAACGGGCAAAATCTTAACATAGAACTTTGTTATAAATATTATATTAAGGAAATATGTAAATAAAAAAAAGAAAAAGAAAATTTTACTGGGCTTAGCCTTATGAATGTCCCTAGGAGATAATCCAACCAAAGTCTAAGGCGAACGAAGGTAATTAAACTACCCTTTCTTTTAGCCCTTTGGAAGGTTCATCAGAAACACTTAGCTAAGATCAATGAACCACATTCAATTTCCAAAGAGGTTCTTGATCAACATCGATGTTAAAGACAAACTATGAGCTTATTCCTTTTGTTAGTGGTATAAGAATGTGTTTAAGCTGGACTTTGGCTGTAAGAATATGCATTTGAATATTTGATGTTGGGTTCTATTATAGTCTTATTCTTTCCTTTTGATTAGAACCTCGACTAAGAGTTGCAACAAAGGCTATGTCGTCCAATTCACTTGTCTTGTGTTCATCTTGTCATTAGATATGTAGAGGTTATATTATGCTGTATTATTAGTGGTTTCTACACTAAAAAATATTCTTTAGGTTATATTATGCTGTATTATTAGTGGTTTCTACACTAAAAAATATTCTTTAGGTTATATTATGCTGTATTATCCACATTACTCGCCCAATATAGGGATTTATTCATGGACTTGAGCCTTGGCCCAAATAATGCGTAAAATCTCAGTGAATTACTAAAATAGCAAAGATTTGAAGTAAAAAGCTTTTTATACCTAAATAGCACTTTTTAGACTTAAACTCACCGTTTCATTTATATAATATATATGATTTTTACAAAAATATCCAGTTATTTGCGTATTCGTAAAAACCACGCCATTTTCGTGTTTTTGTATGTACAGGTTACATACATATTTATTTTGTATGTAACCTGTACATTCACATTTTGTATGTACAGGTTATGTGAATGTACAGGTTACATACAAATTTATTTTGTATGTAACCTGTACATACAAATTTATTTTGTATGTAAATTTGTATGTAACCTGTACATACAAATTTGTATGTAACCTGTACATACAAATTTGTATGTAACATTTACATACAAATTTGTATGTAACCTGTACATTCACATTTTGTATGTAGCCTGTACATTCACATTTTGTAAGCTGTTTAAAACAACAATAACATACAAACAATACAATGCATTTCATGTGAATGTACAGGTTACATACAAAATAAATTTGTATGTAACCTGTACGTACAAATTTATTTTGTATGTAAATTTGTATGTAACCTGTACATACAAATTTGTATGTACATGTTACATACAAATTTGTATGTAACCTGTACATTCACATTTTGTAAGCTGTTTAAAACAACAATAACATACAAACAATACAATGCATTTCATGTGAATGTACAGGTTCACATTTTGCGGGAAGAACAGTTCGTATGTACAAGTAATCTGTACATACAAAATGTGAATGTACAGGTTACATACAAAATAAATGTGTATGTAACCTGTACATACAAAATGTGAATGTACATAAGCTGTTCTTCTTCTTCCAGTGGGTGATTGCTCTACTACTCCCTCTCTCCTAAATCAAAATTCAAAAGAAGAAAAAATGGCAGGCATAGTCAAACAGTTCGTATGTACAGGTAACCTGTACATACAAAATGTGAATGTACAGGTTACATACAAAATAAATATGTATGTAACCTGTACATACAAAATGTGAATGTATATAAGCTCTTCTTCTTCTTCTTCTTCTTCTTCTTCCAGTGGGTGATTGCTCTATTACTCCCTCTCTCCTAAATCAAAATTCAAAAGAAGAAAAAATGGCAGCAACAATTGCTCAATTTCCAATGCTCAACATTGAATCAAATCAAGATGCCGACGAACTCATCACCCACGAAATCTTCTCAATTCTGGAAAACAACTTCCTCACGCAGAACTGGAAATCCCATTAATGTCACGCAGAAAATAAACAATATTTACTAACGCGAGCAACAAATGCGAAGCTTAAACAAACAATATTAAGTAGATTAAAAGACAGAAAATAGAAGAAGAAGACCTATCTCACGCAGGCGCAGAACTGAAGGTAGTCAGGCAAGCAAGGATGGTTAAAAATGTCATTTATATTCTTCCAAAGCACAGTCGTTTTGCTATTTTAGACAAAAAATCAGTTTTCATTATATATGTATTATTTCAGGGAATTAATACGTAAAATCTACGTCTTTCTTAAGCACGTTAAAAAAAACGGCTCGTTTTGTGTTAATTCAGACATAAATGGTTGATATTAATTCTAAGTCGTTGGGTTGATTGAAAGAAAGAGGGAAGAGTACATTGCAATTCCCTCTACTCCAGGTCCAACTTTTCGCTGCAACAGAATCGAATTCGATTCTTGAGTCCTCAATTACAGGCCACATTTAAAGCAGAAAAATGTTAGGTCAACTTGTTCTCTTAGCACTCTCACATCATAATCAAATGAAAGAGAAAGCTGCTCGATTTTGTGAGCATGAAATTGTGAGTTCTAGTCTTCATTTGAATTATTTTCTTCTATGATATCATGATTTTCAAAAATCAGAAATCGTATACAACTGGTAACAATCCCGTTCAATTTTCAAAAATTTGTATGTCTTGCTTGACTCCTTGTTTCTATTTTATGCACCTGGAAATTGAATAAGAAAGTAAAAATTAAGGCAACGGAGAATCGTTTTTTTTTTTTTTTTCCACTCAGTTTGCATCTTTATTTATGAGAATGAAGTGTTTTTGTTTGAAGTGAAGGTTACTCTGGTTAAATTTGGTTCTTCTTTTCTATTCCTATCTTCAGAAGCTGAACAAACCTTACTTTGATTTGCTTTTTTGTTATCTTCATTAGTTTCATTTTGTTTTTATTCTTTTCTTGCATCATTTGGTAACTATTGCCTTTATATGGTCGTTTCCTCTGATCGGGTTTTGTAGATCGGAAAACTTTTGTTCTAAACATGGATGATGGGCTTGGTAGGTCTGCTTTCCCTCCAAATGTTTCCCATTGCCTTTTTCTTTTTTCCCCTGTCTTCTCCTTTTCATTGCGTAAGAAGTTTTTAAATGCTTTTGAAGAGGATTTAATTTGAACTATGTGCTTTGGTGACAATTTTCCATTCTAATTAACCCTTTGGATGAAAATTATCAATTTTATAAGCATGTTTCACTAATGAAATTTTCTGAGATAAGCCGTTTCTTTATATATTATATGATTTTTTTTTTCTTTCTGGATTTTCACAGAAACTAACAGCTGTAAAACATGCATGACATTGATAAGTCCTACGTATGTATAGGTTTTTAAATCTCTGAACTGCTAAAATGGTATTTCTGAATTCTGAGCTAGATTGCTGAAAAAATTACTTGTTTGTAACCTTTTTTTCCCCCCTCAAAGGATGAGACCCATATTGGGTAAAAACAAAACTGAGGGGAAGGGTAACTTTGATTTAATCACCTATAAAAAATATGGGGGATCTTCATTGTTAGGGATGGTTAAACATAGCCCTAATGGGTTACTCTTTCAAAATTCTTGTGCAAAATTCTCATTGTCAAAATTTTTGTTCTGATATCATGCCTCCATTTCTAGCTTATCTTCTAGTGGAGTTTGCATCATTGAATTACTTCCATTAAGTATGATGACTAAGATGGAGGCTAAGCATACAAATTTCATGGAATCCTTCTGACGAGTATGCATATTTTCTGCTTAATCTATATATAAAACTGATCGACTCCATCTGTTTGTGGAGAAAACATTAAACTTTGCCTTTGGAACTTGGCTAATTGTTGAAAAGTCAGTAACTCATGAAGTTCATATTAACAGATAGATTGATAGGCATACTCTGTTTTGTTTGGTACAGGGATCCCTGGTGATGGAAGATGTTTGTTCCGCTCTGTCATTCTTGGAGCTAGCATAGGATCAGGCAAGCCTTCTCCAAATGAGAATCTTCAGCGACAACTAGCCGATGAGCTGAGAGCTAAAGTACACAATTAAGTCTATCTGTTATAGAGTAAAGCAGGACAAAATGCTACTTTGGCTTGTTTTGTTTTTAACTTTCTTCTTGATGTTAAAATTTCTCTTCAGATACACCTTTTCTTTTACATATAGAAATATACCCTAAAAACATACCTACCAAGTACTAAGCACTATTTTCAGAAAGGAGGGGAAAAAAAAAAAAAAAACTACTACTACTCACTGATACAAGGTTTTGCTTGATAGTACTATTAGTAAACAAAAATGGACCTTGTATTTTTGATGTGATAATTTTAAGCAACCAAGTTGATTTTTTCATCAAAAAATTTCCTTTATTTTGTTTTAAGATTTTGTTCAAGAATTGTTCATGGCTTGGACAGGTTGCAGATGAATTTATTAAGCGGAGGGCAGAGACTGAATGGTGAGTTCTCTTGACCTAAATGCAACTTTTTTTTTTTTAATTTTTGCTTTGAGTCCTAAATGTTACCTTTTTTTTTTTTGCTCTGAGTCCTAAATGCAACTTACTTAAAGTTGTCTATCATTTATGCCATGTGTTTGCTGTTGAGATGAGCATCCCTACGGCTTAGGAGCATGATCTACTTTATAAACATTGACAGTGGCTAACTCCATCAGCATTTTAAATTGAAAAGTAAAATAAAGAAAATAACACACTGCACTTAAGAAATTAATGTATACCCATGCAGGTTTCTTGAGGATGATTTTGAGACCTATGTTGATCAAATGCGACAACCTCACATTTGGGGTGGCGAGCCTGAGTTGCTAATGTCCTCACATGTTCTCCGGTAAGTTTTCTTGGAACATCTTTGGCATGGCATGGTTTTGTTAGTTAGTGGAAATTTAGTTTTTGATTATTCCCCCATTGATAGAGAAATTAAGTCGACCTTTTACATTAAATTTTGTACATTTATTACTCTCTTAGGTCTTTTACTTTGTTTTATATAAGTTCTAATATTTTTCCTTGAGTTCAAGAGTAATTATTTTGTAATTTAAGCATTGAAGTCCAAATTTCCCTGTAGATACCCAAAACCTGTTAATTTTCGAGACATATGGGAACTTGGGACATGAAAAACAAACCAGTGCTCTGCTTTTGGAGATAGGTCAATTTTAGTGCCCTTACATTGAGTCCATGTAAGAAATGCAAAAAAAAATTGTCATTGTGCTACCTGTAACAGTTCTTCATTTCTAGGATGCCAATTACGGTGTACATGCAAGACAATAATTCTGGTAGCCTAAAGATCATCGCAGAATATGGTCAAGAATATGGTAAAGACAATTCTATTCGTGTCCTTTATGATGGCTATGGACACTATGATGCATTGCAGATTCCAACTGCCAGTACACAAGCAAAGCTGTAAGATTCTTTCGATCCTGAGCCCCCATCTTTTTCAGCAAACATGTATGCATGTAAGGCTGTAATTATGTTATTATTTTTCTTGTGCCTTGACTTATACATTGATGTTGAAAAAACACTTGAGTGTTGGTCAAAGGTTCCCCTCTAGACGGAAATGTTTTCGTTTTGACTAGTAATTAAAGAAACTGCTTCAATCATCCTTGTAGGATCTATGCTCTATTTTCACAACTTTAGATGGGTATTGCACCAGTTGGTCAGGTATAGAGATAGGAAAGGAGAGTCGTGTTTACAAAATAACGCTTATCATAATATAGTCAATTAAGCCACAAAAGCCACTCTGCATTTGGCTTTCAGAAGAGAGCACTGAATTTAACCCCTCTATCTATTTGGTTTTGGCCTTTTAGGACCAAAGTTTGCATGGATTTTTTGAGTTTTATTCTCTCTCTTTCTTTGGCATTTTGCTTTTCTAACTTTTATCTGAGATGCCTCTATATTGGAAAGTTCCACTATTAATTTTGATCAGAGGACATTATTAATGAATTAGAGGAATAATTTAGTGTCTTATATATTTTTTGGCAGTTGCAACCAAAGATGAATAGAGCAACGGGGGCGTTTTTTCCTGTTATTGAACTGCCATAGGAAGCTCTTCTGGTTGGCAGCTCTATGATAACTGGAACTTGTAAATGTGTGAAATTATTTGAAAATCAAATCATTTTCACTCCTAGCAACAAACAAAAAAGAACAATAAAACATCACTTTCACTCTTGTCCGAGACATATTATGCTTTTTTACCAAAAATTATTAGTGCGAATCCCAACTTTATCGGAAACATAACTTCAGTGAGTAATTTTTTATTTTTTTTAAACGAATAGTGAACGCGTAATTGACTGGGCAACTAGTATCTGCTAATTTCAAAGTAGCACAATCTAATTCAAAAAATTTACCCAATTGGGCTAGCATTTTTTGTTTTGACAGTAGCTGTATCAGTATCAGTATAAATCATCCTATTGAGTTCACCAGTCTAAATCACCTGTGAGATTTTGAGTCACTGATATTTAACAAATATATGCATATACCTATAATATAACAAAGAATCACTTTTTAGTTGCCGGTAGAAATTGTTATAACTATCTTAAAAGTTTAAGTTATTAGAAGAATGGTCAATATTGTTTTTATATATCTATCACTCTCCTACAAGGGTTGGTTCTATGTAACCTCAATTATTCAACAACTTTTAATATGATATAAGAGCTTAAGGTATTGTCTTCAATGTCTAGTAATCTTAATTATTGAATTACAAGTGTTTGATCCATATGGTATATTAAATTGTAAGTGTTTGACTTGTACGGTGTATTGAATTGCTAGTGTTTTACATGTATGGATATAGTATCAATATTTGTGGAGAAGTGATAGATATATGAAATGATTATTGAACATTTTTAAACTTTTAGAGAGTTAATTTCAAACAATTTTTAATAGTTGCATATTAGTGGCACATGTTACACTAAAAGTAACACAAAAGAATTGTACTCGTCAAACAAAGAAGCAGGTCAGGTTTGGCAAACAGGTAACAGTCAGAAAGACCAAGGCATTCCACCGAAGGAGTTTTGCCAATAAACCCAGACCAGGTACACGTTTTTATCCGATTGCTTACTCCAGTTATAAAGTTCCAAAGGGGCTGCTTCATGTTGAGATTCTACATTACATGAAGTTATAAATCCTCTCAGAAATTGGAAAAAATTTAAGCAAACCTGATAAATTTAATAAATTATATCTCCTTCAAATTACCCATGTATGTACAAGAAAGAGCTAGTGTTAAAGAACATATAAAATCATGGATGCCCCAGCGCGTTTATGGGTTTTGTACAAAACAGGCCTGGTTGAAAAAGAAATATAACTATTAATTTTCTTTCCATGCTTCACGAAGGAGTTGATATCTGAGTTGTTGATTGCCCTTTTTCTTTAGTATTGAGATTGGTTTTGCTGTGGAAGGACCCTTTAAACTGTCCATGATGATTGAAGCCATGGGTGAATCCAATTCATCAAGCTCGTCATCACTAGTATATGACTTTTTAAGCACTGATGACCCATTTCTATTAAGAGTTTGACTTCCCACTTCCCCTATAACTCCTATTAAAGATGGGGCTGAAGGTGGTAAATAGATAGTCGGACTTGCCATGCACGGGAAACTTGTGTCGGAGTCTTCATCATCGTCCAAATTATTCTAAATAAAGGAAAAAAGAAAAGGTTTAAATGGAAATTGAACTTAGAATGTGTAACTTAAAATTTATTGCTTCTATACTAGGATAGTCACTGGTCAATTAGAGTAAGAAAATTATCATTTTTGTGGTACGCATGGTTTTATAACAATAAGAATCTTCTCCCGTTACGACTAACATATTTGAATCACACTAAGAGTATAATTTGATTATATCACAAACTAAAAATAGTTTGATCTTGGAAAAAAGAAAAAAAGGAATTATCAGTTTTAGGAATTACCTCAGAATCCAGAACCTCAAGAACTTCCGTGGGAATGGGGTTGGGAGAAAATTCATCTGGGACAAAACTGTACAAAACCCTCTTGATCAATGGTGCGGCGAATGTGGGACATACCTTCAATTAATTGAACATTGAAAGAATTATCAGAGAAAAGAGGGGATATTACAAGAGCAAATAATAAGTATGTCAAATATGCAATAGAAAAAGTTTTTTAAGTCCAGCTCGCACCTCTTTTCGAGTTGACCGATCAGCAAGCATTTCAAATGGAAGCATCATGAGGTCACTCAGAGCATTAAGAAGACGGAAAGGCTTAAAGGGTGTTTGAAGCTTTGATCTATCATTTTGTTCATTATTATCATCAGGAGCATCATTATCATCTATGTCAAATAGATCAGTAAGCCATCTAGACCAGCTGCCAATCTGGAGACAAAGACATTAGGGGGAGGGGGGAGGAATTTCCATAAAGAGAGAAATAAGATTGCTAATTTCTTCTCAAGTAAAACAGTATGTGCCTAATTTTAATTATTTTTTTTGAAGTCATTCATGGAGCTCCAAGAAACTATGAAACTTGTATTCAATAAACAAAGACATTGATGACTAAGCGCATAAAAAAATTGGACAAGCAAATTGCATGATCTTTGTTAAAAGCATCCATGGATTACTTACTGCATTTTTCAGCTGCACACCTGCCCCAAAGCTTGATTTTCCAGCTGGAATGGGAAGAACTTTAGAATCACTTATGGGGTCAGACACAGGATCTGTTGGCATCTCTTCAGCATTTTCACGCAGAATAGCATTGAACATTGCCACGTCTAATCTATTTACCAACTGCTCCATTACCTAAAATATGATGATAAGCATTTTGTTTGTCAAAACCCAGTTCAAGCATTATCAAAGAAGATCTCCATTAAAATAACCAAAAGAATACTCTTTTCAACAAATATCTTGTTTTCCTTTGAGTATATCCAGAATATAGTTTTTTAACCGTTGAAAGGAATTAACAATGCTCGGCATACCATTGTAATGCATAACACATACCAAACGAGCCAGAACATGCAAGCAGCCACACTCGTGTCCACCAGCACGAGGTGGACAAAGCCTTTCACAGGCATCTTTGAAAGCCTTCTTCCAGAGATCAAGGGAGAAATTACCCTGATCAAAATCACCTAAGTTATTCCTCCTTCCATAAGCTTTCTTTGAGCTGGAACCTTTGGCAGCTGAAGACTGCATATGTGGAGTCATAGTCTAGAAAGAAAAAAAATAAGATATTAAATTTGGGAAAAAGGAGAAAACAATTATCATTAAGAAACAATAAAACATAATGGTTGACCTGCCACCACACTGATTCAACAATCCTGGAGAAAATCCAAGCTTCAAACTTCTCCAATGCTAGCATAAATACTTGTGGATCGTCCCAACCATCAGAACCTTCAGTAGTGTTGTTTTCCCCGCCTTTATTCGTGAAGAAACCATTTCTTTGCACATCAACTCCTTCTGAGATATTTACCCGAATTTCATGGTTAACTGATCTAGCAGGAAGTTGCAATTTCTCTAGAGTCTGGCTGATGATGGTTCTCAACACAATTGAATTGGACAACCAGAAAGTTAACCTGTTTATATACATCAGAGAATTTAAATTGAAACGAAAAAGAACAAAGTGTTTCTATACTATAGGAAGTATTTACAACTCGAACCATAGTTTATTTGTAAACACAAAAAGGTTGGTGGCCCTCAGTGTAAAGATGTCACTGCAGTCACTCCAATGTGTCATATTCGTGCTTTGCATCTAAAATACATAAATTTCCTCAGGTTTATTATCCTAATCTTCTGATTATAATAATTTACATATCAAGGCCGTTATCTGGTTAATGGGCATGACAGGTAACTATGGGGTAAGTTTCAGTTATTAGATTTGAAGGATTCTTTTTACCCCCTGATAAGTACGCACCTTTGAACATCATTACCGCATGCTTTTGAGACCAGAATAAGTCCAGATATTGCAGCTCTAGCTGCATTTGCCTTCTTTCCTTTGGCATTGCAAACATGAAAATAGAATCTAGAAAGTCTCCGAGCAGGAGCATGTATTTTATTTGTAGAGCTTCCATGCTCGGCAACAGCTGAATAAAGGGAAACCTCAAGAGCAGCAGCTTCCTTCAACTCTTCCTTCAGCATTTCAACTTCAGAATCCAGTTCAGCCCTATTTGGTAATTGTTCTTTTGCAGTACTCAAGCATGCATCTTTAGCACTTTTGGCTACTTCAATCCCATTTGATTTTTTCTTGAACTTAGAATTGTCTGACAATCTAACGTTCTCAACTGATTCGAAAGGTAACTGCATCATCTTCACATGGTTCAATTTATTATTCTTGACCATACTGTTGGATGCTCCAGTATCTCTATTGGTGGACGTAAATGTATCACTTCTTAAATTGAATTGCTTTCTGTCAGCGTCTTGTGAAATTCTAGGTAGTTTGGCTTCATTAGAACATTCTTTAAACCTCAATTGACTATCCTTCTGCCCATTTCCTTGTTGCTCATTATTCACCATGTCTCCCGAATGACTGAAATCAGAATCACCGAGTGTAGCCTCTTTGACATTTACTTTCTGTATCTGCTCATCCTCTTGAGTGGCTCGAGAATTTGTACAGCTTCTGTGGTCTATGTTCATCTCCTCCTGAATACACACAGAGGATACAGCTTCATCTGCTGGCCTGCAAACATCATTGTACGTAGTGGATTTTTGTGCATATTCTGGTATTCTGACATTTCCATCAAGTCTTTGATTAACTTTATGGTAACTGGGTTTTTCATAATTTTCTTGGTTGCAAGAAGAAGAAGAAGATAAAGACTGGACGGTGAGTGTAACTGATTTTTTCAGGCCAGGTGTTGGCCCCTCGTGTGGAGTATAGGGAAAAGCAGCACTGTAATTTACAGAGCTCCTGAGCTTAGATGAAGCTCCCATAGGTGACAATTGTGATGAATTTCCATCTAGATGCTTAAATGTTCTGGCAGGGGCAGTTGGCCCTGTGTGTTCTCTAGAGGGTTTAACATGCTCCTCAGAAATCCTTTCAGCATTATCCTTTTCAATTTCTGAGCCATTCTGCAAATCAATGTTGCATGACTGTTAATGATACAAATGAAGTGGCTCGGGAAAATTAATAGTTCGACCCTCTTAACACAGTTAAGCTCCATTATTCTACCCACAGCAAGATGGTATGCAAAAAACTGTAACCACCCTATAATTAAAGTAGTTTTTCGAGAGTAAAGAAATTTAGATAATGTATTAATGGATTGCACTTTTGAAATTTCCTATCAGAACCAGATTAAACTTCTCACTTCTGGGTATGGTGGAATATGTCCATCCTTCATCTTTAGAATAGTCAATCATTGAACTAAGAGTAAAATCTGTATTTCAATTTTCGAGAAAAGATCTCAAACGAAGCTAGATAGTTTGAGCATTTTACTATAGCTGAAGTTGCAATTAAATCCAATTATCAACAAAAACATATCAGGAAAGCAATCTCGTAACAAAGGAATATCTTAAACGTGACGGACATGTAATCTAGAAAAGGCAGCATTATTGATTGTATCAAGCAAAGAGCCAACCTAAATGTATCAAATTTTGAAGATGGATTCACATACCTTTACACTCAAAGATGGTGAGCTGGATGTTGTCTCAAAAGCAGAAGAATTGATAGTATGTGATGAATGTGAAGAAACATCATCGTCGACATCATCATCAGTAAATGATGCAATTTCAGCTTCTTCCTCATTCTCTCCATTCACTGATCCAGAAACAGATCCATTGACATCCTCAATCTCTTCTTTACCTAATGGCTGAACATTAATATAAAGAACAGGTTGTCCCAAGTTCTTTGAACTCCTTTTCCAGTTCACTGGTATGCTCATAGTAACGGGTTCTTTGATAATCTCATAGTCAGTAAAATTTACCACTGCCGATCCTAAGAGCTGACCTTTCATTCCCTTGTCATTTCTAAATTCATACAAGTAGAACTCCAAGTTGCTGTTCTTCTGGTATCGATAATGCACTGTGCCTTTTCTTGATGCCTCCTTCAACAATGTAACCTGAAGCCTGAAAGATTCACTGAACTCAATGCTCCCATCTCCAACGCCAGAAATAAAGGATCCAGAACCATGACCACCATTATCCCAATGAAGTAATACAGATTGTACAGATTTTGGAGACTGATATAAGGGCCATGGTTTGATCTCCACCACATCTATATGATAATCAACCTGGATTGCGACCTTTTTTCGACTCTTTGATCTTATGCCAAGAACCATTTTGCTGGAAAATACTTGCTACTGCTCTTACTCGAAATTGTTAATTACAATGCCTCTTCATGAAACTAATGGAAATAAGGGGGGAAAGTTCATAAAATGTTAAACTTAACTGATGGAAATCGAAGAAAGCAATCAGATCCAGAAAATTATAGTTTAAAAAAAAAATTAATAAACTCAGACACACACAATGCACACTTTTCCATTTAATTCAATTCCCGTAGTTGAATATTTCGAAATTTGATTATAGCAGAAAGGAAATGAAGCACAAAGACAACGTGAGCAAAACATACAACCAAGAAGGCAAGAAGAAATTGAATATTTAATTTCAATGAAGAGAGGCCCATTTGCTAGCAAACAAATTAAGATTTTCTATAAACAATAATGGCGGACAGGTAATTAAAATTACAGAAAATAAAACAAAGGCCGATTAAATTCAGTTGGATGTAGCTACTACACAAAATCATAAATAGTAAAATTGATTCCTAGATCTGTAAAATAGATAAGTCAGGAACATTCAAAGACGACTATCAGCAAAGCAAATATGAATTCAAGCACATTAATGAAAATGACAGAACATAGCTATTATTATTATTATGTAAAAGTAAACATCACATAATATTAGATTTAAGCATAGAAGATGAATTCTAAAACCATTTATGAAAAACCAATTCACTTACAGCTACAGTGAGGATAGACATAGGTGAGCTGTGTGGGAGGTAAAGAGAATAAAGGTGAATTGTTGGTTTATACAAAGTATATTTCACCCCCAAAAAAAGAAAAAAGAAAAAAAAAGATATTTCATTATTTATTTATTGTTAAAGATCTTTTAATTTGTTATCTTGAAATTATATTCTACGTAAGGTCAAAAATACTAATCAAAGCTTGACAAAGGGAAAAGTTGAAAGCGCATTTCTCGGAAAAAAAAGAATGAAGAAAGTCCCACTCGCTCCTCGTTTAGAGCTATAGGCCGATATATTCACCAACTACAATCGATTCTTTTCTTAATATATATTTTAACGAATATACAGACGTGTTTGTTATAGTTTTAGCCGTTAATTTCTCATCTTTAAAAATTATTAGAAGCCCTTCAAAGCCAGGGGTAAGGTGTTTGCATTATAATTGGGTGAGTGACTCTACAAGGAGTCCAAGGTGTATTATTTTGTTGGTGGTACACATTAGATGAGTGATTTGCTTCTTGCTTCTCTCAACAAGTATTCTAGCTATTTTTTTTTCAATTGTATATACAAATTTTACTAGAATAATTAATTAATTAGTTTTATACTAATAAAATATCCGTATATACGATTTCGTAGACTAAATTAAAACTAACTAAATAAGAAAATATTTAATGTATTTAATTTTAAACTATGCAATATTTTCATTTTCTAATTAAATCAAATAATAATAAATTGATTCAAATAGTTAAAATAAGTCCTATCCCATTATTACAAATGAGAATAATTATAATTATTATAAACATTTTGTGTAACTTAGAAGGACCCTTTATATAAACCTTAACAGAAACTAATGATCTAACAAAATCCATACCATAAAAAAAAAAAAAAAAAATTGTGATAAACAATTTAAAATTCTAAATTTTTTGAACAAAGATATAAACGAAATGTATATTTTCTTCTTCATCTAGACATTGTTTATTAAATTATAATTTTTTCCATCTTAACATGCTAAAATTTGTAGAAATGTTTTCATATTTTAAATCATTTTCATTTTAGAAGATATGTAAACAATTATAAAGTAAACTAAAATAACAAATAAAACATAAAATAATAAAATTTTATTTTTAACATGACATATTTTGATTTTGTTTGGACCCCATTAAATAAATAAAAAATTCGATAAATCTTAAGGTTGGGATGCCATTAAATTAAAAATTTATACATCACTTAACTTTTAATTGGATGATTCTAATTTTAAGTAAATCTGTACTTTTTATTACATGCCACTCTTTAAAAAAATCAAAATGCCACTAAATGAAATAATTGGATAAATCTTAAAGATGCCATTAAATGAATAAAATGGATAAATCACTTAATTTAAAATTTGATGAATCTAGATAAATTTCTATAAAAAAAAATAATAATAATAATAAAATGTGCCTTACTCATAAAAATACAAAAAATATGATAAACATAATTGAGATAATTAGGTAACATAATGAATACGTGAAAACACTTTCACCCCTTTATACCTTTTTGACTTTGATAGAATAGATAGATTAGATAGGCATGGCTTTTTCCTTTTAAAAACATTTAAAATAAGAAGATAAACATTGACATAATTTATTTATCAGAGTAAGGAAATATGTAATTAAAATGAAAATATTTGACGAAATGTATAAAATGAATTATGTTAGTAATTATAATAATATATATAATAATTAGTAAATGCACGATTGCACGTGTTTTAAATTTACTGTTATCTTCAATGTCAGTGCATATTTACAATTGACTAGTTACTATATATATTTGAATTTAATAATATTTATTATATCAAGTAATTTTGACAAAAGACACATTCTTTCAATTTTTATTATTTTTTAACAAATATAAGTAATAATTCAAATTTTATAATATTTATTAATAACATATTAATCATTCAAAATTGTGAAAAACAGTTTTCAACTCAAATTATTAGGAAACCTAAGAAATATATTTTTCTTTTAATATGATAAAATATATTTACTCACCTAAAATTTTAGGATTTTTAAATCATTATTTATGGAGCACTCCAAAGAAATGTGATTCGACTGTGTATTGATGGAGAAAGCAAAAGAGAGTTGGCAGTTTAGGTGTGCAAATGTGGACAAGTTAGGGCTTTGCTATTTAATAAAAGAAGATGAATACAGCCCAGAGAGAAAGTTAAGATGTCTAAATTAAAACCTACAACCATAGTGAAAGATTATCAGTATATTTGTGTCACCAAAAAGCTCTCCTTTTTTATTTACTTAACCTGGAAGCTGACACGCCATGAAGCTCCAATCGGTAAAAGAGACTGCCCTTGTTTATCTTATTATTCATCCTTGTTATTGATCACGCTAATCTAAGAAGTCTCCAGGCAATGCATGATATGCTATATGAAATTGAAAGAAGTGTACCATTAAAGGTCATATTTAATAATAATTTTAATTTATAATTTATAATTTATTGATTAAATAATCAATTTTATAATTTTTAATTATTTTATAAAAATCAACCTATTTAATAAAAATTTCTACTTAATAATTTTCAAAAAAAATCAAAATATACTACCTCTAAATTGTTTGATAATATTTACGATTTTTTTTTTTCAAAAAATTTTAAAATAAATAAAAATTTTGGTTACTTTTTTTTTATATAAATTTTAGATTTTTAATCATTTTTTTTCGATATTTATAAATATAAAATTAGAATACTCTATTTACTTTCTAAAAAATAAATATATTCAAAAATTTTAAAAAATAAAAATCACAAATTTGATTCAATTTTTTTTAAAAGATTTATAAAGTACCCCATAATTTAGTAATGAATCATTAAAAATGTAAAAATTAAAATTAAAAATTATTACCAAACATACCTAATCATAAATCATAAATCAACATTGTTATCAATAATTAAACCGGAGAAGCATGCTATGATGTTATATCCGACCGGAAAAAAAAAATTATAATCCTTCCATGTCTATTTGAGCTGCCTTAATAGACAGTGAACCAGAGTGACCTGAACAGAAACCAACTACGGTGTCTTAACCCCACGCATTTCGAGTGGCGTTGCTGGAGCAATGTAATGGCATGACTTTTTTTCTTCTTCTTCTAACAAAGTGACAAACAGATTATAGTATTTACTTCGTACGTCCATACAAACTCGTATTATTAACTAAAAAAATCATCAGAATGTGTCTGATAATATCAGAGAACAGGTAACTGTTCTTAGATGATAAACGCAGTTATATTGGATCGATGATACATTTAAAGAACAGAAAAAATACCAACATTCGCAAAGGATGCCTGAGCCAATCATTCTTCCAAAATCTGAAGCAGTTCCCTTTATTTTACTTTCCACGAGATACTCCAAAGTAGCAACTTCTCTGTACGGTAGAAGGAAAACACATCATAATTATAAGATTAAAAACTTGAAGCTCTAATGCAGCTCCGCAGCATACTCAGTTATACAAATGAACAAGTGCATGTTATGTACAGTAGTAAAGATGGAAAAGAAACAACACTTTCAGAAGAACCCAGAATCATTCTTTTGTTATAGTGTTTGGTCGTACTTTTTTGTTTGCAATAACAGTTGCTCCTGGGGAACTACTGTTTCTAAAACGAGGAAGAGGTTCTAATACATGTTATATGTTCCCAAGGAATACAAGGAATAAGAAAAATGATCAATACAAAAATAATGAACAAAAAGATAATACCACTTCTATCACAACCTCACTGAAAAATTACAAATATTCCTGTTACCTGTCTCTTAATCACAAGAGCGGTGTTCCCAATTTATCAGCAATAGCCAAAAGGCATTAGTGAACTCACATGATGATATTTCAGTCTGAAGATGAATGTATTTTCAAAAGAATCTCAAAGATATTTATATTGAAAAAGCTTTTAGCAACATGTATTTGGCCCTCTAGCAGGACAAAATGGGTTATTTTAGGTAAGGGTGGCAATCGTGTTGTGTTTGTTGTGCTCGTGTTATTCGTGTTGTATTTTTATTTTGGCACTGATCGTGTCGAATTTTCGTGTTAGTTGACACATAAAAAAATTTACTTAGACATTTTTATGAGTTGTCTATTTATAATAGTAATAAGTAACAAAACTTTTAAAAATATGAAAAAACTATTATATCAATTCTTACTAAATTTTGTATCCGTGTCGTTTTTGTGTGACTCCTAATTTTATGTAATAGCAAAATAGCATCAAAAGATTTCAAATTTTATGACAGAAAATCAAGCCAAAATGTCCAATATATGGTTAGTGGTTACTTCATGCTTCAATTTTCTTCCTTCTATTTCTAACTATTGTTAGAACTCACTCAAGCTATGGACACATAAAAGATACATGAACTACCTGTCTAGTCACTTATGCTGCAGCTTCCAGCAATTCCCTCTCAGCACGCTCCCTGATTCTTCTCTCAAGCTCTGGCCTAAAATGCCTTATAAGACCCTGTACAGGCCAAGCTGCAGCATCACCCAATGCACAGATCGTATGCCCCTCAATCTGCTTGGTCACCTCCTGAAGCATGTCAATCTCTTCCAACTTAGCATTTCCAACTTTCATCCTTTCCATGATCATCCAAAGCCATCCTGTTCCCTCCCTGCACGGCGTACATTGCCCACAACTCTCATGCTTGTAGAAGTATGACAACCGTGAAATAGCATCAACAACATCAGTTGATTTATCCATCACAATTACAGCTGCAGTCCCCAATCCTGACTGGACAGCTTTAAGTGCATCATAATCCATCAGCACGTCATCACATATGTTCTTAGGAATCAGAGGAACAGATGACCCACCAGGAATAACAGCAAGTAGATTGTTCCATCCACCTCTAACACCTCCACAGTGTCTCTCTATTAACTCTTTCAATGGTATACTCATTTCCTCTTCAACCGTGCAAGGCTTTTTTACATGTCCAGACACACAAAATAATTTTGTCCCAGAATTATTTTTCCTTCCAAAGCTGGCAAACCACTCTGGCCCACGCCTCAAAATGGTGGGGGATACAGCTACTGTTTCAACGTTGGTAACAGTGGTGGGGCAACCATATAGACCTGCATTAGCTGGGAAAGGAGGCTTCAATCTCGGTTTCCCTTGTTTCCCTTCAAGGCTTTCCAAAAGTGCTGTCTCTTCACCACAAATGTACGCACCAGCACCATAGTGGATATGAACATCAAAATCATAACCAGATCCACATGCATTCTTACCCAATAATCCAGCTTCATAAGCTTCTTTTCTGGCCCTTTCAAGATTTATCCGCTCATTCACATATTCACCTCTTATATATATGTATGCTGCACTAGCCCTCATCCCAACACCAGCAATCAAACAACCCTCCAACAGTTTGTGAGGATCATGCCGCATAATTTCCCTGTCCTTACAGGTTCCAGGTTCACTTTCATCAGCATTAACAACAAGATAGGAAGGACGGCCATCAGATACTTTTGGCATAAAAGACCATTTAAGGCCTGATGGAAAACCAGCACCACCACGTCCACGGAGTCCAGACTTCTTGACCTCATTAACTATCCAATCAGTACCCTTCAGTACTAAATCTTTGGTTCTGTACCAGTCACCTCGTTTCATTGCTCCTTTCAGAAAAGGGTCATGCAACCCATACAAGTTGGTAAAAATCCGGTCTTCATCTTTCAAGCCACCAAAATGAGTTTTCTCAGGAGGAGGGGGAGGGGGAGGTGGTTGTGGAGTACTAGCAGTTGTTGCACTTTGGGTGCTGAATGACCTAACTCCTGTGCTGCACTTCTCACTGTAATGCCGAGCCAACGCTGCCCTTTGCAGAGAAAAAATGCCCCTCATGGGTGCCTGTAAAATTTCACACATGTAATAATGTCCAAGAGAGAAGTTAATCCAGTTGAACTATGTAAATATGTGTGTGAATGTAAATTTTTCCTTCTGGTTTCATGAGTACAAAACATTTATAGCAGTTATGACATCACATGTTATTTCTAAAAAGAAGCTTAGGAACGCCAATACAACATACACACCAAAGATAAAGAGTTGCAATATAATGTGATAATAAAATTGTGGCATATCTGCTAAATAATCTTTTCTATTAGTTATTTTCTTCTTCCCAAAAGCTAGAAAATTTCTGAATATTAACAGACAACATTTAAGATTGGCATGTCACCAACTAATGCCAATTTTTTCTTTGCACAAATTCTTGTCGAGATCTATAAGTTCATTTATACACTATTGACCCATTTCATAAGAAACGTGCATTGTACCAAGTTGGTAGGAAACGTTTAATTTTTTACCAAAATATATCATTATATTAGCCTATTAGGCAATACATTTTTCCCTTGAACCGAAAAACAGCATTAAGATATTGAACATTCAACAAACATAGTAGTACGAAGACGTCCCCGTTGGGGAAATTAAAAGCATACAAACTCGGAATAGGCTATAGACATGTCAAACAATACCGTACAGATCAACCTAACACATTTAGGGACAAAATACTTCCCATTTACAGCTAATTTCCTACTTGCCACCACCCAAACAGAAAGCAGCAGAAATGAATAAGAGTATACGATCAAATAAAAATCAATAAATCGTAATCCATGCTCAAATCCTGAGAAACTAATAATGGTATGAACGAAGCCCTAGCGAAGTAATTGACGAATAAGAAGCAGGAAAAAATGGGTAAAAATAAAAGAGAAATCTGAACTATAGGCGAAGTTGATCGCGTACCATAGCAGGAATTGTTGCAGATTTCTAAGGCGTTTCCGAATCTGCTTATCGACGACAACTATATTCTGAAAGGAAAGATGCTCACAGGTGGTAGAACTTAGCACACGTTGTTACTGGACGGGGATTTCTGATGGCATTAGAAAACACGTAGACACACTTCAGTGGATCCACTCGGTTCACGCCAAGGTGTTAAAAGTCACAATTCGCCCGATCAGCCTTTCATGAAATTAATTATGGGCTTCATTTTGGGTTTGTGACGGTGCGTGCGAAATGTTTTTTTTTTTTTTTCAAAAAGAAAATAAATTATCGTTACTTAATAAAGTACAATATAATTATAAACAGTTTATTACACCCATATAAACTATATGACAAAAACTATAGCATAAGCTAATTGTCTAACAAATTTTAACAGTCCAAATAATTTTCTTCAAAACCATTACATAATAAATAAGACATAAGAAATTAAGAGAAAAAAATAATATATATATATATATATAGTAGCATAACAAAAATAATATATTATATATTTTATTATTATATATATTTGTGTATATTATTTCTCAAATTTTACTTTAATTATAAAATTATCATTATTGCTTATATTATTTATTTAATAATAATAATTACATTATTTTATTATAAAAATAATATTATAAAAATATTATTTATGATTTACTTCTTTTAAAAAAAGTCTTACATAACCCAAAATATATAATTATATATTTAATTTATTTTTTTAATTTTTATTTTAAAATAATGGATTAAAAAAATTAATTTTTATTTTGAACGATTTTGTTTTCAAATTTTTGTTTTAATTACAAAATTAATATTATTATTAATTTTATATATTTAATGATAATAATTAAATTTTATTATTTTTATTGTTATTATAAAACAATAGGTAAACAAATAATGCAAACAAATAAAGAAGAAAAAGTATTTGAAAGATAAAAGTCAAGACTATGACATTTATTTTTTTATAGTTTAATTTATATATTATAAATCATAGGTAAACTAAATTTTATATTTATTTTCAAAATAATAGTACTATTCTTAACTTGGGAAAATTTGACAAAATCGTTTAAAATTAATTATGAAATTTGTTATTATTATTAATGTTATTTATTTAATATAAAATATTATAATAATCTTATTTATTGTTTAATTTTTTTACAATAAATTTTACATAACTTACAATACATAATATATGTTTCAATTTATTTATTTATTTATTTTTTTACAATAATGGTTTAAAAAAATAAAAAATAAAGATAAAATATAAGATTATAATATTTTTATTTATGATTTTATTTTTATATTAAAAGTCCTAAATAAGTTAAAATACATATTTATTTTTAAAATAATAGTAGTATTATAATTAAAGAAAATATGAACAAATTTATTCAATTTAATTACGAAAATTATCATTATTATTTATTTTATTTATTTAATCATAATGATTATATTTTTATAATTTTATTTTTTTATTATAAGAATTTACTTTTTATATTACATTAACATTAATTGCTATATAATTGAAACTTACATTAATGCAAATTTTTTAATTATTTAAATAATTTTTATTTGTAATAGTTAATTATTTTCGTTATTTTTTTTTTTATTGTTTTAAGTTTGAATACCTCAAAATAAATTTTGATTTTGTTGCACCTCATAATGATATTTTTTTTCATAATTAAATAGTTGTTGAAGTTTTAGTACTTTATTTTTAAACAAATTAATAAATATATATTTAATATTACAAAGAAAATATAACAAAAATTTAAAAAATAAAAGTAAAATATAATATATACTAAACATGTATTAATAGGCATGCTATTGACAATGGCTATTTGAAGCAATGGCAAGTCAACCCATCAACTGGCATGTACTCTTGATGTTGTTTATGATCGTTTGCTTTCCTCGAATTTGCATATCACCAGTCACAATTTGCATCATTGAAATTAGTTTCTTTTTTTTTTTTCTCTCCCTTGAATGGATGATCTTTTCAATGGAAATTTGGTCGATGATTTTGTTTAGAAAGTAAAAGATGTTACGAGTTGCCAAGGCTCCTAAAAGAACACCCTTCAATTCAAATGATTTTCATTGTTGTCTTTGTGCAGCCGAGTCTTCATTTCAGGATATGTTTATTTCATTTTGTTGGCTTTGCTGTAAAAAAGCTGCTGTTTATTATTCAATGATTTAATGTTTATTAAAATTTTATATTTAATATTTTTTCATGAATACCAATTAAAAAAGCATTATTATAAGATTAAATTTATATATATAATGTGCAGAGGCAAAAAGAAATTATATATAAGGTAAATTTTATATTATTTAAAATCATGAATAGGAGACAAATGTTAAGTTGAGTCGATTTCAATTACTAGTGTCTCTCTTTAATTTTAAAAAAATTCTATTCACATTAACTTGTTATAGAATAACAATTTATGTGACATTGCAAATTTAAAAAAAGCGAGTCTAATTATTTTAATTAATAAATAATTGTTACATTTTCCGCTCAGAGGGGTTAGTACTAGTTGCATTATTTATTAATAAATTCCATATTATTCACTTTGGATAAAATTTTGTCCTCGCATTTTGTAGCTGTTTATTTATTAATTACTTGGCTGGCTGGATGTAGTTGAAGACTTGAAACGTTGAAAGTTAGTATTTGTTACTGAAAAGTTGATTTAAATCTACAAAGCACTCTCCTTTAAAAGGAGCGTAAAACTCACCTCTTTCTTATCATGCAGTAAACTACTCGCGCTCTCTCTGTCTCGCTAAGTCCATCCTAGTCTCTCTTCCTGTATGTCCACATCTTCTCTAGTCTCTCTCTCGCTCAGACTTATATATATAGCCATTAACCAAGACAACTGTTTCAAGAATCCAGAGTGGTTTACCATAAGCTCCGTCGTTTTAAGCAACGCTGCTATCACTCTTGGCCCTATTGCACTCAAAACTACCTTCAAAAAGGGCAAATATATATATATATGTATATATATATTAGAAAAGGTGAAGACTTTGAACAAAGATGTTTACGGTCAAGCCCACAAGTTCTGTGAAATCGGACATTACCGTCAACCTGTTTTCAGCGATCTCCGTTGCCGGAAAATATAAACAGCTAGGAAGATCCGAACCCCAGCTAATGTGTTGATGATGATTAGGAGATGTGGATCTATCAGAGCAGTAATTAGTAGTGAGGACAAAGCAACGGAGGCTCCGACTTTATCTGAGAACAATAATGTAAATGGGCCTTTAATAGCTTCTTCTTCGAGAGGATTACAAGTCAGGGAAGTGGTGACTATTCGATAGAAGATGAAGGAGAAGATCACAGAAAAGATTGAGGATCAGTTTGAATATTTTGTTAATGGAATTGGACAGGGTATTCAGATTCAGCTTATCAGTGAGGAAACTGACCCTGGTTAGTAGTTTATTGCATCAACTATATGGTTTTTTTTTTTCCTCCATGTCTGAGGATGAACTTAATTTCTTTAATTGGTACTGAGCAATATGATTTTAGCTCAACAGCTCTATGGATATGCAAAAGTTTCATACACTATTATTTTAGTTTACATCTTGGTTAAATCTTTGTGATTTGACAAATTTGCATTTTGATTTTTCATATTTGTATTTACTAATTCAGGAAAGAGTGTTCAGTCCACTGCAAGAGGCTGGTTGCCTAGACCAATGGACTATCCAAATGTTTGTTGAATATGCTGCTGATTTTACTGTACCTCACGGCCTGGGGCTGTTCTTATTACCAATCTTCACGGCAAAGAGTTCTACTTGGTTGAAATCATCATTCATGGTTTTAATGGTGGCCCTATATTCTTCCATGCCAATACTTAGACACACTCACGCAAGAACAATCCTGAAAGTACATTTTTTTTGTTTTTTTTTATCAATCGATAAATACTAGAGTAGAATTATCTTCAAAAACCAAGTGAGCATAAAATAAACAACTTTGTTTGCCCCATCAATATTGCAATAGTGTGTATACAGAGTAACTTATCATATTATTATCTTATTTCTTTAAGCAGGTAGGCATACCATCACAAACACCACCTGGGATTAAAGATCTCACACGATAGGATTTATGGTTATGATGTTTATAATGATTTGGGCAATCCCGACAAGGATGAAGAGCTTGTTAGGCCAGTGGTGGGAGGTGGGGAGAGGCCTTATCGTGTTGTAGAACCTGCCGACCTGCAACCAAGGCAGGTATGGTGTTCTCTTTGGTATTTCAGAGCAAGCCTGGATTACACTAATTTTCTATCACTGTCTTGTAACTAACTATTCTCATTGAACAGGTCCACTGTCAGAAAGTAGAATTGAAAAGCCTGATGCAGTGTTTGTACCTCGAGATTAAGCTTTTGGGGAGATAAAGCAAAATACTTTCCAGCTGGAAGGTTGAAAGCTCTGCTTCACAATCTTATACCATCTCTTGCTGCTATGCTGTCAAGTTTGGATATTCCCTTCAAGTGTTTCTCTGATATTGATAAGCTAAATGATGGTGTCCTTTTGAAAGATGATGATGCAAAAGAAATTGGCAAATTTATGAATCAAGTTTCTAAGTGTTGGTGAAAGGTTGCTAAAATACGAAATCCCTGAGTGTTATAAAAAGTAATAAACATAACTAAGATTTTTCCCTTATTTTTTGAAAAGAGAAATATTGGTTATATATTATGTTTGTTACTAGCTAGTGAGAATAACAAGTTTATTTTCTTTTGTATTCTAAATGTTTTCAGGAGATAGATTTGCTTGGCTGTGGGATAATAAGTTTGTTTGTCAGATGTTAGGTGGTGTTAACTTTAAAGTTAGTATCATTCTTCAGTTTCTTTATAAATAATGCTAAGCAAATTCCCTTCTATAATTTAGAGCTGTAAATTTATGCAGGAGTTTCCAATTCTAAGCCGGCTAGACCTGCTGTTTATGGCCCCCAAGAATCAGCACTCACTAAGGAATTCATAGAACAAGAACTCAATGGAATCAGTGTAGATGAGGTAATCATTTCTAAACACAATATGGTGAATGGACATTGGGTTCCAATTGGACTTTTATCTTGTTTGATTTTCTTTGTTCTCTACTTATCTATACTCTTTGAATCAACAAATTAAGAGAAATTCATCTAATCTGAAAATTTATAGAAGCAACTTATTTAGGATAAGGTTCGGTTATTTTCTTTTCTTTCTGATTATGTAATGTTTGATGCCTCCGCCATTGGGGAAAAGAGGCTTTTCATACTTGATTACTATGACATGTTCACTCCTTTTATGAAAAAGATGAATTCTCTCCCTGGAAAGAAAGTTTGTGTCTCTAGGACAGTTTTCTTCTGTACCCGAACTGGTGCCTTGAGGCCAATATCTATTGAGCTTGCTCTTCCTCCATCACCTTCCTCGCCTCAAAATAAATGGGTGTACACCCATGGACATGATGCTATACATATTGAACTTGGAAGCAAGCTAAGGCCCATGTTTCCTCAAATGATGCTAGAGTTCATCAATTAGTGAATCACTACTGGTAATATGCTTATAAAATTATATTCTACTATGGGTTATTGTCTTTCCTTTAATTTGGAGCATTTACATGGATAAAAATGCCTTTTCAAATTCATAGCATTGGATATGTGCTTTGAATTTGGGTTTGAATTAACTGTGTTGGTATTGGTATTAAAACCATAAGTTAATGTTTGGTTAGAGTAATAAAATATAGGCATATTCTGCTAGAAGCATTATGAACTTGATCATGATCTTTACACGTCTCATGTGTTTGTGATTGCCATATGTAGGTTGAGGACTCATGCTTGTGTGGAGGCTTATAATTGCAACTCATAGACAGCTGAGCTCAGTGCACTTCATTTACAAGCTACTACACCTTCACATGCACTACACTTAGAAATCAATGAGCTTGCAAGGAAAAGTTTAATAAATGGAGGAGGAATAATTGAAGCCTGCTTCAGTCCAGGAAAATATTCCGTGGAAATAAGTTCTGCAGCCTTCAAGAGTAACTGGTGGTTTGACATGGAGGCATTGCCCGCAGATCTTGTCTGTAGGTAAAGCTTTGATGAACCACATTTCATATGCTAGATTCTGATTCCTACCACCATTCCCAAACCAAAAGCCTTGCATTATTATTGCCTTACCTGCCATGAATACATCAAATAGATAATCATGTCACTATTTGGGATAAACTTCTCAGGGGCATGGCTATGGAGGATCCCTTAATGCCTTGTGGTGTGTGAGGCTTGTAATTGAAGACTATCCTGCAGATGGGCTTCTTATATGGTCTGCATTAAAAGAATGGGTAGATTCGTATGTGCATCATATCTACACCGAACCAAACTTTATAACATCTGATGTTGAACTTCAAGCTTGGTGGGATTGAGATCAAGAACAAGGGTCACTATGACAATTGGAATGAGCCATGGTGGCCCAAACTTAACGCCATTATCTTTTATCTAACCACTATCATCTGGGTGGCTTCAGGTCAGCATGCAGCCATCAACTTTGGTCAGTACCCATTTGGAGGATATGCGCCCAACTAGCCAACGCTTATGAGAAAATTCATTCCACTAGAAAATGAGCCTGATTATGAGAAGTTCATGCATACCCACAGCAGACTTTCCTTTCTGCTCTGCCAACCCAACTTCAAGCCACAAACGTGATGGCTGTTCAAGACACTCTCAACGCACTCTCCAGATGAAGAATACTTGGGCCAGGTCAACCAGCAACATAACTACTGGATAAACAATTACAAAATTCTAACATTGTTCAGTAAATTCTCTGAAAGATTGAAGGTGATAGAGGAGATCATTGAACAAAGGAACAAAGATATTCGCCTCAAAAATAGAAGTGGAGCTTGTGTGATGCCTTATAAATTGCTACTACCCTCATCGGGTCCAGGCATAACTGGCTGCGGAATACCAAACAGCATTTCCATTTGAGAGTAAGTTTCTTTATTTTTCCTTTTATTATTACTATATTGTAGCTAAGTCATTGTCACAACATTTGAGCATTCTTTTAATATAAGCATGAAATTTTTATTCTGAAATCTTTACAAACACAGATTCACTGATAGCAAAAGCTAGCAATATCTAAAGGCACGGCAAAAATATAGCATGATAATACATAAAAATAATATTCTATTTTTTCTTTAAAGGTTACTTTATAAAATTATTCTTGCTTCACTAAAGCTATTTTTGGCAAAATATATTTAGGTATTAAGTTCCCAATATTTTAAGTCATCAACTCTTTCAATTTTGGCACGTCAATGTTACAGAGTAATGTCTATAACTTTGAGGCTCGATTTGATACAGCCAGTTTGATTAACTCCCTCCTTAACACTTTACCCCCTGCATTCTTCGGTAATGAATCAATGAATTTCAATTGCCTTATTCTCTTATAGGGTGCAACCTGAAACCAATATTTTCCATTAAAAATAAATTAATAAAAAAAAAAGTAAAGCAGAAGTTAATTCAGTCCTAAAGGAAAATAACATTTGAACATGTTTGGAAAATTCATCCACTAGTGTATGAAAACAGCATAACAAATTAATTACCTGTTTGGCAATTAAGTCCATAATTTGAGATTCATTAATAAAGCTTCCAATTTGTTTCACTACAAAGGCTAGAGGTACTTGACCTGCTTCTTCATCGGGATACCTGTCAAGTGGTTTCCATTTTCAAATTTAGGAATAGCATTACAGTTTATATATTTCATTAAGATCCTAAAAAGTCCAAAGCATCACACAGAAGGCATAGCAAGTTACTTAACGGAATCACCGCTGCTTCAATGATATCTGGATGGGATTGAAGCAGATGCTCCAGCTCTGCCGGGGCAACCTATCACAGTAAACACATATAAGGTATGAGAGTACAATGAGATAATTGATCAATATAACACAAATTTTGGCATTAACACATGCAATATAACGCACTCATATTTCATCTCGCGCTTTACTGAATTCAAATGATGAAGTTTATGAACTAAGAGCTTGTTTACTTGCCCTTAAAGGAAATTAAATTACTAGTAATAATTACCTTTCATTTGTTTGTTTACAAAATAAGTCTCAGGAACGCCCCCCACCAAATGTTACTAATTTTTCAATAACTTGATTATGTTGAAAAACTCATGAATTAAATTGAGGATTTTTTTTTTAATCTTATCTTAAATTAATCTCTTTAAAAAATAATTAATTTTACATTAAAAAAGATATTTCGGCTAAACAATCATTTTTATTTAGATTTCATTATAAAATAAGGAACACAATTAAAAGTACCTTAATTCACCTTGATTTCAATTAATTTTGATTATGATTCATTTTATTTCAATTCCTTTCAAATTACATTACGGATAGTAAATGTGTCTTAAATTTCATCATGCCTAATAGATTTCATCCGATAGTGTTCACTAATATATTATACTTCATCACGTGGGGCGAGCTACCTCACAATGAAATTTACTACAAATGGAACTTTATCGCATGCATTTTTGGGGTTTGTATCATTTTAAAAAATGATTTATCTTTTTATCAATTTAAGTGCAATTTTGAGAAATAGCCCTACTTCATTAGATGCAGAACTAAAGAACAACTTCTTCTTTGAAGTTTAATTGTTAAGCACTAAGGATGGCAAAATAATTCGTTGAATCGAAGCTCCGCGAATCGATCCGATCCATGATTTGCTCTAAATCGGATCACCTTGGATAAATAAATAAAAAATTGGGTCATGATCCGAACTGAAATTTAACAGATTAATTCAGTTCGGATTTTCATGGATCAATACATTCTAGATCCGTGGATAAAAATAAAATTTGAAAACCTAAAATCTAAAAAACCTATGCAACTCTACAAGCTATAGCGAAGCGTGCCTTTCGTTGCCTCCAGTCTCCCGCTCTCCGATGGCTTTTCGATCGTTATTTCCAGTCGACTTGGTAGTCCTCTTATTCAAACTCATTCGTACGAGGTATTATCTTTGGCTTAGCTTTTCTTTTCTTCCCACATTACTTATTGGCTTCGACAACAATGAGTTGGGTAGTGGCTATTTTGCTGAAAGTTGTTGAAAACATTGCTATTATTGAAATTTTGGTGTTGATGAGTGGTGTGATTTGAGTAGTTGGAGTCGGAGAGTCTTGGATTAGAGAGTGAGAGATTGAAACAGTTAGTGTCAGGTTTAGTCATCATTGAGGATAAGGAGTGCTGTCTAGACACAAGGTTTCCTTTGGACCTTTAACTAATATGCTGTCTAGACACAAGATTTCTAGAATATATGTTTCTATCAGTTTGTAGAAAATATGCATAGTATAGGATTTTTGTTAGAATGCCTTGATTTCATATTCCTGAATTATGATGAATTACAAAACTAATTTGGAGGGTGTATTCAATTAGAAATTTTAGAGACTTTTAAAGATTTAAAAATTTAAATATTTTTATGTACTTTTAAGGACTCTTTGCTAGATTTATTAGAGTTTTTTAGATTGTAGTAAAACTCTATTAAAGTGTAGATGTTTTTTTTAGTAATTTGCCCTTAACTTTTTGAAATTGCTAGCTGTAGATCTTGTTCATTGTTATTCATTTAGTTTATTGATTGCAAACAAGTTTTTCCATTTTTTATGGCTCTTGCTGATATATGATGAATGGAGATTTTGATGCTGCTGAAGTAGGTTTTTTGTTCATAGTTTAGTGTTAGTGGGAAATGGGTTTTTAATATTCATTCTCATCTTACTGGGACGCTTGTTAGCATGGCTTGTTCTGTGACATAAAATATCTCTCTTTTTCCTACTTTAAATTGTTAGTGGATTCTTCTGAGTTGGTTTATCTGTTGATTTGGTACAATCTCAATGGTAGATAGTTTGGACATTAATAATCAAATTATGGATCATAGTTGAAGACTTGGTTTCACTATTTGCTTTTGTAAATTTGTGATATAAATTTGTGCAAGCCTGACTGAAGATTCCCAAAAGCCAAAAGGCAACAAAACTGAATACGTCTGAGGATGTTTGAGCACCTTGCGAACCAAATCTACTATTATCATTATTAAGTTGATGACAATAATATTTGATTGTATACAAGAAACTACCTGTACTTGTCAAAATATTAAACTCGTTCTGAACTAGTATATAATTAAGTTATATTATTATCAACAATTACATTCTAACCAAGATGACAATAATATTTGTTTTTAAGTTTTAACATTGGCAAATGAATAATATTTGTTTTTAAGTTTTAACATTGGCAAATGAAAAAGATAGAGTACAATTTTTAGTGCTAAAAGTAAATTGTAACTAAATTTTAAAATTAATTTTATAACTTAATTATTGTGCTTGCTTATTTGACAGGATGTAGTAACATTAAGTGACCGGTGAGAACGAGAACGGTGATAGCTGTTTTTGCATCGAATTAGAAGATTGATTTTCATTTTAAATAGGTGGTTGTTAGAAAAACAAAAAGAAATAGCATATGATGTATTTTTAATTACTAGTGACTAATGAAGTTACAAATAATCCAATAAATGTGAATTTATATAATATTAAAGCTCAAAGGGATCATAATATTATTGAATCATTTTCTCCCTTATCACTCTTATCACTCTTTTGCTGTGATTTTATTTGCAAAAATAACTATTTGTATATACGTAATAGTAAATCGAAATAATGTATTCTTAATATTTTAATTTTAATTGTAATTATTTTATAAAAAATATAATAAATTTTATTTAAGGAATTACAAGTGTATTTAAAATATACATTAAAAAAAGTTTATTTTAGAGAGAGAAAAGGGGAAAAAGAAAGATCAGTGGATCCAATCCACTGATCCATAGATAAGCTTGGAACAGTTTAGAGTAAATTTTTACATTTCGGATCGGATCGAATTTTGATCGAATTGGGTCAAATTCGATCCACTCCATCCCTATTAAGCACCCATTTTGGGTGTCATGCTCACTCTACTTCTCAAAGTAGAGAGAACCACTTGAACTACGATATGAATCCCAACCAACATATTTAGCTTATAATCACTAGGGGAAAATATGTCATGATAGTTAGAGATCACTTAACCTGATAGCCTTTGTACTTGATTAGTTCCTTAAACCGATCAACAAAAAATAGATAGCCTTCATTATCAATATAGCAGAGGTCGCCAGTTTTTAGCCATCCCTCCGAATGCAAAATAGACGCAGTTGCTTCTTCGTCACCAACATAACCTGCAAAATAACAACCAACACATGTCATGGACTCATGGATCAAAACTATTGAATATACAAAAGTTAAGGCTTATAAGAGATGGGATTAAATCATACCCTTCATAATGGTGGGTCCTTTAATCCAAAGTTCGCCAGCCATTAAAGGAGGTAAAGAAGTGCCAGATTCAGGATCAACAATCTTGGCTTGGGAATTTGACATGAGCTTTCCTGTTGCACCTTCTACTCGGCCTTCTTCCAAACCCGCCGCTCCAAACACTCTTCCTGTTGTCTCTGTCAGCCCATATGCCTTCATAGCATATTCAAGACCATTAATAAATGAAACTTTGTATGAACAATTTACTTCTTTTAAATAAATAAATAAAATACGTAATTACCCACTTCAATTGAAATTTTTTTTTCTTATACGTTCATTTTTGCACAACTATATAACTTGTATATGAACTGACCTGTAACAGTTGCACCTGAGGCAAACGATTCCTAAATTTCTCAATTACACTCCTCCGCAGAGGAGCACCGCCACAAGCAACAACCTCAAGAGAGCTGAGGTCAAAGTCGTCGAGGACACTTTCATCTCTCCAAATCACCACAACTAACGGTGGAGCCAACGCCACGTGTTTGACTCTGAACTCTTCAATGGCTCTCAGCATTTGCCTCAAACTAAACCTCCCTATCCCCATTGACACCAGAGTTTGCCCCATTCCCAAAACTCTTAAGATATACCCTAACCCGTATACATGAAAGTATGGAACGGTACACAAGCTAACCGTATGGGATGACTTATTGGCCTGAGTAACCGCAAAGGTACTAGCAAACACGGATATCCAATTACGATGAGTCAACTCAACTCCTTTGACTGGCCCTGTTGTCCCCGATGAGTATAAAATTGTAGCCGTATCGGATTGATTAACATCAACTCGGCGAAACTCTTTGTCCGTACCGTTTATCATCATAGACTCGAACTCAGGCGAGTCGAGCAATATGGTGCCGTATCGAAGAGAGGGGATTTTATCAACTGTTTCGGAAGTAGCGAAAGCGAGAACGGGTTTACAAAGCTGGATTTGGCGGGAAATCTCCGGGTTAGTACTGGCTGGATTAGAAGGAGAAACTACGACTCCAAGAGACAATAGAGAGTAGAAGAGGATAGGAAGGTAGTGCGAGTTAGGGGAAAGAATGAAGACTGAGTCGCCTCGGACGAGTCCGAGTTTCGTTTGGAGGGAAGCAGCTAAGGTTTTGAAGCGGTGAGTGAATTCGGGGTAGAGAATGTGATGGCCTGTAGATGCGTCGATGAGAGCTGGAGTGGATGGCAATGGAGGCGAGGCTTGGAGGCGGGAGAAGATGTAGTCGATGAGAGAGAGTGGTGTGGTTTGAGGAGGAAGTGGAATTATGGGTCTGAGACTGTGGTAGATTTTGGTTTTGAGGCAAAACCCACCACAGTTTGGATTCACAGTTGAAGCCGTGTCGTCGTTGTTGTACGCCATTGACGGAAGTTGCAAGGTTAGTACTTTTTTCTTGATTTTAGCTGCTTTGCTTTGCTGTAAATATATAGTGTTTTTCTTAGTCGAGGTGGAAGTGTTATAAATCTGACAACGACACTGTATTTTAACAAATAGTTTTTCTGTAACTAGTAATCAAATATTAAGTTTTTTTTTTTTTCAATCAAAAATTTCACGGACTTAAAATTATTGTAATATTTTTGGATCATTAAAATTTAATTTCAGATGTATTAATTATAAAAATATTTAAAATTATATTCAAACTTAACATTAAAATGTGAGTTTTAAACTCTGAATCCGCATCCCATCATCGAATGTTAATAGATTTACTTCTTGCAACAAAACATGTATGATATATATAAAATTTATCTTAAAAATTATATAAAAAAAATACAAATTTAACATCACTATAATAAAATAATATCTTAATACTAATTTATAGCTCTAGACAAAAATATTATAAATTATAAATTTTGGATATATTTAAGTTAATTTTTCAAAATTATATGACTTAGCTTACTAAAAGAATTGTTAAAAAAAATAATAAAACTTGTAAACGTATTTATAATGATTAATGGATTGTGATAATTCTAAAAAATATATATATAATATTTGTTCGATAAATAGAATTATTAATATAGAGTATATTACATAAGTAATAAATAACATCATCAAAGAATAAACACATCATCATTCAGAGTAACAAATACCATTTATTGCTTTATTGGTTAATTATTTAAATTTAATAAGTATGTATCAATATTAATAGTCAAGTAATAATTAAGATTGTTATAAAAAAAATTATTTTGACAAAAAACAAATGTAATTTTTTATTAAGTAGCATTAATTATAACAATTTGAAAAATTGACGTCAGTAGAAAGATAAACTAAAATACTCATAAAATAAAAGTTACTTAATTTGTTACTTTTATAAATATACAATAATAATTATTTAAAAAAAATTAAAAAAATTAACAAAAAAAATATTCTTAAAATTTATAATAATAAGACTAGCAATTTATTAATATTGAACGTATAATATTGAACATTCAACATTGAACGAGTTTAAATTATCATCGTTTAATTCTAAATGAATGGGTGTTCAAAGAAAAACGATATATCAATCTTTTTTTAATTGTGAAATTATAAGTTTACACACAGTAAATATTATTTTTATTATTTTAAGTTTTAAGAGTATTATTTTTGTTATTTTCTTATATAAAAAAAATCAAAACATGCATGCATACTAAATACATAACACAATATTATTAACATTATTAATAAATAATTTCAGAATTACTTTACATTTTTAACATCTAATTCAACGAGGTACATTTTATGTGCATAGCAATTACTTAATTGTTTTATACCATTTTTAACATCTAATTCAATGAGGTACATTTTATGTGCATAGCAATTACTTAATTGTTTTATACCATTTTTAACATCTAATTCAATGATATATATTTTATGTGCATAACATTACTTAATTGTTTTATAAAAAGTAGGTGTGTGATCTTAACATGCATTTTATAATATTTTTTTTCCCATAAAAATATTGTATTACTCAACTTTTTTTAATACTTAATTGTTTTATAAGAAGGAGGTGTGTGATCTTAACATGCATTTTTATAATCATTTTTTCCATAAAAATATTGTATTAGTCAACTTTTTTCAATAATAAGAGATAAGAGATATGTTACGAAAATAGTTAATTTAACATAAATATAATATGTTTATAAATAAATTGATCAGATCCATTAAGTTCATTAAATAATAAATATGAATTGTATAAATTATTATCTAAAATAATTATTATTGTAAAAAAAAAAATCAACAAATGTTATAGTTATTATAAAATAAAACTATCAAAATAATTATTCATAAAAAAATAAATTTATTTTTAAGATTATTTTGGTATTTATTATCGTAATAAAATGAAACTATTAAAAGCAAAAACTCCTGAACTCTTTAGGAAGTTTTACAAATTATTTAATATTTAAAAAAATATCGAACTTCTAATAAAGCTACAAAAATTTCAAATTTTAATAATACTACAAAGCATATTTATCAATATAATGAAATTCAACGTATTTTTTTACATATATTTAAGGTATTTTTTTCTTTATTTATTTATAATAAAAGTATTTATTTTCTTAATGAAACCAGTTTAAAAATTACAGTATATAAAATTGAAGAATTTAAATATTTTTACTTCAAGTCTTTGACGAACTAGTATTGAAGTAAATGAATTTTAGAAAGAAAATTGATTATTTCAGATGCAATACTTTATTTTTTTTATTTAATGTTTTATAAATTTGAATTAAGAATTGGTAATTAAATAATACTTTATTTTTCATTAAATTTAGAAACTGAAATGTGAAAATGTCCTTGCAAAAACAAATAAATAAATTTAAAAAAAAAACAAATAATTTTGAAAAATGGGCTAAATCTTTGCCTATAGTATATACTAATGCATCTTTTTCTTGTAAAGTTTCATTTTCAGAAAATCCAAAAAATATCAATAAACGAGAATAGCTTTTTGTAAAACTTTATAAACTATTACAGACTCGCACATGGAGCATCAATTAACTGGTCTAGTTGGCTGGCCTGAAATAAGAGAATTCCTCAAAGTGGACAGTCCATGAATTTATGCAGCTTACTTCTTTCTACAGCAATTAATGTTCATTCCTGGCTACCAAAAAAAAAAAATTTAATGCTCGTTCCTGAATTCAATAACAGAGTTTAAATCAAACAACATTTAGAGTTTCAAAGAAACTATTGATCTCATTAAAGGCTTCCTTAACAAATCTCTTATCAAGAACCCGTGTATATTAAGCTTGACAAAACATTTAAAAGTTAGAAGCTGAAGTAAAACATGAAAACCATAAGCAAAAAGCTGTTTAACTATAAGTTAGTCACAGTACATTGCGGAAATTAAACAACCAAAATGCACATTTCAAGTTGTTCGGACTTGTAACAAATATCTAATAAAGAATTCACATGCTCTCGTACATAATCAAGAGTTAGTGCAACTGAAAATAACAGTACACCTAGAGACAACTGCACCATTGCTACCAGCAAAGGGAAGGTAGTTTGAAGGAGAATGTAGAGGGCAAGTGACCGGTCCTTCTAATATAATCTGCCTTTTCAGAAATCTTGACTGCTTTTTCATTCAATTTGGACTCTGCATTTGAACGTTTCTCTTCGGCAATTCTTCTAGTTGCTACAAGTTTATTTGCCAACCTTTCTTGTGCCCTAGCTTTAGTCCTATCAGCTTTTACCTGTTAATAGTATACTAAAGAATTAATAAATTTAGAAATCTGAATGAATTATGTATAAGGAATATGCATTTGCCATTTTGGTCCAAGTCTACTTTATTTTAGGTAATTGATTAGATTCTCAATGTATTGTATGGATTACATGGCCAACTCAGAACAACACAAGAAAATTAAGCCTATCCCTCTCTCAAAGTACAGGGAACAGTATTGAAATTTCGTATCCCATCTTCTCCCCCACACCAAAGGGTCTTTGATGATGGAACTAAAATAAATTTATATTGTTCTTTTTCAATTTCAGAGAATTGAAATGTAGTGGTGTTCGATTATCACTGTATTGTTTTCAAGGCTTCCCATTTCCCATGGAAAAAGGCAATGAAATGTAATGATGTTCGATTATCTATGTATTGTTTTCAAGGCTTTCTATTTCCCGTGGAAAAGGGCATTCCAGTGGAATAAAATTGCTTTCATTTATTGCATGGAACGTACATTTTCATCACAATGTTATGGCCTTAATGGGTAGATGGCTTGCAGACACAATGTACTCAATAGTACCCAAATAAGAAAGTAAAAAATAACAAGTTACTGTATCATTAATGCTCATGAAAATAATTTGGAGTTTGGTTACCTCCATTTTTTTCATTTCCATTTCAGCCTTCCTCTTCTGGTGATTCTCCCAGGCTTGTATCTTCACCTCTTCGCGCTTATACCTGCAAAAATTATAAATACAAATCCATCATAATACAATCTCTTAATTTGTTTTAAGGCTTCATTCTCATGGTCAAAAACTGTAAAGGTAAAAATGATTTCACAATTACAACATGGAGTATGGGTCTGCTAGACTGTGCTTGCGTTAAAAGTTGTTTAAACTAAAAGCAGTTTCAAGAAAAAGCTAATTATTATGGCAAATTTTTTCAATGGGTGAGAATACTTTTTACTTTACAGCATCTCATAAGCAAAACAAAAGGACTATCTAGCGTATCATGTGATTACCTGGCCATGTATTTGGCACGTTCAGCCTCGTCCCAAGCCAAAGCCCGGGATTCCAAAGAGTTCAATTTTCCGGCCTGATCCGAGTTCAACTTTTCAGTCTTCTTGCAATCATTGGGTTGTTCTACATACCTTCTGGCTGGAGCAGTAGTTCCTCTGCCAGAAGGATTAGCCTCCCCGTCAGTTGATTGCAACCCATGCTGACACCTCACTGGAGTTGAAGATCCTGAGCATATGGGGCTCCTTGTTGCAGGAGTTGTGGCTCTAATAGGAGTAGCTGTTCTTGATGGCTCTTGGCTAGCAATAGGAGTCATCTCAGTCCCCATATCCCTCAGACATATGGACTTAAAGGTTGAAGTTGAGTTTTGTACAGCCTTACTGATTCTCCAAATTGACTCACCACAATCTATCTTCTTTGTTTCAACATCATTTTGTGATTCCATTGCCAATCCATGAAGGTCATTTTTGCCCTCTTCCCCATCTTCATCTTCCTCGCATGAGAAATCTTGCTCCTGCTGTGGCACAGGAGCTATAAGTCTCAAATCATCAGCATTTGAGTTTCTGGGTTCGGATTTTTGTTGGTTTTTGTCCCCTCCTCTTGACAAACCCACCAACCATTTTTGAGCGTCGTCCCATTTTGATGGTGTTGGTTTTCCCAAGGCTGTTCTTTGGTGAGAAGTACGATTTGCTCCATTATTCCCTTTGTGAAACTCGAAACTACCATTTGAAATCTCCTGCATTTTCCCTTGATTATAACACCCCTTATCCTCTATAGATCTCATTAAACTCAGTAAAACTAAACTTCTCTCACACACAATCACAAACACATGGCAAGCATACAATGGTGACCTCAAAACCCCACCCCAATATACTCAACTCAGGTACTCTAAAGTGACCAGAAGTTGATATTGAGTTAAAAGTCATCTTAGATTTATCTCCATATTGATGAAGACCTTAGATCTCTAGCCCATTACGATAACAAATCGATGGAGACAAAAGCAATTGTACTTTGATTGCCCTCACAAAAGCTGGCTCCTTATAGACGCATCAATCTCCTATACATACACAACTGGAATCTTAAGTCTTAATCATAGAGTTTAGAAATGAGTAAAACTCTTCGGACCCAATAGAGGAAGATAGCATGTGATAAAGATTATCAATCAAAACACATTGTCAAAATTGATATATAATAAACAAAAAATCAACAGAACACACAAATATCTGAAACTTCTCACAGTGTTGCATCAAGGCACCCATATGGGTTGCTAACTAATCTTTCAAAGCTATTAAAAAAAAAAAAAGGAAATGAACCCAGAAACCAAAGGCAAATAGAAAGGTACAGAGATAGCTGTTCAGTTCAGCATCATAGATATTAGTTAGATGCTGTGCAGAAAACTGTTTCTTTTTTGTTGCGAGTTTGCATAAAAGAGATTTATCTACTGAGAGAGAATAATATCTCAAAGTTATAAAATTTTGAGACTTCACCGAGTTAGAGATGAGGTCTTCAGAACTTCAGATCAATTGATTGTTAGAAAAATCTTAATAATAATAAATAATAATAAAAACTTGCATGGTTTGAAACTTGAACCAACCAACATAGGTCATTGAACAACAAAAACATGTGCATAAAAAACTATATATATAGGAATTGATGAATTATAATATTAGTGATAATACAAAGACTGGTGGGGTGCAAGTGCAACTCAAAATTCACCGTTACTCGAATTGGAATCTAGGACAGAGTTTCAGAGAAAATAATAATAATAATAATAATGTGTTTTAAATAATCTCTCTCTCTCTCTCTCTCTCTCTCTCTCTCTCTCTCATATTAATATTAATTATCTTTTTATGATATATTATCACCTCAAATGAGAATTCTAAACATCATAATAATAATGATTATATGTAATAAAAACTTTAATAGTATGATAATTAGTATATCCAACAAAAATTCTAAATATCATTTCACTTTCACAATTAATTTATAAACATTATGAAATTAATTTCGTATTTATTTCAAATATAATGTAGAAATTAGCCCAAAAAAAAACTATAAAATAAGTAAAACAATTCACATGATTTTACTTAATAAAAAAAATTATTATATATGAATTTAATTAATTTTATTTTAATTATATATTTTTATATTGTTAAAATAATATATAACTAAAATAAAAAATAAAAATTGAAAAAAGTGTTAAATTAGTCAAATTGTGCCTAATATATATTGAAGTCTTGAAATTATTGTCTTATGTATTATAAATCTCATTGTTTTATTTAATAGATTAAATTAGTCCTAAGAAATATTAATTTATTTCGTTAAAATAACACTTATCCCAAAAATGATTAAAAAATGATACAATTAAAATATTTTTATGTTTTTTATTCTAACATTAATTTTTTTATAACCTAAATTGAATAAAATAAATAAACGAATAGACATATTCCGTCTCTCCTTCTCATATTTTCTTACTTTTTCGATTGTCAGTCTCTCTCTACCTCTCTCAATCTAATAAGCAATTATTATAAATTAATATCTTATTTTCTTTTATTTTTACTTTTTCATATTATTTTAATGTTTTACAGATTGGGACGAAAAAAAAAAGAGAGTTATTGTATAGAACACATAAGGATAACCAAAATATGGTAAACACTATTTACATAAGTGCTCTTAACAAGGCAAAAGGTCGTTGTAAATTATTTTCAAAGAGAGTTCCAATACAACTTGAAATCTCTTAAAATTTCAAGCAAAAATCATAAAACTGTTTGAAAGAAATATATCGTAAAAACTGTTTTAATTTAGTTAAATATTTAATTTTAAATATTTTTTTGTTAAATAATCTCATTCTCATTTTACACGTAACTTAATTTAAAAATAATATTGAATTATTACATGTTCTAAAAATGTAACACTCAGCTCATATTCAATTTTGTTAAGTTGAATCTAAATCTGTAAAATTGTATGTAAAATTATTTTTGATAAAATTATAATAAATATATGATAAATCATATTGTTCCTTCCCACTTGTAATTTTTTACTGTTTTTTAACCATTCAATTTTATTATATATTTTTAATTTCAATAGCATATTCATAACATGTCGTGTTCATAAAAAATGAAAATAAAATTTAGAATTAAATTATCTTAAAACACTAACAAAATTTATTTCAAACCAAATTGCACCGACATTAGAGAAAAATTTGTTGAAAAAATCCCTGAGATTTTTTTAATCCCACGAATACTCATTAAAAAAAACATTACCGTTACTTTTTTAACGAAAAATTAAAATATGACTAACTTTATATTTTTTAATAAATCATGAAATTTAAAATATTTAACTCATAAATTATAAAATTAATTTATTTTATTTTTTTTAATAATTATAAGTAAGGCAATCTAATTTGAAAAGAAAAATTAAATATTGATAGGCACGTGGACGGTTAAGATTTGTTGGCAATGGAGTTGATGACTTGAAGTTGAAGGGTGCAAAATGGATTAAAAAATAGTATGATATAAATTAATTAATTTTTATTAATAAAAGATTATATTTTTAATTTAATATTTAATTAATAATTAATATATTATTTAAATAAATATTTTTTAAAAATACAAATATTTGATAAAAATAAAATATAAAGTTAATGTAATTAATTTTTTTTAAAAATATATAATTACTTAATATTTAATAAATAAAAAAATTATTAATGATTATATTGAATGTATCCCTTCAAATAATTATTGATGATGACGTGGATTTCTGGCGCTTTCACATGGCAAGCATGGGCTGAAGCCAGAAGCCAGAAGCCAGAAGCCGTACAATTGGTTAATAAATGATTGTGTAGATGTCTTCTACAAATTTGATTGGTTTCTGAAGTGATGTTTTATCCTTGGGCCTTTGCCAAGCGTTTCTAAAGAGCTGTTAAAATGCTAGCTAGATTGTGATGGCTCTCGAAGTCTCAAGTCTGAAAAAAATAGTAACTACTAACTAGCACTTTCAGAAATGTCGGTGCTTCATTTGGCTAATATTTAAGCACACTAAATACTTGTTAGATGATAAGGTAATCAACTTTAATTGACCCACATATTTGGCACATGTGAATCCATTAACATTTTACTGTATTTGACATTAATTTTAAGAATAGTCCTCTTTCTTTGAAAAAAAAAAAAAAAAGCACGTAATTCTCTCTTTTTTCACAACAATTTCGTCCTTTTTTACTTTAAAAAAAAATATTTGATGTCTTATATATAAATAGAACCGTATTAAACTTAACTTTAATCAATTATATTATAAATAGTCTGATAAATAAATAAATAAATAAATAAATATATATATATATATATATAATAAATAAATATTTTATTAAAATATTTTATATTTAAAATATAATTTATTTTAGGTAGTTTTATTATAAAAATTTATTTTATTTTAAAAATAAAAAATATATTATTTTAAATTTGAGAATAAACAAAAAAGTCAATACACATAATTTTATAAATAAAATTTAAATATGTTAAATTACGTATTTAATATAACTTATATTCACTTTTGATTATACAAAATTTTTAAATAATTGTATTATTTTTAGGATAAAAATTCAGAATATTTCCTTTGATTAACGTAAACAATTTGATTTAGACTAGTGACATTTAGACATTTTAATTGTTGCAAGGTTTATTTCAATTAAAAATATGTTGATTAAAGATAAACTTTAATCTTTATATTATTTAATAGTTTTAATTAATCACATGGAAAAAAATGGGATAAAATTAACATATTATTTATCTATTTTTTTGAATTTTAAAAGTGACGGATGAAATATGTAAAATGTTTTTTAGTTTTTTGAAACTATCATTATATCAAATAAATTTATCAATTCATACAATCATCCAAATTAAAAGAAATAATCCTATTAAGAAAATGTGATATAAAAAAAATTCAACAAAATATAAAGTAGAAAAAAATTTAATCCAAATAATTAGAAAGTGAGGAACAATATTTACATTCTTAAAGCAATATTTTAAGATAAAATTATCTATAAGCTCTAAATATCTTTTTATATTATTAATTATAATATCTTTTTGTGTGATATCTATTTTATTAGCATTAATAATTTTTAAGAAATCGTCTTGAAGATAACATCATTATGTTTAAGTTCGAACGCTCATAAGATTTTCCTCAATTTTAAGCAACATGTGCAGCTAATGTGATATATAATTTTTTTTAATGGAATAATTAATTGAGGATCTTTATGGTATGACTATTAGAATTTAGAAAGTATAAAAGGTCTTAATTGTACATAATTGTAAAGTATAAAAATAAAAATAAGAGTAAGGTATTATTTTGGTCATGTTGGTTATAAATTTATGATCAATTAATTTTCTTGTTTATAAAATATATCATTCATATTTTTAATTAATGTTAGTATGTTACTATAGCATAGTTATTTTATTATTTTATATACTTTTGCATTTGTTGGGATGCATTAAAAGAATAATTTGGTCATTTAATGTATTTATTTTCTAACACAAATAACTCAATATTTCAACTATTTTAAACCTATATATCCCAATTTAATCCGTAATATCTCATTAAATCAAATATATATATATATATATATATATAATAAAAAACAATATTTATTATCATTTTTAAATCTTAATGAAATACCAAAATTTCTGATTTCATGGATGCTTCTCGCATTTCACTAGAATCTATCATAAGCTCATAATCTATCATCCTCATTTCCATTGTATTGCATTTTTATACAATTCTTATAATTTTGTAATCAACTTTGCTCAAAAATGAGGTTATGAGAGTACAAGTAATCAAAATTTCAACTATAAATTAATTTTTATAATATTGTGTTTAAATATAAAGTTTTTCATTCAAATATCATTCATACAACAAATATTTATTATAACTCATGGTTTAAAGTTTAAACTCTCTTAATATCAAATATAATTTTAAGAACTCTTACATTAATATTTTAATTATTTATAAATGATGCATACTCACATGTATAGCACGTGCATGTTTGTTAGTATGACAAAAGCTAGAGAAGACTTCAACCCAACCTAACTTCTACAAAAATCTCAATTTAGCTTTTTGCCCGAATAGCCCAGCCTAGCTCCACGTCTTAATAACTGAATCCAATTACACTAATCAAAATTTTCAAGACATACTTTAGTCGATTTTTTTTTTTTTTACCATGAGATAATGTCCTTGAAGATTTCATGGACGTACCCAAAATTTGCCTTAAATAATAGCACCAAACTTCAATTAGAGTCTAAAACATCCCGTTTTGCCACATTTTTTGCTATTTTTATCCATTTTGAGATTTTGTTAAATTTGCCTCTATATTAGTCCCAGACTCCCTGAGTCCTGAGGGCCAACCCGACTGAAGTCCGAACCACACGGGCTTGGGTTTTATTCACCAGACCTAGCCCAAATACGTTGGCCTATATCAATCGAACTGAAAACAGTCACTGTCGTTGATCAGTAACAACTACCTTCTCTTCATTATAATTTGTTTGTTTGTTTAGCCTTCCATGATCAATATTCAATACCATGCTCTAACTTTATTTCAGTTTCTCTGTGATGGAGTTCATAAGGTTTGTGAAGAGGTTTAGTGTCCTTTACAGAGAAAATGCCAAAATTAAAGTATACCCATTTGGCTACACCCAGAAGAGAGCCTTATCTGAGTCCAAGTTTTTCAATAATGAAGACGATCAGGTACTTCCGGTTCTTATAGTTGGTGCAGGGCCTGTGGGTCTCGTACTAGCTATACTTCTAACTAAATTGGGTAAGATGCTTTCTCTTCGTTCCTTTTTTCAATTGTTCATTTTCTAAACTGTTGAATGGATCACGGTTGTCTGGAAGTCATAGGACTAGAAGGCGGTTCAGAACGTTACTAGTAGTTCCTTTGAACTTCGATATAGCCTATTGTTTAATTCATCTGTGCCTAATTGCTTACAAATAAACGGTTTATATAGTCATTGTTAATTGGGAATTTAGCTGATTAAGGTGTAATATAACCTATTTAGCTGGGAGATATTCTTGACATCCTTGTAGAATTCTCGTAATGGGGTTAATGTTTGAACTGAGAATTTTGCGAAAATGTTGATTAAGGAGATAAGATAGAGTTTACGTTCAAATATTACACTTGTGGAAAAGTTTGATCCTGTCGTAACCAAAAAAATTCTCAGTCATGATGAGAAAACTTCAATGTTTACTTTGCTATTGCAAAATCTTTATAATTAGTGCATTTCATTCCTCTTTTTTCGTTCCGTGTTAAGTTGCTCTTATTCCCACTAATCTATAATATCTGTCCTGTTCCTTTTAGGGGTCAAATGTTCGGTTATAGAGAAAAGCAAGAAGTTTTCAGAACATCCACAGGCACATTTCATCAACAACCGAACCATGGAGGTTGGGTTTTTTTTTTATGTTGAAATTATGGTTCTGGGTTATTTGGGAAGCATTAAAGCTTTAAAGGGGCCGTGTATGCTGTAGGTGTTCCGTAAGTTGGATGGCCTGGCAGAGGAGATCCAGAGGTATCAACCACCAGTAGAGTTGTGGAGAAAGTTCATATATTGTACTTCACTGTCTGGTTCAATTCTAGGCTCAGTGGACCACATGCAACCACAAGGTGCAGTTTCTCTTTAGTTCTTCACTTTTCCAGTTCTTGCCACATAGAAGGCTGCTTCTTGATCTTACTATTGAAATTGTATAGTGATGGCCTTACAACAAATTAGGTCTTTTTTCCCCTCATTAGGTGACTATTTGTTGTTCATGTAGATGTAATCATATCAATATGACGCAATAATATGTAATTAGTATTAACTATTAAGCTTTTCAATGTGATTCTACCCATCACCAGATTTTGAGAAAGCTGTCAGTCCAGTCTCTGTTGCGCACCTTTCACAGTACAAATTGACAAGGTTACTGCTCAAGCAGCTCCAAAGTCTTGGCTTCCAGTTTTCTACCTCTGACGGTTTGGAAGGTCTCAACCATGGCATCCTTGAAAAAGGGAAGATATTAATGGGACATGAGTGTTTAGCTGTTGATACCAGCAATGATTATGTTAGTATAAATGCATCTTTTCTAAAGGATGGTAAGTATTTGGAGAGGAATATCAGCTGTAAGCTTCTTGTTGGTACAGATGGTGCTGGAAGTACAATACGCAAGCTCGCAAGAATAAATATGACTGGTGAAAGAGACCTGCAAAAGCTTGTTAGTGTCCACTTCTTGAGCAGAGACCTTGGGCAATACTTACTGAATGAAAGACCTGGTATGCTGTTTTTTATATTCAATACTGATGCTATTGGGGTTCTTGTTGCTCATGATCTCAAACAAGGAGAATTTGTTTTGCAGGTATTTCTGGCCATAAAATAGTTTTTTTGTTTATTATTATTTTTTAAAGTTCTCAGTTCAGTTCAAGCTTGAAAATATGCTTATCATCTCTATAATCCTGCAGATACCATTTTATCCACCTCAGCAAAACCTCGAATATTTTAGTCCTGAGGTAATTTTGTAAGAGATAAATAAAGAGATATAGAGTTTGGTACAATTTGTTCTATCACATTCCATGACAGTGTTTCCAGCTTGTTGAAAGATGCCTTCAGGGTTCAGTTCCGAATAATTGGATGAGAATAACTTTTATATTATCTGCAACAACATGAGAAAAGTGTTTTCCATCTGTAGGACATACTTATCAAATATGATACTGAGGACTATTTAGTTATTCTAATTATCAAACATGATAATTGGAATTTTTACTAATCTATTATGGATTATGGCATTTATGTTGAATTTGTTTTCTTGTAGATGTGTAGAAAATTAATCTTCAAATTAGCTGGTCGAGAGCTTGGAGACATAGATGTGATTGATATAAAGCCATGGGTAATGCATGCTGAGGTTGCTGAGAAGTTTCTCTGTTGGGGTAACCGAATAATACTTGCTGGTGATGCAGCTCATCGATTCCCTCCTGCTGGTGGATTTGGTTAGTAGAGTTCCTTATTATGAACCAAATGAAAATCCTTTTAATGTTATGAAGCGGTACATTTTTGGCCTTGTGATTTGCTACCAAAAATATACTTACGAGTAAAAGTCCTACATTTGTGCAAAAAAGGTGAAGAAAATAAGCAACTCCTACAATGTGGGTTTCTCTTTCTAAATTATGAAAAGGATTTAAAAGCACTAGTCCTATCTCTCTTCTTTTTGCATCCAATTCTTGTGCTCTGGAAATCACATGGTATGTAATCTAGTTGACTGCTTAGGAACAGGGTCAAATCACACTCCCCACCCCTTTCCCTAATAACATTGTTTGGCCTAAAAACAATTCCCGTGCCCCTCTTGGAGAGAAACGGTTATTCCTGAAATTTCTTTACGATTTATGCAGGAATGAACACTGGAATTCAGGATGCTCATAATCTTTCCTGGAAAATAGCTTCTACAGTAAAGGGTATTGCACCATATTCAATACTTAATACTTATGAAACGGAACGTAGGCCGGTATTGGTTTTTTCCTTTTCACTTTCGTGAGATGAGTGTGGTTTTCTTTCCAAAATTGAATGGGATTTTGACATATAGTTATCATATGCCGTTGTCTTTTCAGATTGCCATTTCCAATACGGCTCTGAGCATTCAGAACTTCAAAGCAGCCATGGCAGTTCCCGCTGCACTTGGTCTGAATCCAACTGTTGCAAACTCAGGTAAGACATAATAACTTATTAAATGATGTTACTTTTGTGTTGGGATCTTTTATTGGAGCCTCTTGTGTTTATACTTTGGCATAACCTCCATGCTTTTTAGCGCCATACGGCAGTTACTTTTGCTTTTTGATTCACAGTGCATCGGGTTTTTAATGATGGGCTTGGTTCCATTTTACCATCGGGATTACAGAGGGTAATTCTGGATGGAATTTTCTCAATAGGACGGGCACAGCTTTCAGAGTCTCTTTTGAATGAAAAAAACCTACTTGGATCTTCAAGACTTGCCAGAGTAAGACAAATATTTGATGAAGGAAAAAGCCTTCAACTCCAGTTTCCTGCTGAAGATCTTGGTTTCAGGTATTTTTCATTGTTCAATTCTACAGTTCCAACAGGTGCCTAAGATTATGTTGGAGCTTTTCCCGTGAAATGTTCCAAATACTGGATTTTCAGATTGAGTTACAAACTAGTTTTAAGCTTTATGTTGTCTGATAGCTATCACAACCTATCAATCATAATTTTCATACCCATTCTAGATTATTCCTTGATCAGCTCAACAAATGTCTAGCTTTAGGTTCCTGTCTAATTCCAGGCCACTGATCCTTTAGGTACCTCAAAGGAGCGCTTGTTCCTGATGACGATAGTGCAGTGGGTACTCCAGAAGCACCTACTGGTCGTCGGAGGGACTATATTCCTAATTCAGATCCAGGATCCAGGTTACCACATATGAATCTGAGGATATTGTCAAATTCATCAATTGAGGTAATTGTCAACTTTCTTCATCTTTAATGGTTATGGATTATATAAATATGACTTGTGTTTCCAGCGGTGTAATTCAAGCTTGGTTGCTGTCACATTTTTTTTTCTTTTGAAATTTGTACTATTACAAAAATTTAAAGTCATGCTTTTGTAGGAAAACATTTCAACCCTGGATCTTATATCTATAGATAAAGTGGAGTTTCTTCTCATCATTGCACCTGTGGAGTCATCCTACCATCTAGCTCATGATGCTTTCAAGGTTGCTGAAGAATTCAATGTTCCCATCAGGGTATGCATATTGTGGTCTGCTGGTAGTATTGAAAGAACTGAAGCTGGAAATAGCAAGGCTTCAATGGCACCTTGGGAGAACTACATTGATGTATTGGAGGTCAAGAGGTCATCCGATTCATTGTCATGGTGGGATATTTGTCAGATGACTGACAAAGGGGCCATCCTTGTTAGGCCTGATGAGCATATTGCTTGGCGAGTCAAATCAGGAGTTGTCAGGGATCATATGAAGGAAATGCGAAGGGTTCTTTCTGCTGTTCTGGGTTTATAGTCCAACAGAATTGTAGTAATTATGGCCAAATCAAAGCTATAAATTGTTGGTCATACTACAGCGTTGATGGTCACCAGAACATCGAGGCTGGGAGACGTTCCAATTTTTGGTAAAGCAAGGATTTTATGACTATGCTATGTGATTTCACCACAACTTGATTTGTTTTGGCAGGTAAAGTCTTGACCACCTTACAACTAGTAGTTTATATTTATCTATTTGGACTCCAATAATCTTCATTGAGATGAGAAAAATGAAAGAAATTAACACGCTATTTTGGATTTGGACTGGGAGAAGCTTCTTAACTGTTGAGGTAAAGATGTTATACAGCGGCATTGGAAATGCTGGGATGAAAATTAACTGTATTCTTTATTATTATTATTCTTATTTTGCTGATAAAAGATGTCTATGTGGTGCATATTATCTCAGAAAGTACATGTCATATGTATTATTACTTTGCTATTATTTTTCCTAGCACAAACTTGAAAACAAATTCCCATAATCTCCTTCTTGAACCGCTTTAGAGATAGAACTAAGGGTTCGATGCTGTTCTTTATTAGCAAATATATGGACGAACTTTTGAGTTGTTTCAACCACATGATGTTCAATACTCATTATAATTCTAATTTGTTTTCTGCCGTCAAGTTAAGCCTAATCTATGCAAAAGAAATGGAGAGGGGGAGTTTCAAAGAATTCTCTTTGAGTCGTCTCAAATTCAACCGAAAGGCAAGAATTGAAACTGTATTTTTCTGCTTGTACGAGTTTGAATGCTCCAAATTGCTGTTTTCTTATGTTCATACAATATGAATTTCATGTATTATATTTTCAAACAATGTGATCATTTGGCACGAAGAACCTGGCTGCAAAAGCCGAACATGTTTAGTGTGTGCCATCTTGCAGTTAGTACACCTCTGTGGTACAGCTTGGTATTGCTTCACCAGATTGTATGTTAGTTACTGCAATATTCTAGAAACATTTTTCTTCCCAGTTGTCAAGAGACATACAAAGTATTTTGTCTGATGCAATTTTAGACAAAGATGGGTAAATCATTACTCCCAAAACTCGAGATGATTCGGTCTAGCAGCAATAAAGGGGGTGGTAAATCATGTGCGTCACTGCCAAGGCTAATAGCATGATGGCATGCATAAGCGCACTAAGATAGAAGTATAGGCAAAGATGGGATTAGGTCAAATCATGTAAGATCAATAGCTTGTTCTTCAATCAAATTAACACAATGCAGTTAAAAAATAGTCTTCATTTTGCAATCAATCAAATTACATATTTTCGATTTTAGTCTTTATACAAGTAGCAAGTTGTCAAATGCATGAGTTTCCCTGATAGATTAAAGATAATACGAAGTTCCCCATTCAAGCCTCGTAATACACAGTTCTTCTATTCCCTTTTACGATATCCGTTGATTTAAATTCCAGATATGCTGTCAACAATGTGGCTGACCAATATTTGGACGTCAAGAACTAACGTTAACCATTGTAATCAAATGACCAACAGATGCCGTGGCAATTCCAAGGAATAACCCAGCGATAACCTATGTAGTTGGAAAGAGTTGTGAGAGAAAGAAATGATGGATGAGAACAGCTTTAAAGTTAATCTAACAGTAAATGATAGAGGTACGAAATGCTCCCATGGAGTTAATGTATACGTAGTCTAGCAAAAAGTTATTGATAATGATTTTCAGTTCTACCTCATGACATATCAATAGAACACAATCCATAAGCCATAATGAGCGGAAAACAGGAACATCAATTTTCTAAAACCCAAAAATCATTAAGTAGTATCGTCAATAATTAGCATACTTATTGCATTCTGACGTGAGGGCTGGGCTATATGGTCCATATCTACTTATGTTCATACTTCATTTTATTGCTTTTCTAAATTAAAAGCTTTGTCATCTAAATGAAGGGGAAAAGCCATGTCACGCAGATATCTATCATCAATTATGGCATGCAATCAAAGGCACTATACAGACCTGAGGAGGAGTATGGCCAAGAAGTTCGCGCAGTGGTCTGCTTTCAGCTAGAGGATGCTCAGCTGGAAGTTCGTAGACAATTTGATTCAAAACCTGAAATTTGAATACCCAGTTTGCATGCATAGTTCAACAAACTCTACGACTAATGATGATATAAGGCATATATAATGAAAGTGTGTACTTATGACAAGAAACCTTCATTTCTCGTTCCATTTCAAATAGTTTATGTAGTTAGAGACAAAGAGGATGAAGAAAATGGCATGTGATCGCTAAAAAAAAAAAAAGAGAGGAGAAGATCGAGAAACCTCTGCTTGGCGTCCAGCATGTAGCCTCACCCCCGTGGCATCATACATTACCTGCCACCAAGTTCTCTATGTTAGAGATGTATCATGTGCAATATTAAAAATAATGAAACTCATTGTTTCAATTTTATGGAGCTGACTTGCCGTAGCCAAAGATGGCAACATTAAAGACATTCAGCGTTGATTTTTCTTTGTTAGAAAGTAGCAAGCTAGTACAGAGTCTCATGGTGATGGGTATGATTGTGTTTTGAAGATTCATAACAAACTGTAAGTGAGATATAGTCTTGAGCTCAAGAAAGTAAAAATGTCAAAGTGCTAGGATTTACATTTACAAATTAATACTGCACTTCATCTGATCTGAACACAAAAGTAGGAAAAAGGAAAAGTTATAATCAAATTAAAGGAGAATGAGTGAATGGAGTCATACAATACATGCTAATATCAAAGCAACAGCGAATTCCGGTCCTCCAAAACCTTCTTGGAAACCAATGGCTGCTGCAAGGGCACAAACCGTAGCAGAATGAGAGGATGGCATTCCACCAGATCCAATAAGTTGCTTCAGATCCCATTGTCTTTCCCTATACCTGCAAATCTAGAAAGCTTAAGAGTCTTAGGATAAGAAAAATAAATAGTTCAGAGAACCAAATTAATTCATCCAAATTTAGGATATGAAAATTGATTCTCAAGAAATTAACAACGAAAATAAATCCATTTACAACTCTTTCGACATTTAAGAACATGGGATTCCAGGCCTTAACTTATTTGACTCCAAAAACTAACAAATTTTTGGTGGGCTTATAAATGCATTGGCAGCTGGGTCAAATTGATAGAGAGAAGCCATCTATTGATTGGCAATTTAAAACTGGTTTTTGAAAAGATTCATGAAAAAAATGCATATAAGTAGAGACCATACATTCAAAAGTTAATAGAAGGAAAATAAAAATTGTACCAGGAAGTGAAGAACTTGATGGACTGGGCAATAAGAAAAGCAACCAGAGCAGAAAGAAGAGGGTTATTCGTATAGACTGAAGGCTCTGACGAACTTGTTAATGATCTTGTTGTCCTCCCCATCTCATCAATCTTTTTTTCTTTTTTCTTTCTATGTTCCAAAACGAAAACCCAAATCCCAATTCTCTGTGTTTATTACTACCGCAAAGAAATGCCTAAAATTTATTGATTATGATCTAAAAATGTCAAGCGAAAAAAGAACATTATATGTTATAGAAAGCGAGCTAAGAAAAGAGAGGAGATAGAGACAGGTTTGATTGATTTAAGAAGGCGGGTAGGAATATGAAGAATGAATGATATTAAAAAACAGAAACGCCAAAAGGAGGGGATTTATACGGACAACATTTGGATTGAAATTGCTTTGTTTGGTTGCTTCCTCGTGTTCTTATTTAGCTAACGGTCTTCGGTCCTCCCTCCTCTTCTATTTTTCTCTCTCGCCTTAATTGAACAACTACTATGTATGACCCCTTTGTTTTTTTCTTTCTATATTTCTTAATTATTTAATTATCAATTTTATAACCCTCTAAACTTTTCAAATGTATTGTTTATTGAACTTAATAATTTTATAAAATTTTAAATGGTATATTTTTTTAAACTCCATCACATTCATATTTTAACTATATATTGGTTCAATAGCTCTATAACTAACCTATCGCAACTGGTATAAAAAATAAAATTTACATCGAACCCATGGATGTCAGGATATCTCTGACGTCATAAAATATTTATCAAAATATTAAATCAAATCAAAATTCAAAATAAATATATGTAAGCTGAAAAAATTAAAAATTTTACTATCTACATCCAGGGCTTTCCGGCCCATTCGTTAACGGACCTGATATGTTAAACACCTTATGTATCATAATTAAATTCGGATGAATTGAAATAGAAGCGAAGGACTTATATATCGATTATTTATAATAATAAAAAATAATATATTTAAAAAATAAAAAATATATATTTTAAAAAATAAAATTATTATTTTATCTAAAATAAAATATTCATGTTTGGAACTAACTTAAAGTTAAAATTTTGAGTATATTTGAACCAATAATTTTAAATGGATTTAATACGTGCTGATGAAATAAATTATAAAATATTATATTTAAATAAATATATATTTTATAAAATTTAGTTATAATTAGTACTGAAACTGACCTTAAAATTATAGTTACCCGAGTCTAATTAAGTTTTAAGTTAAATCAAGGCAAATCATTCAAATTTTAATAAAGTTGAGCTAAATTTACATCCCCGTCTCTACCACACATCCATAAACTGACCGGCCCTTAGTATCTAACATACTAGTGTCTGCCGTTTACAAATTAGGGTTTTAGGATTTTTTTCGCCTCCGTCAGCCACCTTGCAAAGGCAACGCTAAGATGGTGAAGGGGCGCCAAGGAGAACGAGTTAGGTTCGTCAATCGCTATCTCTACATCCCCTTTTCTTTATCATTTGAAAATTTTATTTTTCATTTATTCATTAAATTATTGATTTCAAATTTTCCTTACTATTTTCTTTACTCTGATCTTATATCAGACTCTACATTAGAGGTACAATCCTCGGATACAAGAGGTAATGCTCTCGTTTCTTTATGGAGTATTTCTGTTTCTTCACATTTTTATTTAATTGTTTGACTGCTGAGAAAATCCTAATTTGAAATATGGATTGATCATTTGATGTGATTGCTTTATATGGGAACTGGTGGGATAAATGAGGAGAGTCACATACGTTTTGGGTTTTGACGTTGTGTGATTAATTTTATGATGTTGGATTTTTATTGATATCAGATCGAAATCAAACCAGTATCCAAACACCTCACTTATCCAGATTGAAGGAGTCAACACTCAGGAGGAGGTCGCATGGTACTTAGGTAAGCGCATGGCTTATATCTACAAGGCCAAGACTAAGAAGGATGGATGCCACTATCGCTGCATTTGGGGCAAGGTAACAAGGCCTCATGGCAACAGTGGCGTAGTTCGTGCCAAGTTCAAGTCCAATCTGCCCCCAAAATCTATGGTATTTTTAAAGATTAATCGAATTTAGGGTACTTCTCTGATATATTTGATGACAAATGTTATTTTGCCTGACTCCATTCCATTTGTTCTTTGCTAGGGTTCTAGAGTCAGGGTGTTCATGTATCCCAGCAACATATAATAAGGTAGCTCTTATTGGATTTATTTTATGTTAAAGAATTCTGAATGGTATTATAATCTATGTTACTAACTTGGTAAACGGATACTTTTAGAAAATTAAGTGAACATTTTGTTTTTGATTTGACATTGCATAGCCTTTTGGTAATAAAAATTTAGGATATACCATTCTTTTCAAAGTTGCAGTTGCAATACTTGTGTTACTATGTTTTTCTCCAAAATTCAAATTACAAGCCTATAAGAATGATCTGTTACAAGTTGTAGCAAAAATGTCTATCCCACATATTTGTTGTAATTCAGGTCAGTTCATCTTATTTATTCTGATAAGTGCAAGCATAAATAAGATTTTTTATTAGTGAAACATAGTTGTTTGTAGGCTAGGAACCGAAAGATAGTTGCTTTGATTTCCTTGATTTTCTTAAAAATTTCAAATTACAATCCTATGATGCTATGTTGCATTTTGCAGTATAATTTCTGCCCCCATATTTGCTGTAATTTATCAGATCACTTCATCTGACTTCTATTTATTCTTTTAATTATAATTACGAGCATATATAAAATTGTTCATTAGTGAAAGATAGTTATATTTAAGCTAAGAAGTTACTGAGCAATCTTGCACGTTCTTGCTTGGTGGTTGAATTTTTTTCATTGCTTCATGTGTTGATTAGTAATGTTGGTGAATTTTCTTATTATCTTTTGGCATCATTAAGACAATGCATTTTCCATGTTGTGTTAGGAATTATCAGTTTCTTAAAATTTGTTTATTCTGCTTTGGTTCTAATTACTATTTGTTCTCTTGCAGTTATGGATGAATTATTGATGATAGATTAATGATTATATGGAGGGATCTGTTTTCATTTAGAATGGTGGAAGTCGAGGCTTGGATTTTTTTAGTGTTGAATCATTTTTGTTTATTGGACAAATGTCGAATACCAAGTAATATTTCCAATTGGAAGTTTATTACCCCCTTTTTGTTAGAATATTTAATTAGTTGATGAAATGGAAAAAAAAAAACTAATCGATATTCTAATGAAATTGCTTTTTATTTTGCTTTTGACGTATTTGTTGGATGAATCAGTTCTACTTTTCTTTCTACCCTCTTTACGACTTCGGAACCAGTTGCCAGATTGGTGTTATATTTCTTGATTTTTGTCGTTGGAAAAGAACTATTAGATTGTACAAACTCCCTGTTCTGCTAGGGTTTCTAAGCAAAAGAACTCGGTGCTTTCGCTTTCCCCTTCCAAATCTACACAGGGTTTCTTTCATTCAAGCATCATATCAAAAATCCATTTGCTTTTCTTATTCCTCATCGGGTTGGGTGTGCACACACTTTTAAATCTAGCTATCATATATGGATAGCTAAATGTGATTTTTCACTCTTGTTAACATATTAGATCCTTATTGTGAACAAACAAGAGTTACAAGACATTGTCTGGCAAACTTATTGGTTAAACTGTTCTCTGAAATCCTCCCAGATTCAGGAACCAATAGTCGAGGCGTTTGCATAAAATTACCACTGATCCGTATCAAACATATTCATTTATGAGATTGAAGCCTGTGGAACAGTCTTGTTGAGGTTGAATCCAGTTAGCCCCATCTCCTCTTCCAAGCTGGCACTGAAAGCAATACAAGAGCAGATCTTGCCAGGGAACCTCCATATTAGTTCGTTGTGGATATTTGGGAACAAGTGAATTGCCGAAACTCCCTCCCCAAAGACCTATCTCTGCATTTTATGCTGCTTATAATAATCCTCCATGGCCTAAATTGCAGTTGACATAATCTATAATCTCAAGTCCCAACTTGATGCCACCATTTGTGCTTCGTGCGTCAATCACCAGTCCACCTTGCAACGATTTACCCAATTCAACACCACTATTATACTCCATGGCTTTATAAACAATGTATGCAATGCATGGGTGAGAGTGATTCAAGATTTCGAATGAGGCAGGTTATATTATCGTGTGTTACATAAGTCTCCTTACTAGCTCCACTTTGGTTGGCAAATTCCTAACTCTGGGCTATAACAACACTTAATAATGATAAATGATAAGTAACGTGTGAGTTTCATTCACACTTATATCAGTGCTGGAGGGATTGAACCAAACCAGAATCACTAACCTACATCAGAAATTTAGTAACGTGGAGAAACTTTACAATTACAACATCAACAAAGTGTGCCATTTCTTACAAATAAATCAGAATCAACAATTGAAAATATCCCATATAGCCCCTCAAACAAAACGCAACTAAAATACAAACACTCATGCAGGCTGATGGGAATAGCTGAGGTGGTGACTGAAACGATAGGAAAAGAATCACATTATAGTGCAATTGCACTTCGATTCCAGTTTTGGAGGAGCCTTCATGTTCTCCACCTCATTAGGAACTCCAACATTGTGTTTCAAGGATTCATCAATGTTTTCATCATTTTCAATCTCACTAGAAGGGGGCTTTGAACCTGTTTCCACCCGCCTTTGCTTGACTTTTTGAGATTTCAGAGAGCGTTTGCCAACACCTCTGCCTCGTGGATCCTTCTTATGAGAATTAGATTTTCCCAATACTGTGACTGTTGGCTGGGAGCTTTCTAGAGGAGTGGAGCTTTCCTTCTCCATTGCTACGTTTGCAGCCTGGTAGGCCAGATCATGGACTATGGAGCTGCAGAAGAGTATTGTATCTGTTGCCTCTTCAAGTGTTAGGCTTCGCGTCTTTCTTCCCTTGTGGCAATCTACCATTACAGTTGATCCTTGTTCTAATGGAACACAAAGTTATCAGCAAGAGCAGATTCTATAAACACCTTGAAACTGGGCTTAAATTGACAACAAAATAAAAGAAAAATATGCCTTGATGAAATAGTCATCTTCATGTTTGAAAATGTGAAAAGGGTTCCAAATGGAATATGGAACTGCGGATGGTTCTCCAAAGTTGCACTCTAAGCAAGTTTCACAAATGGATAATACAGTTTACCTCATATAGAAGTCCATTAATGCATGCATGTTTACAGATATTGAAAAGTTACAAAACATATAGACACAGATAATTTTCCATAGCAGTTAATGAAAATGTAATTAGGACAACCATATCAAGAAAATTCCACAAATCAGATTTAAGGGACACTAAATTAGACACATGGACAAGAACAAAAAAGTCACCCATACATCTTTACTGGGCAACATGACAGGAGAAAGATCAGGGTATAGCTTACAAGCACTTTCAAGTTTCAAAGTTTGAAATAGCTTCGTTTTATCTTGAGGAAGGTCATAGAAGGAAGAACTTACACATATCATTAACACACTAGGATACGTTAGCTCAGTGTCTCTATAATTCATAAATCTATATATATATATATATATATATATATATATATATATAAAAGTATGAATTACACCTAATATCTCTTTGGACAAAATTATTCATATATTTTAAGCTATTGATAATAGCTGCCCTTTTATGATCCATTATGACATTAAATTAGAACTCTAAACATGATAATAAAATAAGGATTACATCCAATAAAAACTATAATTATATGATGATTACCACATTCAATAAAGACACTAAATATTATTTTACTTTCATAATTACTTTTTTATTTATTTTAAATATGTTGTACAAATTAACAGAAAAATTAAAATAAGTAAAACAATTTATGTTTTTTAAATAGTAAATAAAAATTTACAAACCAGAGGAAGGAGTTGCTAGATTATAGTTTTTCCTTCAATTCACACATAATTGTTAGATATCATATGATGATGTAAAGGAAATGTTTAACAAAAAATTTGTTACTTAAAATGGAAACATCCTTCTTGGAAGCAAATGCTTTAGTAAGGTGCTAGTATGATGGATAAAAAACAGAGAAAAAAAAAAAAAGATCAAAATGCATACCTAAGACACCTTGTGACTGGTCAGAGGTGGTTGGCTCAAGAACAGATTCTTTCACATCCATGTTAGAAGAAATCGGCTCCAACACTTCATCTAAAGTGCTCTTCAATGCAAGAGAGGCACCGTCGCTGCCTGAGCTGGGGCTAACTTGATGACTTTTCTCAGATTCTATTTCAGATGATGCAATCAAGCAGCTATGAGCAGCCAACTGTACATTGCCTACCTCATCAACGTTAATGGCATTTTCCTCCTTGAAAGAAGATTCTGAACTTGCAGCAACAGGTTCTATTTCTGTGATATCAATTGCATTGTTTCTAAAGTCAGAGCATTTTCCATTAGTAGCAAAGCCTTCACAGGTTGGAAGCAATGCTAGCTTGTCCTCCAACTGAGTAACATCTTTATCCCTCAGCAATACTGTTGAAGATGCATCAGCTATCCTGCTATCCTTGTGTTCATAATCATCTTCGCCTATGGCTACCATGGTAAGAGATGCGCTAGTATTATCTGCTTCTGTACATCTGGATGACAGCATCTGTTCTTCAGTGTTTAAGGGTGTCTTCTGGGCATCATTGCATTGCTTAGTGTCACCAAAGTACTGAAAGTTATCATCATGTGTGGTAGATGAAGGATCTAGTGCTTGGTGATCATAGTTCACAATTCTTGAGAAAGATGAGTTGATGGTTTCAGGTTTCCCAGCATCAGTTTCCTTGTCATAATCAGAAACCTGAAAATTATCTTCAAGCGAGCTTATTGAAAGGCCTAATGCTTGCTTAACATGGTTTACAACTCCCATAGAACTTATAGATTTTGTGCTCATGTCATATTTTTGATTCTCCATTTCTGATTTCTTGCCACTTAGCTGCCGTTGAATCTGATTCTCTGTTTGCTTGGCTAAATTGTAATCAGTGGAGGATGATGCAGACGAAGTCCAATGCCCAGTGGAACTTCTCATACTATTTAAACTATCTTTGGAATGTGACAGGTCACCATAAGGGACACTTGTGGCTTTAAAAGTCCTGCCTTGAACAACAGGCCCCTTGCTACTATTTGTCCTGTTGAGTAGTACAGAAATACCAGCTCCTTCTGAAAAGTAAACCTTTGGATTAAGGTAATCATCAGAATGAAATAATTTCTCCCCAATGCACTCAATATTAGGCAGGCTGCGATGAACAGCAAAAGGACCCGTTTCTTGCTGTTTAGCAAGCCTATCGCCTTCCTTCACTTCTGGTTTTGCAAGAGAATTCTCTTGCACATAATCATCACTTTGCTCGAGGAAAGAAACTTTGCCTTCACCATCATGTTCTTCATCATTGAGGGATCTCTTGGATTCATCTGCATCGGCATTTTGTAGCAATTTAGGTACAACAATTGTATGTGACAATTCATTAAATGGTTTTTCTACTTCAGTAACTTTTATGAGCAATTGTGAGGAAGCCTCAACAACCATAGCCGTCTCTAATGCAGCGATGCTCAAAAGTTCATCTTTCCTACTACATGCTAGGCAAAATTTATCCTCACTCTCCTCTTGATCTGTGGCATTAAACTTGCGACCACATTTGGAACAAAGTGCCATGTTTTCTGGACTATCAACTTCTAGAAACTCATCCTTAACATGAGAGGCTACAGAAATTGGATCAACTCCCATTTCACTATCATGTTGGCAAGAAATTCCATGACCAGCAGGATGACATTTGATTCTAGATCCTCGGTCGAAGTTACTAGAATGAATGTCAATTGATTCATTGGGGATTTCATTCCCAAAGAATCCCTTTTCAATATCAATCTTATCAAAGGAAAACATTTCCTCGTGAACATCAGAATATGGTGTTCGCTGACATTCACTGGTTGTATCATCATAGTTGTGATCACCCCCTTTGGTATCAAGCACCACACTTGTACCTTGCTCGGAACTAGCATTACTACTGGTTGTAACTGATGAATTTCTTGAAATCAGATGATGATGGGCAGAACTTGATTTTCCAACATAAAAGGTGGTACTAGGGACACTGGATAATAGAGGCCTAAACATATTCTGAGGGCTTTTACGATGATCCTGCAAGGATATAGTGTAGAGATTGGATGAGATGCGAGCTAAAAACTGTAACCAAGCTCATGAAACGAATACTACATACAATATTAATCATGTTAAAATCCAAAACCTTACCAGACTTGGACCAGAAATAAAGCAGTTAAATCAATGGTATGTTTTTACCCCCCAAAAACAGCAAGGCATAGAAGTTCAAATCTACAATGATTCCGCCATTTTTGGGCAGTTAATCAGAATGCCCGTATTACAAATATGACTGCCAAAATATATAAATAAAAATAGAAACTGACTTTCTCCTTGGTTAGCAACTCAAATAAAGCAAGATTTCGAATTGTAAAAAAATAATAATAAATTAAACGTGATTACCTTCCTGAGAAAGAGAGCATGTGTGTGTGTATTCATAGAAAAAATATTGAGAAAGGCAGATGCATGCATGGTACAAAGTCTTGTAAAAAAGTTACAAGACAAATGAATAAACTGATCACAAAGGACATAGCCAATTGAACTATATGATAAAATACCATTTGTCGAATGGCAGAATCAAAAGATCTTTTTGGTGCAGAAGATGGGGACACTATTCTGGTTGGTTTTTTTGAGACTGCTAGAGTTCTGTTGTTTGAGAGAGCAGACACTCTCCTTGGTGTTGATCTGTCTAAACTACCAACAGGAACTGGCTGTAGAGAATCAAGATCATCATCAGCAGAAGACCCTATAGAACCTTTGCTGTAAGAACTAAATGGGTCTCCTTCATGACTATGTGGTGAACCAACACTTCTGGAAGGAGTTGGAGACATGGACTGCCTCCTGAATTTTGAGGAAGAGTCCCTTCCATTCCGAGACACTGGAGATGAACCCCTTACATATGCAGCCGGACGATCAGAAAGAGAGGTTCGAAGGTTGGGAGGGGAATCGGAGGAGAATCCTGGAATATTTGCTTGCCATGCTTTTATTTTTGGAGAAGCAGAGCCCCCCCGAATTGTCTTGACAGGTGAAGTTCCTCTTATCCCTGGTGAGGTCATAGAAGCACCAGGCCCGGTACTCATTCTCCGGTGAGTGGGAGTAGAGGATCTTGAGGCCGGGGTTGAGGTTTTACTTGGCGGTGTAGATGGTCTACGTGATGGGGTAGCATGCTGTAAAATTGGACTTGGACTGGAATTGCGGATTGATGATGGACTGGAGTGACGGGCTGAGGATGGACTGGAAGGACCTACTGATGATGGCCTTCCCCTTGACTGGAAACTACTTCCAGAACGAGGAGAAGGGCTCAAGCGATTGGGACTAGCACTAGCCCTACTGCTTCGGTAACTCTTCTCCATCTGTGAAATATGTTCCATAGATGTAATTATTTACAAAATTAATGATAGAATTCAAATGTTAAAAAGGAATAATTTAATAGAAGATAATAAACATAATGGAGTCTTCTATAAAATGATCATCTACCTACCGTGGATGATCTAGTTATAGAAATTGGTTGACTGCGAGGCCTCCCCCTTTGTGCAGAACTAACTGGGATCGGTTCATCGTCCAATGAAGGAAAAAGTGGTGTGTCTGGAGGTGTTATCAACCTTAAATCAATGTCACCAAACATACGGTCATGATCTCCAAAAAGGAAATAAAACAACAGTAGAAATATTGTCTCAAACATCATGAAAAGGCTAATGCAATGCAACGTATCAACAAAAAAAGGCTAATACAACATATAACAAAAAAAAAAAAAAGGAAAAAAGAAAACAAAACAAAAGGCTAATGCAATGCATTTCACATGAAGAAACTTAACTGTTTTTATTTTTTATTTTTATTTTTTTTGTGTGACTGAGAAATCATTTACTTGTTGACAGACGAAGAGGTTGACACTTTTACACATTGCACACACTAGAATTTCCAGTTTTCTGACAATATGCTTAAAACATTAGGATTTATAAGTTGTATTATGAAAGCACACGTGTAACCCTGACAACTTTCACTAGCTGCTACTTGGATTACATTCCTAGGTACTAAAGAGTTAATTGTCTCTATCTGCTCCATGACAGCAATAATTTATAGTTTGAAGCAAAAAACTTCTATCGCAACCTCAAAACAGCAAAAATTCAAATACATGAATCACAAACAACCAGCTTCTAATGTTTACCTCATTACCTTGCTGTAACTTACAGGCATCATAATATACACCTCGTCATAAAAACAGTAAAACAAAAGCAGGAAGTTCAATAGATTTCCGCCAGGATGAAAAGGAAAAAGTAACTAACCAATCGTAGTCATTTTTCTCCCCGTCTGCAGTAAGTAGATCACTAGTCTCTCCTCGGGCAGGAATGGAGATCCCTAACTTAACATCTGAGAAGTACCTCAATGTAGCTGTAAAATCCAAAAAAAAAACAGATAAAATGAAAATCCTTAAGCTAACCAAAACCCAAATATAGAAAGAAATATAAAAACTCTAATCTAAATATAAATCTTAAAATGGAAGCAAAGGGTATTACAGAATGACTCTTCAAGGTCATCTGACGACGGAAGCAGGAAGTTGTCTCTTTCACGGGTATGCATTTCATTAAACAAGGCGAGATCTTCATCTTTCTCTAGAAGCAGTCCACCATCAAAACTGTGTCCTCGCTCGTAATTGCGGGCTCTCGGCTCTCTTCCAGGAGAGCACCTCAATGCTGGTGAAGGAGGCATCTTAGCCACCAAAACTGTAGTGTCAAAATCCACACCCTAAACACTATACAACCATCATATAATTTCTATAAATTATGGTAACAATTACTTTAACTCCAACAAATACCAAACTGGGTTTTGATTCTTCATCTTCGAGAAATTCACATAGACTAATCAATTCCCAGCTCCAGCGACCATTAACCCACAGTAACCACAGATGATGCGTCTAATTCAACTTGACACCAAAACTTTGTAGAACAAATGGACAATTACTACAAATTATAGTAACCAAAGCAACAGTATCATTGGAATTGCAGACACCAAACCTTCACGAACATTATAATTAAAAACAAAAAAACACCAATCCAGTTGAAATCTTATACATGTAGAAAATCTCAAAACCCTAGATTCCTTCAGCAGGACGTACCAAGAGTAATCGCACCACCCAAAATGCCCAAATATAAACTAAAATTGAACTCCAACTGACCACTCCAAGCCTCATTGGGAATTAAAACCATCGGAGCGAAATTCATGAAGCTTCTGATAAGTACTTGCAGTGCTCGATCCAAGTCAATACTGGTTCAAACTCAGTAAAGGAAGGTCACCAAGCGCTACTAAGATCTCAAGCTCGAAGATAAGAAATTATGACACGCCTATTACTATGCCATGAATGTTGTATGAGTGTCGGATCTGGAACATTTATTGCTCTTGTCTGAACATAAGAACGGAATTAGGGAAACGGATCGGCGTCAAACAGCCCTCTATTTTCCAGCATTTTCATTTCTTTCTCACTCCTTCGGTAAAATTTTATGTTGCTTTGGAAATAGAAACTGAAATCAAAGATGTTAACTCGTTACTCGTTAAACCTTTTGTTGTATTTTGGATTTGCTTCTTTTCTCCACAGCAACCTTCATTCATTTCTTTTCCTTTTTTTTTTTTTTTGGTACAACTTTTTCATTTTTATTTTTATTTTTATTTTAGTATTACGCCTCTTCTTTACTACGACACCGCTACTATTCTACACGTACAATTTACAACTCCATTTATTTATTTTTCTTTCAATATAATGTAATAATATCAGTAATTATTTCTTTTAGACGAATTAATAATTAGTAGTTAGGATTCCCATCCTCAAATAATATCTATTTATTAATTTCAACCTGTAGTTATACCAAATAATAGTATATTCTCTCATATGTATTAAACAGTTACAGACTAATTTTGGATTCTTGTTGATACCGAATACATGTCCTAAATAACATATACTTTATATATTTAAATTAATCTAAAAATAAAATATTAATTATATATAAATATAAAAAGTATGTAATTTAAATCTTGGTTGCTGCATGTTTCATAACGAACTGTGTCAAAGTTCATCTGCTAGCAAGAGACTGATAACTCATATAATTATTCGATAATCCGTCAGCAGTTAGAGAGGCTTATGGTTTAAAAAAATATGGTAGTTCAAAGCGGTAGATGTTAGCTTAATTCGATCTGGCCATTCGTTTAAATTTAAAAATTACATAAATAGTTCCATTTTGCATTAAAAAAAATTAATATATAGCTCCATTCATCATTCAATAAATACTTAAGTTTAGCCAACTTTAAAATTTTAGGTGAATTGTAGACTTTCAAATTCAATATAATTCATTCAAAGATTCAAAAGTAAAAAATTCGACCGAGATTCGTAACCTTACACTTTTAATAATGAGTAATATATATATATATATATATAATTATTGCATTTTTAAAATAAAACATCAATTATTAATTAAATATAAAATTTAATAAAAAGATAATAAAATAATTTAGAATTATTTTATAACAAAATATTAATTAAATTATAACATATAAATTATTATATCAACAAAATATATTTGAAAATTTACATATAATAACGCCTATAAGTAATATAAATAACACCCAAAATATTAAATGAGATTAAATTAGTTGTAATTAGGTGTGACAATTTGTATTTTTGATTCACTTAATTGAAGAACATAAATCGAATTAAAATTTGACTAACTCAAATAACTTTAAAAAAAATAGGGCTAAGTTCAAGTTTTATCGGAACAACTTATTAGTTTGAATAAAATAATATTTAATTTAAAAATAAAAATAACATTCTATCTTTTTTTAGTTTATATTAGTTCTTTTTTCATTCTTTTTTTTTAAATAAACTGATAAGAAATAAATAATTATATTTTATTCATTATATCATACAATTATATTATTTTATTTAATATTTGACTCTTTTAATATTCAATTCTACGGTCACTTTAAACAAAATATATATATATATATATATATAATCTTAATTAATATTATAAAATTTTATTTTTAAATCGATTAAACATTAACATTTATAATAAAACTTCAAAAGTTTATCAACACATACTGTGTTATTTTAGGTTTAACTAATTCATTATACTATTAATGAAAGCTGTATTCTCATATAACGTTATATGTTATTTGCATAGTTTATAATTTTATAAATATTTGTATCTTTACAATATTTGTAAAGAATTCATTAATAATTAATGCTGGTTTAAATTTATTTGTTTATTTTTAATTTATGATTATATTTATTATCTAAAATTAAATTATATTGGAATTAAGATTGGACCTATTTTTTCAACCTACGTGAATTTTCGTTGAACATGAAGTAGTTAATTAGTTAAATTTTAATTTAAATAATATTTAATTAGGTAATATTTAATAAAAAAATTTAGATTTATAATTTTTATTATAGTAAAAATATATTAGTCATAAATATTATTTAAAAAAAAAATTCTTTCCCAGCTGGTGCGTGTTACGTGAGCGGTCACGGTAGAGTTGGGTCTTAATATTAATGTTGGAATTATTTTGTTAGAAACAATATCAGCCCCTGCTTCGTTGACAGTAATTAATTTAACTTATTATTTGATAGTCACATCGATGGAAGAAAACATGATATTGGTATAGATACTGAAACTTAAATTTTATTAAAATGTCGTGGGATATTGATTAAAAGTAACGATCAATTAATTTTACATTTTATTAAATTATAATAATAAATAATATATTTAAATTTAAAATTAAAGGTTAAATTTTTTGTGTATGTAAATTATGTAATGTTATTTAAAAAAAGAATACAATTTTATAAATTGTGAAAATGAGAAATCAACAGTTAAAAATTTATTAAATTTCTTCTTATTAGATAATATTGTTATAACTTAAAATTTTATTTTTATAATTATTATTTATTAATGAAAAAATTATTTATAGAAACAAAATAGAAAGTTTATATGATAATAACAAAAATGAATACTCTTAAATTAATAGAATAATATATTATTATTTTTAATTAATGGTTAGATTTCAAATTAAGCATGATTTGGCAGCCTGAAGTTCAAAGATGGAAAATGAATATTAGTGTTGTGTAAACATTCCAGATTATGAATACTGAGTGCTCAAATGAACCTTGGAGGAGTATATATGACATATCTATCAGAGTACAAAATGTGGGGTATCAATCGAAAAGGTCAACGTAACAACTGGGTTATCATTAAGTCATTAACTTAATGCACTAATGAAAAAAAGGCTAAGCAATTATGTCGTTTTAATTGGTTGGTGAAAGGTGAAACTTAGAAGGCGTCACTCTTATCATAACTATTATGTTCCTGTCCAATCTTTGGCTTCAAATGGTTTTTTTTATGATGCTTCAAATAATATTTAAGAACGAATAAAAGAGCCTGAGCGGTCTGTTGCACCAAAGCTTTTTATAAAATAAAACGTGTAAATAGAAGATTAGAGGCTTGATGTGCACAGTATATGAATTATAAAATGTTATTAAAGAAAAGGAAAACTAATAATAAAGAATGATAGTGACTATTTATTATATTATCAATTAAAAAAATTAAACTTAAATAAATATCAAAAATAGCTAAACAAATAATAATGCTTGAAAAAATGTATTTCTTGAATTATGATTCTTATGATAATTTAATATATTTTAAATTTTTGAATTTAAATATTATTGATGGATTTTTATTTTAAACTAATAAAACTTATTTAAAAAAATAGTGATGTTTGCACTAAAATACATCATTGGTGGTGGTAGCTATGAAAATAATAATAAACATTTCAATTTTTATATAAAATAATTATTTAATTAATTTTAGGATAAACACTTTTTTTTTTTTAATGTTTAACATTTTTTATATTATGTTATGAAAAAAAACATGTAACTTATTTATAATATTTACGAATATACATTAAAGATTCATCACAATATAAATACATATAGATGTATATGCGTGCGTGTTTAGTGCTTGTGATAGGATAATAAGAGTTAAATTATGCAATTATTAATTCCATTATTGGTATTTATTAAAATTGTAAGGGTTTTAAGGGTTTAAAACCCAGATGTATGTTTGTCAAACATAACTTCTAAAAATTTGTGTGAAAGTAGAATAATTTCATTATAAATTAAAATTATGTGTTTTTATGTCAATCTTTGTTAATAAATTTTTTAAATAGAACATATTATAAATTTTTTATAAAATATAGTCATTAATATTATCTATATATTTAATATTTTTTTTATAAAAATAAATAATTAAGATTAATTCATGCATAAATTTCTCTTTTTGTCTAAATTTAATTAACCGTAAAAATAGTTTTTTAATAATTCAATTAAACACTAAAAAAAATTATGTATCGGGTGATACTGACATAGTTTAAATAGGGATAATGTTTTTTTTTTTTAATAATTTTTTTCAATCATCTTGCGTGTACATCCACATATCTCTGGGTCTCACCAATTATGTGAGATTGAAAAAATAGTACTTGCAAGTTGCAACTATTATAAACTTTTCATAAATTTAAAAGTTATAAATATCCATATTGTAACCTGATTGTATAGATATGAAAATTTTAGTTATAATCTTTCAATTTAAATAATTTATTTAAATTTTCATAATTTTTTTAAATTTAATCAAAAAATTTCAATTTTATCAAAAAATAATTTATCAAACATTATACTTAATTATAACTTAACTTAACTTTTCAATTAATTCCGTCCCATGACTCAACATATAATTTTATATATAACTTATAATTTGGTCAACATTTAATCACATATAATTATGTTAGTGCTAAATTTATTCGTAGAAAATTAAAATATTGAATTAAATTTGTTAAATTTGACACTTTAATTATAATCTTTCAATTTATATAATTTATTTATAATTTAATAATTTTTTTAAATTTAATAAATTTAATCTAAAAATTATTAAATTAGTTTATCAACATTATACTTGATTATAACATAACTTTTTTAATTCATTTTGTCACATGATTCAATATATAATTTTATATATAACTTATAATTTAGTCAACAATTATTTAATCACATAATTATGTCAGTGCTAAATTTATTTAACAAAAATTAAAATATTGAATTAAATTTATATAATAATAATAATAAAAAAAAAAACTAGTATTATTATATAGATTATAAAGGAAATGAATAAACAAGTAATAGTTAAATAAATTCTACAGTTTGCATTGAGGTTGGTATTTTAATAATACTTATATTTATTTTTTTTATATTTATTGTTATTAAAATTTTTAAGTGGTATCTTAAAAGTATTTAAATTCTTAAAGTATCATCTTTTCAGTTAAAAACTAATCATATACATGACATACAATAAAAAATGAAGTATAAATTAATCATATTAAATTCTTTATTATTATTCTTTGGTTTTATGCCACATTTTTTCTTTAACTTTAAGGATGATTAATTTAGTCATGTAGTTTAAAAATATTGTCAATTAAATTTAAATTTTAAAAATTCAAATTTTTTATGAGTAAAATAAAAAATCATTAAAATTAAATAAAAAATATTTTAAAGAACTATTTATCTTCTCTCACCCAAATTTTTAATTAATTATTTTTTTACTAATAATTATTTAATTATGTTACTTTAGTTCTATAAAGATAATATTTGTTTTATTTTTCAGATCAAAATGAATCGAATATAATATTAATTTTTCTTTTAATTATTTATTATTTATTCATTTTGTTATTTTTTTTAAATTTTTAACTTTAATTTGCCTATTATTTATTCATTTTATTCTATATAAATTTGGTATCATAATTAATACAATTTAATTTTCTTAAATAAAATTTATGTCTAAAAATTTTCAAACAAAAGACTTCACTCATAAAGGAAAAGGGCAAAAAAAAAAAAAGATCAATCTCAATAAAATGGGAGAGAAAAAAATATTTAAATTTTCTTATTTTTTAAATTATATAACTAAATTAGCTCATATTTAAAGTTATATAAAATGGGCTAATTTAAAGTTACATCTTTAAAAATTGGCTAATTTACTCATATAATTTAAAAAATTATTAAAAATAATAATAAAAAAAACTCTATATATTTGTTTTATCTCCTATTTGAGATAAATTTTTTTTTTTGAGCATTTTTATGTTTGAAAAAAATTAAACAAATTTATGTAGAATAAAAGAAAGAAATAATAGACAAATTAAAGTTAAAGATGTAGACGGAAATAAGAAAATAGCAAATAATTAAAAAATAAATTAATATTGTATTTAATTAATTTTAGATTGTAAAATAAATAAAATACTAATAAATCTAAATAATTATTAGTAAAAAAATAGATAATTAAAAATTTGTAGTGAAAGAAGATATTTTTTTTTATTTTAATGGTTTTTTATTTTATTCTTAAATAAATTTTATTTTAAATGATAATATTTTTAAATTATATGACTAAATTAATCATTTTAAAAATTAGAGAAAAATGTAATATAAAATTCAAAAAATAATAATACAAAATTTAAAATGATCAATTTATTCTTGATTTTTTGTTGGATGACATATATATAATTAACTTTTAGTCAAAAATATATTAAATTAAAAATTTGAATACTTTTAAGATACCACTTAAAAATTTAAATAATAATAGTTATCAGATGAATATATTTATAATTAATGTACCCGTTTGCATTCCACCACCATCCCTAAAAGGTAATGAAGGCGTGTGAGGTTTTCTCAGCTAGTTGAGTCTTAAAAAAACAAAAACAAATGGAGCATCTAGTCATGTTTTGCCCTTTTAAGGCAAATGCTAGACATAAGTGGAGGCAGTTATCCTTATTTAAATTTTTAGTATATAAAACGGCAACGTTTCTGGCCTTTGCAAATTGCAACGCCGTCGTTTTAAGTCGGCAGGTAAACAACTGTCAACTAACAAGTACAAACAAAGCGACTGCGCACCTGCGAAGTGCATACAGGGTACCATATTGATAGAGTAACAACTGAGTAGGTGCGATCCAATGTCGGCTGCTTTACGATATCGAACATCGCATCTTTCATCTTCGTCACGTATCCTCCAACAATGGAAGTTAGGTTTTTCCAATTTCAGCCACGCATTCACTTCGTCCACCTCTAGTCCAAACACCAAGGGGCTTCTGGAGCTTCAAGAGGTCGAGAAGGTTCTGAGTGACGTTAGAGCCGACAATGTGAAGGTTTTACCGTTTCGTAAACACTGTGACTGGGCCGATTTCATGGTTATTGCTACTGGAAGGTCCACCTGGCATGTCAAGAACATTGCTCAAGCCCTAATTTACAAGGTGTATTTGTCTATCATGAACCAATTTTTCATTTCCTCAGTACAGAAACCCTAGGGAAATATAATAGACCATGGCATAAATCAAAATTTGCCTTTTCTCATAATTTTGGTTTCTAAGTTGATTGGGAGATAAAGTAGCATATAACATCTTGCTGTTAGTCTTACAGTCATTGCTTAATTTATTCATGTATATTTTCCGTCCAATTTTTATATAACCCATCGACCTGGTTTTACTTTTAATTACCTCATAAAAAGCAGCTTTTTCTTTTTAATATTTAGGGAGCAGTTTTTTATATTATTGTTTATGTTATTTAGTTTTTAATAATATTTTAATTAAAATATTATTTTAATATAAAAAATATTAAAATAATATAAATTATTTTTAATTAACCTCATAAAAAATAATATTTTAATTAAAAAATTATTAAAATTATATAATAGACACAAATAACTTAATTTAAAAAAATTTAATATATATATATATTTTAAAAATTTCAAGATAAAAATGTGCACAACTTAGAGGAATTGAGATCATATACTTTATGCAATTAAACTGTGTACGTTTTTCGGAACTCTTTTTTCCTTTGTACCTCAGTCAAATTTCCGTACAGTTAAGATTCATTTTTTTCATTTCTGAATTTTTCCTCTACGCAGAAGAAGATGGTGTTCCAAGTGATTGCTTTGTTCAGTAGCAAGCAAGCGTTTTTTCCTTTATATTATTCTCTTTCCTTTTTTGGTGAAAACTGATCAATATAAATCACCATCTACTCTGCCATCAATTTTTTCCCTCAATTAAACAGGTTAAGCAGAAGCAAAAAGGCGCTCAAAGGATGATGCTTCCCAGTGTGGAAGGGCAAGAGGGAGGGAAATGGATTGTTGTTGACTCCGGTATTTTAGACTCTTCCTCGTATCAGAATTATCAATAGTTGTTATAAAAAAAAATAATTATCAATAGTTATTTGATATTGTACCTATATAATTCTGTCTTGGATTTGTTACCAAATCTTAGAGCTTAACGAACAATTTCAAACTTTAAAGGCAGAGAAGGTGCTTTTGCTGGTATCATAGAAAGGATTCAGAGATTCTATCTATAATGTTTTAACTATGCGTTTTGTCCATTTGGAATTTTATGATTGGGTGTTAGATAGGTTGTAGGTTGAGTATCGATGTTCCTCTCATGCAAAATAAAAAATAAAAAAAATATCAATGTTCCCTTTAATTTGGCTGATGCTAGATTCAATAGACTTTATTCTGTATCTTTCTTTTCTCAGTTTCTAATAATTATCATCAACCATTTAGGCAGAGTTATAGTTCATGCTCTGGATGAGAAGGCCAGGGATTACTATAATCTGGAGGATCTTTGGGCTTCAGAGACATCTGAGGAGGAACCAAGCCAGGTGAAACTGATTTTACATATTCACTATAGCTCCCCCTCATTTATTCTCTTCTTTGATTGTCTGTACTGGTCCACCTACGAGCAAGCACCACTGTTAGGCATGCAGATGTAGGGGCATGAACTAATGAAACTTAATGAAGTTACTTCATACTCAAAAAGAATAAAAGATCATTGCCCACAGAAAAGACATGTAATCAGATGTAACATAAACTTTAAATTTTAAGAGGAGTTGATGCAGATTTTAAGCTTTTAGGTAAAGCCGTAAAGGAGATGGACTGTGAAGAGTGGGATTGTGAAAGTATATCAGCTACTTCATTTTCTGATTTTACCTGCAATATAGGGCGTTGAACAGACTTATGGTTAATACCTAGCTGCTAGCATTATAATGTACCACAAAGGGAAATACACTCTTTGATGCGCATCATGGAGAAAATTAGTGAGGTTTTGCATGTCAATCTCTACCTCTATTTGCTGTTCCCTAGCTCTTGTAGACTGATTCCTCACCTGTCACCTGGATTTTCTGCTCTCGTTTATATTTTTTGTGTGTTGTGAGTTGTGAAAAAGGTATAGGCTAAAACACCTCTATGATGAGCATAGTTTAGCTTGGCATGCCTGCAGTGCAGGCTATCAGACTATCGTCTGTAGAAAAACTTAACAGAAAACTACGTAGTACATTAGAATCTACATGTAGGTAAATCTCATCTATGTATTAATTTCACCATCCCTACCCATATATCAGAATGGGTGATTAATTCATTGCATATGTTTTTATTTATTTCTCTGACACTTTAGTGGAAGCCATTAAATTGTTATCATCGGCTTTATTGTTTCAATCTGTCCGAGTACACCTTGTCACAACTTATGCTTATATCTGTCATATATCAGAATCGGTGATCAATTCTTTGTTTGCTTATTTCTCTCGACACTTTAGTGGAAGCCAATAAATTGTTATCATCGCCTTTATTGTTTCCATCTATCTGAATAACACCTTGTCACAATTTATGCTTGTATCTGTGGAGATGCAAAACTCTTGCACTATCGAGTTGCCTAACTCTTTACAATTCACATTGTTTTATCAGGATTTGGATAAGGTTTTGGTGAAGATTCGTCGTAAGAATAACTCCAAGAAACCTGCACATAAAACTTGTTAATCGTCAAGTTTATGCTGCTGGAAGGAGTTCCTCCTAAGTTACATGGAAAGGCTTAGGGTTTGTTCTTTTACAAGTGACGTCCGGTCATTTGTTACTTATTGTCGAGTTTTGGAATTGCCGCTTCTAGACTGTTTATATTTTTCGGGCAAAGCTTTCAATCAGTGTCTGGTAATTTGTTACTTATTATCGAATTTTGGAATTGCCGCTTCTAAACTGTTTATATTTTCACTTAGCCACTAATGTTATGCTAAAATTTTCAATTTAATACATTTACTATTTTTGTTGCAATTGACTAGTTTTGTTATTTAATTGTTTTCAATCAATTATTCCGAATTTTTTTTTTTTTGACAAATTTGATTAGAAAATTTAAGTAATGTGCGCAGCATGTAAAGTTATATCGGTATGTGACTTAATTTTTTTGATCAAATCCGCCCACTTTTGGTCATAATTGATTTCAATAATGTAACTAGTCAATTGATACTAATAATATTAAAACTAGTAAATTAAAAATTTTCACATAATATTAGTAGCTAAGTGAACATTTGCCATTCTCGTAAGATGTTTGCTTAACCTCATTTTAACTAATCTTAGTTTGCAATCGCCCTTCACTTTATCGTGGCTGGTAAAAATGTTTGCTGAAATATATGTTATGGTTGAATCACGGTGGCAAATGAATAAGTGGTCCTGGACATTGTAGTTGCCCTGGCTTGGAACGAAGGGTTTTTTATTTATTGTGTTTTTGTTAAAAGTTCAAATCAAAATTGTTTTAAGAAGAAGCGCTTATAGAAAGTATATTATTTGTGTTTTTTTTTTTAATATCCTACCAGCAGTTCTGTTAATCACTTTTTTTTTTTATCCTACCAGCAGCTCAAAAACAGAAACAAACGAACATTAAGTTAGGTGAAATTAATCTTGTATTTTTTATTATTTAAAAATATATGAAATTATGAAAAATATATTAAAAATAAGTGAATATATATATATATATGAAAATAAGAGAGAAGAAAATATATGAAACATTGCATGAGTCAAAAATATATGAATATACAGTTAAACGTGACATTTTGACAAGTGCCAAAAAAAAACATGAAGTTGAAACAAATACGAATATGATTATGACAATAGCAAAAGAAAAACACAATTAAATTAGAATTTATCAATTATCATGTATTATTTTACAAATTTTAAAATCATATTATATATTACTATTTGTATATAACATACTTGGACAAAAAAATTATATTATTTTTTATTGTATCAATCAATACCCAAACACACAATACAATACAAATTATTCCCCGTTATATATAAATACATGAAGGTAAAATATATGAGAAACTCAAAGAAATCTTTAGCAATTTAGAAAACTTAATAGCTCTTATAGATAGTCTTATACTATAAAACCATGAGTAAAATAGATCTCTATTTTTTCCGGATAAAGAATTTATATTCTTTTTATATAAAAATAATAATAATTTATTCTCTAAAGAATTAAAAATATATATTAATTTCACCTATGACTAAACAGGTTTCTTATTTTTAAATATTATTAAATTGAAAATTCTAATTTTTTAAATCGAAGATGAACTTACGAGTTACGATGTTAACTAACATTCCCGAAAATAAAGCGTCTAAACTCTAAACCTGCTCACACCAACGGCAACTGGCACGGGAAACCTAACTTCGTTTTCATCGCCCGCCCTTTTGTCAATTGTTAATCTCCGGAGTTTCCAAAGCCGCCAAGTCTTAAAACTGCTTCCTTCTGTCATATAATAGGTCACAGCCACAAAATTTCTCACCATTCACAGCACTTTTCACAAATTACTTCACAGTTCACACATACTTTGTTCCACTGAGCCCACTAATATGGCTGCTATTGCCGGATCAAACGTCACCGCTTTCAAGTTTACTGGACTTTCTGAAAGATTTGGAGCTTCTTCAGATCAGAGAACCGGACATTTACATCAATGGTCTCCTATTCGTCTTGGAGAAGGATTGGGTCAGCTCAAGCCTTGCATTGGCCTCCAGTGCGGATCAAAAACGTCTTTTGCTTCAGCAGGTATTTGGATTCTTTTGTTTTCTTGATGTTGTATCTGTTTTCCTCTTTGGTTCTTTTCATATTTTTTGCGCATTTTTTTAGTTTTAATTTAACTTTTGGCTCCTACTTGGAAATGTAAAAGTTTCTTTTTATTCTCTGATTTCCCATATAGTAAAAAAAAAATATAGGTGCTTCTTTTGGGGGGTCGAGTTCAGAAACGCATAAATTGAGCATTACTGTTTTGCAATTGAATGTTAGAATTGGTGATCAAGCTTAAATTATGGGTTTTTGGAACTTAATAGACTAGAAATTGAAAAGATCACACTGTTCTTGGAGAAATGAAGAAAATCTAGTGATCATGTAGTTATTTTATAAATAGCTAAACATTTATTTATGGAGATTTCAAACTGACGCAGGTAGTGTAAGAGCCCAGGTCGCGACTTTGGAACAAGCAAGCACTGGAGCATCACAAAATGTGGAGGCTCCTGTGGTTGTGGTGACCGGAGCCTCCAGAGGTATTGGAAAAGCTATTGCACTGGCTTTGGGCAGAGCTGGTTGTAAGGTTGGTCTATTTCTCTTGATTTTTACTGCTCACAAGTTCTTGTTGTAATTTACATTGGTGTTCTCTACCTAGTTTGAACGAGACTCACCGATGCACGTATTTATTGCATTTGCTGCTGAGATATTCATAATCTAGTAGCAAATCTCTCATTAGGTAGTTGCTATGTTTTCTCATCTCTGGTCCCGGTTAATGACTTTTTTGATTGTTGATATGATATTTCAGGTCTTAGTTAATTATGCTAGATCCTCAAAGGAGGCTGAGGAAGTCTCCAGAGAGGTAACGGATATCACCCAAATAGTTTTTACGATATTTTTGCTGCCCTTTTTTATATATTGACTTTGGAATTTGTGTATACCTATGACTATATGGCTTTTATTTAGATCTCAAGCTCAGGACCTTCGTTTCCCTATCTTTAATTTGGTAATGATGGTTGTATAATGATTTTTAATGTTGTTATCTGACATTTCAAATCTTATTTTAGACAATTATTTTCTCTCCCTTGTGGACAACCCTTTAAGTGACTAAATGTTTGATTTAATGCCTTGATTTCCAGCAGCAATCAGTGAGAATAATTACAATTTCTTATGCAGTTCTACAGCATTTTTTTTATTTATTGTTTTCTGATCTATTTATATACTATGTTATGGACATTGTTGCTTGATAATAAAGTTACAACTAATCACCAAGCAAGAAAATCACCAAATAATCCCGCTCTAGTTTTCTACCCTAGGTGTTGTTCTTAACCAGTAAGAGTGTACCTTGTTTGATAGATTGAGGCATCTGGTGGACAAGCTCTTATCTTTGGAGGCGATGTTTCGAAAGAAGCTGATGTTGAAGCAATGATTAAAACTGTGAGCAAATGATATCTTTCATAGCCAAGTTTATTTGACATTATACCTCTTTTGTATATGCTTCATCATATCCCTTTGCAGGCGGTGGATGCTTGGGGAACCATTGATGTATTTATAAACAATGCTGGTAACTGACAGTTTCAATGCATCTTATTGCTTATCTGTTCAAACAACATCTCTAAATTATTTTCCATGGTTTCACTTTTCAGGAATCACTAGGGATGGTTTATTGATGAGGATGAAGAAAAGCCAATGGCAGGATGTTATAGATTTAAATCTTACTGGTGTATATCTCTGTATACAGGTGTGTATTTTATTATATTTTGAAACTTGACCTTTTGCATTAGTGCGAGCCTGATTTTTTAATTGGACTGAGATTAATTAGCTCTTTACAGGCAGCTGCCAAGATTATGATGAAAAAGAAAAAGGTAAACAAAACAAAACAACCCTTTCTTAGCCGCTGAATCAAAATGCTAACAACTTTTATATTCTTAACAGGATTAAATTTGATTTTAAACTTTTTTTTTCTTTTTAAATTCAATTTCTTGTCTTGGACAAAATTATGAATTGACAGGGAAGGATAATCAATATAGCATCCGTTGTTGGTCTTGTTGGCAACGCTGGGCAAGCCAATTACAGTGCTGCAAAAGCAGGAGTTATTGGCCTGACAAAGACAGTTGCAAAAGAGTATGCAAGCAGAAACATCAATGTGAGGTTTCTTGATTTATCATTAGTAAATGCTTGCATTAGTTACTTATCAAAATGAGACTTAAACAGCGAATTTCTTCTAGGTTAATGCTGTTGCTCCAGGATTCATTGCTTCAGATATGACGTCCAAGCTTGGAGAAGATATTGAGAAGAAAATTTTGGAGACCATCCCCTTAGGTGAACACTAATAGACTCTTTCTTCATGTCAAAATAGTGATATCAGTTGTATATATTCTGATATTTTGGCTATTGTTATAGGGAGGTACGGTCAGCCAGAAGAAGTTGCTGGACTAGTGGAATTCCTGGCCCTTAATCCCGCAGCCAGCTACGTGACTGGACAGGTTTTAGATTTTACCTTTATTCTTAATTTTTATCTTATATTATATCAATAAAATTGATTATGAAATTGGGAGAAAGGGTTGGTTGAATTGAGCTATTGTTGAAACTTTATAGCAAGTTGTAAAATATGAGGCACGGTCTGTATTTCATATTTTTGATCTGAGGCTATTACTATCCTGTCTTCCAGGTGTTGACCATTGATGGAGGTATGGTCATGTAGGGGTAGGGCTATCTATGTTTACCCTTCAAGTCAGGCCAAAAAAGAAGTATTCAACCCTGGAGAGAATTGTTGAATTGGATCATGGAATTGAATTATTTACAAAGAAGCTAATGTTAAGGATTTTTATTCTCATTAATTGGTTTAAAGGAAATCAAGCAAACAAAAGATATAATGTTTATTGTTTTGACGAACTCGAAGAAGAAAAGGGGTGTGAAATGTTCTATGACTTCTATTTTGCTCAGAAGTAAAATGTTACATATTATGTTTTCTTTTGAAAAATGTATTTTTAAATCCGTTTACTAGTAAAAAAATGTGTCAAGCAATGACAAAATTAATTTTTCATCCAATTTTTCTTTAAATTTAACAGAATAGCAGATATATTACATGCATATTAATATTTTTTAATATATATATGTATATATACACACGTAAAAAAAATTAATATTTGATTAAAAAATTACTCAATTTTTTTAATTTAAAAAAAAACTTAAATAAATTTTTTAATGTAATTTAAATATAATTTTTAATAAAATTTAAATAAAATTTGCATTGTTTAATATTTAAAGTCATAACTTAGATAATGAAAATTTTATTTAAGTTTGATCGAAATCAATAAAATTTAAATAGAATTTTTATTGTTTGATATCTAAAATCACAAATTAGATCATGAAAATTTTGTTTAAGTTTAATAGAAAGAAATTGTAAAAAATTAGAGTAATTTTTTAATTAAAAATTATTTAGTTTGAATATATCTATCGAAAAATATAAATATACATTGACACATGTATTATTTCGTTAGATTTAACAAAAAATTAGATGAAAAATTAATTTTGTCATTGCTTGAAACTTTTTTTACAAGTAAAGGGATTACAAAACACTTTTCATAAGCAAATGGACTTAAAAGACATCTTTTATAAGTTATAGAATTAAATGACACTCATTGCATAATCAAAGAGGCCATTTTGGCACTTTATCCTAAAAATTATTATTAAAGGCTAATCTTAAATTTTGCCAATTGTAGTATAGAATGCTCTCTGTGGGTACTTTAGCTTCTTGAGCTTGAGTCGTGTTCATGACAAATGTGTGAATGTTTAATCCTTATTTATAAAACAAAAGTCTAATCTTAATGTTCTTTTTGCTAAAAGAAGTCTAATATTCTTGGTATCAATATATTCAACCCTAAAAAGCTGAAGCTGTTTTATTGTCATAAACAGTAGTCTGCCTTTGTCTCTCCAAACACCAATTTCAGAATAGACTTTCTTCGATATATAAATTTCTTACCTTCTCTTCGTTTGGCCACACTGTGTTTGTGATATGTCGACATGTGGGCTCTATAACAAGGAGTCCCTCCCCTGCTGGCTCATCAAGTGACTACCATAACATAACTGCATCACTTTGAATTGTAAAATAAACCAAACTAAATTGAGTCTTCAATGGGAGTTATTAAGTGTTTTAACATACCTAAAGGACATGATTGCGCCGGCCAGAGACACAACATAAATTTAGTTGAAGTTGCATCCCTGGCAAAGCAATTCATGGACTTTCTGTATTGACTTGCCTCTTGTGACCATATCAAAAAATGTTGCTACCGACTTCAGCAACTAAATAGAGCTTATTTTGCTAGTCTTTAGCTCACAAAATGAAAGCCCATAATTTCATTTGCATTAAAATTGACAGACTAGCTTCACCAAAATTATATAAATTTAGTACAAAAAAAGTCGAAAAAAATATTATGAGAATAATCAAAAAATATTTTACTGTATTTTTAATACTAGAAAAAAAATTCCGACAAAAAAGAAGTAGAGTTTGCTATCTACTTGCACAATTTCACACGTATAATTGTTCAAACAATATTGATATTCCATGTGGTATAAAAATTCCTACATAGATAATGACAATATGGTAAAAAAAATATAAAAAATCAAAAGCAGAGTTGAATCAAACAACTAGTGAACTGAAATGTCTCAAACTTTGATTTGGCTGTGCACACCTAATTGAATCTTCCTCAGCTAGCCCTTGTGCACCAAAACAAAAGTACTCATTCATCATTTTCTTATTGAAAGAAGTTTGTTTCCTCCTAACTTTCTCATTTGAGCAACATGGTTCCACATTATCAAAACTCTTGTATTTTTCCATAGAAGAAGGTGAAGACACCAATGATCCTGACAAAGGCATTGAAGGTGACTGAGATGAAACAGTTAAATCTGGCTTTGTTTTAATTACTCCATGCATCAATCCAGCAATAAATTTCAATTTAGTTGCTGGGCTAGGAAGATAGCCATTGTTGTTTGGTAGAGATGAAGATCTTGAATATACATGCCTAAGTGGGATATGATTCTCTCTCACATTTCTATATACACTAAATGACTCCAAAGAATCATTCTCTTCCAATTCTATTCTATCAACTTTTTTGTCTTTGATCTTCTTAGGCCACCGGAGGAGAAATTTGAGCCGCCCAGCTGTGCAACTAATTGAAGGTCGTTTTTTCATGCTTGAGTCACACTGATTTATATCATCTGAGTAAGTACTCAATTGCATACTCACTTGATCATAATTGACCTCATAAGCATTCTCAATTCCAGTGTATAAAAATACTTCAGCATCAGGTATTCTAAAAGAAGTACCAGGACTACTTCCAATACCCTGCATTTTCAGTTGAGAAACAAGACCGCTCCTAACTTTATAGTCTTGACAATTACAAATCCCTCCAGCTGAAATCAACTGCTTCATTATAATTTCAGTCGATGCTGATTTCGGCTGCTGTTTAACAAGATCTAAAGGAGTCATGCCATCACAATCCTGGATATTTAAATCGATTGATGGTACTTTCATAAGTAGTTCAACCAAATTACACTGTATGTTTTCAGCAACAGCCATGTGAAGGGCAGTTCTTCCATCATTGTTCATAACATTGATGATGTCTTGCATTTTGACAATGTTGCCAACTACTAATTGCTTCATAAGCTTAATTTGCTTATCAATTCTTCGAAACCCCGGAGTTCGAAAACCAGCCACTGCCATATGTAGAAAAGTACTTCCGTAGTTGTTTGGTATAGAGGGTAATAAAGGAGATGCAAGAGTTAGGATCTCTACTACTGCTAGGTAACCCCTGTAAGCAGCTACATGCAATGCAGTGTTGCCTTGATTATCTTTAAGGTTTATGATATCAGTGGTTGATGCTACAAGATCCTTAACAACCTGAGTTTTCAATATGGCCAGAAATAACAACATAAGTCAGTAAGCAAATCCTCTTACTCTTCTCTTTCTATGATTTATAACTCCAAAAGGGAAAACAATGCACATGTTTTGAAAATTCAGATCTATTTCCACTTCCTGCATATATAATAATCATCAAAAGCTAAGGAAATAATAATCTAGTACAAGCAATATACAAAAAATAGACCAAAAACAATTATTAAATGTACCAATTATGCATTGAGGTCCCAAAATTGCAGCTGTTTTCTTGAGTAGAAAAAGGCTTTTGAATTTGAATGGAACTTGGCCTAAATTTTGGTTTCTTTGCTATGTATAGACTTACGTACGAAAAAATATTCACTAGTCGTGAACTAAGATGACATGTTGGTTCAAGACAAATAAGAATGAAGAATAGAGAGAAATGAAGAGATAAAAAATGTGTAACTTTCTCTCTCTCTATCTCCTCTCTCCACATGTTATTCGCCTGGACGAACATTTCAGCTTGGTCCAAGATTAATGTATAACGTACAAAGATTTTTCCTAAAGTTGGTGACATTTTCGGCCAAATATCTAAAACCGTGCTATTTAGGGCAAAAACTGCCGATGCATGGGAAGCATTTGAAAAGCATATAGCAGAAGAGTCTCACCTCAACCTGGCCTCTAGCAGAGGCAGTATGCAAAACAGTAGAGCCCTGAGAATCTCTATAAGCCAAAGCATCAGAAAAATCTCCAAGAATCTCACTCAACATCTCCAAATTCCCTCCTTTAGCCAAAGCATGAATAGCCCTGTTCATCATTTCCCACCTAAATTCCGAACTGACATAACCCAATTGTTCTTCCAATTCTTCTCCAGTTTTAAGGCAACATCTTGGTGAGACGGAGAAATCAAGCAAAACCCTAAAAACCTCAGAATTCTTGCTCCTAGCTGCTGCATAGAATATATCAGTAAGTCCATATTCTCCTTCACCATAAACAAGTAAAGGGTTTCTATATATCAATTCATTAAAAAAATCCATATCCCCAGCTGAGGCTGCAGTATAAAGAAGCCAACCACCATACCCTGCCCTTATAAGGGAATTTTGACCACCCTTTGTTTCACACTCATGAAGGAGTTTTCTGGCAACATAAGACCGGCATTTCGCAACATCATCGAATTGAGCTTCGTCGTCCCAAACAGTTTCGAGGCGGCGAATTCTTCGAAGGGAGGTGAGCTTGATGAGAAGGTTGGTGTCCAAATGTAGAAGTTCACTGACTACATCATATAGGCCATTGGCTGCTGCCCAATCTATAGGTGATGCATACCACCATTGGTCTCCTGTGCTTTCCCACCTTAGAGGAAAGTATGCTGGAGGCATTTTTCTAGAAAATTTACTAAAAAAACCACTTTTAATTCAAGTGCAGAGACTCAGAAAAGCCAAAACAAATTTAATATTTGAGATGAGAAAGTCTTCCAAAAGTGAAAATGATGAGGAATATTGTAATAAATTGCAAAAAGATCAAATTAAAGTAGGTTCCTTTAGGTAAACACAACACAAGCAGACCACCAAAATAGCTATATAGTCCACTGGAGTGTTAACTTAAATGAGGCAATTATTTAAAGACTGACCTGACCCATTAATGGAATAAAATGCGAAAATTAATGGAAGCCATACGATTGTGTTGAGATTTCAAGGCGTATGGGAAAATGGGTAGAGAAGATACTGCAATTCTTCAAGAAAGAGCTGAATAGGTAAAGAGATTAACAGGAGACTCTAAGCATTCCAACAAAAAAGTTAAAAAGAGTAGACTGTATGATCCAGAGACATGAGAAGGACCACCAATATTGAATATATTATATGCAAAAATAACCACTTGATTAAAATATATTTTTGGACGATTATATGGTGGACAAGAACTTAGAAATAATGCATTCCGAGATTTGTTTCTTCGGTCTAGCCTGTCATTACATTCAGGTTAACATTTTAATTTATAATTATAATTTATGATTTTATTGTAAAAATAATTATTATTATATTTGATAACAATTTATACTTAATAATTTTTTTTAATAAAAATTATCTATAAATTATTTAAATTTCTATTTTTTATTTTTTTTTTCTAAAACTTTAAAAATAAAAAAATTTATTATCAAGTTTTTAGTTAATTTATTTTAATACTTGGGCATAAAATATATATATATATATATATATAATTTGGTTTATTATCTAAAAAAAAATATTTTGTGAGAATGTTTTGGGCACATAATGTCATTTAAACTTTCTTATTTATTTTTTACTTTTTGTAATTGAGCTTTCTTTAAAGCTTAATAGCATATAGTTAAGTTTCTTGTTCCCTTTCTCTGATTGCATTTTGTTATTTATTGGACTATAAAATTACGAAATGATGCAAAAACCAGGAAAGACCTGACTCTCGTTTAGGTAGCATCATGATTCATCGTTGATGCTTATGACCGACATAGACTGTTAATACTTAAGAGAGCACATTTTTTTTTTTTATAAAATTATTTCCTTATTATCAAACACAGAGTATAACGAAGTTGTAGAAGGATATAAAAGAATTTTCTTTATAACCACAAATTGTGTCGTAAAACTAAAAAAATTACAAAATTGATAAATAAACCTTTTTTTTTCCTTCAAAATATTATAATATTAATCTACACTTCATTCATATAAATATGACTTTATTTTTATTCAATTAAGGAAAAAAAAAAAACCTACTTTATATAAACGATCAACAGTTAACCATCATCAATTAACAATTATTAAATGATAAATCAATCAGTTATTACATGCTAGTTATTTTTTTTACATACACTGACCAGCCAACATTAATCAATAATCATATAACATGTGAAGATTATAAGAAAGGAAGTGATATCTACCATTTTGTGATATTTTTTTGAAAAAATAATAAAATTAACACTTTTTAAACTTGTAATAACAAAATTAGCACATTTTGTGTTCAAATTTATATTTTCACAATTCAAAAAAATAATCAATATGTTATTTTTTTAATACTCATTCAATTAAAATTGAACGACGACAATTTAGATCCGTTCAATATTGAAGGTTCAATATTTCACGTTAAAATTGAACGTTTAATATTATTAGGGGTGCTAATTTTATTACTATAAGTTTTAAGGATGTTATTTTTGGTAAATTACCTACTTTTTTTTTTTTAAAAAAAAGAAACTTTTGAAAAGGAAAAAAAAAAAACATTCTACGCAATTTTGGTGAAATTTTAGTACATTATTTGATTTTTAACCTAGTTTAGTTATTGCTTGAAGGAACCTACTAGTTAGGCAAGTGGCATTAGTAGTTTTGTGAATAGATGAAGTTAGTTGTAACTAAGTTACAGACTTAAGAGTGTAACACGGAGCAGGTAGAGGTAGTGTTCGAATTTCCTTCAAGTAATTTTAGATAATTAATAAATGTGTATCATAAAATTGATGGTTAAAAAAAAATCACTGGAAAGAGTGTTTGGGATATTTTATGAAAGAGGTGGTTGGGATTGTTGCTGATATTTGAAATTACAAGATGCAAATCCTCCTAGTAGTACTCAAAATTCATCAACAAAGGTATGGCTTTCATGTAGCTTAAAAGTGCTTTTGTTTAATACAATTTGTTGTCAGCATCATTGGATCACGAGAGTTGATTCCAAAGTCACAGTAACTTCTTTATTCAATGAACTGAGCTGTGAACTCGACACAACCACGTGAACCTGCATATAAAAGGGGCATCTGAAAGTCAAACAATGAAGACAACCAAATGAAAAGCTAAAAATTCCTAACCGTAGCACTTGTTCTCATCTAGAAACTAATAAGCGCACAACCTGGATATTATAATTTCAGAATCAGCTTAGTTTTACAAAAGCTCTAATTCTCAAACAAATTAGGGCGGTTTCGTTACTTTCCCGTATTTAATAATAAATATGCATGTGAATTTATATTATAAAATTTTCTCATTTAATAAAAAGCACATAAATAATTTAATTTAAAAAATATATATAATTTATAAAGAATAATTTTATATTTATAAAAATATTTATTATTTTATGCATTTCCTTATTTGATTTTGTCCATTTTAAGAATTTTTTTTTTTATATCATCATAATAATTACTGTCAACCTTCATTACCCTCTCTGTCCTATCCTTGATATCGTTTTATTTTTTTTTGTTGGCAAACCAACTTTTACTATTTATCTTTTTTCGTCAACCAACTTTAACTATTTGTTGTATAATGATCCAAATCTTTTTTTTTTCTTTACGAATTTGTAGTTAAAAACACCACAAACTCTTTATAAGTACTCATTTCTGCCTCTATTGTTTATTATTGTCAACTTATTTTCTGATCTCACTGTATACTTTATTTTGAGTATCTTATATTTGATCAAATTTAAGATAAAAGTGATTTTAATTGAATATAAGATGGTTGTTAAGGTTGACTTGGTTTTTTCTAATGAAATAGATAAAAAAAAAATACGAGAGAATACATAAAATAATAAATATTTTTATGAAGATAAAATTGTACTTCTATAAATTAGATTTTTTTTTTTCAAAATTGGACTATTGATGCACCTTTTGTTAAATTAGGAGATTATTAGTGTACTAATTTAATAATATTAATCTACAAACATATCGTTTATTAAATATGAAGACCGTTAAAATACCAAATCTTAGTTGAGGCCTTACATGCCATTTAGAATATATAATCCAGGTAATGGTCGATATTTAGGCACTCACTGCTGCCCCTCAATGAATTTGCACGGCAAAGGAACAAACTTTGTTATAGGGTGGCAAATCGTATGTGTATTGTATTATCATGTCATTTTTTTATATTAATTGTGTCGTGGTAATATGTTAGTTAACATATATAAAAATTCATCTCAAGTTTTTTGGTATTGTTTATAACCTTTACAAACATTTAAAAAAAATATTAATTAATTATACCTAAATTTCTATCAGTGTTGTATTATGCTAGAACCTCTAGTTTGTTCACATTTATTTTCTCCGATAGTAACAATATCCTTATGAACATTGATTTATAAGCTTGAAAAATGAAGTTTCACATAGTATCTTTATTTTTCCATATTAACCAATGCAATGTGGATCAGCATTCAAACAATAGTTTCGGAAAAGAACAAAAAAGATGTCACTGCAATTATGCTTTTTGTGTCATCGTCCATAAATAGCCAAGCACTGCACCATTATAGCTTTTGGATCTCAAAAATGTTACAAATTCTTCACGAAATTTTCAATCCTATCTGCAACATCATACAATTGTTTCTGTTCAACCTCATCGTAAAGCAAACGACAGGTCTTATATCTAGGCCTGCTCGACCTTGTTTGCAAAGGGTGTCAAGCAACAGGTTCATGGATTCTGCATCCTTCTTCAGACCAAAAGTAGCCAAGCTGTCAAATATCCTTACAGCATCTTCCCATTTTCCGGCACAGCCAAACCTTCTCATAATCTTAGATGCAGAATTAGTTGTTATTAGATTACCACTTTCCGCTTTGAAACAGACATCATCTTACCCAGTATAACAAGCATCAAATGTGTGGATATAAATCAGAACACAGGAAAGCATTAAAATGTTTATTTCTTGCAAGAGTTAAATCTAAGTGGATATATGCTGTGACACAATTTTACAATTATTGAAAGTGTATAATGGAACGTTTATACTGCGCTAGGAAAATACAAAAAAAATCGATTTTCCTTGGAGAGATGGAACAATAAGACATACTACGTGCGACCCTTAGAATCACGAATTGGCACAACAAAAAAACAAAAACAAAAAAATGGGGCAAATTGTCAAATGTTGCTATACAGATTAGGCGTTTGTTATCTCACAAAGCTTCTCTTAATCGCACATCACTTTCACTTAATTTAGAGAGGAGAAACTAGCAAGAAAAAAGAAAAAAAGAGCGCAACAAAGTAGAGCAATGGCAGAGCTTCTCTGCTAATCTGGAATTTTATAAAATACCACTACCAAGTTTCTTTTCAAAACAAAAAGGGTTTCCCTCAGATCTTAACGACCAAATATCAGAAGGCAGAGATACAAGGTTCAGGCCAGTAGTCTCCTTTATTACAAGCATCAAACTTTAAAGACCACAACGGGAAAAAACCAAAAGATCCGACCAAATTGATGAAAAATAAGTGTCGAATCTTATCCGGTTTGCTTCAACCTTGAACAGATGCCATGTGGACGATCAAGTCAATCACACGAGAGCTGCAAAAACGAAAAAAACAACGTTATTGGCTTAGTTGCCTATAAATTGATTACAACATGAAACAGGCCACACAAGACGATTACACATCATGAAAACCTCACCCAGGGCATTGGATGTCTGAAGTTAAAGCAAGAAATAGTAAAAGAGAAAACAAATTACCTGTATCCCCATTCGTTATCATACCAGGTTACAAGCTTCACAAAGTTTTCGTTCAAAGCAATTCCAGCCTTGGCATCAAATATGCTTGACCTGCAGTCAATAACACCATAGCATTTGAATCATGTTCAAGTTATCACCATGTTGCAATACGCCCAAGTTATCACCAAGTTGCAAGATAGTATAAAATTTCATGGAATGGTCATCAAAATAATCACCTGTTGTCACCAATGAAATCAGTAGATACAACATCATCTTCAGTGTAACCAAGAATACCCTTGAGCTTGCCCTCAGATTCCTCCCTGCTCATAGCCAGAGCAAATGATGAGTTAAATCTCAAGCGTATACAGCATTTATATAAAAGGCACTGAAATAATACAACCCAGCATCAAAAAATGAGAACAATGAAAACAGTGCTCACTTGATAACATTCTTGATCTCCTCATAGGTGGCTTTCTTCTCGAGCCTGACGGTGAGGTCAACAACTGAGACATCCACTGTAGGTACTCGAAAGGCCATTCCTGTCAATTTACCATTAAGAGCTGGAAGAACTTTTCCAACAGCCTGCGTCGACAAAAATTAAGCACCAAAGCTACTTGACATTAATATAAATAAGGATCATAAATTACAATCAGCATGTCATTTGACAAAGTAATTCACCTTGGCAGCACCAGTGCTGCTGGGAATAATGTTGAAGGAGGCAGCTCTTCCTCCTCTCCAGTCCTTCATTGACGGACCGTCAACAGTTTTCTGTGTGGCTGAATCACAACAAAAATGGGTCAATATATGTAAGAACAAATTCAAAAACATACAATCCATGCCCGTGTATTCCATTAATCATGATCTGACAATAAATACAACTAGTCACCTGTGATGGAGTGCACGGTTGTCATGAGACCCTCAACAATTCCAAATCTATCATTGATAACCTGCTCCAGCCATAGTGGGTTAGAAAAGGAAAACTTCCATACATTTATCACAGGAAGATAAAAAAAAGTGCACGAAAAAGAGAATGAAAACCTTAGCCAAGGGAGCAAGGCAGTTGGTTGTACAGCTAGCATTGGAAACAATGTCAAGTTCTGGTTTGTATTCCTTCTCGTTGACACCAACAACAAACATAGGGGCATCCTTGCTTGGGGCAGAGATGATGACCTTCTTAGCACCACCCTGGTCATCAAAATTGTCTTAGTTAAAGACCATACAAAACACACTACAAATACAATCAACTATAATTGTTTATTAGATGTAAAAAAAAAGGACATTTATGGAACAATGAATAGTGCCCATCACAGCTCTTAAAGAAGAACTAACAGAATGTTCTCATAAACCCTAAAGCTCACCTGCTTTCATCAACATAAACCACAATAAACGTACAAGCATGTCACATTTTTGAAATAAGTAATCGGGTCAAAAATGAAATCAGAACAAACCTTCAAGTGGGCAGCGGCCTTGTCCTTGTCGGTGAAAACACCAGTGGATTCAACAATGAATTCTGCACCAGTCTCGCCCCATGGGATCTCTTCTGGGTTCCTTAAAAAATCAAAACAGATCAAAGCATTAAATCTCAAAGGCCTTGTTGCATTCGAAGCACAATACAATAATATTAGTCTCTCATCAAAAGAAAATTAGTACCTGACACCGAAAACAGTAACGGGCTTCTCACCGAAGAGAAGGGTCTTGGAGTCCTTGACCTTGAGATCATTGTGTTTCCATTGACCGTGAACAGAGTCATATTTGAACATATAAGTCTGCACAGAACCGCAAATTACTTAACCAAACACGATAATCATATACAAACTTACATTTTTAGATTTCTGAAAATATAGCGAACAGATCTGGCAACAAAAGTAAATAATACAACTCAATACTTACCATGTAGTCAGTTGTGATGAAGGGGTCGTTAACAGCAACAAGCTCGACATCATTCCTCTGAAGAGCAACTCTGGCCACCAAACGACCAATCCTTCCGAAACCTGCCATAACCAATAATTGAGACAACACATATATCAGTAAAACCTAGAAAACAAAAGGAACCATTAAATCATAAACCAAGATTCAAAAAGAATAAAAATAAAGATTAATAAGAGTACAATAGTGAAGTAACTATTACCGTTGATTCCGATCTTAATCTTCTTGTCTCCAGCTGCCAATCAAAAACACGAAGAAAACGATAAAAAAAGAAATCAAAACCCAGATCAGAAATGAACAAATATAGGAGATCAAAAACCTTTGAGTAGGGGAAAAACAATTACCCATGAGATCTGTAGAGCGGGCGAGGATAACAAGCGAAGAGAGTTTAGAGAAGAAGTATAACTGAGAGATAAAAGAAAGTGGTGTGTTGTGAGACAGTGTCAGAGACAAGTGGATGGTTTATATTTAAAGAGACAGATAGGTGGAAATGAGGTGCGTATAATTAATCGAAGTAGCGGTTTTACTTGGGCAAAACGATAGTGGCTTCGAGCCGCTGATTAAGCTTAAACATCTATTAGCCGCTGATTTCACTATTAGCTTAAAAGCCAATAAGTTTTACATGTTAGACTATTTCACTCGTGGTTTTGGAAACTGAAGACAGGTCCTGTTTCTGGAATTCAAGCGTAAAGAGTTGGGCCCTAGGGTTAATGCGCAATTGCTTATGTAATAGACCTAATAGTAACTATTTGTCGCCGCCTGTATTGGAATATTCCAGTCTGATTCGGTCTCTTTATAAACGGGTGACAATTTTTGACACGAAATAATAGCACGATCCGAACATAACACGACACGAATTTATTTTTAGTAAAAATTGATCAATAATTTTTTTATGTTCTTAAAGGTTTTGTTATTTTTTACTATTATAAATAAATAACACAAAAAAATCCAACTAATTTTTTTAATGTGCCAACCAACATAAAAATACGATACGAATAACACGAACACGAACATGACTAACACGACACGATTGACACCCCTAATAACAATTACTACCTTTTTGAGACATCCAACCTATAAAATGTAACATTAATTATAATACCAACTAAATTATCTTATCATCAATATTTTTTAATATAATTACTTCACACATAAATACTTGTGAAAATTTTTGTACAAATTCATGGGTTACCAATATTTGTAAAGAAAATATTTCTTAAAAAAGAATCAGCTCATAGAAAAAAGTTAATTGTACTTAATTTTACGATCAAATTTATACTCACATCTATCTATACATTAATACATGCCACAAAACATAAAAAAAAAAAAAATAATAGTTGAAAATATAAAAGTTGTAGTAGTGATTTGTATGAGTAAAAATTTTAAAAAAAATTATTTGTAGCCCTTTCACTTTTTCAAGCAATTATATTCTTACTCAAGAAAATAAAATTTTGTATGAAACAAAAAAATAAAGAAAAATTTTTGCATTCAATGAAATCATTAATACTTTTAACCATTTATTTTTATAGGAAAGAAAAACATGATAGAAGTGGAATTAAAGTATTAAACCAACGGTTAATATTAATAAAAAGCATAATAATGTTGATTTGAAAACTCTTCCTATTTATTGGAAATTTTTTACTTAAAAATACATCAAATAATTTATTAATTAATGTAAGTTTTGTATTATTTTCGTAACAAATTTGTATTACAACAAATAAAAAATGAACATAAAAGTGGGATGTATTTTGACTAGTATAAATATAATTACTTCAAAATTTAAGTTTGAGTTGACTATTTTTTTTTTTTTTTTGATAGAAATTTGAGTTGACTATTAAAAAGTCATTTCGTCAAATCAAATGCATCTGTTTTTGGTTGCGCGCTACGATAGAATTTTGATGGCTAAAAAGAATATTCGGCGGGCATTTTAGAGTCCTTAAGGGCTCGTTTGGTTGGGTGTAATAACACCCGTAATGTAATAAAACTCATAATGTAATAAAATGCATTCATTATATTATTTATTTTTTTTGAAAGAGATGTAATGTAATGCAATCCATTACACCTCATTCAGTGATGGGGATTACACATTACACAAGCATGAAAACTAATTACATTACAATATGTAATGAATACACACTCTGCCCATTATCACCCGCGACTAACCAGGAAAACGTTCGCGCTCCACCGGCGACGTTCGCGCTCCACCAGCATCGCACCAGGTCTCCTCTCCGTCGCATCGTCTTCGTGTCGCGCTCGGCCCATCGCACCAGGTCTTCGTGTCGCGCTCGGCCCACCGCACCAGGGAGCGTCGCGCTCGGTCCCGTCGCACCAGGGAGCGTCGCACTCAGTCCCGTCGCCTCACTCGGTCCCCGTCGCACTCGTCCCCGTCGCGATTCCTTTAGCTCGAGAACTGATTAATTAGTTTTTTTTTTTTTTTTTATTAAAAGGAAATTAGTTTTAATTAATTAAAAAACTGATTAATTAGTTAATTAATTATTAAAAAATTGATTAATAATTTTTAAGTTAATTCTGAAATTAATTTGTTTTTTAAATTGCTTTTTTTTTCTTCTGAAATTACAATTTTTTTTGTTGAATTTATTTTTGTTATTGTTAATTTATTTATGTAATTTATTTAAATTTATTAATTATTGTTATTTTTTTGTTATAATTAATTTTTATTGTTGTTAATTTATGTAATTAATTAAAATTTATTTATTAAATTTTTTATGATTTTTTTCTATTCCATTACATTACAGTTGTCAAACCAAACACTGTAATACTGATTCCTTTTTTGATTACAGTGACTAAACCAAACACTGTAATCGTAATACTGATTCCTTTACATTACATTCCATTACGATTACGATTACGATTACGATTACATTCAGCGAACCAAACGCAACCTAAGTGTAATGTGTGAGACACTTATGTTATGGTGCCGGGATCTATCATCTAATTTAAAAAAAAAAATTATATTTTTTAAATTATATTTTTAAGATATTATTATTTATAAAATATTTTAATTAAATTTAAATAATTTTTTTTTTCAATGATAAAGTCAAAATTTTGAAAAAGAAAACTGAAAAAGTGAAAGAAAAAAAATTAAAAATTAGAAATTAATAGAAATTCAATTTTTAAAAAACATTTAGAAAAACATATTTAATTTATATTTGAAATAAAAAATTGAAAAATATATTATTATTATTTTTGTTTTTAAAATTTATTAAATTTTTACATTATATATATATATATATATATATATATATATATATAATTTTTAATTTTAATTTTTTAATCTTCTCCATTTTTTAATCCATTTCAAATTTAAGTTATTTATTACTTATATGATTTTAAAAATTAAAATTTTAATATTCATTTAAAAAATATTATTTTTTTATTTTATTTTTCAAAATTTTGAATTTATCAATTAAAAAAAGAGAGACTATTTTGATTTTATTATATTTTTGAAGAATTACAGAACGTGAAGAGTATACCTTAAAATATATATAATTAAAATATATTTTTTGAATAATTACAGAACTCGTAAAAACTTTAATTCAAGTTTATACGTGGATGAGACACTCTAAGTTTCATATTATTTTAATATAAAGTAGCTTAATTATGAAATTTGTGAATTTAGTATCTTAATTCTCACAGTTTATAAGAAAATATAGAGTTAATGCTATTATTAAAGTTTTGTTTAAAAACTAAAACAAAGACCAAGTGATTAGCATATGATATTATTTTCATGGGTATATGTGAGATAAAATAAGTTTCTCACGCTGTAAATATTTCCAAACATTTTTAAACTCTTATATATAAAACCACCCACAACACCCTTCCCATGTAGCAATATTTATTTTAAAAAATTTATAAAAATCAAAGAAACTATTAATGCAGTTCCAAGAGAAAAAATAAAATCATCGTTAAGGATGCCTAATTGAAACTAACAATCTTATTTTCCAAATTTCAGTTAAGTATAGTGATTAAACGAAACAATACTATTGTAATGGAATCCCTTTGTCATAATTAATACTTATAAGCAAGATAACAGCATCAAATTGAGAGAGAAAGTGAAAGTGAGATCGATAGAAAAAATGAGTTTGTGAGAAAGGTGATGAGAGAAAGGGGGTTAAACGTGAGAGGTAGAAAATATAGGTTTGTAATGTTTTGTTATGTAATTTTTAAATTTGTTAGTTAGGCTATCATATTTTTTTTTCAATGTCACGGGTAAAAAGACATAAATTTATTTTAGTAATCTTATATTTTAATTGTTCATGGGTCACAATTATTATTACCGAAAGTAGTTAACACATAAGTCTTTTAAGGTTAATTTTGTCCATTAATAAAAATATTGAGACATGCAGTGTTAGGATAATAATTTTAAAACTCAAGTGCATTTTTTGACATAATTTTGGAATTAATTTTACATTTTTTTCATTTTTTAATATAATATCAACTTCATTAGGAAAAAAAAGGTTAAAGCCTCTCAATAAGACATATAATTATTCAAAAAAATAAATTTTCGTATTTTATCTTTTAGAATATGCATATAAAATTTTGTAATTTATTAAAATATATACATTTATATTTTATGTTTTTCAAAATTTTAATTTTTTAACCTTTTACAATTTTGAGAAAAGTTAGGAATTTTTCCATTTCATATTTATGTTTTTCTTTTTAAAATAAAGTTTTAATATTAATTTTTAAAAAAATTAATATCTTTTTAAATTTTACTTTTTAAAATTTTGAATTTTTTTTTTGAAAAATGATTACTTGAAATTGATTGAAAATTTTAATGTAATAGATAATTCTATACTTTAAAAATATAAAATTAAAATGTATCTTTTAGTGAATTAAATGTCCTTCAAAATATACCTTAAAAATAAATAATTAAAATATAAATTTTAAAAAATTACAAAATTAATAAAATCTTTTTTTTTTAATAAAAAAAACTAGTAAAAACTTAAAAAACAAAAATTAATTATTTGGAGGGCTCAATGGTCACTGTATTTTATTTATTTTATAGTTTCTTTAATTAAATGTGCTGAGTTTTATTATAAAAAATAAAGAAAAAATAATAAAATTAACACCCTTTAAAATTTTTAATAACAAAATTAGCACTTCTTGCGTTCAAACTTATATTTTCATAATTAAAAAAATGACTAATATGTCATTTTTTTTAACACTCATCCAATTAGAATTGAACAACGATAATTTAAACTCGTTCAATATTATTGAGATGCTAGTTTTGTTATTATAAATTTTAGGGGTGTTATTTTTTATAATTTTTCCAAAATAAACTCAAAGAAGGAAGGTATTTAAATGCATATAATTATTATAATAGTCAAATAAATTAATAATATAAAAAATAAATGTAAATGTCAATCTAATATTCACCCTTATATTCAACGTGAATCTAGATCTAATTTTTATATTGTTTATAAATTAACAATCTTATTTTTATATAATATTAAATTAGCTGAATTTCATCCCTAAAAATTAACTTAATGGAGAAAGATTTTTAATCAGTATTATAATAATTAAATAAATTAATAATATAAAATATAAATGTAAATCTAATATATTTAACAAAGAAAAGCAGTATAATAGGATGGCCCAATAAGCCAATGGAATTCACCTAACAGGTATAGCATAGGTTGCTCAGAATGCCAACTTGATGACTTTTTTTATTTTTATTTTTTTAGCATAAATTAAGGACAAACGTAGGTCTAATAAATCTGTTATTAAGTCATTTTATAAATTAATTTTATTTTAGAGGTTTTAAAAAATTTAAAACCTTAGCAGATCTATAACTTTTAAAAAACCAACATTCAGACCGACCTACAATATCGGTTTGAAAGAGGTTAGTTTAACGGTTTTAGATCTATAATTTTACTTAAAAATTATTATCATATAAAAAATCAATAAAAAATACAAATAATATTTTACTCTTACAAACACTTTTTTTAAAGCTATAGATGCGTTATTATTAGTTATAAGAACTACTATCCTAGCTCATATTTAATGCTTGATAAATTTAAAACTATCAATATGTGACATATGAAAATGAGATCTCATGTTTGATGCTTAACTACTCACCTTCCTAAATTTAAAATCATCATTACACACACTAAATATTTATTTTGGAATTTTATGTTGTATATTTGTATAATATTAATTAATATTTATTTTATTTATTTTTATAACATTTGTTATATAATATTTAAAAAATATATTAATATATAAAAGTATAAATTAGTTTAATTTTATCAATTTTTATTTTTAAAGGATCTATAATTAAAATAATAAGATCAATTTTATAATATTTATAACCTGTTAAATCAACTAACTTTTTTTTTTTGATAATTAAATCAACTAACTTTTAAAAATAAAAAAAAAAATATGTTTAGTTTGTACTTAAGACCAGGTCGGTGGGTTTTTGAAAAAAAAATGCCCACCCTAGCGTAAACAATCAGCGCACTCTTTTCTCGGAGTCCAAATTAAAATCAAACTTTATTTCCTTATTCTGGTTCGTCTTCGTTGTTTCTAGAGTTTTCCTTTGGCTTTCTCAGTTGTTCTCTTTATCTCCGATTTCTTCTGCATATCAACCATGGCTTCTTCCACCATTAACAGATGGCTGAGGCCTGAGGTACTTTGTTTTCTTCTTCTGTTACTATTTTTCTTTGGTTTTTCCGTATAAGATCTCCCGCCTATTCTGTTTGGTTTACAAGAGAGATTAAATAAGATGTGATTTTTTTTTTTCTTTTATTATAATAAGGCTTCATAGTTATTACTTATTAGGGATCAGATAGATTATCGAATAACATGATTCGAGATTTTCCATGTAAATTTAGTTCTGGATTAAGTTTGCTTCTTGACTGGCTTAGTTGCTTACTGTTTTAGTTTATGATACGAATGCTTGTATTTTAACCTCTATAGATTGGTTCTTATTCTGACTGAGCAATCTTTTAAGAGTCAATAGTTAACCTTATTTTTTTGGTTATCCAGCATTTGCCTACATTGAATCCTCTCTATTTCAATATTAAATCCCGATTTGGGGAAAATTAATATTGGTACATGCTTGATTATATAACTGTTATATTTTTTTCTATTAGTTAGTAAGAAAAGGTGGGTCAATTATTAAATAAAACATAGATACAAGAATGATATGACTAACGAAGATCCCAAAACCCTAAACAACGTTCTAAGAATTTTGAAGAATGTGAAAAATCTAGAGATTCCCTCAGAAGCATTTGTTATCTCATTTGGGAAGCTAAGTCATAGTTTGTTAACTTTCTCTGTTACTTGGACTCTGTTGCAGTTTTGTGTAATCTGAAAACAGTACATTTTCTCTTTTGATAATTCTGCGCAGGTATACCCTCTATTTGCGGCTGTTGGGGTAGCTGTGGGAATCTGTGGTATGCAACTTGTAAGAAATATATGCACCAATCCTGAAGTCAGGTAAATGTTTATTAAGTTTGTAATGATCTGATATGGTGACGGGTGACCATTAGGGTACTTGACCATCCCTATTATATAATAAATTAGTTATTAGTTGACTAACTTGCAATATTTCATAAAATGGGTACCAAATTAATTTAGGAAATTAGTTATTAGTTGATTACAAATACGGTAGTCTGCCATATAATTTTATTTATGATACATTGTAATGATTATGTGATATTATCAGGGTCGCAAAGGAAAACAGAGCTGCTGGAGTTCTTGACAACTTTGAAGAGGGTAAGAAGTATACTGAACATGGCCTCAGGAAGTTCGTCCGTAACAAATCCCCTCAGATTATGCCCTCCATTAACGGGTTCTTCTCAGATCCAAACTAAGAGACAAATGCTCGGAGATCTTTCAGTGATACCAGTGATATTTGATCGTTTAGATTCCGGTTGCAGAATATTCTTTTCTGAAGAAACTAATACAAAATATTGTTTTTTCCTAAATACCCCATTATTTGCTGTAACTTGCAAAAATGTATGGTTTGAATTTTGAACCTTAATAAAATTCACATTCAAATAGGTGCGCGCTGTAAATTGCTACGATGAATTTTTGGCATGAATCTGGTTCTCTTAGAAACGATGATACTTGAGCAATTCCTCAACTTCATTCGACTGGCAATTCATAAAAATTGGATACTTCTATGGTTTCATCTACGTAGGAAGTAGTTTTCATAAAAATTACAGTGAAAGTACAGTCACCACAAAATATTAAAAATTATGCTGCCAAAGCAAATTATATCATCTGACAACTACGGCAATGTGAACTATATCTCATGTTTGTCATCCTAATCTAAGCTTACATCAGAAAATTGAGCTTTCTTTGCTATCGTGGGGTTAAAGACTTTTTTTGTCAATTGTCAATCTACTTTCGTTATTTATTTGCAACTCACCCTTGAGATACTGAATGTAAGAGTCACCATAAACCTCTTCACAAGAATCCAGTTTGTAAGGTTTATTTGTATTGGCAATTTTCGTGAACAAAATGTTTGATTGTAATCTAGAGTAAGAGTTCACCGTTTAATCAGACGATACATGATGATGGAGTCACCAAGCTTGCAATGCTCATATGACAGGTAAAATATTCTATCATGCATACATCTTCACACAATTGTGCACTACACTTAGTATGGATCGTAACGAAAAATAAATTGTGCACATGTTGGTCGATCGATCAAGTGTATAGTTCGATCAATTGAGTTATAGATCGATCAAGCGTGAAACGACTTCGATCTAGGTGCTCTCGGGTTGAACTAGATCGATCGAGAAAATTGATCGATCGATCGATCGAGTCATGCGTTGATCGATCGATCAAATGAGGTCTTCGATCGATCGAGACATGTGCGATCGATCGAGTATAGACCAACTTCAATCTAACTGCTCTCGGGTTTGAAATTGCATGGTTAGATCGATCGAAGTTTTTGGATCGATCGATCGAGGCTTTGGATCGATCGATCGAGATCTGGTTAGATCGATCGAGTCTCTTTTTTTCAATTCTTCTACAACTCTTGTTAATTTGACCCATGTGTTACTTTTACCAATTTGACTTATTTAATATTAAATGCAAAATTCTTATATGAGTAGAATTGTTGTGAAAGTTGAAATTCTTGTATGAGTAGAATTCTTGTGAAAGCAAAATCCTGATATGAATAGAATCATTGTATGAGTATAATTCTTTTAAGAACTAAATCCTGATATGAGTAGAGTTGTAGTCCATTGCAAATCCTCTTTCAAGTTAAATTGGACTCTATATAAGTGATGCTTGTTTGTGCATAATGACCACTCACACATAAACTAATATTTTCGATATATGATTTGAGCTTCTAAGAAAAACATTTTTCTCTTCATCTTTTAGCTTAGGCACTTTCTTATGTTTGAATAATTCACGTGCCTAATTGTCTTTCATGATATTTAGAATTGCATGATATTTTTAGAGTTTACTAGCTGATTTGTTTTTACATCGTATGCTGTTGAATTTGCTAGTTAGGGTTTTTCATTGTTTGAATTCGCTCTAGGACACACTTTGCACTTGTGCTATTTGTGCTAACGTTTCAGGTAACGTGTTCGGTATTTTGTGTGACTCGAAATTACCGAAGTTGACGGGTTCGATTGATCTTGTGGGACTCAAGTAGATCCAAACACCTAGCTTGTGGAGGCTATGAAAGGAGCGACGGCTCGTAAGTAAATTACAGAAAGGGGGGAATTTATCTGTGAAGGGTAGTTCTAGGACCTATGGTTGTAATTGAACATTGATTTTCATAGTGGATAGTTAGGTGGTCAGGTGGACCGGTGGTTTTCCTCTTAGATCATTAGAGTGGCCTAGGTTGTTTCCACCTAAAAATATCGTGTGTTATTTTTTATTCCGCATTTTATCTTTACACGCGATTGCATGTCTGGCCATTGTGATTAGGTTACATAATTAATATTTGTTAAAATTGAAAATAACCTATTCACCCCCTCTAGGTATATTTGATCCGTAACTAAAAACTTTCACAGTTGTTATGTGCCATGCATCATCTTCTAAGCATAGTCAAGATATATCCCTTTGGCAACTTCTCTTTGTTGATCTCCTCAAGAATTCCGCCACCAACTTTGAGAATGAAGATGAACTATCTTCTAGCAGCCGAGCTGGGGAGTCATACTCGACAATCTTGCCTGTATTAAACAATTTTGGAACTTTAGTTACCTAGTAAAGCCGAAGTCACTAAAGAAAGAGACAAGTTTCATTTTATTTGCTTTACGAAGCAGTTGAAGTAATTACAGAAGCACGGTTCCGTCCCTTACCTTCATCAAGAACCAGAACCAAGTCATTGTCAATAACAGTTGGAATCCGATGTGCTACCGTTAGGACTGTGCATCCACTAGTCTCTTCTCTGATTGTATGCTGAATGACATTATCTGTTGCTGTATCAATAGACGCAGTAGCCTCATCCAATACAAGAACTCTTCTCTTCTTCAAGAGCACCCTAGCGAGGCAAACAAGCTGCCTTTGTCCAACACTCCAATTCACCCCATCTTCAGCCACTGCATGACAACATAAATATCAAAATTAATGCAATGGCGTTGAGATAGAAATAAAACAGTGATTTCATCATTGTCTTGCTGTAACTATATTTTGTACCAGTTGCATCAAGAAGCCTCTGGTCCTGCCTTATTATCTCTTCCAGCCTACACTTCTTAAGAACCTGATATAACAAACGATCAGTAAAAATGAAAAATGATAGGAATCTTTTGAAGATAAAAGTTTTCCATTCAAACCTCCCATATTTCTTGGTCTGAGTGCTGCTGTAAAGGGTCAAGATTAGTCCTCACGGTTCCTTGAAACAAAGTTGGATCTTGTGGTATAATTCCCAACCTTGATCTTAAATCCTGCAAACCAATCTTACAAATGTCAAGTTCATCAATGAGAATTCGTCCTCTCGAGGGCTCCACTACTCGAAATAGAGCCTGGATTAAAGTGGACTTTCCACTCCCTGTCCTGCCAACAATTCCAATTTTCTTTTCTCCAAGGAAGGTACAAGTGATCCCTTTTAAAACCGTAGGAAGAGAAGGATTGTATTGGACATGTAAGTTCTCAAGTTCAATTTTTCCTTCAGTTGGCCATTCAGGATTTGGCCTGCATTCTTCTATTACAAGTGGTGCCTCACTTGGTATATTGGAAAATTGAAGAATTCTCTCAACTGATATCATTTTGTTCTCAACATTGCATAGATTCCATATAACCCATGCTTGAAGAACATTCAGATTCAAACCATATGTAGCAGCCAGTCCTGCCAAACCTGAGATTACACCATTGGTTTTTTAGTAAGTTACACTCAATGAACATTATCAGGTGGGAAGTAACTTGAAATGATAACAACAATGACAAAGGGATAAGAGGAACTTACTAGGATCAATGGCTGATCTCGGCAGGGTCACTAAGATGATCAGAACAAGGAAGAACACAATGTTGAAGAGAAAATTGATCCGAACTGACAGCCATTCCATAGCAGCACAATTGTGAAAGGCAACACGAGAAAAATCATCGATTAAGTTCAAAATTTTCATCATAAAGCGATTTTCCTGATTGAAACATCGGATAGTTGCAGCCCCTGATACCGATTCTGAAAAATGATGGAGAATTGGAGCCTTTCGAATTCCAACCATCCTTGCTAGTTCTCTTGCAGTGGTAATGTAATAAGCCTGCAAAAGAAGTTTAAATACTTGAGCTTCAAAAGTGATATCTATGCAATATAAGAAATATATCAAGAGTAGGTTCCGTCTTACTTGATACCAAACTGAGATTGCAAGGACAGCGAGGAAAAGAAGGAAGACTTGCCAGGCTACTTGAGACATAAGAACAATGATACTTAATAATTGGATTAGTGCAAAGGCTAATCCAGCTAATCTGTATGGAATATCTGTGTCTACTGTGCTTTGATCCGTGGAAGACTGCAGCAGAAAGAGAAATACACAATCAGATTTTCGACTAGACATATCATCAAAGCCAACACTCACATTAAACAAGAAAGCAAAGGAAGCACTTACCCTATTGAGGATTCGACTTGAAGGTGTAGAGTCAAAAAATGAAATAGGTGCCCGGAATATTGATTTAATCATTCCATGGAATAGACGCTGTGCAGTCTCAATAGCTATAGTTGTGAGCAAAACTGCCCTGCCAAGTATAAAAATTGAGCTCCCACCAGATAGCAATATAAATATTCCTATCAATTGCTTGTTGTTGACCCTGCCTTCTTTTTCTGTTGCCCAAGCAATCCAGTAATTGCTTCCCATCTGTAGTCCCTGAAAAATGAGTTGACAAAGAAGGATAACAGGAACTAGTGCTCCTCCATAAGCTGTAGTGACAAAGGTTGAGTAAACACTCCATTTGACACGACCGGTTTGTGATTCTTCTTCTTGAGCTTTCCCCAAATGCTCGCTATTACTAAATGGCTCTCCCAATTTGTTTTCGATGACTTCTATTTGATGTATGTGACAAGTTCTAGCAGCAAAGGAATCATCTTCTTGACATGTTTTTACTTGGTTCAATGATTTTCTATGAGCAGTCATTTGATTGACAAGTTCACCACTATCATCTGCAATTAGATCTTCAAACTTTCCAGATTGAACAATTCGACCATCTTTCATTACCTATTGCAAATTGGAAACAAATATAAGATACATAAAGTAGTGTGCCTAAAAAATGGATGATAATTTACTTATATACTTACCAAAACAAGGTCTGCTGCTTCTAGGAATTCTAACTGATGTGTAGCATAAACAACTGTTTTTTGCAACAAGAGTTGGAAAAGACATTTCTGCAAGACCATATCATTGCAAACTAAATATGTGTCTCAAGTAAACTTGTATGTGGATTGAAATTGATAAATAAGCCAAAACAATGAAGATTATGCTTGCCTTGAACAAATGTGTACCCGTATGAGCATCAACAGCACTGAAAGGGTCATCCAAGAAATAAACATCTGAATTACTATAAACAGCTCTTGCCAGTTGAATTCTCTGCTTTTGTCCTCCGCTTAAGTTCGTTCCTCTCTCTCCCACCACAGTCATATCTCCATCTTTCCACATCCTGATATCCTTGTCTAGGGCACAACCCTCCAAAACTTCCTCATAATAAGCTTGGTTCATCTCCTTGCCAAACAACACGTTTTCTCTAATAGTGCCAGTTTGAATCCAAGCACTCTGAGGAACATAAGCTTTTTTACCACAAACCTTCGTTCCTACCCCAGAAATTCTTGGAATTTCCTCAAGTATACTATATAATAAGCTTGATTTTCCCGAACCAACTGTTCCACAAACTGCAACCTTGTATCCTTTCATTATATTCAACTTCTCTGTGAGTTTGATTGTTGGTTTTTTCAAATTTTGATCACTACTTTCCCAACTATACTCCCCCTTCTCAATTTCAACTGCAACATTTGATGCTCTTGCAATACGATAAGGAATCAGCTTCTTTTGATCTTCTCTGATGAATTCGTGGATACGATCTAGTGAAACCTTTGTTTGAGCAATCGTGGATATAAGTTCTGGTAGATTGTAAATAGGTTCTTGTAGAATTCTAAAGGTAGCTAAAGCTGAGAGGACTGAACCTGTAGTTAATGGAGTCTTCAATAGTATGCAAACACCAAAAGTTACTACTGAAACTAAAGTTGGTGAAGCCCAAAAGAGGAAGGCTACTGCTGAGCATGTATAGAGATATCTCTTGAGCCAACTTCTTTCTGTTTTCCTAAGCTCAAGAAGTTTCTTCAAGAATGTTGGTTCCCATGAATGCAATTTTAAGACTCTCATGCTCTTTAAAGTCTCCGATGTTATCTTAATTCTAGAATCTTTAGCTTCCATGATTTTGGAATGAAGACTTTCTTGCATATTAGCCAAAGGGGTATTACAAACCATGACAAGAACTGTGGTAAGAAGAGCAGCAATAGATGGGGCAGCACCCAAATTCCTGTAAAGAATAAGTAGAGCCAGAAACACCTGTAGTGGAAGCAACCAAACTCCATGGATATACCAACAACAATCTCCAACCCTTTCAACATCCACATTGACCAAGTTTATAATCTTGCCATTGCTGGGACCAGAGTATTTTATAGATATAGATTTTTTATAAACCAGTACTTTGAGAGCAGCTTGTACTCTTATACCAATACGACGAGCACCAAAATACCATTGTCTTTGGGTCAATGACTCAAGAGTTTTTGAAAAAAAGAAGATGAATGCGAGAATTAGTCCATAGTGGAGGCTTGAAGCATCATTTTTGTTCAGTAGATAGTTAACAAAATTTGTAATTAACAAAGGACCCATATAAGATGCTGCAGTGTTTGCTCCTGCATATATGAACAGTGAAAGTATGTAATTTTTATGCAGGATTGGAATTATAAAGAAGTTCATCTAAAATCCAAAACATAACATATAAGATTATATAATATGTTACTAACAATCTTTTAACAAGTTCAATACCTGCAAAAACAGCATTTATGGCCAATGATTTCTGTACAGAACGCAGTATTGCTTTTGGCAATGAAGGGTCTTCAAATTTCTGTTTCCGAAGTGATTCTTCGAGCAAAATAGAAGCAGTTTCTGCCCTTTCAGATTCAGGAATGGAGGGAATATGAGGCAATTCAAGTTTTTGAACTCTACCCAATTTAAATAGTGGATTGAGCCACTGGAATGTAACTTTGCTCCAAAACCCAGAGCTAGAGAAAGCATTATTAGTGTCTCTAGAAAAGTGGTCATCATCTTTTTGCAGTAATGGATGTTCAAGCTCATTGTAGCTTTTTCCATACCATAAGGCATTGAAACAGAGCAATATAGATAGTGGAAAAGAAGCAATATCAGCTATATTAGCTTGAGGAAGAATGTGTGGTTTATTTATAGATTTCAAGTGGGTAATGAGGTAAAGAGAAACTGAAATTAACCCAAACATACTGGAAAAGAACCACCATAGCATTAACACCCAAGGCCACCTTTTGGATTCTTTAAGAGTTCTATCTTTTGAATAGATTACAACTAAAGTGGCTAAAACCCAAGTCATGGTTGAGAAGACTGATTTAAAAGTTACGATTTTTTCATTCAAGAATTCATAGAACCCATAACCCAAGTAGAAAACAGATATTAAAGCATTAAAAAGAAGAGTAACAATAACAAAAACTTTACATTCTTTAGCTACTCTTGAACTACTTCTCAAGTTAATCTGCCTTCTACCACTTCTTCTCTCCCAAATGTCCATCAAAACCCATATCAGCAAAGTTGGGACAAATCCCAATTTAAGAAACTCCAAAGAGATATCCATAGATGCTCTGTGAATTAAACCCAGTTCAAAAAATTCTTCGACCATTCAATAGATGAAGAACATTGCCATATACGAAGAATTTTGTATCGGTGAGACCTGCATTTAATATAGACGACAATAACAATGGTAACTCGGTACTTACGTATATTGAAAAGCAGCAATTGGCCAGAAAAAAGTAACAAAATTGTCACCCGGATACTGAAGAATTAATCAAACAATGGGGACCAAAAGAAAAAAAAATAAAATAAAAATAACATCTTTTAAAATTTATAATAAAAAAAATAATATTTTTATATTTAAATTATTTATTTTTACAATAAAATTAAAAAGAATCAAAAATAGTAGTTTAAGGGTGGTGAGTGATGATGAGGAGGATTCACTGCATCACACCTAGTGCTCGTCTCAGCAGTTTAGTCTGAGTGTGGGACTCCTCGGCTTCAGATCTTTGTTCACCTACGCTCTCACAGATCAATCCCTTTCGACTATTTTTTTTATTTATTTATAATAATATTTTATAATTGAAAATATTAATTAATATTAGATATTATTATATAAAATTGTAGGAATGAGAACCTAGATCAGAATCTCAGCACCATATTTTCAAACTATCGAATCTCTCAGTCCATGGGCTGTCAATTAATTGAGGGTAATGATGTCTTCATTTATGTGTAATATGTTGGTTATGAGGACAAAGATCTCATTGATTGTAGTATTGTACAACCCTTACTAAGTTATTACATAATTCTGTTTCTACGATGATAACGACACACAAGTCAATCTACTTACTATTTTTCCACAAAATTTGCTCTCCCATTGGAATAAATCGTTGTTTTTTTCTACTGTATTCAAAACATTTATACGTTATCGCATGATAGAATTTCCCTTTACCGTAGATATTCCAAAAAAGTGTGTACGTCACTACATTGTTATGATATCCGCCAATTTGGAAAGTCCATCATTTGGCACGTGTAATCCATACAAAGTCACTTTCTTTAACCGGAGCACACACGTGGTGGTAGGTCACAGGCGTGTGGGAACTAATATCTAACCGGCTGTTAAAGTGTGTATTTCTGAGGCCACCATTATCCACTTGACTCCTCTTGGTCAGCCATAAAAGAATCACAAACACATTTACAGCTATACACCTTCCTTACTTTTGCGAATGATGGACTTTTATAAATCTTTATTCTCATATTCTGTTTGTTTTTCGTTTTGCCCATGATACCCTTTCTTTTGGTGTCATGTGCTTTACATTAAGTTAATTTTGATAATCATTATCTCATAAAATACAATAAAATTAATAATTTTAAGAACTCTTGGCCTCTTAGGGCTTGCTCAGCATATAATAATACATTGGTCAACGTTTTGATACTTCGGTTATTATCATTATTTAGATCCCTTTTGTAAGGAGGGATTAAAAAGAAAAAAAATAAACAAGTGTCTGCTCTTCCAATTCCAAACGCCTGGCGTCAAAAAAGTTTCAAAACAAAATATTATGTTAAAAATGAAACAAACTACTTTTTAAGTCTTTGTATTTTATTTATAATAATATTTATTATATATGATATCCTATTACAAAAAAATTAACTTAAAAATATAAGCATTTTGTTCAATCCATAAGAATAAAACTTGATTACTACCATTTATGTGGTTTTTTTTTTTTTTTTAAAATCAACTAGTAAGAGATATAGAACAACGAGTTTGAATATTTATTTAATTAATTCTTTTTGTTGTCAAAAACGACTTTGAATATTAAGGAGAGAACTTTTCTAAAAGTTTTGGTGGATAGACTATTCTGTATTTTTTGAATATTAAGCAGAGACCTTTTCTAAAAGTTTTGGGTGGATAGACTACTTCTGTATTTAGTGTTTACTAATTAAATTATAATTTAGATAATATTAATAATAAAAACATAATTTAAGCATTGTGATATTCAAATGTATTAATGTTTGGTATATAAAATCAATCTTATCCTCCAAGCATCAATTAACTTTATTGTTAAATGCCGGCTGATGCTGCGATTTCCCCGTTACTTTAATGCGTTTATTCATCAAAATCAAATGTCACATGCATTGTGTTCTTTTTTGTCCTTCAAATTGTAATATTATATATGCAATATAATGTAGTCTACCACTTGAAGAATTTCACTGTATGTTATGTTTACATAATACAATATTATTATTTGTAAATATAATATTAGTCATGTTAAATTGACACGTACTTCAATAAAAATTATGATAAATTTGTAGTGTACCATAGTAATGTTGTATACGTCTAGAAAAAACCCATCACATATAGGTGAGTCGTTTTTGAAATATTATGGTCTATATTACTATGTACATGCATAATACAACGTAACATGTATTCTATCTGAAACAAGCAGCTCTAATCTCTTTATCAAAATTAGGATGTGCTTGCTTAAGAGAGAGAGATAACCTGGGCGGATTTTAATTAAGCAATTAAGCGCTAAATTCTTTGGAAAAGTTATTTTTATTTTTTGGGAAGTAATATTTATATCACTTTTAAGAACTTAAAATCAAAAAAATAAAATTTAATTATATGACATAACTCTGTTTCATAGATAAAGTTTTATTTTTATCCGTCATCAAGAAAAAATATATATGTTTATTTTTCTTATAATGTAAATGAACATTAGTATTAGAATAAAATGAACATATTTTTTCATACTGAGCGAGATTAAAAATAGAATCAATTGAATAGTTGATTTATTTATATACTAAAGAAAAAAAAAATACTAAGCTCATATATTTATATTATAAAGAAAAGTTCCGCTAAAACATTTGACAAATGACAATGAACATAGTTTAAGTTGAATTTTGGTTCATTAAATTCGTTCATTAATGTTGAATTTGGTTCAATTAGTTGTCATTTAATATTATTAATATATTATTTTTGTAATTATAAATAAATTATTTTTATTATAAATTTTAAGAGTATTATTTTTAATGATTAAAAAAAAAAAAAAAACTTAGGAAACGGAAATGTAGAATATTCTCAGTATAATTAAAGCGAAGAAAAAAAATTAGCATTTATTATTAATTTTATCTTAATTACAATGAGTGGACTCATAATGTCGACATTAAAACGAGAGAAGGATAAGCAGGAAATTTTCCTGACCAATCTGCTGCAGAAAATGTAAAGGACCACGCACTTAGCCTCAATCTGCTTTTTCATTCACGCCTTTGTATCCTTTCTGGCTTATACGAAAGGAAAATGATATGTGTATATTATATCAACAACAACAACAAAATTGATATGTGTATTCAGTGTATATATGTCTAAAATCACATGGAAAAGTTTTAATGGGCTAAGTGGCTATTGAATAATTTGTCACGTAACTTAAAATTTTGTTACTTAAAATTTAAATAAGTAGTTACCTTTCTTTGAATGATTTTGACAAGCTCCACTTTGAATTATTGCTTTGTTTTTTACTCAGGATTTTGACAGGTCACCTACCTCTCTAGTACACTACTTAGAATAAAGCACGTTTTTTTCAGCAGATAATCAATAATTTTATTAAATAATAGAATTTAAAATACATTAATAATTTTGGTTAAAAAATTACAATTAAAATTATCACAAAGCATATAAGTAAAAAAAATAAAAAATAAAAGTAATAATATTACTTAATATCTGCACTTTTACCAATTCATAAGGTTAAAAAGGAGTAAAAGTTTATCATACTATATTAGATGTAAATAATTTATTATTTTTGAAAAATACTAATCTTACTTTTGAAGTTAGTTATCTCAAATGATAAATTTACCTAATCTAACAAGACGTCAAGACTATCTTCAAAATTCTATCTTTTCAAACTCTTTTAAAGCCAAATTATAAGTTCTAAATATATTTTTAGTAACTTTGTGACAAGAAATGTAATATCCTAAATTTTTAAATAACATTAATTATTAAAAAATAAAGAGTTATTTGAGAGTAAGTTATAATTTTAAAATAGAATTATAAGTATAAATAAACTCTTTAAAGATAAAGCAGAAAGTAGGTTTGAATTTGTTGTTTATGGTATATTGGACTCTTATTTAATTCAAAGAATATGACAATAATAATTAGAATATCCTAATAAGAATAGGTTTCTATTCACATATAAACTCTTTATTAGAACAAAATATATAAATCATTTACTAGACCAAAGGAGAAACAAAAAAACCCTACGTCTATTCTTCTCACATATGTCTTTCACAACAACAGTCATAAGAGAATAGAAGTTCATGAAGTAAACTAGGTACGTTTGTTAATTTTCCTCCATCACTTTATCAGTTATGATTTAAGGGTTTATGGTTAATGTTTAGTGATTTTTCTAAGAAATTTTATAAAGTAATTGTTTGCAAATTTTCTGCAGAATCTTGAAAATAAATTAGTTTCGAAACCTTATACTATTCAATAAAATCTTAAACTATTTTTATATTAAACTAGACTTCTTGAAGAGTTCAACGAATATTTATTTGTCAAAATATCATTTATATTGAATTTGTTATGAATTTGTGAAGTTTGTGTTTTGAATCTGTCAGTTTTTGAACTACTCGAATTTTAGGGTTGTTTTATATGGGTTTTGATTTCAATTTGAAGATAAAATTTTTGTCTTTATAACTATACACAATAAGAAAAATTTTGTCTTTGGAACCTTTATAAAATTCGATGTATTTAATTTAATATAATTTTTTTGAAGTCAAAATTTTATGCTGGAAACAGGAAACCTGACAGATTAAAACGAAAAGTTTGGAATTAATTTATAGTGTTATAAATGTTAAACATTTGTGAAAATTTTTATAATACGTTATATGGGTCTTATTTATTATTTGATAAAATTTTATAATTTTTAGATCAGATATATATATGTTATGAATTTTTGATTTATATATGTTTGTTGCTCAAATATTTTACAGCAGATTTATTGAACTAGTTTCAAAACCCGTTTTACCTATGAAAACAGATTCCAAAGTATTTGTAAATTTTTATGTATAATAATATTTAAGTTATAAAACTACGGTTAAAATTTCAATTTGATATGATTTTCCAATATTTTTCTAAAATTGTTTAAGTCCAGTAGTATTGCTGATTTTCTTATACTGGCAGTTTTAAAAGTTATCGAATAAAAATCACTTTTATAATTGTTTAGCATTCGGTTTTACCTAAAAAATTTATTAAAAATTTTACTATACCTCTATGAAAACTCTGAAAAATTTGGTAATCTTATGACACCAATTAAGTTTGAAATTAATTATTTAGTTTCTGCTGACAGTGGAAACAACTAATAATTTTGTGAATAAAAATATGAAACTTTTGAAAAAACAAGAGTTAGACCTAAGTATATATATATATATATATATATATATATATATATATATATATATATATAAAGGAGGATACCTAATATATTATGAGTATCTAATAATTATATAATTATGATTTATTTAGGCTAAACTCAGTTGAATTAGTCGGTGATTTTAGCAGTATTGGTTGCTCGTATCATGTAAGTAGACTAACCCTACTTGTAATATTAAGTATTGTTTGCTTTGTTTGTGTATGAATATTTTTGTGGTCGTTTTTACATATATGTTTTGTTTGTAACCGTTATGGCTAAATAGATAGCGTGATCTCATTTTCGTATGTATATGTGCTTTGTGTTTGCATAATTGATTATTGGTTATGTAGTATTGGCATAAGCATGTTCATATGCATAACATTCAAAACTTTTGATGTTAAAAACTCATGTTTTGAATTATAACTTTCGACTTTAAAAATCAAACAGATTTTTGAAAATGGTTTGATAGAATGCTTTTGACCATCGTTATGATTGGACTCTAATTGGGAGCATATTGTAATTGTTTTGAGCCGTATGGGGGAGGTGTCCTTGGGTACCCGAGGATATTTGGTTCCTTACCATATGGTTTGGACGTATTTTTGCATGTGAGCATTTGTTATGGAATTCCAGCTTTGACCTTACGATTTTATGACTCACTTGCACGTACCCTTCACGCGTGCTAATCACCGACGGGTGATTTATTGTTTGGTCACCGACGGGTGATTTATTGTTTTAGTTGCCGACGGGTGACATTTTGTATTGGCTCCACCATTCATACGATAGAGTTCATGGCATTCTATAAAATATAGTTTTGAACAGTTTTGTTGAGTCGTGACATATTGAGAAAGATCATTTTTGAACGTTTTGCTATGAGAAGCGACCTATTAAGAAAGATAAGTTTTTGTATGTTTTGGATACGAGTCACGACATTATTTGAAATATGGTTTTCAAAGATCATTGTTTAAGTAGAGACCATGCATTACATCGACATTCATATTGAAAACACAAGCATTGACATGTTGTTTGTCTTGAATAAATTGTTTATTACATGTGGTTGCTTAATGTTTCAAGTAAGGTAAGTTTGCTTACTGAGTGATTTCACTCACCCCAAGCTTCCTTTCACGTTTTCAGGAATACCATGATGAGAATTTGGCAATGCTTGAGGATTGTTATTGGTTCCTTAAGATTAAGTTCCCTTTTTCTTGGCTAATAAATTGTAAACTTTAATAAGTGCTAAACTTTTTGACAAGTTTTTCTTTATAAGGTTTTTAGCTATAAAATCTTTTTCCATTTAATGTCTATACAATTTTTTAATTTTTCTTTTAATAAAGCCATAATTAATTGTATCAAAGTTTTCAGTCTCTAAAATGTTTAAATAATGCCCTTATTTGTATGTAAAATATCAAGGCGTTACAAGAAAGCAAATGCAGTGTTGTTTCTGCTTTCAATGGACAATGTAATGAAACTCTGACACTTTTTTAGTTGAGTTGAGAGTGAACTAAAAATATATTATACAAGTATTATCAGGAAAAAAAAAATCCTCAATTTTGCTTGAAATTTTCACTTTTAAAATTGATTTATATATGCTAAAATTCAATAAACAATAAAAACTAGTCGACTCCCTTAGAATAAAGGGCATGCCATGAATATTCAACACATTTCTAATTAGCAGTCTCCTCCTCAAGTATGCAAACTGAATGCATAACGAAAACACCCGAAATTAAATATGAAGTGTATACGTATCAAAGGTAAAAATGTAATTTGCCTGGGATTATATATTAGTACTCCTTTTTTTTTTTTAATCAAAATATACTACTATTCTTTCATTCAGCACAAGTATAACTAATTATCCTGTGTCGGTAGAAAGTTTAACGACTACACTAAATACAAAGAGAGGCTGAAATTTATATTATATGTTTGAGTTTGACATAAAATAGACGCGCTACGTCACATATCATAATATTATTAATCTTATTCAATAACATAGCCCACGGTCCAATTTAATGAACGTTAAATTAATAAATAAATAATTCAATAGATACTTAAATAATTAAACTATTATATATATATATATATATTTGCATACATTTAAGATTTTATAATCTTACATATCATAATATATGTATAATATACACAATTTTTACATTCTTTCTATTTTTACTTATTTTTCTTATTATTATAGAGTTAAGGCTTAAGCCTTCTCTTTTATCGTTATTATTCAGATTGATTTAAATATTGAAGTGTCAAAAATTTACTATATAGATCTTAATGTATTTTTTCTATTAGTAGGACTAAAGAAAAAAAAAGTACACCACATTTCCTATTTTAATATTGATAAAAAATGGTATCAATATTATATGTGTATTCAAATTTAATATAAAAATTACCATTATTATTTTAAGTATAACTCATAATTAATAAACATATATAAAAATAAATTAATATTTTATATAATAATAATTCATATTTTTTATTATTTTTATCAATATATTTATCCTTTATGGACTTTAGCGCACTAAAAATAAAAATAATATAAGAGAATTTAGCCACCAGCCGCAGGTAGCATAAGAATTCTCAACCCAATCCATATATCTGCTGCTGCTAGGTCTCTAGGTGATTAAGGAGGGAGGCAAACATGGCGGCTTGAAGTGGGATAAGAAATGGCACGTGTCCTATCAATTCCATTTGATTTTTTTACATGTCATTTATTACGAAATATGGTTACGTATATAACTGGACTCAAAGTACTCTTGATGTGTTCCCTCCTGAAATTTTAAAACCTTTTAGCACCTTGATTTGGTAGGAATTTAAATATTGCACATTCTTTTACTTTATTTTATTTTTAGGTGATGATATTTTTATAATTTATTTTATCAATGTTATAATTTATTTAATGATAATTCTAATTTAATAATAATATTGTATTTTGAATGCATGTAAAAGAATTCATTGATTTTTAAATATTACTAGATTTTATATTAAATTAGTTGTGACATTAAAAAATTAATTTTTATTATAGTATGGTTTCCATCCGCAAATACCTTAAAATACTACATTTATTTTCCCTCATTTGTAGTACAATAAATGTTATGTTTCACTTTTATCCCGTCTGGAGACAACAAAAAATGATTTTCAATTTTAGATCATGATTTTGACTTTATTGCACAAACAAACAATAGTAATAATAATATTTTTTTTCCCTCATTTCACTTCCTTTGCATTTTGTCCAAGAAAATCAAAGCTGCAATGATTGATTAAGATTTTGGTGTTGTAAGGTACAGGGGCAAATGCGCATGAATATGAAGAGGGGCACATTACCTATTTCAATTTTTAATAAATAAAAACTTAAATATAATATTTATTAAATTATAAATAAATTATATGTATAATTATAATTATGTACTGAATTTAAAATTTAAAATTTTTAATATTTAATAATTTATTATAAATTCAATAATTTAAATATATTTTTATTAAAATAATATATATATATATATATATATTTGATACTATTTTTTACTTTTTACTGTATAAATAATGTCTCCATTCAACATACATCTTAAATTCGCTACTATAAAATATGCGAGAAAGATGAATGGTTGTGTTAAACATGATTAATAGCGGATTCTATAAATTGTGTTATTCTTATTGGCAATTTTGAAAATGTTTAGGAGCTAATGATTTTTTAATAGGGAAAGTCGTCGCCAATGTCTATAGATTAGGTGTCAAGTGAGCATTGCGAAAGGTTTCTTTTTTTTTTTTTTTTTGGGGTTCTTTATTGCAGAATAGGTAATATAGAAACAAAAAATCAAATTTTATTAAAATCAACAATAAAATATTATTATTTGTCCCATATAATTAAAATATTATTATTAAAGTAAAGGTAAATTGGTAATTAAAATTAAAAAAATGAATAAAACAGAAAAAAAAAATAAAAAAAAATGACGCATTAAGGTAATGAAATTGTTGTTGATGATGAGAATAGTCATTAAGATGATAATTTCAGCTCTTATTATTAAAGTCATATGCAAATTATGTGATAAGTTTAGTTAAAAAAAATTCAAAAATTAATTTTGTTATTTTTTACTCTTAACTTAAAAATAATAGAATAAAAAAACGTTATTTTTAAATTATAGGATTGAACGACCTAAAATATGACCACTCTTTTTTTTTTTTTTTTTTTAGTATAATAATTTTTTTTTTATTAATATTAAGGAAAAATTGATGTTTTGGCTCATTTTAATACCGTGTGCAAAAGTAAAATGTGTATGATGAGAGAAAATACAGTCTGTTATTAGAAGCCAGGTGTTTTGAGATAAACAAATATGGGAATTTCAGTATAAGTGCACATTTAGGTATTTATATTTTATGAAAATTGGTGGAAATTTTGAATTATTTAAATTTTCTTTTAAAAAAACTCGGAAATTTACTTTAAAAATTAGAATTTTAAATGAAATTTAATAAATAATGCTTCGTTTATTTTAAATTTTATATAATAAAGCATGTCATAAATAAATATGTAAAGTATTATACAACGTTTTTAGTAGTTATAGCATAATGAATAATTTGATATTCTAATATAAATTTTATTTAAAATATACACTTTAAATTTCAAGCCATGCATTATATAATATCAATTGTCAAGAATGGACCTAAACCTTAAAATATTTAATATACATTAATATAAAATTTAAAAATTATGTATTTAATCCTATATCTTATGAAATTATTTACAATAAGTTAATATCAGGATAAATTGATTATTTTTTATTTTATGACAAATATGTAAGTTTTACCAAAATTTATTAAAAATCATATTAAAATTATGAAAGAAAAGAACCTCTAGTTTTTAGTTCGGTCACATCAATATTCCAAAATTTTCAATTTCTTATCCTCGAAGATTACGAATATTGTCTGGTGTGGATTATTATACCAACTTAGCTTAAAATCAACTAATAAGATGGAGTAAAGTTTGTAATCAATTTTATTATTATATAAAAGTGTAAATTGATCAAGTTAATGTTTTTCTCAATTTTGCCCTCGTGTATTTTTTGCATGTATAACTTAGGGACATTGTATGATTATCTAAATTTTTTAAAAAAAAATCCATCGTAAAATATTTGCATAATATCTAAAATATTTTTCTTGCGAATCTATCAACATCTTATTATGATAGTTATAATCTGAACTCTTTTTATTTATTCATTTATAAACAAATACTAATTTTTTTTATTAATTATAGATTTAGAATATAATCTCATGCAAAAATCATACAAATAAATACATCATATTTTTAAATATATAATCAAAGTTGTTATAATCTCATTTTAGTGCTTGATTGGACAACTTAAAAGATGAAATATTTTAAAGTAATAAAAATTATATTATAACTACAAACATTTATTATTCACCGTAACAATAAAATATAAAATATATTATTATAAATTTTAAAATACACTAAAAATAGCAAAAAATACAAACAACATACAATAAAATACATAAATTAGTATACCTTAAAACCCTCTCATCCTTGTTAGTAGAGGCTTGCTACTAGTAAACACTACTCACCGTCACCACACCACTAGCCACCATGCTAAACAACCACCAAATCAGCAAATTTGAACCAAAGAAGAATATATCATCAAGGCACCGAAAAATGGGGCGATCTACCACCGGCATCCAAC